>CM041058.1:667837-1333174 GCA_023078785.2 Hyles euphorbiae | reverse complement strand
GTTATACTCAAAATCTGCTACAAGCACGGTCGCCGCTCAATTTTATACAGAGACGAAAGCGCGCATGCGCGCTTGTTGTGTTTGTGTGTAGTTTATGAATGGGCTTATTATGTTGTATTATCTAAGTACATATTAATTTGTTTGTAGGGTAACAGATTCGGTATATTTAGAAAAAAATGGGACTATATTCATGATTCGTAACTTCCTTTTAAATTTGTGCACAAAAATCAGAACAGCCCTGTATGGTAACGGAAACGTATAAATGCTAGGAATTGTACATAATTACTACAAATTGCATACAAGGACGGATTACATAATTGTCTGTTAATATATTACAACAAAAATATTGTGTTTTGGAATTTGGACTAAATGCTATCTTAAGATGGCACTTGTTTAACTTGTTTAAAATATTTACTTACTTATTTTTAACATTATTGTAATTCAATAAGTATCTTTATGGGATACCTCGTATATTCACATATAAATTGCATCTATTTGCATTCATCACTTTGCAGTATGGCTGGTCGTACTAGGACAAGTAGTAAATTTTGTAAGAATTAAAATCTCGTTAAGCGAGCATCATTTTTTTTTTCTTCTCACCAGTCTAATTCTCGTCACTCAAGAGCTGCGCAAAAAACTATCTCCTCGGAAGCGAAAATAATAATGGCAGAAACATATGGAAAAATACAGATGAAATGCGACGCAACCCGATGCGATGCGACGCGTAATCATAAATAACCCTTCTACGATATTCTCTCCGAAAACTCTGTTGTCAAAATGATATAATTAACATGTTCATAAATTGATGCTTGTTTTTTTTTTTAATATAAATATATCTTACACAACAAGCAAAATAGATACTTTTAATATCCAATTTATTGTTCCAAACTACGCCACACTCAATTAAATTTAGATGATAAGTAGAATTTTCTACGAGCACAATCACACTACGAACACCGAAGCAACGCATCGGTCGCGTCGCATTTCAATAGTTTGTTTCCGCTATTGTGAAAAATGCGTGTTTTTCACTCGTGAGCCGCCATTTAAACATAGTAAAATTTAAATGCACTGTGCGTCATCCGAATTATTCTCCGCACTATTCGAAAAGGTATCGAGTGACACACGCGGATCAATAATTATACTTCAACGCAATAGTATTAAAAGTGAGATGATGATGAAGATGCTTATTTTTTATACTGGCACGGCAAAGTGACAATCGTAAACAGAGTGTCCACCGGCTAGAGAAGTTAATCGCTCGCTATTCGCCTGACTGTATCCGGACATCCACAGCACGAACCTTCAACCACTATGTACGTTGATCGCTATTAGGGCGGATACGAATATCCTATACCACCAGAAAATTAGGCCACCGGCAACTCAGTTACCACACGAAACGCAATAACGTTGCTTCCTTCAGGTTTTGGGCGGACGTTGTAGCCGCGTCGCGCCGTGTTTGAAGCAAACTGTATTGCCATGCGGAGCAGTAGTATGCATAATCACGGCATTCGTGAGAACAAAATGCTGTAAGCAACGTCAGAAATATTTTTCGCATGGAGCACGCGGCCGCGGGGTTTTTATTTTTATTATAAGGCCGCGGCGAGTAAACACGAGAGGTGCGCACGCGCCGGCCACGAGCCGCGCCCGTGCGTGCGGCGCACCGCACCGCCCCTGCCGCGCCGCACTTTCTTTTAAGTTTTTATTTATATCTAACAATAGAAATATCATTAACTGCCCTTATGCTTCACTTTTAATTAACTTCATAGATACTATTGAAACAAAATGTGAACATCACTAATCACACCAAGCAATAAGCATAATCCAGCAAGCACACATTATTGTGTACACGTGCACTCTTTTCGTAAATCGCAGCGAATCATCTTGTAATATTTTATTAGAAATATCGCTGTTCGATACGGTTTCTTTCAATTGATTGAAAGTATAAAGAAATACGATAGCGGGATATTTTAAGAGGATTCCAGAATACTAGGAAAGATAGTTTATTTTCATACCCATGTTTTCAGTATGGGATAGCTATTGACTTTGAGACGCACATTTAAAAACGTTTAAAATATTACATTTTAAATAAATACCAAAAGTTGAACTTTTCCCCCGCGCTGTTGTCATTCATGGCTCAGCATGACTGGGTAGGCTTATCAAGTGTGGTACCACTGTCTCACAGGAGATCGACGTGAAGCGACTGCTATTTCACCTAAGTTATAATTACTCTTTCCTGGTTTGCGTTAGATAGATAGTTCTTCTTAATTTCAAATTTAATAATATTTAAAGTTTACCAACTACATAAGGAAATCATGCTTATCTCAACGACCTTAATTTTCGACCGTATCGCAATTTGTATGTTTATTTGACGACGCTGTTGTCAGTCATGACTCAGCATGAATGGATAGGCTCGTCCGGGGTGTTGCCACTGTGTCACAGGAGATCAACGTCAAGCACCAGCACCGCTGTAGCGTTTCGTTCGGTGAGTGAAATACCAAAAGCCCAATACGCCTTTCTTTTTCTTATACTTCTCGCTCCACTCGCAATTCGATGGGCCGGCAACATAATATGCATGGTCCAGGCGTTGTGGATGTTCATGGGCGGCAGTGGTGATTTGCCATCAGGTGGCTTGTTTGCTCCTTTACCAAACTAATGGAGTAAAAAAATCATGGAAAGGGATGCCAAGTGCAATTTAACTGTGAAGAATGGTCACATAGCACTTGAACATTGTACGTGAACATTTTTACGCTATGTAAAGTTAATTAATCAAGCAATAAAATAGTTATTGAATAAAATATAATGATAATTATGAAAAATCTTCTACAGTGACAACCGCATGCCGCTGATGCGTCAGCAACACACACAGCACATTGTTAAGCTCATGAGAAAACAACGTCCGACCACCGCAGCAAAACGTCGCCCATCATAGCGTTAACTACTGAAGAGGCCTCGCTATAGACATCGTGCTGCTCTGAATCTAGTAGTGTCGAGACCCGCGCATACCTGTGACATTAGTCGCGGCACGACACTCCACGGCGACCTGCTGGAGCCGACTCCAACTAACCACAGTCTGGAGTCTGGAGTCCAGACCACTGGGGGTAATAAAAACTCTGTAATCCCATACGAATTTGGATTGTTCGGACGTCGAACGTAAAACTGTATGAATGTGGATATGTCAGAATCTTCTATCGTAGGTTATAATTATAGACCAAGTTCGGAGAAACTGATTATAATTAACATAGAGTGATATTGATTTTTAGAAGTGGAAAACTTATATCTTACTTCGGACGTCTAACATTTAAATTCGTTCCGTCCATAGAGTAACATGGTAGCCCCCTCGCCGGAATATCGCTCTAGCCTCACCGTCTCTCATCTCTGACTTGTCCCTCCCTGCCGAAATATTTACTTGTGAGTAACAAATGACTTCTTCTATCTAAATATTTTATTGGCTATTGACGCCATTTTGCACATAATATAATGAAGTTCGGAATCTGACAACTTAAATTTGTTGCTCTATTTTTTGCTTGTTATTGAACTATTTTCATAGGCGTTAGAAAGAAATAAAATGTTTATTTTAAGATGCCAAATGGCTGCGGTTCATTCGACGTCAAAATGCACGTTGTATTATAACAAATAGTGTCGCAGGCAGCACACTGAGCACACCATTTCATACTTCAATCGAAATATCCAATTTTCGATTATTTTTTTTCGATTTTGTCATTATGTACAATAGGAAGTCAAGTGTGAAGTGTAGATACGAAATCATTCATAATCCTAGAAAAATAAAACCATTTTCCAAGATACACAATATATCAATTCTCATACAAACTTGTGTACAACGTAATAGAACCTTACTTATTTCACCCCATTTATTCCCATTCCAAAGTAACCCATATTTGATGTAAAATTATTAAATGTTGAATTTAATGTTTCCTACTTCAAAAGTGATGAACGTCCCATACAAACTTTCAACTAAGTTGCCTTCATATGGGTGAAATTCAAAATTCCTCCCCAAGGGGATACTTTGTTATGTTATGACAAACATTAACTGGCAAAATGTCAAGTTTATAGTCGGGTTATTCTCTACTTTAATGCATTAGTCAGCCAGAGCAAGTAAATAAATTTGTATATATGTGGGAATCAGGATTGAGTGAAATCGTAATGTGGTTAAACCGTTAAACAGGTGATGTCGCAAATCCGCCACGGTGCGCGGCCTCTATGAACCTTGACTCCAAGAGGCCTTAACAAGTGACGGATTCTAAATCGTCGTCCAAAATATTTATTTACTGGGCTATTGTGTCTGAACTAGGAAATTATTTTATCAAAAAATATAGATATTTAAATTAATATAAGGCATAGGTCCTACATGTATGGTACTTGGCGGCCCGCCTTCAATATGTTACGCATATATTTTGATTTGTTGGCTATTCAAGTCATTACGGCAATTAATCAACAAGTACAATGAAATAAATATATTTTTTTTTGGTTTGCAGTGGTACTTATTTTTTTTATAATTTTTTAGTTTTTAGTGGTTTTTTGTTTTTAAATCGGTTTTATTTTTTTTAATTAAAAATTTTAGTTATTTTTATCTTTTTAATGTTGATAGGAATTTAAATAAAGAAGATTTGGTCCCCACAAGGAATATGTTCTTTCCGATGATAATGAAATCGTTAAAATCGGCTAAAAGCTGCCGAAAATATTGGAGGAGTATTCACATGTTTATTATTTTTTCTCTCCCCCCCTCCCTTTGCCTCTACCCCCTTTTCTCTCCACCACTGTAGCTTAGCTTTTATACTGAACCCAATGCAAAAAGAACCATTGGAATCCTACTAAATTTTGAAGAGTTCTACACTCCAGGTCCGAACATGATCATCAGATCTTCATGTTGTGTTCCTGGGATCAACCTGTCAATACGTTCTTCCCAATGAAAAAGAAATCACGAAAATCGGTTAAAAGCTAAGCGAAGATATTAGAATTTACGTGTATTTTAATTTTATCACCACCCCCGCTCACCCCCTCCCCTTTTCCCCTCTCTCACTGTAACTTAACTTTTATAATGAACCTAATACAAAAAGAACCATTGGAATCCTACTTAATTTTAAAGAGTTCCCTCTCCAGGTCCGAAGATATTTATCAGATCTTCATGTTGTATTCCTGGGATCAATCTGTCAATACGTTTTTTCGAATGAAAAAGAAATCACTAAAATCGGTTAAAAGCTGCCGAAGATATTAGAATTTACGTGTATTTTAATTTTATCACCCCCCTCTCTCACCCCCATCCCTTTTACCCTCTCTCACTGAAACTTAACTTTTATAATGAACGCAATGCAAAAAGAACTACTTGAATCCTACTTAATTTTAAGGAGTTATCCTCTCCAGATCCGAAGATATTCATCAGATCTTCACCATATTTTTATGGGACCAAATGACAAGCACCAGCTTTCAATTAAAGAAAGAATGGTCGAAATCGGTTCACACAGTACAGAAAAACGAAGTAACAAAGATAAAAAAAAAGCAACATACAGTCGAATTGAGAACCTCCTCCTTTTTTTGAAGTCGGTTAAAAATATACAATGTTTTCTATAATTTCTTGTATAGTATTTCCATCTCAGGCACATGGCCAGACTTGTATTACTATATCACATTAATTTAAGCATATAATAGATTTTCAAAATTTACTAGTAATCCTAGTTAAATACTTTGTAATAACTTTATCCGATTTTCCCAAATAACTTTAACTCGTAATCGTCTGTATGTAATGTCTATTTCTCCTGCCAATCAGCAGTGCAAATGTACTGTTGTGTTCCGGTTTGAAAGATATTTTAGCCAGAAAAATTACTGGATATATTCAATGCAATAAAAAACAACCTAAGCCTGGCGTTTACCATTCCTCACTCAAGTTCCTACCAGCGCGGCGCCGCGCCGCGCCGTGGCGGCCTCATTCAATGATCATTCAAGTTCCGAGATTGCGTATCCATTGCAAAAAGATCGGAATGAAAGTCACCGTTATCAGAATCTAATGTAAAATTTTAATTACCTATTTTGAGCATATGGTAAGGAGACTTTGCGTTAATGTTAAGGAAGAAACAATAATATTCTTTTTGCTAAAATGATCTAATTTCCTTAAGTTTGCTGTATGCTATTACTTTCCAGAAATATTTCGTATACCCATCGAAGTCCAAGGTATATAAAACTTGTTTTTTTAATGAATGTAATATTTCCTCTAATAAGCTTATTAACTTAGATAAGTACAGATAAATAAATTTATTCATTTATGTTTAAACTAAAATGTTACTGTAACATACAACTGTTTTTTATCCCTAATAAATAAAATAAAATAAAATGGAACGCCACATATGGAAAGTTAAATACGTGGAATTAAAATATGACACCTTTGTAT
Organism: Hyles euphorbiae; assembly: GCA_023078785.2. Classification (NCBI taxonomy): domain Eukaryota; kingdom Metazoa; phylum Arthropoda; class Insecta; order Lepidoptera; family Sphingidae; genus Hyles; species Hyles euphorbiae. Next base: position 1,326,777 of record CM041058.1, on the reverse strand, counting down.
TTTCGAAGTCTTGAGACTCCATTACGCACTTTAATGGTGAAGGAAAACATCGTGAAGAAACCTGCAATCCACTGAGATTTTCAAGAATTTCTACGATTTGTGAAGTCTAAGAAATGTTTGGTCAACATGGTGAACTACGACCAAAGTAAACCCCTCATTATCGAGGCCTTGATTACAATCGTGTATAAATGTGGGTCAAGCTTTGCAGAGAGAAGTATAAGGGCCGGATTTTAAATAAAATTATTAATACTTCAAAGCTTATGCAATGCAAAACGACACCAGCATATACAAACGTCTATGATAAATATCCTTAGAGACGACCCCTTTGAAAAGCAACTACATATTTAGTAAAGAGCTACTGTCTTAGGCACTGCTTGGAAATACGGTATTGTAATATTTCAGGCTTCCACATAATCTAGAACATGAGCGAGTAAAATCAAGTAAATCCATAATCTTTTCTGTATGTAAAAATCTGGGTCTATATTGTATACCGGCCACTACAATACTAGACAGTATGATACTATCGCGCTCCTTCAAAAGCCGCGCCCCTCATGCTTTTGGGCTTTCCATCACTTTGTATCGCCATACATTCCAGGTTATTTTTGCGGAGCTCACCAGCTAAGCAGACCGCAGTATAGCTTTCGATTGAACAAAATATGATAGCGGCGGCGTCATCAGCTCTTTATTAAATTATGAAGGCAAGATTTTACTGATATAAGCATGTAAGTACGAGGTACTACGTTCGTTGATGTTGTGCGGTGGCGTAGAGGCGCACATGACGTCGCCGAGTCGTCTCGCACTAGTGTTTACACGCAACAACCCCGCTTGATGAGGTGTAATTTATGACCATCGCAATTTATTATTTGTTTAATTTACATCGTATCGACAACGCGTCATGAAATCAATCAGTTAAGACATTACTGGCGCGCCGCCAAATCACGTCGTGAAAAATATTCGATTGGAGACACGGCCTCGCTCAGTCGCCGCGATTGCGCCCGCGCAGCCGACGCACCGAGCACGCGCCGCCGCCCGGCGCCACTCCTGCCGCAGATCCGCCAGACGCAGCGCGGCTGAAGAGCGCGCGCGCTCCGCCACAGCGTTAATGAATTAGTGTCACTCCGACACCGAAGCCGTAGCAGCACGGCTGACGCAATGCCCGTAACGCATACACCGACGAAAGCCAATAATAGAGTTGCGTCAAGGAAGAAGTGGAGCGCAATTGAATCGTTGCAGATGAGCGGCGGCGGGCGAGTAGGTGTCGGCGCAGCGCAGCAGGCCGGCGGTCACGAGGAGTGCGCCCGCTGCCGCCCGCCACCGCGCCGCCGCTGACGCTCGCGCAGTCACGTGCTTGCGCCGCAATCAGATTCATTCAACACATATTTCATTCTAGCGATGGAAATAACTCACATTGATGTATAGAGCGCTGAGCGCGCCGGCACGTGCTCACGGCAGCGAGTGCTAGCGTAGTAAATGCGAAGCCCTCGTCGCGGTGGATGGTATGGACTGGTGGAGGTCGATGGTGATTGTTATCGAGGTGCCACTCATTTGTGCTACTTGTCGCAGTATAAGCGCGGCTGCGACTCTACCAAGCAATAAATACTGCAATGATGACAAATGTGCTAAACAGCGTTCGACACGACACTGTAGGTCCATCACATGCGAGTTATTCTAGGTAAAAAATAAACTACATCGATTGCACGACACGCTGCCCTATCGGGAGGGAGTCGGAATTGAGTAGGGCATTAGGCCGTGAGTCGGCAGCTCCCCGCCCGGCCGGCCCCGGCGCGTACAGCGCGGCGGCGCGGCGGCGCGGCGGGGGCGGCAGGGGCGGCAGGGGAGGCGGGGGCGGCACGGCGCGGAAATGAACCCCGCTTCCGATATTGCAGGGTTGCCGACACAGCGACAATGTTAGGCACAGATTTTTTAATTTTTATATTTAATAAAATTTATGATAGGGTTGTTCATTATATTTTGCAACAAGAAGCATACTTGGAAAGCATCAGATGGAAGACATTATACTGATACAAGAAGTTATACAGTATATTACTTTGCTGCCGGAGATAACTCCATCTGTTAAGACCGTTAATTGTCATGCCTCGATGTCAATTCTAAGTCAGACTACAACAATTTCCTGCCCATCCGACAAGTGTTTCATATACTGGGTGATATTGACATAATATGGTGTAAATAATCTAATCCACATGTTCCTCAAGCCCATGTAACATCCTGCCTTTGCCAAAAATAGTGATTTTATTTTTTGAGCCTTTTGTTCAATCTTCAAAAATAGGTACGAATGGTATCAATCAGGTAACTTTTCGAACCAAACCGAAGTTCAGCTAAGCGGTAAAAATATCTGTATCTATAAGCAATTGCAATGAATGGCGAGACAAGCTCGATGTTCGCCTGATGATGAGCGATACGACCGCTCATGAACAGTAGCAAAACCAAACAACACCTTGAATTACAAAGCAATGCTTGGTATTCCACTGCGCTCGCTGTCCTGTGACATAAGATATTAAGTCTCTATGTCCAGCAGTTACTCTGGCTACAATGTCCTTCAATTTGAAACACAACAGTGCATTTACACTGCTGTTTTCCGGGAGAAACAGACATCGCGGTGGCACCTGCCCAGTCGGCCTTTCACACATGAGAGACCTACCACCAGTATTTTCTCAAATTATGTACAATGTGCCTGAGTTGATGAGAAACATATAGGTTGTTTTAGTATAGGTAAATGTTTGTTGTTATTTTATGTAACAATGCTAAAGATAAAAAAGATACTAACTTATACTTATTAACAGAACTTTCTTCCCTTGCCACATTGTACTTATTTGATCCTTAATTCCCAGTATTGTATATTGGTAACGTATTTTATATAGGAAATGCTTACTAAACAACGACGGTAAGCATTAAATAATGGAATGTAAAAACATGAAAAAGTGCGTGGTGGCCTGTTGGTAAACGGACTAGACGCGGCTGCCAACATGTTCACGGTGGTTGGGGGTTCGAACCCCAGGGCACACCTCTAACTTTTCGGAGTCATGTGTGGATTGATAGTCAATCACCACGCACTAAAACGGTGAAGGAAACCATCGTGAGGAAACCTGCATACCATAGCGATTTATAAAAATTCTATGGTATGTAAGTCCGCCAACCCGCACTAGGCCAGCGTGGTGGACTATATGGCCTAACCACTCTCAATCGTTCTTACGATTGTAGAGTAGGCCCGTGCCCTGCAGTGGAACGTATATGGGCTGATAAATAAATAAAAAATAAATAAATAAATTTTTTTAACTTGACAACGCGACGTTAGGGTGGAATCCTCTTGATCTTCTAGTAGTGCGGATATGTCTTGGCCAAGTTTTCCACATTGCATCCATACAATTTCTGCGTATACTCCCAACACATCTAAGAGCTAGCAACTTTCCACCGGTGTTTCAAACTTCGGCGTTTCACTTCCACCGGAATTTCGCAGCAAATGTGCATTTTAGCGTAGAACTAACCATATAAGGCTACCTGCTAATAAATATTAAACAAAAACGCCGAATATAACAGCCATTTTTTTTGCTAAAGCAAATGATTTGTCTTTCAAGATTATTCCCTGGTTTTGCATTAATAGATTGTATTCATATATTTCTTATTTTGACACGGCACAATGACTGCTTTGCATTTGGTGGTAAATACAAATGCCGTCCAGATAGTATCTAATGGCATCGAGTATAGAATGGCATTTTTGCATCTTCCAATACCAAAGATCGAGGAAGTGCTTCCACAGGAAAACTAATTGCAACATGAGTAGAACAGACTACATTGAAATAAATCAAATTGGATTCAACCCGAATGATTTTTGACGTTACATTAGTAAGAATAAACGTCCTCTCTTGAAAATATTAAAAATTGATAGTTGTTAATCTGTGGACAAGAAAAATTCCTTTGCAACTGTATTGTCATCAGCGTCTTCGCAAATGGAAAAAAATGTGAAAATTGATCTACAGGCTAATTCAGCACTATCAGTATGTCTGTATCAGCCCATATACGTCCCACTGCAGGGCCCCGTGCCCTCTACAATCTAGAGTACGATTGAGAGTAGTTAGGCCATATACGTCCGAATACTGGAACGCAACTTAAATAAAGGGTATATCAAGACTGCTACCGAAAACGAAGCCGGGTGGTAGTTTAAGCGACTTCAGACACAATGGAACAGAAAAAGTTGCAAAAAAAGCGACAATTTTCTTTTTGTTATTTATTTCCTATGACCATATTTGGGTGCATTTTTTCCTAAAATAATAGTGTATACCTTTTTATTCATAAATAATCTAAGGTATAAAAGAGTTTAAATTATGATTTTAGCAAAAACTATGGATTTACCACCCAAAAATGACGATATTTGAAAAATCATAAAAAACAACTGTTGCGTTTCTTTGGAAATTTTTAGTTATATTGTGTTTCTAGTCACTAAAACTACCACCCGGCTTCGTTTTCGGTAGAAGTCTTGAGATACCCAGTATAAATTTCGTTTAACTACTTTAATCCCGCTTAAATGTACTGGCTAAGTGGGCCGTGCGCTGTTAAGAGCGACTTATTATTTGAATGGCGTTCCAGTGATCGGGCGATAGTCCACCACGCTGGCCTAGTGCGGGTTGGCGGACTTACATACCATAGAAATTCTTACAAATCGCTATGGTATGCAGGTTTCCTTACGATGTTTTCCTTCACCGTTTTAGTGCGTGGTGACTCACTAGCAATACCCACATGATTCCGAAAAGTCAGAGGTGTGCCCTGGGATTCGAACCCGCAAACACCGTGAACATATTGGCAGCCGCGTCTAGTCGCACTTCACTCCACCACACCGACGGAAAGTTGCTAGCCTAACGATATTTTATTGGTTACATTTCGGTGAGTGTGAAGAGGAATTGCATGATTTAAGTCCATCTTCGCCATTCCTCTCCAAAACAACAAGAAAAACAGCTGGCTACCATCCATATTTCGTTAATTTATCATCAATTCGCATCTTCCTTCATCATGCGTATGGCAAAGGAATGGAATGTCTTATCACAATCAGCGCTTCCTGAAAGTTATGAGTTGGGGATCTTCAAGGCCATAGTGAATAGGCACCTTCTAGGTAGGTATGTACCAAAAGTAGACAATATCGTCATTTTCCATCAGATGTGATTATGGTCAAACGCCTAAACTAATAAAGATCAAAAAATCTTTGTGCATTAATGTATTTGAACGAACCTTCTTTAATTGAGACTAAAGTCATTCGGCGTTTTAATTTATCAGATCACAATACTGGGCGAAAATATTTTATAAAGTACAAACTTTATATTATGTAAACTCCAGTCAGATTTTCTTCGGCACGGCGCGGCGGTGGGATGAAAGAGTGTTGTAAATTATTTAATATCGAAAAGTAAGACGTTTATTTATTTAACCTTATTAATAACTACTACCCATAATATGGTGGCGAGTTGTTATCGTATATTGATGCCAGGTTTAGCTGAAAATAACTCATAACTTTTTTGTGTGATCATAGTAATTATAGACGTGGTGTATGGTTTTTTGGTGCACCGCGGCTGAGCTTTATGCTCAATCTCAAACAGTAAGACTGTTTTTAATAAGAAGTATTATACAAAAGAATCCTACAAAGTTGCCAGAGATGCTGAAAGGACAGCCACATTTCATCTTATATATTCCGTCTCACGATGTAATAGGGAGCGAGAATATAATTGATGTATATATTTATAATATATTTCTGTATAATATATTTATATTTCCCAAAAATTAACAAGAATTTGGGTGGCTTTATAACAAAGAATGCACCAAATATTGTCTGAACTCTTTATAAAGATTGTAGAAGTATTAAGTATGCCTAATAGTGGTAATCATACACGACTTTAATATTGTAAACCAGGGCTAGGTAGTGACATGTGACTTGTAAGTTGTGAGCATTACATAGCAGCGCACCCGCACTTTATGCTTATACAGCAACTAACAACATGCACACGCAAAATATTCCTACATATCAGCTTACAGGCTCGTCGCTTCACATCGCAAATGGCACCGAGTAGAAATTAAATAATAATATACAAATCATGTAATTTACTTTGGTAGTTATTTTCTGCGCGCCGAGCTAGACTTGCAGCTGTCTGCTTGGGGACGATGACGCGAGTTTCATATGAGTGGGGGTACGGGCGGCCGACACGCCTTCTTAAACCACCAACTTTTACACCAGAAAATTACTAGGAGTGCGTTAAATGTTGGCATACATATACATATACAAATATATTCAAATGTTAGCACTGTACGTCCGCAAAGCTAACGAATATTTGAGGGATGGTAGAGCTAGGCGCAAAGCTCGCGAGCCGTCGGACTGCATGCACTATACTATATGTATGATGTAAGTGTTGTGTAAATGTATATATGTATGTCAGTAGAGACACAGGGCTCTGTGGCACTTACCGCTACTGCGAGAACGAGCACGGCCGTGACGCCGCTTACCTGCAAACAAACAACTCGCCGTTAACAACCTCAATCATGCCCTTAGTGAATGCACACATTTCACGTGACCTCGACAATTGAATCAACTTATGATGGCGAACGAACGTAAACGTGGTCGATGGTGGAGCCCAGCGAAGCCGTGTCGCGGCGCACCGAGCCGCCACTCGCTAGTGGTGGGCGCCGCGCCGATCGCGTGCTCGCCTCTACCTGGAGACGCACCGCCCTACTTACAATTTTCACAAGAACTTCGCTCGATTTTATGTGTAAAAGCGAGGGCGTTCACCCTGCGCTACATTTCTCTGCAACGCGTGTAATATCCTACGGGTGCAAAGGGCTCCTCCGACAGCCTGACGTAATTGGTCTCCAAGTGAACGTGAAGCGTATGAACTAAACGTTCTACAATATCTGGAGGCAACTGCAATCTTTTTTTTTTGTTATATGCCTTCGCTGATAAGGACACAGAATTGCAAGTCAGTATAGTGAACGTACTTGATCACGAGTTTTATTTTATATTCTTTATATTATTCCGAGTTACCGCACCCACGAAATGGATCGTGTGTCTACGCTTAATTCATTCACGTAATTAACCTGTCTATGAAACTGAATCTTCGCGACTTTTATTGGAAAAATTACACAAGGTTGCAAACAAAATGGTCACTAAATAAAGCTTAAACTTTAGAAATCATACAAGGAAAGAAAGGTTTTAAAAAATAAAGCATAGGTAAGTGGATAGTAAATGATTACCCACCCCGACGATCGGTAACTGTCCAAGTAGGTATTTCCATGACTAAGCAAATAGCATTGCCCATAGTACATAATAAATGCTTAACTACAGATGTACGATACAAAATACTTTGTTTTAACGACAAATACTATGTTATATCGCGTAATGTACATTGTAACCAACACGCAACAAGGTACCAAGTTATGTCACGATAAACATCAGCGCGGCGATGAAACCCTCAGGGGAGACCTACGTTGTTGTAGATTGCCTGCGGTCATAGAACAAAAGAACAGTACAGCGATTTTGGTGGCCGCTGAGGAAATTTTCGGCAAATAGTGATTTACATGCCAGATGGGACCCTTAGCCCAGCACTATGCGCCTCACGACATGCGACGCTCGCCAGAAGCGGGATACGGCCGCGACGCATCACTCCGCGTGGGGCCTTTCTTAATCCTCGATCATGTCATTTGAGAGTAAAGACATGTTTCACAGGCAGAGATAATAAAAACATTTATCCGCAAGAGTGCAAAAAATGATATACCTATCAATACAATGCTAGTGATATCGTATATGTATAAGTAATTTCTTTACAGTTGGCCAACATGACTGCAAATAAGTGACAAATGGAAGATGCTATAAGCTTCTCCGGCCCGACATCAACATTAGTTTTGTTAAAACGAACTGTGACAAAATTTACGGACAAATCTTTAATGACGGCTTAGTAAGGCTTGTACTTAATGGGCGGACGGGAGTGCAGAGTGCAACATGGCATTTATATTAGTAACGGCGACTAGTTAGGGCGTGCTGATGAGCTGACTGTGCACAATTATAGAGCGTAGCGCGAGTGCGGCGCGGCGCGTGGCGAAGTCGGGCAGCGCCCACGCGCGCTTCGCCATTGTCTTGCACTATAAATACATTACAATTACCCGTGGTGGCTCCTGGCTACTGCAAGCCGCCACTGACCGCATCGCAAATGTTCAGCGCTACCGAATACAAAATTACACAAAAAGGGCTCAGTATGGAAGATCACATTTGCGCGGCAGACCTCGCCATGTCATATTAGCGCGCCATCTTCCATGCAAAAAAGTCCCAATCAAACTTTGCCTATTGATGAAACAAAGTCTGTTTGATAATTAAATAGCACCCGCCGAACCATGTCACCTCTATCTCAATGCTCAATAGTTTCCTATCATAACAATTTACTACATTATTCGAGAACATAGTAATAAATTATATTCCTCGTAATTGTGACAATATTTAAATGAATGGCTTTGGCCTGTAGTTTACATACAGAGAAAAAACATGGCAGAGTATCATAATTTACGTTCAGAGTAGGTAAGTGGGCGTTTTTTATATTCCTATTCTACATTGTATGCAGTAATGTGCGATTTAAATACAAATTTATTTGTAAATGCACACATTTATTGGGAATAATCGGTGTCACTCGAAAATAGACAAACCCCAAGCACACGAACCATTATATAGCGATTTTAGACGTCCATTCGGAGGTTTTGTTCATTTTGTAAATAGATTATCCGATCAGGATAGTACAATGTCCCAGTGGGGACGGCTCTAGGCGGGCGGCCGTTATAAGCGAGCTAAATAATTTAGCATCACATGGCGCTGACACCACTCAAGTCTGGCCGCCCCACCCACCACCGCGATTCCTGCAAGCGAGGATCTAACATCACATTATAACGCCACGCGGTTTCATGACACCGAGCATGATGACCAGCGAGCTTTAGAATTTAGTGACTTGGCAGACTAAAGCCAATGCCAGCAAATGCAATGAAATTAATCAAATGTAACAAAGGATCCGACGAGTTGGAAATATTTTTTGTCAACTTACTCATGTATCAAAGCTGGAGATCAGTCCTAGCGCTTTCGGCGATATCTTCCAGATACCAGATGTGTTGACAAGGCCTTTACTATTTAATTCATACAAATATACTTTGAGAGGTAGGTATAAGTATTTGCAGTTATGAGTATAACTAATAAGTCACGTCTGCCCTAATCACCGTTGGTTGAAAGTTCACGAAACAGAATGTCGGTTAAACCTTGTGTTCGTCGGCACTCGGCGGCAATAAGTGGCGTTCCGATCCGCCCGCCACTTGCTCATGAGCCACGCGCTTTCGCATAATACTACCACCAAACAACTTTCTTCCATGAAACAAACAATTGCCAAACAATCAATCTTTAAATAGTTGCAGTGTATTGTGTTGGAAGTATTAAAAATAAAACAAAACAACGGCGAGGAGTGGGCGGTGCTATTCTCACGCTACGAGAAAATGCTTTAACGAACTGAAAGAGTTTCCAGGGCGCCGCGACCACCGCCGCCGCCGCCGCCGCCGCCGCGGGACACAAACTTATTATTGCACATTTTCCTTTCATTTCGACATAAATAAGTAACATTTATGTATCTGTGTGAAACCTCTAATAGCTCGACCCGCTGGATATTTGAATGTTAAAAGTTCCACCCCTTTTTAATGCAAGTATAACTTACTGATACATAGTTGTGAAATTTAATTAAGATATTATACTCTGTTTAGAATGTAGGTAGGTAGAAGTACAAAATTTGCGCCAGGGCGGTACATTACGTATTTAGTAGCGTGTACTAGTTGGTAGTAAGCAGTATGTATGTGAACGTCGTAGCCGACTAACTGTTCCCCGAGGAGTCAATATAGATTGGAGCGCAGCGGCTGGAGGCTGCAGCCTGCACTTGATGGCTGAGATGTACCGATACCCAAGGCAATTATATAAGAGTTCCGCCGGGCCCCGCACGCCGCGTCGCACACTCGCCACTATTGAACTTCAATTTATGTTATATTTTGACGAGTCAGATGATATCTAAATACTTTGAATGCCAATAATAAAACACATGGTATATATTAACGGTCACGAGGCGGAATGAACCACGAAAATTGTGAAGTAATGGAAACGTCGCGTTGTCGGGAAGTTTTAAAATTAGTTAAAAAATTATTCCAAATCCGCGAAAAAATCCAAATATAATATTTTTATTTCAATGGTTTAACATTGGCGTAAATCTAAGAAACCATTATAAAATGCTACATAAGTGTGATTTCTGAGTGTATTTCTTTATACTTGATGTATCACAAATAAAGTAAATGCAAACCGGCCTTCCCCTCCCAAACTCTACCTCCTCTCCTTGACGCACTATAATATGAAAAAAATATTTAAACTTTTACTGTGAACTAAATAATAAATAAATAAATAACACCCAACAAAAATGTAGGTTTATTTACTAAGCTCCCCAAGGAATGGAATCATCCGATACGGGATTTCGGTATATAATTCGTAGATAGTATGAGCAAACATATAGCAAGAAATTGTCTTATGTAAAACGTTGGGATGTTTACTATTCAAATGTTTTTTTTTAGACTCGGCTAATTATTGTATTTTTTGACGAATTTTTTTATGTTTATTGGTAGCAGTAATACAGACATATTTTGTCCCTTTAAAGAAGAAAAAAATGAAAGCGTATCGCATATACATTTTTGGACTCTGCAGGCGTGGGATAGAAGCCATGGCTGCGGCATAAGCGGCGGCGCAGCACCAGCCACGCTTGATATCACCGTATTTAGTATGTTTGGTTATTTCACGTTTGACAGGCGATAGATTTCCTTTGCCTAATTGTTTATTGCAAACAGGTAGCACAGCAGCACAATCAATGGATATTGAAATGACTCGTATTTTACGGACATAGTAAGTACTTAAGTGCGTGGTGGCCTGTTGGTAAACGGACTAGACGCGACTGCCAACATGTTCACGGTGGTCGCGGGTTCGAATCCCAGGGCACACCTCTGACTTTTCGGAGTCATGTGTGTATTGATAGTCAATCACCACGCACTAAAACGGTGAAGGAAAACATCGGGAGGAAACCTGCATACCATAGCGATTTATAAAAATGTCTATGGTATGTAAGTCTGCCAACCCGCACTAGGCCAGCGAGGTGGACTATATGGCCTAACCACTCTCAATCGTACTGTCGATTGTAGAGGAGGCCCGTGCCCTGCAGTGGGACGTATATGGCGTATACGCTGATACAGAAGTACTTAAAGCTCAGTGTATTCTCATATTGCGAATTTTCTCTGCGATTTTATGAGTTAGCATTTTAAACAGGCAATAGCTGTGAGCGGCACTCAGCTCATGACACATACTACTAAAGGGCCCGCTATTCAGGCTAGAGCAGTTCTAGCGCCGGTTAGAGTGAACAGACACTCATCCACCTGCTGGCCGCCTGCACCATGCAGCGGGGATGAGCGACTTCAGCGCCAATCGCACCGACAAGTAGGCTATTGAAAGTGCCGAGAAACAGTTTCACATTGAAATTAACATAAGGGGCGTTCGCAAGCACCTGACGCTTGCCGCCATTTGGAAGTGCGTACATATTTTGCACATATAGGGTGTAGAGCGCTCACACATGAAACAGTTTTCCGCTGATGTAATCCAGTGTGACACGCCGGACGCGGTAGATGTCAGCAGCTATCGCTCGCCGATGACCCGCCGATAACCCACTGTTGATACATGGTGTTACACACACGCACACTTGCACTGATTGTAGAGTGCGTGTTTCAAGGTGTCAGCGGTCGACAGAGCTGCGTTTGCTGTGTTGTATGAAGGTGACCCCGACCAGCTCGCCGCGCGGGCTGGCAGGCGCGGGCCACACTGCGTGGTCGCCACGCGGACCGCCGACATCTCCGCGCTCCGCAGCGCCGACGCAGCGCAGAAAACGCGCGTCAGGGACAAATATTATCTCTAATGTTATGACTAAATCGATAACTTGCAGCCTACCAATAGAATTCAACTCGTTATAGTTAAATAATTTTATATCAACAGCGATGTCTGACCAACAACAGTATTCATGCGTTTTCCCGTTTACACGCCTCTCTCAAACTTAAAAATTTTAAAGCAAAATGTATGCTCGATATTCAAGGTGAAATTAATACGCGTGAATCCGTAGACTCCTGACCATACACAACATATAACGACTACATTACACAAACAGTATTTAATTGTAAGTTAAGTAATAATTGGTATTACCAAGGGCCTATCTCCCCACAGGGTAGACTATGCCTAATGTTTGGCGAAAAATACATTATACGTAGATACGTTTGCAATTCACATATAGGCACTTGAGGACGACGGTGGCGCCATCAAAAATATACACGGATGTAAAGTAAATCCATAACCTACGTTACACCATTTTATATCTAGCGAGACGGCGCAGCGTGCCGGTCACGAGCATCGAACCCAACTGTGCGCGCTCGCCGGATGCATTCTTCGAGGTTCTATTGGTGCTAAAGAACTTACAGCAGCAGCTAGATGCATCAGTATTCCCGGAGCGGCGAGTCTATTATCGCGTCGGAAGTTTCACGTCCCTCAGCTTCTGACAGCTTCAGTTTCCGTTTGCTCTAAATCCGTCCCGCTCCAAATACCAAACTGGCGAATTAACAGTGTAAATACTGCGATATTAGCGCATCACGCACCTCGCACCGCCGCGAGCGACGTGATTTTATAGAACGGCGCACTAGCCGGCGCGGCGGTTGTAATTTAAACAAAAAATATATCCGCAAATCTTTGGCAATATCATAAAATGCGTGGATTTGAAGAGCACGCCGCGAGCCGGCCGGCGCACACTCCGCGTCCTGTTGCGACGCCACCACGCCACCACGCCACCACGCCACCACGCCACCATGCGGTTTAGGCAACAAAGGTTACCGACTTCCTAGAACAGAGCGACGGGTGCCACGCGCACCGCTGCTTCAGAATTTTATGGACTTTTTACTGTCTCATTAATTTGCATATACGACATTAAAATTAAGTGGTAAATAATATATTGACGAAAACTAAGTGTACATACAACCTGACACTACAGGAAAACTTTAATTGGTTACTCCTGTGTTCCTCTGGCAATTTCTATGCGTTCATTGTTATTCGTAAAACAATCAGAAAAACTTGATAGCTGATTTAATACAATGAACAATATCAAGTATGAAAGGACATAACTGTATATTAGGTAAGTTTGCTTATTGCGTGTATATTTGCGTGTCCTAAACTATATGGATGACGAGTTAGAAGCACATTAAATCCCATGTGTGCAGGGAAAACCACCAGGGTCGTAATGCAATGCATTGTCAGCGAGAGAATTGGCGGTGACTCTCAGCTCCACGCCGTCATGCCAACTGCCAGCACGCACGGAGCCGACACGCTCTCGAACCACGACGCACACTCGACCGATTCTACGCCGACATCAACATGAGCCTAATGCGATGATAGACAAGCACAAAAAACACGTCGCCGATACTTACTCCAGCTATTAATACACAATGACACGGCCGAAGTTCTTCACTAAATAATATTACGGAAAACATTTTAAAAACTGTCATCGTGTTGACAATTGACGTTCGGAAAATTCCCGGGAGACGGTACGAGTGGCGGTGTCGGCCTCGTGGCGCTTGTGTTGCCAACACGGCGAGCTGCAGGCCGCCATCTCCAGCCGCCCGCGCCTCACTAATTACTCGTACTAATTCATTTTATTTAGCTATAGGCTCACAATGGATTGAACATTTGAGCGGCGTCGGATTATTTGCGGCGACTGCATTGGCGGCGCGCGTCACTGAACGCAGCGCACTCGCACTTATTGAGCGATAAATTTAAACGAAAACGACTAAACAGAGCGCGAGAGTCGACACTCGCTTGTTCTATTTACACTGTGTGCGATAGATTAGCGGCCAAAATATACAATGAACGAAGTAAGTTTATAATACATAAATATCAGTGTCTCGCCAATGCCACAAGAATTATGTTTTCACTGGAAAGGTACCGTCTACGCGCACAGTAACTTGTAATTGAGTTAATACTCTCGAATTTCCCGATTAATTCTGATAGAATTATTTCCCAGCACAATCTCACCAAATTGAATTGTTTAACTATAGACTATTATTAAACAATCCAAAAGAAGTATGACTACTAAAATTTTAGTAGTCAGCCCAGCCATACCAGTATTGCACATCTCATAATAAAGCTATTATAATCTGTTATTTTAAACAAACGGAAATCCAATACTGGCGCGACGGCACTACTTCGCAGCCGCCATATGCAGGGACTAGCCATTGGAGGCGCACTTGCTCAGGGGCCTCTCGGAAAACATCAGCTTTGATGAGAGATCGCATCGACCATCGCAAAATCCCTTTATATGACAGGCAAAGTTATGCTAACGCCCCTTTCCGCAGAGCAGAGGAACTTCATAACTAAATAGAGTGGCTTTAACCACGGAAACCGGAAATAAATTCTGCAGACAAACTTATACCGTACAATTTGAACAGCGCTAACACTGGCGTGACGTTTCATGCCGTCTCAGCGTCTTCTCTAACGCAACACACACGATTTCATCATAGATTTTTCACACATAGTCGCGAAAAAATAGAAGAACACGGCATACGAGGGGATCATGCGGGGCGAAGAGTACGGTATTTCGCACGATCGTCATTGTCACGACACGCGCGTTATACTGAACACACACAGCTACGCCAGAGATGTGTGGACATGAGGTCGGCATGGTGACGGAGCTCGCCTCGGCGGCGCGGCGCTTGACTTCTCTGTTGCCCCCACACTTGGCACCATCACACCGACTCGCCCACGCCACCGGACGTGCTTTATATCTACTTATCGAAGATGGCATAAAGGGTGCTTCCGATTATTGCATACCAAATAATATTGCAAAATGAAGCGCATAGTAACATACTATATCTACCGGCACGGATCTTGAGCGCTGACCGTTACATGCGCAGATGTCGATTTTTGGGTCTCTTTAGTGGTATGATGAAGTAAGCGGGCGGGGGCATTATCGCATCAGCCTGTGATTGGTTCACTACGCAACGCCATATTGTTGTTATATGCCTAATTCATTCATTGCGTTTGCTGCACGTGCTTTACTACGACTAAATTATACTTGCTTGCATTTTTATTAGCCATTTCACTTTTCTATAAATATATATATATTTTTTTTTGGTAAGTGTAAAATTCAAATAGTTTATTATACGTTACAAAATATGTTCGTAATATGTGTAATGGATTTATTTCATACTATGAAAAAAAGTAAAAGACATAATATATCTTTTAATATATTCATAATTCTAATAAAATATTCCTTTCATCCCATAAAATAAAATAATAATAATATATAAGTAACTAAGAATAAATTAATAATAATAAATCGGTATACATTTATTTTTTCCTTAAGTTCACGATGCGCAAAGCAATCCCCACTCTGTCGCCGAGCGCTCAAGATTCGTGCCGGGGGTTATACAAGAATTTCAAGTGCGCCAACCGGCAGGGGCAATCCGTTTCAAAAAATTCAATCGGAATGTCTTATACGAGTGCATATGGACGCCATGTGTGTACTATTTTGTTTCCGTTATTTGAAATGTTTCTTTAGTTTCGATAACAAAAATTAAACTTCAGGTCATCTTAATAAAGGCCCTTGTCAATTCTCAGTATCTGTTCTGTATCAGCCCATATACGTCCCACTGCAGGGCACGGGCCTCCTCTACAATCGAGAGTACGATTGAGAGTGGTTAGGCCATACAGTCCACTACGCTGGCCTAGTGCGGGTTGGCGGACTTACATACCATAGAATTTTTTATAAATCGCTATGGTATGCAGGTTTCCTCACGATGTTTTCCTTCACCGTTTTAGTGCGTGGTGATTGACTATCAATACACACATGACTCCGAAAAGTCAGAGGTGTACCCTGGGATTCGGACCCGCGACCACCGTGAACATGTTGGCAGTCGCGTCTAGTCCGTTTACCAACAGGCCACCACGCACTTTCAATTCTCAGTATACATACTCTGAAAAAGTGCGTGGTAGCCTGTTGGTAGCGAACCAAACGCGGCTACCAACATCAACACATTCACAGTGGTCGCATGTTCAAATCGTACGTTTAAATCATACACCTCTGAGTTTTCGGAGTCTTGTGGTTAATATTCAATCACTACGTACTATAACGGTGAAGGAAAACATAGGGAAACCTGTATACTGTACATTGTAAGAATGTCTATGTTATGTAAAGTCCGCCAACCCGCACTATGCCGCCGTAGTGTACTATATGGACTAATCTCTCTCAATCGTACTCTCGATAGTAGAGAAGCCCTGCTCTGCAGTGGCACGCATACGGGCTGCTACAGTACAGTACAGTACACTGCAATACAACAATAACACCAGTAACAAGCCAGGACTGTCGAGATCCTGTTGGATCACATCAAATTACTTCACTCGGTTCACTACTGCTCTTTTCTCTTCTGATTTGGCTCTGGCTAACCCGTTGTGAGGCAAGTTTTATTCAATCGATTTAGTCGTAATAGTGGCCTGAACATGGACATTACTGAAACTGACTCCTATGCATATTAGAACATATCAGTCATTAAAAAAAAAGTATAAAATGTAATGATGAGAACAAAAAAAATTAGAGTAGGCACCGATTCTGCCAGCACACACGACAATGCATTACTATGCGAATGCCAATTCTTATGTCCGTGCTAAGTGTAACTACAGTATGCTCACTGCTCGGCAGGGAGTACCTACACTAATCATGTGCAAATCAGACATTCATTAAGAACTGACTTTCTCGTTACACTCATTGGAGTCGGTACCCTGAGTTGTCTCATGCCAAATAATGCAATGAAATATTTGTGAACGTATTTCTAGAGTAATAAAACGTCAGCAGAAATAGGTAAAGCTATTACTGAATGTTTAAAAGAAGCCTTTTATATTGTGACACGTAAAGTAAACACCTTTCCGCCTCGCTATCCCCTCGCGCCGCGTCGCCGCACCCGGCGTATTTGCAATATGTATGCAGATAGGTAACTAACATGCTGGCTATTTCATTTATAAGTGTATTTAACAATTTTGACTTATTTATTTATTTATGCTTCATATACAATAATGTATAAAGGCGGACTTAATTTATACTACTATACTACAATATTTACTATTAATAAATGTACAGCTTCCGTGGCGCAGTAGGTTAGACGACGACTGTGAAACAAAATTCTTCGGGTTCGATCCCCGCACCGAAACAAATGCTTGTGGGATCCATTGGTACTTGTTTCGGGTCTGGGTGTTTGTGAGACCAAAAAATCTATCTTATTTCCTAATATACACGACACAAGACTCAATCTTAAGGTGGTTAATCCTATTATGTGACTGATGGACTCATTTATTTATTTAAAGGGAGCGGGACACACAAAATCAGTTATTGCGTTTAAACTTGATCGCCAATCAAAGACAAAGAAAAGAGGTAACAGTCAAATCACACACAACGTTACATGGGAATTGATAACTATCAGCGTGGATACGGTTGTACATACTCTAGTTATTTTAAGTAATGTTTTATACACTGGTAAGAAATAATTCTCAAGTAAAAAGTCTGCTACCGGAAGCGGTCTGTCAGCTGAGAACGTGACCGCTCGGAAATTAACGTTGCACAATATTACTTATCAAAGCAAGCGCCTAAATAACGTTTTTAATTCTGCTGTTTTGAAATAATTTGAATAGGTTGGCAATCCTAAATGGGCAATATGGAGATAGGAGAACTGCCAAATAAAGGTTGAGGAAAGTTGCTAGGGCCAGCCCGCTTTAAACAAGTCACTACGGAGATCCATGGAAGGCTGTGTTCAGTGAAGTCAAAATGCATTAAAACTTATGTTTCCATACTGCACAAGTCCTCCGTACGAGAGCTACAAACGTGCCACCTCGCCGTCCCAAAAATGTATGGGAATGTATTTTTCCTAGTGATGATAAGAATCGGTTGTCTTGGAGAGATAGTTAATAACGAGAAGACCGCCAGTGGTATTTCTAAAGAATGTGACCTGTTTACTTGTATGTAATATGTGGTGAACCACAGAACAGTTGAATATGGTTAGAAAGGCAATAGCCGTCAAATTGTATGAAAACCAGCGTCGTCGTTTTCGGAACACAAAACCTCAACAAATCCAATACATAAAGCTTGCAATAGTCGATTTAAAGTATCGATAAAATTATGGAATTATGCCTTTGTTATAAGACGGGAATTTATTTTATCGATATGCTTAATAGTTTTTTCTGATACAGTTATTTAATTAGTATTATGTCAAAAGACGGAAAATAAATGAGACTAGTATTGAAAATTAATTTTAATTTGTATACTATTTTACAAATCTATATGTACAGGATTTTTAAGATTTTCAGCTGTGTGTGAGGTATTAACATTTTTATTATTGGAAAGGCGCATATAAGCAATTATTATAACCAAATTACGATTATTTTACGTCAATAGATTCAGTGGTTTTGATTTTTCATACAATATTTAATTACTTCATCGCCATGATACAGTTGTTCCATAAGCGTTGCACGTAATTATTTTTGGTTTGTATATTTCTTATGATCCAGATTTTTTTATTGTCTTCCGTTTCACGAAAATGAATACTTAGAACAAATCGTACTGGATTTTGTAGGAATCCAGTTGTCTTTTCCTATTGCCTTTATCGACTCACTCTTGGAAACGTATAAATGAATAAGTTAATATATTATAAAGTATATTCAGACACTAAAATATGTTGTTCTCAAGTTGGCAGCGGTATGAAATTAGAACATAAGGATAGGTCGTCAACGTTATCAAACGTTACTACAATGATGAATACTACTACAATGAATTAAAATGACAAAAAACTGATTAACGAGTATACGAAATCTATAACTACATCGATTTAGTTACTATGTACAAGACTACAACACTACGTGACATGTGCCAATTTTCGCTGTAGACATAACAAAAATGAGTCAAATGCATTGCGTAGGAACTTGGCATTCGCGAGCATTGTATGTACGCGTAATCAGCAATGTATATTTTTGATTTGTCGTCTATCGTATTATCGAATTCTTCAAAATGTCGTAATTAATAACCTCAATTTTTGAAAATAAAGGCGAAAATCAATAAAATTTGGTTGAATGTTGGTATGAAATTCCTCCTCTATTGATATTTGATGCTTTAGTATTGGAACTGCAAGATAAAATAGCATAAATCTGCATTTTTACTCTATTTCGCCGGAGCACCTCTCTCCAAGGCATTTCGACAGCGACTAATTTGACAAATCATCCGTTCCGCGGCAGTGATGCTTTTTGTGCACCACCTTGTGATGCGTCAAACGCTTTTATTTCCCTTCTAACTATATTCATCTGTTCTGTGTGGTGAACAATAATGTGTTATCTGTAAGCATCTGTATATAAGCAACATGTTGTACATATTTCTTAATTGCACTTGACGATAAAAACTGACATTCGACCAAGGGTAAGTCAAGGTAATAAATGTTTTAATTTTTAATGTATATAAAATGTATAAGGAAAACGAAACCATATTGTTTCTAAATTTCTATATTACAGTAATCTAAGTTTTAATTAAGTGTGAGCGTGGTGTTACAATGTCATGTACACACACATGTGACACTAGGCACAATACTGTAAAAAGATCGCAAAAATATTTGTTACATCAAATAATAAAGAACAAAACATGTGATTAGAATTATCTCAAGGACACCAACATATTTTTATGTGTGAAGATAATTGCGACGAAAGATATTATTTCACGTTGTTTATACTAGATTGTAACTAAACAGATTGTAGATAGCAATAAAAAAATCATCAATCATATTATGTAGGTTGCTGCTATTAGCTCGCTCCAGACTTCGACTCTATTTTAAGACTCCAAAGCGAAATTTAGGCCTAAAATTATGAGCATTGCTCGTATATTATCGGAAACTGTTTAAAGATTGATTATAAAGCAGAAAACAATAATCGCAATTGAGTTCAGAAAGCTTTGATTACTAGTGTTTGATGTGGCCGATTCGCAACGAATCAGGGAAAATATAGCATTTTTATTTTTTAAATTCATTTCAGCTATTTAATAAAACATAATTCTGTTCAAAATCAAATAAAATATTCTTTTTATGCTATTATCTCCTAAAATGTTCACAATTTGTACTATTATTCTACCATAAGCGAAATTAGGAACTACAAATAAAATAATAAAACTGTTGAAGCAAACAATGACTATTTTTCGACACCCGGAATCATAACGTAATTTGAAAATATCGGCCTGAACGGACGTCTGGGGAAAATATGGATAGGTAGCAACTGTACAGGTATAATATAAAAAGGAACGAAGCACGATTTGCGTGTCTCTATATATATGTAGCTAAGTTTGTGTCATCATTATAATTCATTCAATTCAAGATTCTAAAAAAATAAGGAAAGCTCACCCACGGTAATCTATTTACTCGTAATTATATTCGGAATAGAGGCCGAATATAATTCGTAACAATAATATTCTATGGCCTAAAGGTTTTGCATTTTATATTTGGCATCATTACCGCGCCGTCATTTCAACAGGAAAAGGTAGAGTAACAAAATGTAGTCACCGTAGTGTTCAAATTAAACTGAAGTGCAGGTACTCCACAAAATGTTCGAGTATATCGTAGTCCTATCCATAGACTAAGTTTGGCGTGAATGATAAGTATCATGGAGAAAAGTATTGATTTATAAAAGTGGCAAACTTATATCTCTCCACTGTCGCTGCCAACTTTACCGCAAAATCTTGCCGGGACGTCTGAAAAGCTTTATTCGGTAAGTAAAGTCTGGAGACTGACTACCGATCGTAGCACCTTATTCAATTATGATATTCGCGATCTACAATTATAAAAGCACAAATCTTTAAAACTTGTTAAAATAAACCAGTGAAACTAAATGAAAAACGACAGAAAACCGTCCCCACTGTTGTGCTTCATGGGAGTGGCGAGTTATGAACATGCGCAGGCCACGACAACATAAGTGCATAACATAATACAGTATGGTTAGATGATATTTAGTTTTTCCTTAATTTAGTATGTAATTTTTATTATAGAAAGGTGTATCAGTAAAAAGAGTATTTCGATTACAATCTGTCGATTCACATAATAAATAATATTAAACAATACTTACATATCGTTAGCTAATAAGTAACTGCTAAAATTTTCAAAAATAATTCTCTACGTAACTTCACGCTCCCTGTCCCGCAATGTATAACCTATTTTATAATTTAAATAAAAAAAAAGTAAAAAACTTAAACGTAGGAAATAGCAAACTAACTGTCGTTTTCGTACACTTTAATGATTTACAAAGGAATCACGTCGGTCAGCCGAAGTAAGTTTGGGGAAAATTTTTACCCTCATTATTTTGATATTCTTATGAGTAACTTTAATATTTATTCTTGCAAAAAATATTACACATGATGATTGACCGAACCGGCCATCAACATTTATCGACAGGTTGGGACTTGGGAGGACATATTTCTTGGTCGTTCTTACGCGTCCGGGTCCAGAGGATTACCTGCCCCAATCATACTTCGGATCAGTACAAGCTAGAGATTTTTTTTAATACTGACATAGAACGTTCGCGCCAGCCCGAAAGTGTTTGCGTTCTGGAGCAATATCCCGCAATTCCGGACGGCGCGGCGCGGCGCGGCGCCGCGACGTTCACTATTACGGATGCCCTAACGCCAGCGGTTCTTTTTTATGCTCAAGCTAGTTTCATATTGGGACAAGCCCGCACATTTAATTAGTTCAAGTACATCTAGTTCTAGAGAAACGGAAGACGCATATTTTTTTTTATTGCTATGAATGACGAGACGAGCAAGCCGTTCGCCTGATGGTAAGCGATACGACCGCTCATAAACTGGCTCATACTCTGGCTACAATGTTCTTCAATCCGAAACACAACAGTGCATTTACGCAGTGTTGTTTCACGGGAGAAATAGACATTGCGGTGGTACCTACCCAAATGGCCTCTCACATATGAGAGACCTACCACCAGTGTATTTTATCAGAACCGTTTACGAATACATTATAATACATAGAGAATATACTTAACCATCGCGAAATTGTTGTGCTACGTTGGCATACGTTAGTAGCGTAGTACCTGCTTAGGATGCAACCTACTTGACAATCAATAACGTCTTGGAGCTGACAAATAGCGGGATAAGTACGAAGTAGGGTTTGCCTTATTTGGGTACACGACGAGGAACAACATCATCGGTGTAGGAAGCTTCAGGGGTCGTTGCCCCGCCTGCCAGGTACATTATCCTCAACTACCATCAAATCTACATGCTGTGGTTGAAGATGCTGACGAGTGTCATGGCGTGGACGCTGCCAAAACACGGCATCTGCTAAATAACTCGATGCCTCACGGATTTGGTTGGTGGTCGCAATCCTTGCTTCATGAGCACAATATGTGGAAGAATATCTTGGCATTCCTTTAACTGCTCTGTGCCTTTTAAACTACTAGAATTATTTACCGCCTACAAATCAGCGGGACCCTATTCAATCGGTATACAAAATACATCCGCTATGATGCAGGCAGCACAATTGTTGCGGATGCAATGTATTTGTGTGAAAACGATGAGCACTTGGTCGTCTAAACTAAGCTGTACAAAATCCAGGTCCTTGTAATTTATAGCAAAGAAATCATGTTTTGCCGAAATGCATGTCTATACATAATGTGTGAATAAAGAATAAATTATGATATCAAAGCTGGCAAAGTCGATGGCAAACGTTTGAGAGGCTGATGTCCCATCAGATGGTCTAAACAAATGAGCTCGACCCTTTTCATCAAACTTCACGCTGCGCTCCACTATACCAAGGATATAAAAGGTGGCGGAGCATAGTCAAAACAGTTTTTTTATAAGAGTGGCAAAGAAATTTAACGAATTAATGAACATTTTCTGGGATCTGGACTTATTTCATTCTAAGCCTTGTATGCTAAAGAATAAGTTAGTGAAATATTGGTTTAATGGTTCTCTAACTGACGGTAATGATTAGCAATTTGTTCATACCCCTGTAATCTAGATGTATAAGTTTAGTTTGATGTAATGGTTTTTTATTTAGTTGTAATTTATATTCATTGTTTAACTTTTTTATTAATTTTTGATTGTTTTTCCTTAATATTTTTACATAAATAAGCAAGCTTTATATTAGTTACATACTTGCGAAAACATGTTATATGTTAATAGCCTATTTTTTTTATTTTTTTAATCTTTATTGTACACATACAAAAGAACATAACAATATAAAGAAATTACATCTATAAAAAGTACAAAAGGCGGTCTTATCGCTAATAAGCGATCTCTACCAGACAACCTTTGGATGGATATAAAAGAAGGAGAAAGAAAGGGCAGTGTAAAACAAAGATAAGAAAAGCTCCAATAGATATAAATTATTAAATAGATAATCATAAATAATACATATAAATGACATAATAAATACACATACGTAATATAATATATACATACATACAACTTTAAATAATTACATAAACCTATTCCTAGTTAATAAGTCTTATTGTAATATTACTATTAACGCCTTGTTTTCCGAATAAAAATAAAATAAATAAAACAGCAAATGCAGCTGAACGACCCACAGCAATGAGGAAAATGATGCGGGGAGGAAAAGCATGATGCCAGCAATATAACTGTACAATAGTATCCTAATAATACAAGTTTAATTTAAGGATTTATTGGAAACCGTTTTCAGATTGTCGCCATCATACTAGATAACTTATTGACTTCGTAATCTGAGCATCTATGTCACTATTTGCTTATTTTTTATGAATCCTCCATAAGTCATAAACGCATTTCCCAAACATTCACTGGCGGTCAAAAGATTAAGACTACTCATAACAATTATGCGTTTTTTAAATAATTATAACAGCCCAGTATTATAACAGCTATCCGATCGTGTTCACATTTTATAGTTCATGAGCATTCTCCAAAGGCCAGTTATTCAACTTTGATTCGCATCTTCCATGTTTGCCGCAGCCCGCAAAATAGCTAATCCGATTGTTAATTGTTTACTTTTTACAACGTTATAACTTTCATTAATAAGTATTGCTTAAGTTTTTTATTAACTTTAGTCCATAGACTAAAGGCGAGGCGTACTAGAAGAGAAGTAATGGACTCGTCAACGTCCCATGACGTTGGCTTCAAGAGTCCATACGTGAAAATTACAACATTTAAATATACTATAAATATGTCGTAATTTATGTAATTGATGTTCAAGTCCGAAAAAAATAAAAACATGGTCAATTTGAACCCGATATTGCAAAATATAAGCTAACATGTAACCTATACATACTACGGGAAAACGACTAAATAAATGTTTTCCTTAAAACTGTTGCATTTTGAGATTTAGTAAATGAGCGTCGAGCGGTGACAAGAAGCGAGCGCGGAGCGAGCAGGTCGGCTGGAGCGCACAGTGCGCCACTACACTGCGCCAAGGTCGCCCAAACAAATCATTTCGACGTAAAAGCCGACTTATAAATAGAAACCCGTTCCGTTATCACTTGAATATACTACTTGTACATTCGCATACAATATAAATATGCCGCATGGCGATCGGCGCGCGGCTCGCAGCGGCGTGGGGCTGCGGAGATGGGCCGCCGGCCGCCGTCACGTCTGATTACAACTGAACACTAATCAAAACTGGGCCATTATGCCATGTGAACGCTGACGGCGGCGGCGACAGTGGCGGTGGCGCGTCACACGCTTAATCACGAAATATGTCGTAATAGTAAAGCGCGCACTACGGTGTAACAGATAATTTAGTTATGAGGAGGTTCTCGAAACGAATCTTCACAATTCACACGCATGCGCTGACCAGCCTCATGGTTGACTCTCAACTACATATTTTGAGATATTTGTTGTGAAGGTGGAAGCTATCACGAGCAGATATAAAATACTTGTTGTAAGGAATGTGCAGAAGACGGCAACAAATGCTTGTGGAAGATAGTGGATAGTATTGGAGTGCCGCGACTCGCGTTCGCAGAGCGCGTGGTGACTGGTGGCGCGGTGTGCGGTGTGCGGCGCGGAAGGCGACGTGCAATAATGAACTGGCGTCTTGCGTCATATAATTTTAAATCACCAATTGTAGATTTATTGGACTGAGGGGTTTTTTACCCGTCCGACATTGAACACGAATCACCAATTAGTGGGTTTAATTGAAACTTTAGTTACTAAAAGTAACCGCAGTGATTCGCCGCTCACTCCCGCACGGTGGTCGGTTGGTCTATCATCAGATGACCATTGACTCGTAAATAAATAGCATCACATTTTTTTAAAAGCATTCTTTTCAAGCTAAACAGTGTTTACTTTAAGGCATTTCAAGAAAATTTGACACCAATAGCGGTGGTCGACACCTCGGTATCTATCGTATTCAAAATGCGCAAAACGATGTCCATTACTGCGTTTTGATTCCGAGCACGTCGTAGGTTTTTGAATCATGGATGCGGTGGCATGGCTTAGCGACTAGCGACCGGCAGGCACCGTAGTAGTGTGGTGGTGGTGATGATGCAGCGCTGCACCGCTTGTCACTGACATCGTGCTTTTATTCACGCTCTATTCAATGAAAATGACGCGCACTTGCAATTTAACTCGTCCTGCAAATGGCAAGGAAATTATTATATTACGTCCAGTTGACCAGAATTAAAGTTGTGAAAAAACTGGTCCATTCAGGAGCGTGAATGCGGCATCGGTCGGCGCGCGGCGGTTATCTGGTTACAGCCGGCGGCTAATTCATTTTGCATCCATTGCGCCGAGGCCCGAGGTGTCTGTCTGTCGTGCACCGCGCTTTTCTTTTTTTTTTACGAGAAGGATCACCAATCTGCGTCTTTATTCATTTAGCCAGTATGAATGACTCGTTAGAGCGCAGTGAGATGTTCGTCGGAAGCCAAGGGGCGGCAAGGGTCGCTCTGAACGGTAGAGTGAGGAAACAATAGAAGTGAGGCGGCTGAGGTAATCAGTATTCGCACTAGTGCACTGTGCACACGGCGGGTCGATGACATCTGGCGACACCTGACGGACGCGGAACAGGACTACCTCAAATTCAAAATATTCAGTTTCATTTCTTATTGTGACTAATTCAAATAAAATTATCCAGAAGCAATTCCTGCCCGTCTACTTTGGTGGGTGCAGCGATAATCTGAGGTATGTTTACAATATCGAAAGACAATATTATAATTTAATAATAAAGTAGGAGTCTACACAAATATATGCAATGTTGGTATATATCATCATCCTCTCAGCCACAGGAAGTCCACTGCTGAACATATGCCTCCTCCATGGATCTCCACATCGACCTGTCGGAAGCGACCTGCATCCAGTGACTTCCTGCAACTTTAGCCAGATCGTGCGTCCACCATGTAGGCGGGCGTCGCTTGCCTGTACGTACATATACTTACATAATATTAAAAAACTAAAGTGTTCGTGATCCTTCGTTTAAACACAAAATGCCATCAAGTTTAGTGTAAGTAAAGGCGATTGCGAGGGAGGGTTTTCGCCGCAGAAGGCCGGCTTTCACAAATATGGAAGTGTAGAGATGCAAAGCTTTGCAAGGTACAAATAACAGAACATGTACCTAGGGAATCTGTGAACGAATAAGTCAGAGGAACAGACACGAGAGCAGTGAGACTCGCAAACTTCGCTGCTAAATGCTGAATTTAAAATCTTCGACCTGAGGACAATGCTCCGATCTGAGACAGGAAATCACTCAAACCCAGTGTTTGAATAAAGAGCTGCAAAAGGTAGATCGATGTCTGTATACCTGATACATAATAATATCCAATTATGCTTATGCATTTGTAACTTTGTTCACCTGTAAACAACATTTATAAAATTTATATTTGCAATTTTTTTTCGTTATATTCCTGACGAAATAAGTGGAGTTAGATATAAATGAAGTGTTAAAATAAGTTCTATTTCAGGGTAAATAAAATTGAATGCAATTCAGTGAAGTTGGTCCAAGCCGTTATGCCACTATTAAATTACTAATAGGTGTTAATTACATATACACATATATGTACGCATTTGTTGTGAGAGAGAATTTGGTCGCTGTTATCGAAATTATTCAGTACTTAATGTATTGTATTAAATAAATTACTGTTTTCTGACGATAAATTATTCGATTGACAAGCATACATAGTAGACGATAACATGATCTGTCCACAAACATTCTATTACATGTGTAATATAATATTGTTATAATAAGTACTTATAACAATGATTTATTTCGATAATGATTGTATAATAATGCGAATATTAGTGGATTGGTGAAGGGTCATTGATTAGCGGCGGGCGTGGAGCCGCGTGGCGTTGATGCGGCGGCGCTCCAGTGTGGCGCGGTGTTATCAGGCGCAGAGCGGCGATCGCCCGCGCTGGCGCATCCACTTATCAAGTAAGACGTACAGATAAGCGCGCCCACGATAATTACTGCGCACAAACACTCAGCTGCTCACATGCACGGTGCCCGCTCCTCGCGGCACGCCCATCCACACTCGCCAAACCCGTGCAGCCCCGCAGCAGCGCCGGCGATCACCGCCTCTGGACTACCGAAACCTCACACGCGTTTCGCTTTTTCAGCTATATTTTGGTCAAGGTTAGGCCAGCTTTAATCAGTGTGTCAGACAAGATTTGTGTTACAATTAGCACGTGTATGTCGCCATCCCTTGAACAACGGTCTGTTGATTTTGCTATGTAGGTTGGCAACGCGCTGGTGTCGGTGGATATGATTAATTGACTACTTAATTGTTGACTCAACACTGCGGCCGTCGCGCTGCGTCTCATCGTCTATCCTTTTGGTGTGACGGCGGAAATTCTATAACCCTCAATGCGAACCGATCGATGTATCCGATGAAATTACGGCGAACGCATATTGTCCTTATATCTTATGATAAGAGAATGAGTGGATGGCAAGTTTCCATCATGCGGCTACAGAGAGGGAACGTCAATTAAATATAAGCATGGCTAAGTAAAGTATTAAAAACAAAATTACAATTAGGGATGTCAGAGAGAAATGCAGGGCCGTAAGTCATGGGCTATAGCCTTAGAATTGAAGAATAGAACCCAAACACCCTCGAAGATAAAAGCGGTGCGGCGGCAGTCCGAGGTCCTCAGTTCGCATAAAGATTATTATTTACGGGCGATGCGGACTGGTGCCGCAGGGCGCGGTGCGCTCGCCTTATCTATCTTGCGATAACACCACCCTCCGAATTTCGTTCGGCTTTCAGACCTAAGGCCGCCGGTATTGATCGGCGACAGCTGGAGACCGCACCGGCTCTCTTTCGTTTCATACGCAGTGTCACATATATATTTCCGTATGACACGAAACCGATCGAGCGAGCCGTGTCGCGTCTACAACGACGAAGCTTCGCAGGGCTTTCGGGATAGATCCCATTGACCGGCAGGCTCAACGTCAGACGACAGAACGCGTTTCATAGACAGCGGCGTATAGGTATGTAGGTGCGCGGCTCGGGAGCGTGCCACCGGCGACGGGTCGATCGAACCCACGGATGCTTCAATGCGGCAAAGCTAATCGCGTGCGGGAGCCGCTAAATTACTAAAGCGCAGAGACGCAGAGGTGCAGAGACGCATCTCGCAGCGCCAGGGCAGTGGGCAGCGGCACCCCGGGCACGCCGCGCTCGCGCTCGCCTGACCCACTGCCCCGGTGCCCGAGCGTACGCGACTCTTCTCGATACAGAAAGGAGCTGGCGGATGACAATGCCGATCCTCGCTGCTCATGTTCGCAATGAAAAACTCACCGTTTCCGTTTATGAGGGGGTAATCGTCGTCGTGCCGGCCGATGTACGTCTTCAGCGGGGTGTCCGTAAGGGAGGGCGACGACCTGTCCCTGTCGCTCATAATAATTCACTTATAACACCGGTTAGAGACTCGATACGACAACACTGGACGGGGAGACGCGCCGGCCCCGCACACACTCGACCACGACCGACCTCCGGCCCGCGGCTCGCGCGGCGAATAAATAATTAAACTACGGCGCTCGACGTTCGGCGCTCGCCGCTCCTCGTCCGTCGCGCCTCCCTCCGCCCGCACTTCGCCCGCTCGCCGCCTCGAAGCACGCGCACCGGCGGGAAGCGGCGGGTGGCGGGCGGCGGACGCGCGCTCTGCACAATCAATCTCTACGCCCGTAGCGCCATCTACTCACTTTATTTATACTTTGCATAGCAACCACAGATAGCGCTGTGTACAATTTTATTAAAAAATATATAATCGTGCATAAAATTAGGGAAGTTTAATTCATTGTTTCATTGTCTAACATCTCCTTGAGCGAGATTTCTACGGAGACTAGCATTCGACGACCTTTCGGCATTGGCGCCCTAGAGCCATCGCTCGCCGGACGCCGAATCGCACCCCACTCTGACACCGGCACTGGTAATTAAGAGTTGGGACTCATTTTTATTTATTTTTTTATTTATAATTCTTTATTGTACACAAAAATTAATAAAATAATTTTACAACTAAGGAACTTATAAAATAAGTACGTACAAACGGCGGCCTTATCGCTAACGGCGATCTCTTCCAGACAACCTTTGGATGGATTGGAATGAATAGGAGAAGGAAAATCGAAGATAGTCATTAAAAAGGAAAGGAAGAAAATCATGTACAACTAAAAGCTTTATAAATAGGCATTATTTATATATATAATAAAATCATCTGTGTTAGGAGTAGGTATCTAATCAACAGAGCCGGCGCGGCGGCCTGATTATAGTAAATATAAAATGTTAAAAACCAGCGCAATGAGAACAATGGTCTCTACGTAGTTGACGTATCGAAACTACACATTCGTTACGTTTTAAATGGTTTTAACTATTATTTCATTGGAAACAAAAACAAAAAAATATATGGAATATACTCAAATTTTGTCACTAGTTTAGTGCATTGAACCAATTATGATTATTTTAATGACGGACGAAAACGTAATAATGGCTTAAGAAGATCCGGAGGTCGACGTGGTTCTCGAGATCCATCCATCCATCCATCAGCCAAAGGAAGTCCACTGCTGAACATAGGCCTCCCTTAATGATTTCCACAGAGACCTGTTGGAGGCAGCCTGCATCCAGCGACGTCCCGCGACCTTTACCAGGTCGTCTGACCACCTTATGGGTGGACGTCCTACGCTGCGCTTTCCGCTACGTGGCCTCCATTCGAGCACTTTCCGACCCCATCGGTCATCAGTTCTCCGCGCTATGTGCCCTGCCCATAGCCCTCTCCATAGCTCGTTGAGTGACTTTGAGCTTCCTAATAAGGCCCATAGTGAATGGCCACGTCTCGGTGCCGTAAGTCATCACTGGCAACACACAACTATCGAAGACTTTCGATTCTCGAGATACGCGTCATTATTTAGTTTCGCGAGACATGGCCAACCCTAGTTCTAGCGGCAACTACCACAAGAAGAAAAAATAAAAATGTATTTTTTAAATGTAGCTCAAAGTTAATGAACACTGACATTACTTTTTGTTATCAGCTTTCAGGCTGAATGTGTCAGAAACCACCAGGCGCCAATTACAAGAATATTAAAGCCAGATATTTTAAGGACGTCGAATTTAAAAATATTGCTATATCTTTGTAAATAATGTAATAAAGCTAAAAAAGCTAGGTTAAGATGAAGTCGTAATGTACAAGACGTGTTGCTGACAATGAATTCATTCCACTGTTGGTCGAGGCCCGCGTCGACGGCGTCCGGCGCAAACGTGGGTAGAGTGCGCAAGCTAGTGGTGGGCGCGAGAGGCGGCGCGGCGGGCGCGGCGGGGTCAGCCTGCGCCTCTTTGCGTTGTCGGTGCGGGGCCAGCAGCGCGTGCAGCTCCCGCTCGGCCGTGCTGGCGGTGGCGCCGCGCGCTGCTTCCGCGCCCGCCGCACGAGCCGTCACTTCGCCATCTGCGCCTGGCGGCATGTTCTTGGATTAGAAACTTGTTCGCTTCACGAGTGACTAGTTCACATATGTTGACATTTAAAGGTCTGCGCTTTAATATGTCGCCGTAATATTCGTATCGCTGACGACCGGTTGTCTGTTTTTTGTTGTGCAACTAATTTGCGTATCGAAATAAATATCAATTGGCAGAATAATCTTCTTTGAGTCTTGTTGTCGAGTCTCGTTGCTATTACGGAGGCGAAAATTTGTGAGTGAGTTTGTGTGTTCGTTATTTTATCATGTTCAAACGCCAGTATTAATTATGCTGAAATTTCGTGTGGAGATAGCGGACACCATATATTTATACATAGGGTACTTTTTATTCCAAATTGTAGTACGCCCGTGGATTAAAAGGAAAAAATTCGGAATTCGGCAAAGAAATCGCATGCAATAGAGTATGATGGAAATCAAATGGAACAAATAAATACAAAGGACAGTATATTCGTTTAAATATACAACAGTTAGTTCGCGAAATAATGTTACAGATGTGGAGTGAACTTAAAAAGTATGTTATACATATGTATCTGCACCGTATCAAAACCAGGCAGGGCCAATAATGTTATACATATAAAGTGCATGAAATGCATCGTTTTGTAAATAGACATAGACGTACTTTTAATAACCTTTAATTATGAACATCTACAAACACATACAAATGGCATAATCTAGCAGAGAACTTGGTCGGTAAAGAAGTTGTCTTCATAGTGCAAAGAACAGGAACGCGAGCGCTGCGGGTGTGAGGGCTGACAGAGCGCAGGGGCGCTGCGCGTGGTCCAGCAGCGACACGTCTATGTAGTCACATATCATTTCATCCCAGTTGTCGGTGAGCTCCTGGATATTCCTGGCTCTCGCTACGAGTTTGCTCCTCATGAGTCGCTTGGCGCGTTCAACTCTTTCAGGTGAATCATTCGTCACTTCGCGCGCTCTCATCCACGGCCCTTCAGACGAGGGCGGTTCTACGATCACAACAGTCAGTCGCTTATCCGTCACCTGGAGCAGCACCGGCGGCTTTAATGTTGAGATGTTGCTTCGCAAGCTTTCTTTTCTCTGCGCTTTTTTTAAAATGGAAAGTCTCGATTTCTCCGCTAAAGAAATCTCCGAAACATTAGAAGCTGCCACTTGCGTCGACGTGACTTTACTTGAGGAAGCGTCGGCCGCGATACTAGGCGACGGCAGCGGCACGACAGAGAGGGCCAGGTCGGGGACTGGCGCCGCGGGCACGTTACTTCGACGCGTCCACAGTACGTCGAGCACGTGGGTGCTGATGCCGCTAACCGTCGGAGGCGTCACCCTCGCTGAGCACACACAAGCCCTTGGTTAAAGCCGTGTTCCCAAAGCCATGAGAATCAATGCGGATAATTTGACGATGCCCATAAAGTATTTACCGTGTTAAAAGGTATCACTGAAATGGGTAGTCCGTTTCAATAATAAAAAACATATTGGTGAAAACATGACGCCTCAACAAACGGGGCGTTACGCAACTCCAACACAAACACACCACACACTCAAAATTGATGGTCACTGGTATGCAATGGCGTTTGGTGGTAAGGTAATTGATACTTTGCATAAGGCTGTAATTCATAATGAGTAGAGGAATGAAAGGGGCTCACCTGTCGTGCGCTTCAGTAGCATGGGTAGTTTGTTCTTGATATTATGAACTCTCTTCATGTCATAGTAGTCACCGTAGTTGCTATAGGTTTTAGATTTTTGCTTTCTCTGAATATTGGCGTCATCAATCTGCTCCATTACAGGCCGATAGGGGTCTTGCTTTTGCTCAAGCTCGGTAGGTCTCTGTCTGTCTTCATCGTGGAAACCATAATCCGGCTCAGTTCTGCGTTCGGGTTTCATTCGCCGATTTGGCTCTAAATCATCATCTCCCACATCACCTTCATCAGCCATTCGACCTCTCATTAGCCGATCTCGGGGTTTTCGTCGAATAACCCGCTGCGTAACTTGAGTGTGTCTATATAAATCAACAGCTTCCTCAGTTTCTTTTCCGTTATCTCGTGAAATGTTGTCTTCATTCATTTGGAAATAGTCTTTTTCAGAGTCAATTCGTTCACTTCTCCCGCGAGAGTATTTATCCAAACGTTTGTAAGAGGAGTCGTTTTTACGTGATTTTCTGTTTTTTATTCGATGGCGATGCACGGATGGATGTCTGTTGAATTTTTCCTTTGGAGTCTCTTCGGGTTCCGGATCGTATTTATCTAATGTTTCGTCATCGTGTAATCGCTCAAGTTCTCTTTGTCTGCGTGAGAATTTCGACCACGACTGACGGTCGTCTGTTTCTTTTAACGGTAGATCCAATTGACCTGCAAAAAAAATATAACGAACGTCTCACATAAAGCAATACTATAATTAATAGGATATTTCGAAACGCACCATGAGAGTCCTCCTCAAACTTATAATCTAAAGCTGCAGAAGCATCCACTGAATGGCCGTGATAGTCCTCAGCGCCAGATCCCAACTTGGCTGTTTCACGAGCGCTGTCATAATCCCCGGGACCGTACTGCGGCATTTTCACTCCCGAGTAGTCCATGAAGCGCGCCGCGGAGGCCCCCGCTGCCGCCGCGGCTGCTGCCCATGTCAGCGCCAACAATGCCGCACGTGCCATGCGTTGCTCGCTATTCCTCCTCCTACCCCCTATAATAATTGTGGCTTTAGTTATTATGGTAAACACCGTCGGCGGTGACTCTGATATGGCATATACAAAAATTGCTGCATAATCAATAAATGTAACTACGAATTTGACATTAAAACATTTAGGTGTGACTGTTGTGACGTACATGCGACGCATGTCCCCATACAAATAATGTACCTAACGATTACTACCTACTTGTAATTGTAATCCAAACTAAAATCTTTTTGGGTGCTCTATTAGCGCTTCTATCGGTTAAAAACAATAGTGAAACGTTTCGACTCTGACATATTGTGCCTATTTATATTATTTGACAATGAAAAATTCTCGTTAATTTGTAACAAAAAATTATAAAATGTGAGTCCACCCTTTATTTCCATTGCGAAATGAACAGACACGGTTTAACTTCGACGCAATGAGTGGGAAAGACAAAAATGATGACGACAAAAACAAAAAGGCTGATGACAAAAACAAAGAAGAGGACTGTGCTTGCTACGCACAGTCGCGCACTAAAAAGGCGTGCCCTCCCGTTCGCAATGTGACTCATCCGCTGGTACTCGCTCTCAAATTATACCTCTTGCTGATATATTCCACCAGTGGAAGTAATTTAACCACTCGTTACACTATTACTTTCAGCGCTACTACGAGTTTACTCAAGATGAATTGAAAGCGCTGGAGGAATGCGATAAGGAGAGTTTTTATCAGAGATGCCTTCCGTTCAGCACCTTGCTCGCCACTGTCACATACGCCGCCATTAAATATGGTAGGTTCCTTTATTAGTCTGTAGGAAGGTTGGCAGGGACGCCACGAAAATTTTCATAGAAGTAAGAATATTCATATTTAAAAAGACATACTTACCTAGTGACGTTCCTTCCAAAACCTTCTTACTTCTATGAATGTTTTCTCATTTTAGGGCAGCTGAATAGAAATCCCCATTTTGGTGCTGTACCAAAAGTATTGCTAGCAGCTTTTCTGGGCTATTTCTATGGACGAATATCATACATAAAGAATTGCGATGAGAAGCTTCGTAACCTGCCTGCAAACAGTTATCTCGGCAATGTTATGAGAAAATATAATTCAGAAATGAATTCATCTAAAAATAATTTAAATAAGCGGCACTAGTTATTTTCTTAAATAAAGCGATTTTTTTAAATTAGTGTTTAAATATTTGTTACGCCGGTGAAACGGTTATTATGTTTTATTTTAGATTTTGTGTTTAAAAGTAGGTACATAGTGTATGAATTGAACTATATAATATACCTATAATCCACTGAATGTGTGTTTGACTGCGTGACTTGATATAGAAATATTAAAATAAAGGTTCGCGCACAGTCGATATGATGACGTATGCAATAAATATTAATCGATGTTCATGCGCAACATCATCCGTCTCTCCTATTGAGTTTGGTGTGATATCAATAATGCCACATTTACACTCAGCCCTTGCCACTGCTCCTGCCGCTGTCGGAAATATTTCCCGAAATACTTCGGTTGCAATATCGACGCGAGTGAGTGTTCACACTCAGCCCCACTACTCTTTCATCGAATGACTCGCAACAATGGATGACGTCGAGGCTGTTGCGGTGACAGTATTATGTCAGCTTAGTATATACAATACTTGAATATTTTAATAAGACAACAAAGAAGCAGAAAACGCTGCCGTAAAAGATGATATTATTTTCTCATTTGTCAACTCCGGTGGCAGCGTTAGCTTAGGCTATTATTTTTAAGTAGTAAATACGGTAAATACTGGAAACGCAGCGCAAAATAAAACAAGTAGATAGTTGTAGTAGTTGGGAAACGGCGAAACACAAAACTACGACGACTGAGCAGTGTTGTAAAAAAGCTCGAGTCGGCGCTTAAACGCTCGAGTCGACGCTCAAGCAGATTGCTCGTGCTCGAGTCGGGACTCGACTGAAGCGCTCGACGCTCGAGCAGTGGCTTGAGCGCTCGGCTCGAGCTTGAGAGCGCGCTTAGTTTACATAGTTAGAGAAACTGTAAAAAAGATCTGTATCTGTATCAGCCCATATACGTCCCACTGCAAGGCACGGGCCTACTCTACAATCGAGAGTTCGATTGAGAGTGTTTAGGCCATATAGTCCACCACACTAGCCTAGTGCGGGTTGGCGGACTTACATACCATAGAATTTTTTATAAATCGCTATGGTATGCAGGTTTCCTCATGATGTTTTCCTTCACCGTTTTAGTGCATGGTGATTGACTATCAATACACACATGACTCCGAAAAGTCAGAGGTGTGCCCTGGGATTCGAACCCGCGACCACCGTAAAAAAGATAGTATAATTGAAATAAGACAATTTCAATTTTATTTTTAACGATATTTATATTATAATAGTAGAAAAATACTCATTTATTATTAGTATACAATATGCCATATGATCTACGCCATAAGGCCCAAATTACATTACAAGTGTGGTTTAGCTTTTTGTTTGTTTTTGGTTTTTGTGTTTTACTGGTGGTAAGTCTCTAATATGTGAGAGGCTGTCTTGGTGGGTACCACCATAATATCTATTTCTCCCGTCAAACAGCAGTTTAAATGCACTTTTGTGATTCGGATTGAAGGACATTGTAGTCAGAGTAACTACTGGACATATTGAGACTTAACATCTTGTGTCTCAGGATGGCGAGCGCAGTGGAATGCCAAGCATTGCTTTGTAAATCAAGGTGTTGTTTGGTTTTGCTACTGTTCATGAGCGGTCGCATCGCTTACCATCAGGCGAACGGCGTGCTCGTCTCGCCATTCAATGCAATAAAAAAAAAAATAGCTGAAGTTTCTGTACAATTCCTGACTACCTACTGATTTTTCTTAGCAACTAAGTTAAATTAAATACCTACCACATACCAAATAATCACACACCTTTGCAACACTATATTTTTTTTAACCATGAGAAAAGTCACATACTGGCCTGTATATTTTCGTTACTAAGTCTGTTCCTTCTTTAGTTATGACTAGCTGTGCCCGCGACTTCGTCCGCGTGAAGTTTAACAAAAAAGTTAATTAGGTCTTTTAGTTATAATATTTTTTAAACAAATGAAATTTTCTACAACAAATGTAGCCTAAGTTACTCCTTATTATATCAGCTACCTGACAAAAAAAGTCCCGTCAAAATCGGTCCAGCCATTTCAGAGATTAGCCGGAACAAACAGACAGACAGACAGACAGACAGACAAAAAAATCTAAGGTCATTTTCGTTATAGGTATCGTGTATACAACGATATGTACTTGGATATTTTTATTTATTTTCACTTTACAAACAGACACTTCAATTTTATTTATATATATAGATGTATAGATAAGGCCAGCTTATACGACCAAAGTCAAAAGATAAGTAATACTCACCGTACCTACCGCCCCCCACAACTCCTAACATTTTTATTAATCACAATTTTTTCATCTATCCGTATTTAAAAACTACAACGCTTGAACGCTCGAGCGCATAACTCGAGCATGAAAGTCTAAACTCTCAACGCTCGCAAGCCTTAAACGCTCAAGCGTTTAACGCTCGAGTCTAAAACGCTCCAAAGCGTCGACTCAGCGCTCGACGCTCGACTCTCAGCGCTCATTTTTACAACACTACGACTGAGCAATATGGCTGAATGTAAACCCGCACTCGCGCTCGCGCTGCCTATCCTTTGACTTCCGCACGAAAAACCAACACTTCAGGGGGCGCCGGGCAAAGGCAGCGGCATGAGCAGTGGCAGTGCGAGTGATCTATTTACATACTCGCGCTGCCCACTTCCCAGTCCTACAGGGCTGAGTGTAAATGTGGCATAATAAATCCTCAAAACTATATAATTTTTTTATAGATTTCCGTAAATATTTTTGTAGATTTCCTATTTGCAACACTAACCTCGTAACTGTCAAGTGTCAGATGTCTCTTGTCACTTGTCAGTGCTGCCTGTCAGACATTGATGTCACAACAGACGTTTTCGGTTGTTATCGTGTGTTTTTGTGTAACAATATTATATACGGGACATAGTGAGTTTGTGTCGCAATGAACGACCCAAGAAATTTCGGATACCAGGACGGCACGAATACGATGGGTCCACCATATGCGCCGTCACAGCAGCCACCGCACCAGCCTGGGATGCCGGTAAGGTTATTTTTATTCACAATTTGGTGTGCAAAAAGAATTATGTATTTTTGTATGGTATTGCTAAAAAAAGCAAGTTTAAACTGGGAACAAATAGAGAGCACAAAAGCTTAATTCGTCGAGCTGAATTAAAGTGACCAGCCATGCGACATCTTGGAGGGCTGTGTTGTATATCTGATACAATTAGTACGAATTATTACATAAGCCAAAATCTTATCTGGACCCCTATTAGACTCCTGCCAAGACAAACCCTAAAAAATAAGATTTCTTCAAAAATCTGGCTGGTTTCATGGATGGATATTGATTTGGATATGATAGCTGCCTCTGTTAAATTACATATTTATGGAAAATTGAGAACAAAATGCATTTTGTGAATTATTTATGCTCCTGCATTATGCTATGCGATCACAATCATAAAAGTATGCACATCTTGCAAAACTTATTCTTATATGTTGCACCTTTTCTAAACAAACATGTGCTCACGTTGATATCCCAAGGGGGTAGGTAGAGGTGCAGTGCTAAATAGTGGACTAAAATATTTTCACATATTCACATTGCTATGGTGGGCGGAACAAATTCCAGTCTAAGCCATCATATAAATGAAAGACTCACACAAAATGTAGTATCTAAATTTAGAATCTAACTTAGGCTCTAACATTAGTTTCAGAGCATAAAAATAATATGTATACACTACAATGAAGTGACATCTTATGTTATAACATTTTTAATCAGTAAATTATTTTATATTTATTGGGAATTGTGACCAAAACATGTTGGTTTACACCTTAGTAAACCATGACTGAAATATTTAAAGGATATGTATGAATATTGTGAAAATGTGTGTCACATTATATCTGTAAAATTGATGTGATTATGACCATTGATCTTTTTTTAAGTATGCATCTTCTACACTTTCTCTCAGTGTGCTTTGTGTAACTTCAGATGGCACCTCACAAGTTTTCACCAGATGAGATGCGTGTTCTTGCTGATTGCAACCGAGAAAGCTTTTTCCAAAGGTGTCTACCACTTGGTACAGGCTTGGGACTGTCTGTTTATATGGCTGTTCAGAAAGGTCAGTTCCTTAAAATAATAGAATATGTGTTTAAAGTATGAGTTAAAAACTCAATTAATGCTGCAATTATTATAGATTTTAATATCATACTGATCAAGTTCTTGTCGAAAAACTACAATTCGCTTAGCTTTGAAATGAAATGAAATGAAATGAAAATAATTTATTGAATCCATTAAAATGTTCAACATCGTTTAGATTCAGTAAATTTTTTTTATCTACCACCCGGTTCGGAAAGCGGTTTTCACTAGAGAAGAACGGGCAAGAAACTTTAGTGTTGCTCTTTTCAAAATCAGTTTGTTTGTTTAGCATTATTCAGTTTTATCTTTATGATACACAGACAATATCTATTGCATCAGAAAATTATAGTCATTCATTTTTATAGCAAAACAATTGACAATCCGTTCTTCATATGTATGGTTACAGTATGGTCAATAAAATAATGCCCACCTTAAAATGCAGGGTATTACAAGCTTGTAACATGATTATTTTCTTTTGACTATCAGTCTAGTTCAGTTCAGTTCAGTTATTTTGTTGGCTTCAAAACAAGAGGTGGTGGGTTTGATCCCCATCTTCATGATGATGACAATTCATGAATGTTTATGTGGTCAAAAATATTTGTTTAAGGGTGTTTTTTGCAAATTATGATACCTAATACACAAGACTTGACACTTTACGGGGTGTCAGGACTTGGCTTTTGGGGGTAGGTATGTTATTTAGATTTTAGTGAACTTCATAAATATCATCTTTTAGTGTTGTGGCGCTCATTTTATTAAATACTAGTTTATTAGTGTTCAGTGATAGTCTGCACAATTATTTAACAATTACACTTGTTGGATAAGTAATTCATGTACAACCATCATCGTCTCTATGTTGCTATTGAAAAATATTAGCTAAGAATCTTATTAAGAAGGAAAACATTGAACTAAAACTATTATTTACGGATTTTATCGCGAATTTAGTTTAATTTTTTACAATTTTGACTTCCCGACGTTTCGATTACTTTACAGCTTTCGTGGTCACGGGGCGGACTGAGGTATTAGTCATCCGCTCAGCGACTGTTACAATTTAACTACCCTTAATTTTCAATTATTACAAATATTTCCTGCCCAGGATGTTTCGCGAGGCTATTGAAATTAAAAAACATCCAAATTTCAATAGGGAAGATGGCTTGAAGCTTGCACAAGCATGGGATCCAATTCTACACTTAATTAAATCGGAACCCAAAATACCAACTGCCAGACCTCAAGACACAGTGAGCTCCTTCTGCGTGGATCGGAACGCAAAAACAGATTAGTTATTTAAATTAACTTTTTAATTTAATAATTCAAAATTAAGGGTAGTTAAATTGTAATAGTCGCTGAGCGGATGACTAATACCTCAGTCCGCCCCGTGACCACGAAAGCTGTAAAGTAATCGAAACGTCGGGAAGTCAAAAATGTAAAAAATTAAACTAAATTCGCGTAAATCTAAGAAACCATTAAGAAGGAAAACATTATCTAATTTAATTTATTTCAGATGTTGGCACTAAAAAACTGACTTCACATACATATATGATATTATTACTATGTCTGGAGAATATACCTAGTTGCCACCACTCAGTTTTGATCACTTGCAACCTTTATTATTTTCAGTATTATAATTCGAGTGAAAGACACCTAAAATCAATGGTCCAAATGATGTTAATCTTTAGTTGTAGTTTATGTCGTTTAGACAAGAAAATCAATTTAAAAATAAAACATTTTCAAACCACCGCAAACTTTTTCAATTTATTATGGAATATTTATATGGAGAATCCTAGGTTTTTCAAGACAAGATCATAATGGAACTTCCAAGATTATATATATTTTTTTACTCAGTTGTCTAATAGCGAAGACCTGGTATTAACTAGCCAATGATGGATAAAATGTATTGTATTGGAAACATTGTTGGTCCTCAGAATAAAATAAATTAAAAATTATCCGAAACTGAAGTCTATTTTGTAGTGCCGTTTTAGTATTGCTATTTGGTATACAATATCGTGTGGTCAAGTTATGATCGTTTGAATGATAATGTGTAATGGCGATATTCATAAATAGTTTAAAAACCTAATTTAATTATCGAATGATTTATCCTTTTTGAACGACTGTTGAATTGA
The DNA here is from genome assembly GCA_023078785.2 of Hyles euphorbiae. Lineage (NCBI taxonomy): Eukaryota > Metazoa > Arthropoda > Insecta > Lepidoptera > Sphingidae > Hyles > Hyles euphorbiae. Next base: position 1,285,753 of record CM041058.1, on the reverse strand, counting down.
GATGAGCGAATTAGACAAAACATTTGGTAACTAAAACGCGTTTTAAAACTGTTTATTCAATAAGGCCGTAATAAAGTAGTTAGTTCGAAAGACAAACTAACATTTTGACTATACCTTTATGACGAGGCTTTACATTGAAATTTTGTAGATTCGCAGCAACGCTTTCCTCGTGTACACAGTGTAATTTATAGTTTTGTTGTGACTGCAGGGCATCTGAAACCAAACCCTCGTTTCGGTGCATTCCCGAAGGTGTCGCTGGCGGTGGTGGTTGGATACTTCTTGGGCAAGCTCTCGTACCAACAAGCGTGCGCCGAGAAACTAATGGCTCTGCCTGGCAGCTACATTGGGCAACTTCTACGCGAAAGGAAAGATGGAAAACTAGCAGGGTGCGCAGCGAATGCATTTTACATTAGACGATAGTTTTCTATGGTGACGTGTTCTATGCTTAGCTAATTGCAGTGTGCAGTGTCCATTTGATGTTATATAATGTTTGTTGGTCGTTGCCAGGACCTCGATGCAGACGACGCAGTCGCCGAGCATGTTCGGAGCCAACCCGAGCGACATCTACTCGGACGCGGGGCCTGGCAGCTCGCTGAACCTGGACACCGACCGCCCTCTCTTCAGTGACGACACGTATCGACCCGACTCAGACGGTTTGTCTTCCCTACAATGCTGTGTAGTTTGGACCTATATGTAGTGCTGTAATGTATCATAGATTCGACAGTTAAACAATTTCAGTGAGATCGTAATACTTAAAAGGTTTAATGTTTATTTTTACTCTTGTTGTAACTAAACATTTTTTTATGGAACTAAATTATATCATTTCAGCAGCAAAGTTGGATAGAAAATTACACAATTAAATAAATCATTAAAAAGTCCCAAAAACTTACAGGTGTACTTATCGAAATTTAATAACTTATCGTATTAAATAAATCACTGATTATATTCTGGTAACATCGTCGAGTTTAAGAGCCTATTGGTCAGCCTATTTGAATTGCTGGTTGATACCGTGTGTGTGTGTGCCTGCAGGCGGCGCTGCGGGCGCGCCCGACGCGGCGCCGGCGCAGCCCGCGCTCTCGTACGACGATTTGCGCCGCAGGAACCGAGGCGCCTACTCCGAGGCTAAACAAAATCCCTACAGGTATAATTCCTTCGTCGTGAAATAATAAAGGGCACTAATGCAAAGATACGGCCTTAATGCATAAATTGATTTAAAAGGAGATCGGTCGTTTTTTAAGGAAATTGGGCCTAGTAGTGAAAACTTCACGGACACAAATGAGACCTAGAATTAAATAATAAAGATTCAATATCCTTTAAATATAATATAGTCTTTTTGAGCTACGATGTGGGGTATTTGAGATATATCCTCTTAAAGTTTTACAAAACTACCATATTCTACTATCTTCACATATGTATATCTTATTTGGACAATATTTTATATTTTCTGTTACTATGTAAATAATTTCGTTTATGTATATAATAATTATAAACACGTTAAATACTTTTCGATATAAAATTGATAAAGAAAGCATTTCCGGGGGTAGAAATATCCGTTTCAAAAGAAGGTAAGTCATTCTAAAAAGGAAATGATGACGGTAAAAATGTTAATATTGATAATAAGAAACACATTTTTATAAAAAGTTCTATTGAACTTGTTCCTAAACAATATCTCATGTACCTGGTAGTAACAATACATTGTCGAGGTGCTTTGCAGGTGGTGTAATATTATTTTGGTACCTAGCCCAACCAAGGTACCACGTAATAGTCATTACATGTGCATCCCACTGTCCTTTTGTTTGCAATGCAATTACAATAATGTTGTATTATTGCTTTGTGGCCATTTTGAGAGCTGTCGATCTGAATATAAACAAAACATATTTTTGTTCTGTCCTAACCAATAACGCACTAAGTAGTCTGGCATACTATTTATCTCACTAAAATCGATAGATGTTTTAAAATTCTTTATAATTGTAAACGATGTTTTCCTTCACCGTTTTAGTGCGTGGTGATTGACTATCAATACACACATGACTCCGAAAAGTCAGAGGTGTGCCCTGGGATTCGAACCCGCGACCACCGTGAACATGTTGGCAGTCGCGTCTAGTCCGTTTACCAACAGGCCACCACGCACTTATCATAAGAATTTCTATGGTACGTAAGTCCGCCAACCCGCACTAGGCCAGCGTGGTGGACTGTATGGCCTAACCACTCTCAATCGTATTCTAGATTGTAGAGTAGGCCCGTGCCCTGCAGTGGGACGTATATGGGCTGATACAGATACAGATAATTGTAAACATGTCTTGTGCATGTTGGAACTAAAATAATATTATTTATATTATAGAGCCTTTCCCTCATAAAATCCAATGAGATATTGCGTAGATGCACTGAGCAAGCTCTGCTATTTTTGGGAATATAATAATTATAATCTTTTTTAGAGTAGCCAAGAGTTGTCGTAAATAATAAACTCAAAATAACCAACACCACAAAAGCATATTCCTTTTGCGACCAAGCACAAAGAATAGAATTTGACAAACACTAATTATAAGACAGATGTCAATTCTGATAATATTGCAAACAATGCAAAAAGTGGTAGAATATTTTATGATTTCCTTTTTTTTTTACAAAATCTGATCCCCACGGTGTAGGAGAAAAATAAATAGAGAAATGAATCTAAAAAATTACGTCTGATTTTTTAGTCATACTTAATTTCTTGTCCGTAGTTGGACCAAATCGACTGATCTCCTTAAATTTAGTTATAGAATGTTTCGTCTCTTCGAATGATTTATGAATTCACTTGTAGAGAAGAAAACGTTCGGTAATTAAAGTAAATTTTAAAACTGTAAGAATACGACTATATATTGCAACTATGTAAAACGCTCAAGTAATTTGAATAAGCGTATTACTTGTGTGCATTTAGTATTGTGGACGGTATCGAGTGTAATGGTTGTGCGCAGGGTGGAGCGGCCGAGCGCGGCGGAGGTGCCGGCGCCGCCGCTGCCGCAGGTGCGGGCCACGCCGGCGCCCACCAACAAGTACGGCGACGCGATGGAATAACTGCGGGTGGCGTGTCGACAACCGTGTGAAGCTCTCACGACTTGAAACTCGACGCTACGTGCCTATCGTTAGCTTTTCAACTTGCTCATTGGCGGTAAAATGAAAAGTTGAAGAGCTAACACGCGGCCACAACAGTAAGTTGTCGCTTCACGATGTTTAGTAAAATGTAACAAAACCTATCGAAACTGTAATAAAGTAGAAAAAGAATCGTACCAATTGATCGTTTGAATTCGCAGCAGCCCCCGTTTCATAATCCCCACGTAATGTCATTTCGCTATTGCCAAGTGTACGACTACCGCCCGCCTGGCGTGCATTGTACACGCCAGTGAGATACGTGCTAGTGGCACTACTTCGCTTGGGCAATAACCAGGATATCAAATAAAATGCACAGCGAGAATAAAACACCAATATCCGAAAAACTATATATTATTTAATAAGAATAAACATAATTAAAACAACAAATAACTTTTACAACATCACCATGCGTTACGGGCGCTTTGTTGGTGCGCTCTCTCCGCGTCGCACCCCCATGGCACGCGCTTGTGTGTGTCTGTGTGTTTGTTCGTGCGGTGTGAGGTGCGCACGCGCGGAATGGAGCGCCGCAACAAGAGCGCGAGTACCGAGCCGCCTCCGACGACAATATGAATAACAACTATACTATGAATAGAACTCGAGCTGCAGCTCACTTAACATAATATGGTAACAAAATAACGTAATATATTACGCTAGGGGGATGTGGCGGCCTGTGTGTCGGCGGGTACTCTTACAATTAATACAATAATATTTTATTTTATACTCAAATATTACAAATTAAAATAAACCCGAACTGGATCGTCGAATTTGTATCACATACACGTACCGAACCGCGAGCACCTGTGATGACGCTCCTACAAGCTTATCGAACAACTTGGGCGAGTCGCGAGACTCCTTGTGTCAGTCTCGCCAACTCGCCGCGAGTGTGTTGCATTCTTTAATACATGTTGTTGTTCTTTATTTTAATTAGGGGAGAGCGGGGCTGGTACTAACAAATTTTGTATTTTAGTTTATATCTTTAAAAATAATGAACATTTTTGTTTTATTTTTTATTTAAAACATGCTTTGGTTATTCGGCTACAATATTAGTAACAAAAACGATCAGCTAAATAAGCCGTTTCAGAAACAGACTAATCGAAACCAAAAAAGAAATTTGTTAAAACCTACCCCGCATCTGGGGCAAATATTAACAGAGCTGGGGTAAGTATTAACGTAAGGAGCAATTATTAACAGAGACTTTCGCTGTATAAAATAAATAAATAAAATGTTATTTATACTAATGAAAATGTTTTATTATACTTAAGATTAATCAAATCTGTACGTTTTATGATAGGAACTGAAAGAATATAGTATTTATTAACTTAATGCCTAAACATTATATAAACTTTTTAGTATCAAACAGTCTTTAGTTATCTTAATGAGGTTAATAACAGTCTAGTTTAATTAAACTCAGTCTGTATAAAATGACTGTGTAAGGTATTCTTAAAACATAAAAAATAACAATGAATTATTCTGTGTGTTAGGCGGAAATCGGTACATTCTCCATATCATCCAATTATTCAGAAAATGATTCTTCACCCTCTGAAAAACAATTGAGGTATATGTATGTTCTGGTGTCACCTGTAACACAGATGATGTGGGCCCATTTTTTGCATAAAAGACATTGTATTCAGTCAAGTCCAGATGTGTCTTGATTATAAGACTCGGCACAAACTAAACAGAAACAGGCATTTTCTTCACTATCATCCTGCAGAATACGCTTTTTAACCTTTTCTGTCCGGGTTTCTATACCTTTTCCTTTCCCTTTTCCTTTGCCTTTCCCCTTACATTTTGTATCAGTCTGGCTACTTTTCATCTTTTTTGAGAATTTTAGTTGTGCTTCCTCCTCAAGGCCAATTTTCCGGGAGTGTCAGTGAGAATTGTTGATTTCCTTAAACTTTTTCGTTTGGATTCGACGCGTGGTGGAGCTTTTGGAAGTAGTCTTATTGAGAATATGTTAAAATTATCATTTCTTGAAGGTCCTGGCTCATTTAGTGGGCTAAGCATAATAGACGAACTTGGCTCATTTGATGGTCCCGGCTCATTTGATGGTACCCGAGATATTTGATAAATCACCTCAGAAACACTTATATGTTACAATATCAGGCATGTTACTCATAATTTCTGGATTGATAGAACTATCTCCGGGCTGAGGTGATCCTTGGTTTTCCATCGAAACAGTATTTGGATTGGGACAACCAGTTACAAATGATGGTGCAAAGTTGCAGTCTTCAAATAGCAGTTTTAACATGTTAATACTTACCCCACTCAATTTGTTAATTTTAGCCCCAAGGGTACTTTTTTTACTTAATCAATTGTAGAAAATAATCTAGTCAAAATAATTATAAACAAATAATATAGTTTTACTGCCAATAAAATACAGTTTGATTTGGAATAAAATTTAAATCAATTTAGCGAACAAATAAGTCTTAAATCAATTTATTTCAACATAAGAAAAGTTCGTTTACCTGTAAATCCGAAGTCACTACGCATAACTATTACAAGCGAGTGACGGCCAGCAACTGACAAGTGAGTACATGTTCGGCTGCGTATATAGAATTTCTAAACCGAGTCTCACATTATTAACACTTCACGTTTGGCGGGAATAAGCTTGTTAATTCTTACCCCCGTTAACACCAACCCCGCTCTCCCCTACTATTAAAATATATCGATTTCATGATCATTAAATACTATCATCATAATATTATGGTTGAAATTTGTATACAGTACACTAGAAATAACTGATATAATAATTGTGTGAAATTAATGAACGCCGGATTTGTGGACGGACGTTCTTGTTGATTTTATTTGGCATGACTTAATTAAAGATATCGCCAGATAGCGGGCGGAACGGGCCGGCGACGCGACGTGAGACTAACAAGTCGTTTGTAATATTACTTATGTTATATTATGGTTTGTAGATGTCACACAGAGCCGGCGGGGTAGGCAACTGTACTGAACATTACAATATATTACGAGTCGTCAGCTTTGCAGCGCCGTCTCGTACCGCCCGTCGTTCGACGAAACCTTCATCGTAAGAGATGCAGAGGTTCATGAAGAATGTGTCATTTGTATTAGTTTACTATATCATGAAACCTCATAATACATGGGCTATGAATGCATCTTATATCTGCGAGATATAATGTGTGCGGTTCGCGATGGGGTTTGCATGGGGTTATCAAGTTAGCAGGTTTAGTATCCGCGGTGGAGGTTTAAGGCAGCGGCCACGGCAAGCCGGAGAAGTTGACCGGCCCGCCGAGTCCGGCGTCGGCTTCGAGCAGGCTCATGATGACCGCCATGGCGGCCTCCCCGTTGCCGTCGAGGCCGAGCGGCGGCAGCGGCGGCGAGGAGGGCGGCGGGCTGGTCGGCGGGTCGGCGGCGGGCGGCGGGCTGGCGGCCCCCGCGGCGCTCAGCGGCACGTTGTTGCGCACCGGCGCGTACCCGCCCAGCTCCATGCCCAGGATGTTGTCCACCAACGACGCCTGCGCCGACCACACCGTTACTCACGCACGCACACACACACGCACTACTAACCGACACCCACTAACGCATCACAAACTAGTGCATCATTGCTTTCTACCATTATTAGAAGCTTATACTTATAATTTATACAAAATTAAAATAAAGTTCATCGAATTCCTTTGTATCCTGAAATGAAGTGTTTAGACATTCATTGTTAAATATAGCACGTCATAAAACTATTAATATAATAATATACAAAATAAATCGAATATTTCATGACACGCTTTTATAATACGAATTACGTAAAACCAAATAAAACATGTAAAACACCTAAACTTTTTGAAAACCCTGTAGGTATCAAATTGATAATAACGTTAAGTTTTTCCGGCGTTAGAGGCTAACAAAGAATACTACTCCGCTTATTTGTATCATACTTAAGAAACTACATTACGGCCTGCATAATACATATATTATTTTTAAATTAATCATCTCTCTTCCACCACAGGAATTCCACTGCTAAACATAAACCTCCTAAAGGATTTTCACATTGACCTGTTGAAAGTGTCCTGTATTCCGACTTCCTGTAACCTTAACAAAACTAAATTTGCTGCCGAACTAAAATGCACAATGACATTGTCATTAAAGTGTAGTAAAAAATAAACAAATATGACGTCGTTACGTCCTTACGCCTATGATACGCATTAGAATTCTAGCGTTAAGTACTGTACTGTCGCACGACAGCACTAGTAAGTTGTAAAGGCGAAAACAGATTATCGGGGGCATTTTCGGATACGGCTGATTATGAGCAACACTTTTAAGACCCGTGTAGTCAACTTTTATAAATATTAGAAATGTCTTAATTGTATTTTTAATCAATGTAATGGCACAGAATACTAAACTAACAGAAGTCAAGCTTCATACAAAGCGCGCTAAATCAACGCACACATATAGACTACAGGCCCGTGGCAAAAAGTGACGGGTCAAATGAACCACAACGAGACCTATTTAGTAAGATACAGGGGCTTAAAATAATAATATTTAGCACTATGCCGTCACTTGTAAGCTGTCCGTCTGGATGCAGATGAGACTTAAAAAGTACCGGGAGAGGGTGTATATTTTGGTCATATATTTTTGTACGGCATTCATACCATCGATAGATCTATGAAAAATAATAAAAGAACACCTAGTGCCGTACAAAAATAGTGTGTCACAAAGCCGGAAGAACGTTAAATATTCCGGTAAATTTGGTCATTTGATTTTATACGGCATCAGTTCCAGACTGTTGCAATACTTCTTCTAATCCATTATTCCGCAACGCCGTACAAAAACCATGCGACAAGGGAGAAAAATCGGCGGTTGCAACCCACTCCCCTGCAGTACTCCGGGGGGTGATTTGAAAAAGTACGGCATCGGTTTCATAACATTACCTAGCACTCAAAATTACTATTTGAAAAAATGCCGTCACAAAATTATTGTTCATTTGAATGTATATCAATAATACCTAAATTTGTCATAAATTTGACCTTTAAAGCTGAAAGGTCATTTGATCCTGTACGGCAACTTATTTTTTAACATGATATTGCTAAATACAATTGTTATATAGTATTGCCATTCAATAAAAAATGTTTAAAAAGAAATTAGAGGACAACAAAATATGAGTTTTTTCAAATTATTTCAAAAGTTTAAATGATCGTAGATTAATGAAATATAACAACTTTCTAAATATTATTGCTGTTTTAAATAGTTCTCAGGTAAACGTATGAAGAAAAAGTTATGCCGTACATATTAATGCAGACCATAATTTTTGGCTGATTAAAATGGCACTACCATTTCAGGAGTACTTTATGGTCACGTAATACTATATGGCATTAACATATTCTTAAAGAGAATAGTTAATAACATGTATAAATCATTATTCAAGCTTTCAAAGTGAAACTAAGTGTATATTATATCCATAAATTGAAATCTATGAAGCTCAGTATTAGTATTTTTGTAAACTTTTCGATGTCATGTACTTCAAACATGGGCTTTTTTTTTAAATTGTTTTATTAAATATGCTTAATGTTATATTATATCCAAAAATGATACAATAGGTAAGTATGTCTTGAATAAAATGAAATTTTTATTCTATATCTGAATCACCGACTGAGTCGGTATCGGAATCAACGTAGACGTCCGAATCCTCTTCTCGATCACCATCTAAAACATGAATATATGTCATCTTATTTTGCAGACAAATTATAAATGTAAGGATATATGTATATTTTTCTACCTATGATGTCATCAGCTTCTTCGTCTGGTACCTTATCAGTTTCAGTTACATTACTGACTTTTTCGGGGCATTCTTCACCGTGGAACCAGTCGAAATTATACCGGTTATTATTTAATATCCATCCGTAGCTAATCGGTAATAAATTTGACGGAATTTTTGTGTAGGCATTACACCAAATTTGTGCTATGTACGTCGTCCTCTTCATGTGTTGCTGCAACTCGCGGTAACAAGGGGGAAACGATGTTGCTTCCAATTTCATCGTCGGCTTTCTAAAAGCTTCATTATATAGTGGTTTTTGGTGTGTAAATTCGGTCGAATATAATACATCTTGCTTCATTTACTGTTTTTCGTGTTTTTCGCCATAAAGTGTCATTTGTTTTTTTTACTAGAATAAAATATTAATATATATTGTGTATATATATGCTGTATTACTCTAATTTTCAAGTAGCTTCTTAAAAACCACTACTCATACTTTTACATAAAATTTTAGTAGTGTACGTTTCTTATTTTGTATAGTTTAAATATATTTACAAAACACCATAATTTAAATGAATATTTAGTTATCTATCCTCTGTAATTTATTTGTTTCTTTCGTGTGACCACCTATTTATTGCATATTTATAGCCGCTCTAATCCATTGTGCATCCTCGGTTGTCCCTAAGACATCGCCGTTTTGTGATAAGAACGCCGATTGTTTGTGTTGTGTACAATGAAAATATATAAATAAATGTATATTGTATATGCAATAAACATAAAAAAAAAGGAATTAAACATTATAAGTTTTTGTTATGTTTTTTACCTTTTATCAATGTGAACCTTCAGATTTGTACGGCATTGATTTTTTACAGACGATTGCATTAAATACAAATAAAGTGTCTAAATGTTGTACAGTAAATATCATACTAAATATCACCCTAAAGTATGTTTTGTTACATGGATTCTTCGACAGTTTTTTTCCGCCCTACAGACTTTTGTATCAAAAGAAAATGTACGGCATGTGAAAAAATGTTATCTATGCCTAAAATACTTTGAAAATAAATTAATTTTATGTTGTGTCAAATCACCCCCCGGAGTACTGCAGGGGAGTGGGTTGCAACCGCCGATTTTTCTCCCTTGTCGCATGGTTTTTGTACGGCGTTGCGGAATAATGGATTAGAAGAAGTATTGCAACAGTCTGGAACTGATGCCGTATAAAATCAAATGACCAAATTTACAGACAAATTTACCGGAATATTTAACGTTCTTCCGGCTTTGTGACACACTATTTTTGTACGGCACTAGGTGTTCTTTTATTATTTTTCATAGATCTATCGATGGTATGAATGCCGTACAAAAATATATGACCAAAATATACACCCTCTCCCGGTACTTTTTAAGTCTCATCTGTATCCAGACGGACAGCTTACAAGTGACGGCATAGTGCTAAATATTATTATTTTAAGCCCCTGTATCTTACTAAATAGGTCTCGTTGTGGTTCATTTGACCCGTCACTTTTTGCCACGGGCCTGTAGTCTAATAGACAGCGTTCACCGACACGATATTTCAAACCAGTCGAGACCACTGCGAGCGCGAGTGTCACCCGCTTCGGGCACGCAAATAATGATATTTTTTGTGCAAAGATAGAACAAATGAATAAAAGTTATTACTCTTACATATAAAACACCAGATTATAATAATATAATGTAAATATCATCAAAAAAATAGATATTTTATACAAAAACAATAAAAAACTTGAAGAATAATGACATACACATTCTCAATGACTTCATAAATACAATTAAAATGTATTTATTATATTAGGTATTGTGTTTTATATATTTTATTTAAAAAAATAATCAAACGATACGAGTGCTAGTAACACGATACGTGTTTTCGCATAAGACAGAGTTAACAACCTTTGCGCGAACGCCGAGCGTAGTGTGAGTGTGTGCAATAAAAGTGAAGTATTATACATACACAAGCTTGACTTCTGTTATATAGTATTCTGTGATAATGGTTTGGCTAAAATAATTGAAGTTAGTTTATTTATGTATTATCTGTCTAAGGTCTGAAAACGTTGTTGGCGAAAGTTAAAAGAAAAAGTTTTTCTCTTTTCAAAATTTCTTATATAACGAGTATAAATGCTCGTTATTTAAATTATACTGGTATATATCAGACAATACGTAATAAATATATTTACAACTCTTATATGTTGTTACTAAATTCGCCGCACTCCAACTTCAGGGATCAGAACGTCCAAGGCACAGATCACTTCCAATAGATACCGCATTACGATAGTTTTGTTTTGAACCGAAAACGCCAACGAAGGGAACTGCGCGGGGGGTGGGCGGGTTGCAGCGCGGTCACGTGGACTTCACTGGAGAGATGAGGCATAAGTCGATAAATAAAAAAATGTATCGATAGTTCGATTTGCCAGTAAGTTCATGTGTTATGATCGCTTTTATAACTTAATTACCAACTTGTTAAATGTTTGATAATATTTTTTCACCGGCCTGATCTGATAAATTATACCAACCGGCAACCGCTAACTACGAATAAAATAGGATTAAGATTTATACTTTAGTATGTAACGGTTTTATTTCTATTATTCACCGTGTATTTTTGTATACCATAATGGCGAAATACCCAAATTAAGTGTTGATATAAAAGATCAGATAAAATATGAAATAGTAAATAACTAATCACGCCCTAAAGGGCTACAATAACTTATTTCGTTTCTTGAATTCTGACGGCGCGGCGGCTGTAGTAAATGTAATATCGACAAGTGACGATGAAACCCACTTGACGAACTATGAATGTTTTTGAGACGATATATATAATATACAACGTATGTGAAAATTAGTGCAATAGCTTGTGCTACTGATTCTCAATAAACTTAGTACACTAAAACTTATGATAAATACCCTCTCATTATATTTGAAAACGTATACAACTAGATGGAAAAAAGGAAATTTAATTACGCCAAAGATAAAAATAAATAAAAAAATATTGTAAAAGTACCTTGTTAACAAATTTAAGTATTTCAAATTACATAAAATAACGTAATTATGGTAATTTGCAATTTTTGTTTAAATCTATATATATATATATTGTGACATTGTCATTTAATAAAATTAATTTACATTATTGTTTTACAATATCGATATTTCTGGGAATTATATTATAAACATGCGTCAAACACTAGAAGAACGCGTGATTTCGCCAAAAAAAGATGGCTTATTACGGTTATTGCTATGCGAAAAAGAGACGGCTGATTCTCCATCCGTACTCGACTGTTTGACATTGATACATTAACCAGTATAAATTGAGCTCGCTCGGGACCAAATTAATTTAAAGAATATTAGTTGTCGATGAAAACTTATTGCGTTTTTTAGATACTTTATTTTTTTGAGTTTTTCACCGTTTTATTGACCAAATCATTTTTTACTGTAATATTATGTTCCCAAAATGTAATTTTCGCTAACGTGCGACGACATGTGCGGGTCCATTACTTGGTCGACACTGATGACGCGACATTTGGCATCGGTTTATATCTATCTGATAGCTTAAATGTGTTGGGCGCAACCGCTGCCTTGCATTAGGTATATATTGGGAGTGATCTGTGGTCACGTTCACGTCCGTAATTTACGACTGATAGTGTGGACATAGCAAAATAATCCATTGGAAATAACTGCTTTATACGCGTCCGTCAGCCGCATCCGAAGCTCTGTCCGATAGTTTGTTTTAACCTGAAGGGAGGGCATGTAAGTGGGCACATACCTGCTGCGTGAAGACTGCATCCTGCAGTAGGTCGGCGGGCAGGTCGGGCGAGAACTCTGAGGGGGAGCGGCGCAGCGCCTCCTCGGCGATGGCGCTTCCGATCTTGTGCGACTCCACTTGCGAGTCGATGAGGCGCTGCATTTCAACGTCTGATTCTGAAAGCGCACTAGCTACGTGACCGGGAAGCGCGCCCTGCTCCTCGCCGCCGCGCTGCGCTGCACACACGTGCACAACACGTTAACCCTCCCGCCACCCTCCCACCACCCTTACCCCCCACCACACATACACTATTAGTTACCTACTAAAGTAACAGTGAAGTTGTCAATGCCCAACCAGTGATGTTAGAGGATCGCTCAGTTATGGACTCATTAGTTTATAACAATAATCACACGCTTATCAGAGCCCACGAATAACCGTAATGTATCCTTCGCTCCCTCCATTTTAGTGAGTTGATGTCCACATAGTGAAAACAAAAGCTATTGAAGTAAAGCACTGGATTATAACGTTTCTTTTCACAAAATCAGAGGTTTAGAATTGAACTAGGTACAAATGCAATAGTAGGTATGCGGGGTCCAAAAGGAGAGCGGCAAGAGGGCGCGTGTGTCGGTGCGAGGGTACTCACTTTGCTTGAACATGTCGAAGGAGGCCTGCGTGTTGTCGGGCTGCGCGGGCGCCGGCGCGTCCATCACCACCGTGTTGTTGGCCACCAGGCATTCCACGTCTTTAGTCCACGGGTTCCTAGCACACAGACAGAACACGGGGTTACTTTCTCGAAAGCATAAATTACACGGTAACCAATATAGGATTACAGATGACAATTAAAAGCAACAAAATAATTTGCCAAGATTAAGGGCCAGCGCAGACCGGGACAGCGTAGCAAGGGGTTTAATTTCGAAACGCATTTCTCGATGCGGCGACATCAATTAAAAACAATTGAATTTATGGCGTATTCCCACCAGATAACTTTGAATAAGCTTTAGCAAAAATCGAATCCCTTATCATTCCGTCCGGTCTGGCCTTAATACTCACGAGTAGATATATTAAAGTAGCCAGTAAATGTATTGGTAAAAATTAAATATTTATTTCTTATTCAAAACAACTAATAAGATCATGACAAGGGTCTCAAAATTAGCATATCGCACCTTTAGAATCATAGAGACCTAACTTAAAAATATATTTTGGGAAATGTCAATTAAAGATTTGTAATTTACGAAATTCTATACTTATGAAAGATACATCTAGACAACCGAATCATACATCTTTCTGGCTTTCATGCCGTAGAACCGTCTTTAATAACGGATCGATAGTTACATATTGAGCCAATGTAAGACTAAAAGACAAAATATATTTTTTTTGGATTAGGTCACTTTAATTCTAAAGGGCTATGTGTGTGTGTGATATGGCAGAGCGAATAGAAGTACTTGAGCGGCTTGAAGTGCGTCTGTATGCGCGCGAGCGATCCGTCCTTGCGCCTGAAGGAGTATGGCGGGGTGTGCAGCGCGTCCCACTGCAGTAATGCGGACTTGTGCGTGCGCGCCACGGCGCTCAGCTCGGGCCCGTGCACGTACTCGTACAGGCTCGTGCCCAGCAGCTCCTGCGGCAGGAACCCCAGCGCCAGCGTCACTCTGCACCGCGCACGCGCACACACACACACTCTATCAATCTATATCAATACAGGTACACAACCATCCGACACTTGCTTCAGTACAGTCCTACACAAACAGAGTCCACACCGCAGTTACTTTTTGTGGGGCAACACTATGTACACGGGTAGCATTAGGAAACTATCTGTAACTTATTTGTATCTACTTGTTATTATTTGTTGAATGTTTCTTATTGCGTCCATACTGCCAATAATATAAATTAACAAAAAGTATTTTTAGCAACAAGAGAGTCGCACTCCACATGCTCTCAATGTTATCAATTGTTTTTCAAAAACTAGGCATCGTATATAAATAAACTCACGCCTTTCTCCCAGAAGGGGTAGGCAGAGGAGCTACCAGGACACCGAAGTTTCGCCTTGTGTGTTTCGTCCCACCATGTGATCGCCTTTCATTCATCACTTCAGAAAATTTGGTTCTTATTAAGCAACATTACCGAATGGTGTAATAATACAGCATATTTTTAAACTTCGGGTTTGATTCCTAGCTACGCATATCTATTGATTTATGAAAAATGACCATAACCAAGGCAGCGTCAGTGCATTAATCTCTCTGTATGTGGAAAGGCCTGTACGTTCGAGTTTATTTGTGCTGCTGTAATAATAAACATACTGAAGTCAATCGATGTAGATTTTATTAAGTAGAAGACTACGCTGCCGAGCACGTATCGTACAATCTGAAGGTGGGCAGTTGTAAACAGCTTGAGCGGAAACTGGCCGGTCGTGGAAGTTGGCGTAAGTCAAGTATGTTTTCTATTCGATTCTGTATTGTTATTATGAGCGCTTTATAGAAGTGCGATGTTATTTCTCTTTTTAGGCAGAACAATGATGTGAGAGAGGTAAGTTTCCAGTTGGAAGTTAGAGGTATATAAAAAAACACAAAGCTATTGCATAGCATTTTTCTCAACTTATGTAATTATTATTATTTATTTATTTTATTTATGCAGTATTTTTTCCTTTGTTTTTCTTTGATATTAATTGTACAGATATTCACTGTTGTACGTGCGAGCTTCGTAGAGTCGTACCATGAAGTAAATACAAAGAGGAGGTGCCCTAACGCCGAAACTAAGCAGGCATGAGTCACCAGATTGCGGGGCGAAGAGGGGGATTACGCATGCGCAGTAACGCCGATACAACCAATGCCACCTAGAGGCGAGTTGCTAAACTAAAGAGACAAGCGTGATATATCAAAAAGTCATTAAAAGTTCTGCTATTCATCGATAGATGGCATAACTAAATATCGAAAGAGGTTAGATTACAATTAATCACGCAATAGCTTTGAAATTCGCATTTAAAAGTACTGGCACATATTTGAAATAAAATAAAAATATAAAATTTAAATTTCGATCGACTTAGGTTATTTTCGTTACGGAATTTCTGGATTCGGTCTCCACGCTCAAGGCCCGCGATAGAAGCTATGCAATAACTTAAAAATATTATATTATAATACCAATGTAATAAAGCTATGATGAACTTGCGGGTTTGTAGTTGTTTCACCTTTGGTCGACGAAGAGGAACTTCCCGTCAGTGGTGTGTCGCGAGACGTACTGCAGGCGGCGCGTGGGCGGCGCGGGGCCGGCCGCGGGCGTGGCGAAGGGCGCGGGCGCCAGGTCCGACAGCGCGCGCCCCACCGCCACCAGGCACGACAGGTTGCACACCTCGCCCTCCTCGCCGCCCTCCGCCGAGCTCGACGCGCCCTCCGACATCTCCACTGGCGCCCACGACTTCAGATACCCTGTGCCGCATCACACACGCGGCGCAATCAATATGATATATCAAATCGTGCCAACCGTACCCCTCAACTTCTCCACTCGGCTGCAGCGCTCACCTGTACATTGCACCACGCAATACTTCTTCTCGTTAGTTTGTTTCTTGCGCATTTTGGCGGCGGCTTCGGACTCCTCTTTGACTGGCATGGGTGGTTGCTGCGCGTGCGGCGGCAGCGGCGCGTGGTGCGGCGCGTGGTGCGGCAGCGCGGCGGCCGGCTCCAGCGGCGCCTTGCACTTGATGCGGCAGAAGAAGGAGCGGCGCGCGCCGGGACCCAGCCGCGACGCGCCCGCCACCACGTCCGACTTCACTGGCAACATCGCTGCGCACGCAGCCGCGTTAGTGTGCCGCCCGACACTACCACACCCCGCACGCTGCGCCGCGCACACACACGCACTACCGTTCCGAAATAACTTAACTGAATCGTTTTAGCTACTGTGCAGTGATGAGCGGCCAGTTAGTTCGGAATGATGAGCATTCATTGTAGTGGTATGTTTATTGACAGCGTCATGTACAGATATAATTTGAATAACAACAATACGTTCGCACAGCACAAGCATGAGAGATCGCGAACGCCGCAGTGCGGGGAGTGTATGTGTACAAAAGAAGAACTAACTCTTAGCGTCGATGAGTCGCTCGCGGGGGCTGAGGTCAGACGAGGACAGTTGCTCCTTCACCTTGGCCACGTCCTTCGGGTGCAAGATGTCGAACAGACTCTGGCCCAGCAACTCCGACTGGAAAATATTTAGACCACATTGCCTCATCATATCAATAACTTGTCATTGGTGAAACATTAAATCGTTTAAGATGAAAGAGATAAAATTAATTATTTATCATTGTAATGTATAGGTTTACGGTACAGAACCCTTCGTGCGCGAGTCCGACTCACATTTCGCCGGTTTTTTATGAATGAGCATTCATTATACTCACTCAAGCCATACATATGCTTCCGTTATCGCCGCGCTGAGACATAAGGACCTGTGTTTTAGCTATTTGGAGACAAAAATGAAGTACATATTTTATTGCCTTTACTGATACTAAATAATACTTAAATGAAGTGCGTGGTGGCTTGTTGGTAAACGGACTAGACGCGACTGCCAACATGTTCACGGTGGTCGCGGGTTCGAATCCCAGGGCACACCTCTGACATTTCGGAGTCATGTGTGTATTGATAGTCAATCACCACGCACTAAAACGGTGAAGGAAAACATCGTGACGAAACCTGCATACCATAGCGATTTATAAAATTTCTTTGGTATGTAAGGCCGCCAACCCGCACTAGGCCAGCGTGGTGGACTATATGGCCTAACCACTTTCAATCGTACTCTCGATTGTAGAGGAGGCCCGTGCCCTGCAGTGGGACGTATATGGGCTGATACAGATACAGATAGGTTTACGAGCCCGTCCCTCAGCATCAAAATCCGTCCGCCAGTAGTAGTAGTAGTAGTTATGTTCTGCCGAGGTATCCTGTACCTGTTCGTAGTGCAGCATGTTCTTGACGGAGGTTGATACGTATAGCAGGCGGCCGCGGTCGCAGCCCACCACCAGCAGGAAGCAGTCGTGCGCGGCGTGCAGTACCAGCGAGTTGAGCTCGCGCTCCGACAGGAAGGCGGGCCGCGGCCGCGCCGACAGCGGGCACGCCGACAACGCGCCGCGCACCGAGCGCAGGTGCTGCACCGCCATGCGCAGCACCGTCAGCTTGTCCAGCTTGCGGGCCATCGCGCCGCACATCGGCACCATGGCGCTCAGCTCCGAGATGTACGTGTTCATCTTGTCGCGCCGCCGCTTCTCTATCTCGCTGTGGTTCTGCCTGCGCACACAACACACCGACACGTCAGCGAGCTGCGCCGCCGTGCAGCGACTCGCCGGCTCCGCCTGACTACTTACTTCTTGTCGGGCAGCGTGCGCGACGAGCGGGAGTCGTCGCCGCCGTCGTCATCGTACGCGCTCGCCGTGCCGCTGCGGACGTGCCATTACATTAACTTCATTTTAAAACCTATACACACTATCTTACTCTGGCTAATAGTAATTTTTAATTATTTTATGGCGCAATAAATAAAAACAGTACCTATAGGTACAGAAACACTACTAATGGCAATAGGTTTAAGTTATTCTGGAGTTCAGAAACGGCGATTTTTCAATAGTTCATGCAGCAAGTGTGTAGGGACCGCTGGTGGTAGGCGCGAAGGTGGCCCCTCGCCAGCTACTGCAAAGCTGGTGATCTGCATGGTACAGGTTCCATCCGAGAACATCAACCAACGCTTCCTTGTACAGTCTGCAGGGATCACAACTGTTTTTCGCGTGTTTTGCCTCTACCATACCGCACAAAAACTGTTCTTAACTTTTCCTACTTTTCCATATTTCAGGGTAGGTATATCAAGACTACTACCGAAAACGAAGCCAAGCCTAGCTATTTTTTTACAGAAAAATATACCTATAATGGCCCACTTGCATGATTTGATCATAACTTAAATTGAACGATTTCAATGCCATTCATTAGGAATTTATAATCACATGTTCTCAAAGAATTTGTCGGGGACTGCGGAGACGGTGCATTGGTTCGAATTCCAGGTCACATTGACTTTTTAAAATGATGTGTGTATATATGTTAGTCAATTACAATGCAAAGTGCAAAATAAAAAAAAATTACATAAAATTTAAATCTGCTCAGAAATATGCGTAATAGATCAAAACTTTTTGCAAGATATCTATCTTTCTATGATATATGTCTTCCGCCTACCCGCTTATGCCAGTGCGGTAAACAAATCAATGTATTTGTTTTATCAATATTTCAATCTCACAAGTGTGTAATTTGACGCCACCAGCTAATCAATTGACGTAGAAACTGCTTCTGTGATTTAATCAAGTATGTATATAAAGCAATAGGCGCTGTGTCCTCTTAAATAATATAATTCACCAGCACTGAAAAAGGGGAAATATTGTTGGTGAACTATGTCTATGATGAACTAAAAGTTGGGACCAAAGTTTGTTATCAAAGCATATAAATAAATAAATTCACCCAACAGTCTCATAATATATAGTCCTGAACCCACACTAGGATCGAGTCTTGTGTGCGGGGATCGAACCTGCGGCCTCTCATTTCACAGCCTGCGTCTAACCAACTACGCCACGGAGACTATCCTACAGAAGCATATTACAAATAATAACTTCTATTGCAATTAAGTGCACATTACCCGGCTTAAATCAATAATTTTGCAACACTAATTTGTGTAATGACATATAATTTGTGTAATGAAAAGATACAATGGGCCCAAGGAGGTAGTGGCTTTAAGTAAAACGCACTGCATGTAGTAGCTAAGCCAAACCACCGGTGTATCGCGAATTTGAGTAATTGATTTGTTTGTTCCAAAGCAATTGCTAAAATTCGAATTGAAAGTTTTACTTGTCAGGCTGTTCTTTTGATGTTTTTTATAAAAAAAGGCTTGAAGTGTTAAAAGTTGTTCGCCCCTAGAAAATTTGCCGCATCTTCATCACAATTTGGGACGAAAACAATAAAGGCGAAATGTCTTCCCTGCTTAAATTTTCGCGGCTTTAATCGTGTTCTTAGTTATGTATGTATGTAGTAAGTGTTGAAAGGGGTGCGACGCACATCTGCGTTGTACGTGTAACGTGCAACCCAAAATGACAAGTGTGGTTGAAGGAATCTAGGCAGGTTGATGGGAGGTGAGTGATGAGTGGTGACTCACTAGGAGGAAGACTTGCGCTTGCGCGTGGCGCTGGCGGGCGCAGGTAGCGAGGGCGCGTGCGGCGCGGCCAGCGGCGCCTCGCACACCAGCAGATCGTACCCGCTCTCCGAACCGCTACTGCAACACACAAACTCCATGCTTTCAAATATACTCGACAGGCGACGATCTTCCTCTTCCGGAAACATTGTGCCCTTCGTACGCCCCTGTTGAAATCAACTTATACATTCGGCTTGAGTTAATATGGACTGGATATATTAACATGTGTTACTGTATCGAAGCGAATGACGTACGAATAAATTGATTTCTGTTTAATTCTCTATGCCGCTACTTCAAAAGAATTGAACGAGTTGAATAAGGTCCCCAATATAATTAGATACTAGCATCGACTCGCGCTTAGTGCTAGAGTTTACTACATTAAGTAACTAATGCATATTTTAGCTGCTTTACACTAATTTTAGCATTTATAATATTAACTTTGCTATAAATGCGTGTTTTATAGATTTTTAACGGCATCCATTTATTTTTTCGCCTGTGTGCAGGTATTAGAATCTTTGAACTCAATTTCCGACCACTACAATCCATCGCGTCGGATTAATTTGAAAGAGGTTCAGTGTATTAAACAAAATACAACCGGCCTACCACACATATCTCGCATAAGCGCCGAAAAGCACGGAAAATCCTCCTGGATGAGGTCCATATAGTATGCAATACCTCTTTGATTATATACTTGTCTAGATTGATCAATGCCAACAAACGACGCGCTAAAACTGTCCCCACTTTCGTTGACAAGTGTGAGTACCGGTCGTGTACTTATTGTAATCAAACTGTCAAGGTGTGTGTGTTTAGGGATGCCTACTCCAGATTATTAACTTAACTTTTCTCTATTATTTGATAAAAAAATAGGTTCAGTAAAATAATTTTCTTTATTTAAAGTAATTAGGGTAAACCAGACTGTGATTGCCCACCGATAATGATTGCCCGCATTAAGCAAAACCTTGTCTGTTGTCGATTTTGTGGCATCCTAGTTGGATTAAATATTATCAGATGGTGCTTTTATTAATTTACGGTTAATACAAATTTTACAACTGGAACCATTAAAGAAAAAAAATAACAGTAATGACGGATTTTGCAAAGACCCGTGGAAGTGTTTTTTCCCATATACGTCCCACTGCAGGGCACGGGCCTACTCTACAATCGAGAATACGATTGAGAGTGGTTAGGCCATATAGTCCACCACGCTGGCCTAGTGCGGGTTGGCGGACTTACATACCATAGAAATTCTTATGAATCGCTATGGTATGCAGGTTTCGTCACGATGTTTTCCTTCACCGTTTTAGTGCGTGGTGATTGACTATCAATACACACATGACTCCGAAAGGTCAGAGGTGTGCCCTGGGATTCGAACCCGCGACCACCGTGAACATGTTGGCAGCCGCGTCTAGTCCGTTTACCAACAGGCCACCACGCTATAAACATTCGAACTTCGTGTCGTATCATAGAGAAAGCCCCCAGATCGGTGGACACTAGAGTCTACAAACCCCTCTCAATCGTACTCTCGATTGTAGAGGAGGCCCGTGCTGTGGGATATATGTGCCAATACAGTGCATTTGAAATTATTAACCGGACATCTTTGCGCTGTGATGGGCGCTTGTCGCTTTCCCGCCACCTAAAATCCTAAAGCTTCCATTATAGAATGTACTCTGTGGCTTCCATAACATCAATCATTTAAGGAAAAAATGTCCTTCCAAACTTGATTTGATTGTTAAAAGAATTAAAGCATTAAAATAAATCTTTTGATGCGTCATTGAGACACTCAGAGCTAAATCACGCGACTATTACCCAGTAGTGACAAAAAGTTTTTTTTCATACACAAAAATAATTGAACAATTTTCTTAAGAATATACTTATTTAAATGTTCATTTTTATTGTGTTTGTTTCAATTTTTTGAGCGTTATGACCTACCTATGATGAAATTAATAGTATTTTCTTAGTTTTAAATGGAAATGTATGTTCAAAAATAGTTTTTTAACCGTTTTTTTGGCTGTGGGCAATCACTGAACTGAAATGAGTATACTTTTAGCGATTGCCACCAATAATTTTAGTGATTGCCATATGGCAATATCCATAGTCATTGCCATAGGGCAATCTCTGTCAATATTTTTTCGGTTAAAAAGTTTAATCGCCTGCGCATAGTTGATTGTTTATAATTTCGTAATTCTAATGTATAAACCATATTAATTGGTAATTATCGTTGTATTAACAGAATGCCGAAGGAACCTAAAGTCCAATATATTAAAGAAAATATGTAAAAAGCGATTAAAGTTGTTCAAGATGTAAGCAACAACTTATATTCTAGGCAGATTGCTGAAAAATACGGTGTTCCGAGGTCCAGTCTTATAAGAATTTCTATGGTATGGAAGTCCACTAACCCGCACTAGGCCAGCGTGGTGAACTATATGCCTTAACCACTCTCAATCGTACTTTCGATTGTAGAGGAGGCCCGTGCCCTACAGTGGGACGTATATGGGCTGATACAGTTGTTTCAATACTCCGATCCTGTCGGCCCACATATACATCACCTTCGCAGTGTTTTGCGATCTCTTGCCGGCAATAAAATTATTATAGGCGCCGACGTTAATGCGTCGTCAACCCTTTGGTATGGCAAATATCGTCAAACTGATGCAGCACGTCGCTGTGCTGTCGAAGACTTTATTGCCGAATGGAACCTCAATGTACATAACACCCCTGAAGCACCACCAACTTATTGCAGCCCCGTTGGCGAATCTTCTATTGACGTCACACTTTCTTGTGGGGACGTCCAGATTGTTAGGTGGCGCGTAATTCCTGACGCGTCATGTAGTGATCATCGCCTGATAGTGTACGAGTTCTTACCCGGATTTATACGGGGTCCGCTTAACAACATATCTGACTTTAGGTATAAATCTAAAGGGGCTAATTGGGAATTGTTTAGATCTGTTTTCGCGCGTCATACCGAAGATTTCACTCGCAATAATCTCTCAGCTGAAAACTGTGCTGAAATAATGTCTAACACCTTTACATACTGCGCGGATTTAACCATTGGTCGCAGTTCTATAACCAATACCCGCAGATGTGACTGGTGGAATAGTAAATTACTCC
This sequence comes from Hyles euphorbiae, assembly GCA_023078785.2. Taxonomy (NCBI): domain Eukaryota; kingdom Metazoa; phylum Arthropoda; class Insecta; order Lepidoptera; family Sphingidae; genus Hyles; species Hyles euphorbiae. The sequence continues at coordinate 1,262,861 of CM041058.1, read as the reverse complement.
ACCTTCGACAAAGATTTCGACGAGCGCGTAGGCGATTTAATAGGCTTAAAAAACGAATTGTTCCTGAAGACATACTCACGAGTGCTTTCATCACACTCAAAGTGGCCAGGTCTCACTACAGGGCCGCGGTAACAAAAGCTAAAGGTAACTTGCTGCGTAAAATAGTAGAACGCCTCGAGAGAGAGGGTCCCTGGTCTCCTCTTTACCACGAATTCAAAGCAAATAGGTCAATTAATTTGGCCTATATAGAAAACATTAAAGTAAATAACACCTATACCACTGGTATCGAGGAGACCACGGAAACTCTTTTGAATTCTCTTATACCTGACGATTGTGTAGATAATGACTCCGAATACCAAAAACAAATAAGACTCTGGGCCTCGGAGCTACCTTCTTCCCCAAAATCAGATCATCCATGTCTTAACGAATTTCTTAACATAGTAAACTCTTTGCCAATTAACAAAGCATCGGGAGAAGATAAAATATCGAATAAAATGATAAAGGAAGCGTGTAAGTCGTCGGGTGACACTATACTGAAAGTTTTTAATCGGTGTATTGATGAGGGCATTTTTCCTCGGGTTTGGCGTTGCGGTTTCATTCGTGTTATACCTAAAAGTGGAAATAAGTCCCCTGAAGACCCTAAGTCATATCGCCCAATTACATTATTACCATCTTTGGGTAAAGTACATGAAAGGCTTATTGTCCCTCGTCTGTTACCGGGTGGTCCAAAATTTCATGACCTACAGTTCGGTTTTACCAAAGGTAAATCTACTGTGGACGCGGCTTTATCGGTTAGAAGAACTGTCGTCAACTCGGATCACAAGTACGTATTGGGTATTTTCTTGGACATCTCCGGCGCGTTTGATAATGCCTGGTGGCCAATATTACTATTGAAATTAAAGATCCGAGGTTGCCCTAGGAACATATATTCTATTATATATTCCTATTTTTGTCATGGGTCAACCAAATTACAACTTGGCCACCATGCCGTATCGAAGGCGCTGACTATGGGCTGCCCTCAAGGCTCGGTTATCGGTCCATATCTATGGAATTTGGGGTTCGATGATATTTTCTCAATTCCTTTTCCGCCGTGTTGTTCTTTAACTGGATACGCAGATAACGGACTCCTACTTATACAATCCAATAGTAGAGCCGGGCTCGAAAGTTCGGCTGACACGAGTCTGCGTTTAATTTTGAACTGGGGTGAACGAAATCGACTAACATTCGCACCTCAAAAAACTTTTCAAATGTTGTTAAAAGGGATTTTAAAAACACCCCCGCGTATTAAATTTAACAATGTACCAGTTAAAAGAAAAGAATCAGTTTGTTACCTCGGATTAATTTTAGAGAGAAATTTCTCATTTATTGAACACATTAGAACCGTCGGAGTAAAATCGAAAAATAACTTCTATGCTTTAACGAGAATATCAAGGGCAACGTGGGGATTATCATTTAATACTTTGAAAGTTATCTATGGAGCAACTTATTTGGGTTGTATCTGTTACGGTTCTCCAGTTTGGGCCGATAGATCTACTGTTGGCGCTGTTCGTAGGAAGTTGCTCCAGAGTCAACGCCTGGCCTTGATATTCTTATGTAAGGCTTACAGAACCGTTAGTACAGAGGCTTTGCCGGTTCTCGCGGGTGTGCTTCCGGTCGATCTGGAGGTGCAAAGACGCGCCGCATTATACTATTCAAATAGAGAGACAATAGACACTAACTTTATTGCATCCCGAGACTTTTTAAAGATTAGCAGATTATTTAAACCATATTCTGCTGCGTACACTGAATTAATTGACGAATGGCAGAACCGGTGGGATATATCCTCAAAGGGGCGTCACTTATATCAATACTTTCCGTCCGTTCGCGATCGCTTAAGAAAATCGTGGCTAGAAATTGATCACTGTGTATCACAGTTCCTAACAGGACATGGCAACTTTAAGAGCAAACTATTCACTTTTAAGCTGGTTGAATCGCCTGCGTGTCAATGCTCTACACCTGACTGTGAGTACGAACAAACTGCACATCATATACCCAAAATCCCAAAGTCCCAAAGTATTTTGGGAGTGTAATCGCTGGTCCGATGAACGCGGAATAATGTTGAACAATATGCAAATAACTTCTGGTGTTGCATACTATACCTGGACCTTGGACCTCGTGGAATCTAGGAGGAACTTCCGTGCTTTCCGGCGCTTTTGCCATACCTATTATTGGACCCAAATTTAGCAGCTCAAACTATAGGACCCATGTAATTTGTTTATCCCGTGGTGCTTAATACATCTGGCTTCTCCAGTTGTATATCTTTATATAAGAGGATACATACCTCTCGACTCAATATTTTTTGTCACCGGCTTTGCTGCGGAGGGAAGTGGACAACTATTTGTTTCCAACTCCTCCTTTTGTTTTTCTTTCTGATTAATTTCGATGCGGGTTAAAGACAAGCTAGTGTCCCTGAGAGACTCGCCGAGCTCCGGAGCTCGGTGTCAAATCTTTGTGTGCCACTATTGATCCTGGCTGACAGGAGTTGCAGTGGTGGGTGTGAGGGCGGGAAAGTCTAAAATACACGATTTTTTAGATCAAACCTATCTCCTAGGGCTTGTTTTGGAATAGAATTAACTCTTTGGATTTATCGCCTGGGCTATGTTATCTGATTTCTGTATTTATGTAAAATATAAATCATCATAAGTAAAATGTTTGGAACACACGACTGAAGTCTTATGAGACTACGAATGGTCTTCATTTCGTTTCCGCTGTATAATGTCTCTTCAGCAATTTACTAGTATCCGTCTATCCGTAGGAAGTCTAAAAAATATTAGAAAGAACTAACAAAATTACTATAAAGTGCATGACGTCATGAGTTTCATTCATATTGTGTAGGTAAGTTATAATTTGCTCATCAAATCAATAATGCCATTCTTCTTCTTGTTCTTCTGATCGAAATATGATGTAATGATATTTGTATTTTATCTCCCATAGTTTCACCAAATCTCCCTAATAATAAATTGACAACACTGGCCAATGAAACTCATCTTCAAAATAACGAATTAAAAGTTCGTGTTTTCTTCAAATAATAGTGGTTTAACAACAAAGGTTACCGATAAAAAGTGATATTGGTATTATTATACGGTTTTCCCACATAATTGCGATACAATTCGAAAGCACGAACCGGCATAATTAATTATTTTTCGGGAGCACGTTATCCATATGTAGTTCAAATGACACTGACGTACGTGAGAAGCGAGTCTATCAAAGGAGAATGCCCAAAATTGGCCCTACACCTGCCGACTTCACCGTTTTATTACAAATCGCTGGTGGGTCGCTGGCCCACAAGCCGCAAGAGAAGGCTGCCTTGCTGGCAAATCTCTTTGCGGCTAATTCCCGCCTCGAAGACCGTGGTTCCCAGTCGCTGCCTACGCTGCCTGATTGCGGTTTCTCAATGGCAGATATTCGCATCAGGCAGTGTGATGTGCGGCGTGAGTTACGGTCTCTCGATGTGCGGAAAGCCAGTGGTCCGGATGGGATACCAGCGGTGGTTTTAAGGGCTTGTGCAGCTGAGTTGTCTCCAGCACTGACTCGCCTCTACCGAGCGTCCTACCGCACAGGTGTTGTGCCGGAATCTTGGAGAGAGGCCAATGTGCAACCAATCCCCAAAAAGGGTGATCGATCGGACCCTACCAATTACCGCCCTATCGCTATCACCTCAGTGATGTGTAAGGTCATGGAGCGGATCATAAACGCTCAATTGGTCCGCTACCTGGAGGATCACTCGTTGATCAGTGACCGACAATACGGATTCCATCATAATCGATCGACGGGTGATCTTCTAGCGTTTGTCCTGCATCGCTGGGGTGAGGCGATTGACCGGCGTGGCGAGGCTCTTGCTGTGAGCCTCGACATTGCCAAGGCGTTTGATAGGGTCTGGCACCGTGGTCTTCTGTCCAAGCTTCCGGCATACGGTCTACCCGGCAACCTGTGTTCGTGGATTTCCGGCTTTCTGCATGGGCGTAGAATACGTGTAGTCGTAGACGGACACGCTTCGGCGCTCATGTCGGTAAATGCCGGAGTTCCTCAGGGCTCGGTGCTGTCGCCCACCTTGTTTATTCTGCATATCAATGACATGTTGTCGCTTGGCAACATTCATTGCTATGCAGATGACAGCACGGTTCATGGGCGATACCACTGCGGGCCTCCAGGTTGCCGTGTCGAAACTGTGAAGGGACGCGAAGATCTTGTCATTGAGCTCAACCGGACCTTGGATCTCATTTCTACATGGGGTTCCAGGAATATGGTTGAGTTCAATGCCAGGAAAACCCAGGTGTGTGCGTTCACGTGCAAAAAATCCCCGTTCTCTCCCCTCCCCATTCTTCAGGGTACTCCCCTCTCAGTGCGGAATGACCTGTGTATCCTTGGTATGGATATCCGCTGTGATCTCAATCCAAGGAATCACATCGAGGGCGTAATATCTGCCACATCACGCAGGGTTGGAGTCCTGAACAGAGTGCGTCGGTTTTTCACGCCCGGTCAGCTTTGCCGCTTATATAAAGCGCAGGTCCGGCCGGGTATGGAGTATTGCTCGCACCTCTGGGATGGATCCGCCCAGTACCTGCTCGATGCCTTGGATGGATTGCAGCGGCGGGCCATCCGCATTGTGAATGATGCAGACGTTACGAGCAACTTGGAGTCGCTACAACTCCGGAGAGATGTCGCCTCTCTAAGCGTGTTCTACCGCCTGTATCACGGTGAGTGCTCTGAGGAATTGTTCAACTTGCTCCCCTCCTCTCCATTCCTAACCAGAACCACGCGTGCTGGCTTGCGAAGCCATAGCTTGACGGTCCACACCATCCCGGCGCGAACCAAACGGTTCTCAAATTCGTTTCTGTGCCGCACCGTCAGGCTGTGGAATTGTTTGCCGGCGCACGTGTTCCCTCCTTCCTACAATCCCGGGTCCTTCCGCCGTGGTGTGAAGAGGCACCTAAGCAGGCCGGCATAATTGTTTCCATTGGCATGGGACTGCCGTCCGATGCCAATGGATACTCTGCCTGGGCGGCATTGACACTTTCCATCAGGTGCAATGCCGCCAATATGCCAGGCCATTATAAAAAAAAAAAAAAAAAAAAAAAAAAAAAAATTCATAACTCAATTTATCCACAATGATAGTATCATTTGTTTACTGAAATACTCCGGGAATATTATTTTTATAATAAAAAGTAGGTACCGGAAAAACAGTTACATGACTATTTGTTTTATACATTCCCAGATCAAACGCCATGAAAGTGTTGCCAATTAATAATTTTCTCTTAAAAATTGAGGATTTGGGTGTGGTTGTGATATATTATTTTAGTTCGTAATGTTTTTATAATTCTCTAAGCTGATAACTTTGTGTGATGTTTCTATAATAAGCATTTAAACCAACAAAATAATGATTTCCAGAAATAGAAGAGAGAATCTGGGGCCCTACTACATAAATCCGAAACGAAGTTCGAAACTTCGGACGATCGAAGTTTATATACAATACGAATGTATCTACTTTGTAAAAGTTCGAATTTGTATAACGTACAACGTAACCATAAGTTTATGGTTACGACAATAAGTTAATAACGACCATAAGTATATGTAGGTACATTCGTATCACATATAAACTTCGATCATCCGAAGTTTCGAACTTCGTTTCGTTGAATATAGTAGGGCCCCTTGTCCTAAAAGACACTTAGTACCTAATAATTCAATCTTCACTGAAATAAATAAATGCTTCCAACAGTCGTATAATCGAATTATAAATAAATAAATAAATAACACCCAACAGTCACATACATAGTCCTGAGCCCACACTAAGATCGAGTCTTGTGTCGTGGGTATCAGGAACTACGAGAGACTTTTCGGTCTCACAAACACCCAGACCCGGAAGAAATATTTGTGGGCCGCACAAACATTTCTCTCGGTGCGGGGATCGAACCCGCGACTTCTCGTTTCACAGGCGGCGTCTAACCAACTGCGCCACGGAGGCTGTCTTGATCCCACTTGATCCCACATTCAGTTAATTTAAGTATTTTTTGCAATGGTGAGCTATTGTTATTTTGTTTCTTGGGTTTGGCAGTTGGCAACATTTGTCACAACGACAATTAGTACTACTTGGTCTGTGACCACCGTAACCACAATTCTCTGTCATTTTTACAAGTCATACACAACAAACACAAGTCAAACAAGCAAGCTCATATTACGGTGAGACTGTTCCACCCTCACACCCACCACTGTAACTCCTGTGACCCAGGATCAACAGTGGCACGCAATGTAATGACACCGAACATTGAAGCTCAGCGAGTCTCCGGGAATGCTAACTTGTCTTTAACCCGCAACGAAATTAATCAGAAAGTGAAATTAATAGTTGGAAATAAATTATTGTCCACTTCCCAAAGCGGGCGACAAAACAATGAACTAAACAGGTAAATAACCTCGTAAAAAGACTTTTACAGCCGCAGAAGCCAGCTGTAAAGCACCACGGATCATATCATCATTACATTTAAATGGGACCTATTATGTGAGCTTTTAGACTTGATTCCAATAATAAGTATGGCTAAAACGCCGGAAAGCACGGAAGTTCTTCCTAGTCTCTACAAGGTCCATGTAGTATACGACTCCAGATGATATCTGCATACTATCCAGCATGGTTTTACGCTCATTCTGCCAAAGACTACACTCCCAAAGTATATGATGCGCGGACTGCTCATACTCGCAATTAGGTGTTGAGCATGGGCACGCAGGCGACTTAAGAAGCTTAAAAGAGTGAAGTTTAGACCTAAAGTTACCATGGCCCGTGAGGAACTATGATACGCAATAATCGATATCCAACCAAGTCTTCGTCAAACAATCACGAACGCAAGGAAAATATTGGTATAGATGTCGTCCCTTCAAAGATACCTCGCATCTATTTTGCCATTCATCTAATAGTTCGCTATATACCACTGAAAGCGGTTTAAATAATCTATCAATTTTTAAAAGTTCACCTGCGGTTAAAAATCTTTTATCCATATTCTCCCTAGTAGAGTAATACATGGCGGCGCGACGTTGCACCTCCAGGTCGACTGGAAGTACATCCGCCAGGACAGGCATATTACGGTGAACATAATATAAGATTTAATGGTTGTTACAGGATAGGAGTATGCAATAACCACAGAATTAGTGTAACGGAAGGAAATAACTTCGGTCCGAGCTGCTTCTTACTAAGAGCCAGAATTTCAAGTAGGCACATAAACCGAAAAATATATTTTGTATATTTATTATTTGATGCCAATGATTCCGGTATAAACGCCTTAAAGGAGTATTGCTGTAATTGTGTTGTGGGTTGTAGAACTGTTGGATGCTGTGCCCGTGTTATGACAGTTATATGGTATCGCGGATGGGCACGGAATCAAAGCAACATTTATCCTCCTGCTCAATATCTGGACAATGTCCTTATTGTTTATGACAGAATAATAACACAAATAATGTCAATATCTATCATGGAACAAATCTGCTCATAAAATAAAACGCCATAGTAAGAGTTCGACATCGATGCTACTCCTGTACATAGAGGTATTTTGTGTATCAAATATGTATAATTTCGCCTAGCATATTATATTATTGTATAATAAAATAAGTAGGTATCGCAAATGTGAATACATAATATGGTATAAAGAAAACTATGACAACAACGTTGTAAAAACTAGAGTAAGGAGAAAATAAAAAATGTTTTTCCTTCGAACCCCCAAGTTTTATTGCATCCAATCCTTTTAAAAGTTATTTACTACATTGTAATATGTAATAATTTGAGTGTATTTTGAAACGTGGGCAGCTGGGGCCGACATCTGTATGGGGAGTGGGCATGCCCCTTTGGTAGACTTTATTTGGGCCGTGCGGTGAAGTGTGATGTGTCATCTGTGACGAGTATATAATCAAAGCAATATCTGATGTTATTTGCATGTTTGTCAGCTTTATTCTGCGTTTATCGGATCAAAGATCTCACTCGCAAAGTATAAGAGTTATAAAAGTATACGTTGCACGTACAGTCAGGCGCAAGTCACAGAACAGTGAATTTCGCCACCTTCCAGAATAGTTAACTACCGTTGGTAAGTAAATCTCTGTTTCCTAGCGCACAAGCAGTTCGTGACGGGAAAGACATGGCTGCTGAGCTGCGAAATGTCAAGCAAGTGTTGCGAGTGTCAAATTAAACGCTGCGCCCGACGCGCCGCTCTCACAAAAAAACAAATATAAACTTAAATAGCTATAAAATAAAATAATGCAATTGTTCTCCATTCACTAATCTTAAACTCATTAACAATTACTTATTATTGTATTGTCATTCATCCTTGATCCGCTTGCAAAATTTCAAGTTAATCCAACGAAATGGAGTGTTTGAAAATCGAGTTCAAAGTTTCCTTTTCATACATAGATGCATTTGTATACAGGTGGAGGTAAAAAGCACGTTGAAATGTAGATGACTCACTAGTGCGTGTTTTTTTTCTTGCGCGGGTCATGGTGGTGGTGGTGCGCGAGGCTGGGCGGCGGCGGCTGGTGCGGCTGGTGCGGCTGGTGCGAGTGCTGGTGCGGCGGATGCGCCACCAGCGCGCCAGAGTCGCACGCGCCGCCAGCGCCGCCCGCGCCCCCCGCGCCGCCGCTCTCCGTCGTCATCTCATACACCTGTGCCGCGCCCGGGTTCGTGCTGCACATAACACCACACATGGTCACGGATACTCGCACACACTGCTATATTCGACGACCAGCCGACGGAGCGACGACAACGCACAGAATGCTCCTGTCCGGCCACTGCCGACTCTACCGTTCACAAAAGGGAATTTCAAAGACCAGATTGGGCAAGCTCCACCCTATTCAGTGGACCAATGAGGATATAGAAACAATACAGAAGCGCTAAAGGCACGTACTGAAGCCGTAAAAACTAAATGTGAGCAAAAAGTTGCGAAGTCGTCGGTGTACGTCAACTGGTCGTGTTACATGTTCTTTCACGTAGGTACCTGATGTCGACACGGATTTGAAAAACTTTCATACATTTCTGCCATTTGTGTAATCGAATAACAATATAGTTACTTATTATATTTTGATGATAAGGATGAAATTTCTACCGTCCAATAGGTATTTTAATTGTCTTTTTCGTAATTTTAGGTTTTGTGTTTGTAATGTCGACATCGAATATGTTAAATCGCCACTATGGTATGCCCTTAAGGTCAGCTAGAGCGACGTTCTGTGCAGGGCAGCTACGGGGATGAGGGAGAAAGTCAGTGGTATCGAGTTCGGTAGCGAGCACTAGAAGGGTATTATGTTCAGCGGTGGAATACTCTAATGAGTCTAAATTAATGATTATAATGATAATGCTTTGAATGGGTTCCATGGGGAGTATTTTTTTAATCTTTTTTTTTAAATTGTGTTGTGATTTTCGTTCGATTCCTAGGTAATACAATAAGTAGGTACAGTGCGTCGAATTCGATTATGGCGCGCCGAACCGCTAAGGTTTTACAATCTCACGCACTTGCTAGGTTCACGGTTCTTCTATGACAAACTGCCTGACTAAACAGTTGATAAATATAATATATTTCGATAAGCAAATCTTGCAAATGGCCTGCATCCAGAGACATCCTTGGTTATTTATTCGATCGTCTATCTTTGATTAATACTTGAGAGAGGGCAGGCCTATGTTGCGCAGTGGACATTCTATGGCTGAAGAAGATTGCAAACATACGTAAAGAAAGCATGTCATTAGTAGTATTAGATTATTTACATAAAATATTATATATGTATATTCTATATGAGGCTCAATAATAAATCTATTTTCTTTCTTTTTCTATGTCTGCGTTTAGTCTATGTACTACGCATGCTGACGTGTGTTTGAGGAAAATCAAATAAATACGCGTGAGGATACTTCGTCCCCCGCAGCGCTGCATCGCTGCAGCGCGCGCACCCGCACACGCACACCAGCACACGCACACCGGCACACTACCGCGGCGCTCGTGCCTCATTCACGTAGAGACGCGTTACATAATATTATTAGCGTTATGCGGCACCGGCAGCGCGCGTTGCTCACTGCTCACTGCTCTGTGAGTGTGAGCTCTGTGTTCAAGGTCGGCCAGACGAGGCTGACGCCAGCCCGCGGAAGCCGGGCTAGAGTTTCGCTGTCACATTTGTATGGAAAACGACTGAATCGAGGCCCACAACACGACGATCATTTGAAAATAATGCAGCTGTCATTTAGAACATATGAGTGCTATGAAATAATATATTCGTATGACATCTCACGTTGCGCTGTGTGTGGGCGTGAGCAGAGCAACGAGTTGTTTGGCAGCAACAGTGCGCTAGGCAGCATGTGCTATGCCTGTGCGGGCGACTGGTGGCGGCGGCGTCTCCGCGCGACGCACTCGGCAGCGGCGGTGAACGGGGACTGGCGCACATGGCACGCTTGCACTTCAAGTGCTCCTTATCGCGCTTACGTCAGCAGATATGCATGGACCGCGCCCGCACCCGCGCTTGCTGCAGCTAGTTAGTGCGACTAATAGCGACCGCACCAAGTTCAATGGGTCAGTGTGCCGCCAACCTAGCAGTTTCCTACTCACGACAAAATGCACCTCACTTCCTTGCAAGGAACACGTCGACCAGTCAGCCCTTACGTATCACTTGATGTAGATCCAATTACCATACAAGTGATTACGAGTCTAAATGACTAAACGAATTGTTTAGAAATGCAACAACCAATTATTTAATATTAAAGACTAGCAGCTTGGCCCAGCTTCGCCTGGGTCTCCACTTCACAATAGAAACATATTATTCCCTTTCAATTTCCTATATTTCTGAACTCCACCTTAGTACTCTACGAATCCGTTTTCTTTCCTCCCTGTCCCGACCTGTTCCTTTACTTTCTATCCTGAACTATTTTATTCTGTTCTGTCTCATTATTTTGAATCGCATGGAATACGAATCCGACCGGTCCCATCGCACCCGTCCCACTTTATCTCGATGTCTGTATGATGATGCATCGTTAGTAGCTAAAAACTACTTTCTAATAGAATGGTAACCAAATGGTCTCTTGGTGTATATTGATCCAGCAAAATAAACATAAATTTTAAATATCATACTAATTGATGAGAGGTCAGAGGATCAGTCTATTGGCAACGGACAGGTTGTCCTACAGAATAGTACAGACACGCACTGTCAGCCCATTGAACTTCCATCACCCCATACCACTTTCCAATCCGCGACTTTGATGTCCTCCTCCTCCCCTACAACTCCTGGTACGATTTTGTGGTATGTTCTTTTAAAACAATTGAATGGCTTGATAGTCAGAGAAGTGGAGACGCAAGATTCTCGGCAGTTCCCTTCCACGGACCTCCACCTGGTGGTGCTCAGTAATTGCAATGCTTATAGCAAAGAATGGTGGGGACCCTGGTCCACTGATCTCCATGGTCGGGCTGTTTATGAGATGGCCATGGCTTATGCTTTCTCCTTATTCCGGATGTTGAGAGCCATAAGCCCTGTATGATGGATCTTCTGCTAATCAGTCGTTCTTCAACAAGACGCTTTAGCAGACTTGTACCTTAGGATTTATCTGTCTTTTATGTCTAAAGAAATGGAGCACTTAAAGTTCAAAAATAAACGTTTGTAGTACCCCCTCTTTCTTCCCAACAATTATGACAGTTTGGAATACACACGAATTATAAGAAAAATGAAAATAAAATGTTTAGCGCCATTCAATTCCACTTTGACTCGTTTTGGGAGGATGATACAGTTTTAGTTATCAACGGAATTTATATTATCCCTATCTACACATATACTTATATCCGTAAAAATAGTTTTATTTCAATAGATATTTATAGTTATAATCCGGCCGCTCAGAGAATGCGTTCCTGACACATGTCAGTTGATCATGAGTAGTGATGGGAAATAATTATCATTTTGCTAAACTTTTGAATTATTCACAGTAAAAGTAGCAAGTTAGAATAATTCGATACTTGAATAATTTCTATAAAGTGTTTTAAAATCTAGGTTATTCTTTAAATCTTCCAACCGTTAATATATTTTTAAAGAGATCTTTATAATGAATAAATATGTTTTTCTTTATTACTAAAAATATTGTCACCAAAACGGTTGGTCACGTGACTTTTTAAAATTTACGTCACACTTTACAATAAGTAAATAATATAAGTTAATATTAAATGTTCTTATTTAAAATATTTTAATAAAAACGTAAACTTCAATGCCAAATTTAAATAAAATTCACAAATGTGAAAGATATTATATTGCTGCCAGGTGAAATAAAGAGTTAGATCCGTTTAATTATTACGTTATACATTATTAAAAACACAAATGTATTATTTTATATTATAACGGAAAATAACGCTATAATAATCTGCTATTTTTTGGCCCCATCACTCCAGAAATGAACAGTTGACATAACCTTGTAACGGCGTGGTATGAACTTATAAATATAATATTTTTATTTTTATTAACCGTCAAATTTAGTCCAAAATGATAAAATTTAACCTAAATTTACATATTATTAATTTTTTTATGATGTTTTATTTCGTAAGTAGGGTAAATAAATAAAATTGTTCGATAATGTATTTACATTTGCTGTCGTTGCATTTGCAACGACACTTCAAAGTTACGTCGTCCGTTCGATTACAACCTTTCAGGAACGCATTCTCTGAGCGGCCGGATTTTAACTGATTAAAGTTCATTAGGTACCAATATTTTTAACAAAAAATAGTGGCCGTTTTTAATGAAGTAAATGTATGAATGACATAGTGTGCATGCAAACCGATAACAGATAATTATCGGTCCAGTTTTTAAAATGATAATTATCGAAATTAAAATCGGTACAAACCGAAAAATGATAAAAAATGGTTTTAACTTTAAGCAATGTTTTACAAATAGTAGAAAGACCGTCTCACGCTCCTTGTGTTTTATGTCCATGTCATTATAAACTCATTTGCAAATAAAACGGGCACCTAAGCAATGAACCATTTCAAATGTTACTATTGGTTTGTTTGATAATTATAGGTAGTTTTACTTTCACAATTTTGTAAATTAATAAGCAAATAATCGTTTTCGTCAGTATTATCATAAAATTTTGATAAAATTTATGGGTTTTAATGCTAAAGTTCACTAGTAGTGTATGCTCGCTAGTAGTGCATATGCTCGTGAAGTAAAAGTTAACAAAGATTTTTGTTTGTGTTTTCTTTAATAAAGTAAAAGCAGATAAATGTTTAGTATCGAGTGTGACCCCCTCTAGCTGATATCACAGCTTGAATTCGTCTGGGTATGCTAGCGAGGATATCCCGGATACTTGCTTGCGTAATACGTTCCCACTCCGCGGTAATCACATTCTTCAGCTCTCTGATGACGGACCCGGTTGTACTGATCTCACGCGTCGTTTCAGAACGTCCCAGACATGCTTTATAGGATTGAGCCTGGTTCTGGAAGAAAACCATGTACCCAACCACGGAATGATCGTTTTCTTGTGAGTCGCGCATTGAGAAATCGCAAGTCTTCGTATGTGGACATTAAGAACAACCTCGAAGAAGTAAGAAATGCGCATATTAGTCTATGGACGGTCAGGAGGAGGCTTCTCGCGGCCAATATACGCAGTCATCGCCCGGCCCGCGGCCCTAAGTTACTCCGTGAGCACAGAGTTGCCAGGCTTAGGATTGCTCGAAATTGTGAGTCATGGACTCGAGAAGACTGGAATAGGGTATTGTTCTCCGATGAAGCCAGGATATCTCTGTTCGGTGAAGATCGACGTCAGCGAGTGCTACGAAGACGAGGAGAACGCTTTGCAGTGGCTTGTTTTGAAGAAATCACACCTTATGGTGGGGGCTCTGTTATGTTTTGGGCAGGAATAAATTCAATGGATCGTACAGAGTTAGTCTTCATTGAAAACGGCTCACTGACTGGACATCGATACATAACGGAAGTTCTTATTCCTCATGCACAACCCGCATGGGCCGCTTTAGGCGAAGACTCAATTTTTATGGACGACAACGCTCGCGCCCATCGGTCTGGCGATGTGGAAGCGTATGTGCAAGAGGTCGGCATTCGTCCTTTGGATTGGCCAGCTCGAAGTCCCGACCTCAATCCTATAGAGCATGTCTGGGACGTTCTGAAACGACACGTGAGATCAGTACAACCGGCTCCGCAGACCATCAGAGAACTGAAAAATGTGATTACCGCGGAGTGGGAACGTATTCCGCAAGGAAGTATCCGGGATATCCTCGCTAGCATACCCAGACGAATTCAAGCTGTGATTTCAGCTAGAGGGGGTCACACTCGATACTAAACATTTACCTGCTTTTACTTTATTAAAGAAAAAACAAACAAAAATCTTTGTTAACTTTTACTTCACGAGCATATGCACTACTAGCGAGCATACACTACTAGTGAACTTTAGCATTAAAACCCATGAATTTTATAAAAATTTTATGATAATACTGACGAAAACGATTATTTGCTTATTAATTTACAAAATTGTGAAAGTAAAACTACCTATAATTATCAAACAAACCAATAGTAACATTTGAAATGGTTCATTGCTTAGGTGCCCGTTTTTTTTTGCAAATGAGTTTATTTTGTGTTTCGCTTAATATTTGTTATTTTAAATTGCTATGAATGGCGAGACGAGCGTGACATTCCCCTAGTGTGAAGCGATATGACCGCTCATGGACAAAAAAAAAATCAAACAACTCCACAACTTCACTGTGCTCGCCGTCCTGAGACGTACGATGTCAGGTCTCAATATGTCCAGTAGTTACCCTGGTTGCAATGTTCTTCAAACCGGAACCCAACATTACATTTCATTTTATTTTAATTACATGTAACACTGAATAAAAGGCGTTCTACCTATTTAGAACTTGTAAACCCGATATTTACATTTTACCTGACAGATGAATGCCGGAACGGCTACCAGAGGCTTTTCCAGCAACTGGTGAAACTGGCTCTAAGTCTTCTCAATCCCATTTCGGTTGTAGAGTACAGTATACTCGTAATAGGGCAAGTTCGTGACAGAAAAAGAATAGAAGGTCGCTAACTAGACGTGTCTCGGTGGCCGCTACGAAGCCTAATGCCGCTCGATTCTCAATTACCAATATAGCTTGTTTCTGTAAATAGCGCAACACAAATAGTAGGTAGTCTGGTTGTTAACTCACAGTCCGCGTCCGAACACCGCTCCAACAACGACAATTCGCATTTATCTCAAATAATTACTTAATAATATATGTATATTTACATAATAATTACTTAAATCTGGGGGCACGGCAGTGCCCCTTCCAAGTCGAGCTAAAAAGCGGCACAGTCGTACTATCCTTTTCTCGAAGCAATTCAGACCATTTTCAACCCCCCATAACTTCGTTGTGATTAAAGCAAGAAATCTGAATTTTTAGTTACTAAGCAGGCATTGTGTAAACATAGTACATTTAAAATTTCATTCAATTTGAACCAGTAGTTTAAGAATTGTAACTTGTCAAACTTTCTTAATTTTGTCACTCACTGACTGACTGACTGACCGATCATCAAAAGTCTAAGGCACTTCTAGCAGACATAGAACCTTCAAATTTAGAATATAATTAGTGTTTAGTGTCTAAAGTAAGGGAAAATTTATTTGCATGAATAACTTTGTAATCCCATAACAGCACTTTAGTAACAGCAGCATTATGTATAAATTGTACGATACATTATGTTTTCATGCGATGGCCAAGTCGATCTATTTATTTAAAACGTAAAGAATTTTTAATATTGATATGATAATAACTTACGTAATAACTTTATACAGAAGGTCCCTTAAGCAAGGACTAAATAAATTAATCGACTTGGTATTATATGGATCTCACAACTTTTTGCGGTAGTAAAACTGAGCTGCGAGACTTGGAATTTTTTTACAGGATGTTTTTGATGGTAATTATTATGTAAATATATATATTACTCTATATTGTAAAATAATTTTGTGAAAATTGAACCAAAGCGAAAAATCCGTAGAAAATAGTTTTATTTCAAAGTGTACCAGTCGCGTAAATCTAAAAAACTTAATTCCAAACTTAACCGAAGGTCAAATACGTATCAAACGGTCATATTGCTTACACTAAAAGATTGGAAGAGTCGTATTGGATTCGGTTCTCTCTCCCCATTCTTTGACACAATGGTGAGCATATTGACCCCTTCATTATGAAGTCATCAGTTTGATGCGCCAAGCATCCTGGTCTGGTACTAGTTCAGATTGCCTTGTACATACACTTCCATTTTTGGAGGTCCAATCCAATGAAATGGACTTCGGCCCGTGGCTATAATGAGGTATGAAATGAGACACGTTGCAGAGACGTAACGCAGCGCCGCGTTGGGCTGGAAGGCTACAGACCCTCATATACGGACAGTCTCCTTTCCCGAGGCAACGGGAAGAAAGTTTAAGTTACATTCTTCTTGAAAAAAAAAAGGGTAACACACAGACTAAGATCAGCGCAAATGCAGGCTAATGGCTTCAGTATGCAGGTCGCGCGGTGCAGCGGTGCCCCGCCGTGTGCACACTGCACAGTGCACGGAGCACGCGGAAGCGACGCGGCCTTGCATCGCCCCCGCGTCCCACCTCGCCGCGCACGACGCATGCACATCTGCGCCGATTGTGAGCGCGGCAGCGGCCTCGGCTGTGACCGAGCCGCTAATGAACCTAATTCCTCCAACTAATTCTAATGCATAGCACTAGATGGAAACATACGACGACGCGAGGATTCGCCGCCGCCGCTATTCAATGCACAATAATAAATAATAAGCGAACGGCGCGGCCAATTGATAGTAATCAAGACCTTCGTCCATCCCGCGGTTACGTCATCACTTACCGCGCTGCACTGGACCAACTGCCGCTGCATGCTGCATCTCACGACATTGGCGAGTACACAACACCACGTGGAAAATATCATATCTTTATGAACGTGTCGCAAAGCAGTGTTTACCTCACTGCGATACCGATACGCTGAGGCATACATCCTGAATGAACCGCCAGATTGTATCCGACATTTAGACTACGCTAACATTTCAGCTACATAGCTACCGATAATAATCACATTTTCGCTAGGGATGGACTTTTTTTATATTTTACACCTATTGAAACAAAAAACAAACTCGGAATATACACAGGTTATTTTATTTTTAAGACGCTTTTACGAGTATTAGCTTCAGACTAAAAAAGCACGCTTTTATAAACGATCCAACTAAAAAACAAAAAATAATTGATAATGAGTTTAAGATTAGAAAATGGAGTAAAATACATACATTTTATTGTTACAAAGCGTGGGGTGCTTACAACCTTTACTTATCGTCCAGCAACCCACGCTTACAATCAAATTACAGGCTATATACCTAGTCAGGTCATAAATTCTGTCACATGTTTAATATGAAATAATTGAAACAAGTTTATTCATTATGTAACCATTTATATACCAAAATGAACCTTACAAAACATAGCTTCTTATGATACTAAAGTTTATTCAAAATGACCTCCGTGATTTTGAATACAGGCCTTCAATCTGCGCGGCCTGTCGACGATATGTATTTTCTGTGTATGCACTAGGCACACAATCTCCTTGCACGAAACACTCGTGTAGGTTAGTATTGCCACGGGTATTGCTGATGCACGGTGGTAGCTTCCCATGCGAACTCTTATATTAACTAGCGGCCCGGCCCAGCTCCGTCCGGGTGCATGTCTACACTTTTTTGAAAATATTCTATCGTCTATGTTCATGAGGGATAATGTAAGATTCGTACGGTAAAATAATTTTCAAATCGATCCTGTAGTTTCGGAGCCCATTCGCTGCAAACAAACAATGAAATCGTTTTTCCTTGTAATATTAGTTTAGATGCAGGAAGCGACCTGCATCGAGCGACTTACTACGACATGTATGACGTCATAATGTCTTTATCTTGTGGGTATCCATCCCCGATCGTCGATTACTTCTCAATGAAATAAGATATCGCAGTATATACACAGTCATCTCATAAGTATTGTCACACAGTAAAAACTTTTCTTTTAGAATGCTGGCCACAAAAAAGTTTATTGAATTCGAATTTCGAATTGTTCATGAAAATAAAAATGTATACTTTTTAGAATTTTACTCACATTTAAATATGGAATGGACGCTTAAAGAAGACTGTGTTGCAGTTATTGCGTTGCATCGTTGCGGTTACGCGCCAATTCAAATTTTTGACATACTGAAAAATTTTAATATAACCAAAAGATTCGTTTATCGTACCATCAAACGATACAATGAAGACTCTAGTGTAGATGACAGGTCAAGAAGTGGTCGCCCTCGGTCTGTTAGACTCCAGCAGTGATAAAAGCTGTGAAGGCGCGAATTCAAAGAAATTCCAAACGTAAACAGAAACTGTTGGTCCTTCAGATGGGGTTAAGCAGAACCACGGTGAAAAGGGTGTTAAATGAAGACTTAGGGCTTCGGGCATATCGAAGAAAAACAGGACATCGTTTGAATGCTCGTCTAATGGACCTGAGACTGAAGAGATGCCGCGCAGATTGAAGGTATTCAAAATCACGGAGGTCATTTTGAATAAACTTTAGTGTCATAAGAATCTATGTTTTGTTAAGTTCATTTTGGTATATAAATGGTTACATAATGAATAAACTTGTTTCAATTATTTTATATTAAACATGTGACAGAATTTATGACCTGACTAGGTATATAGATATTTTATCATCAGATACATTGGATATTGTAAATATATTTTTTTAGTTATCCATATCTTTTATACAAAAGTGTATTCTTTAAAATCTATATAATAACGTAGCCTTATAAGTAATTAAAAATACATGATTATATTGTGTTTTTATATTTTATTTTACTTTATTCTGAAACAGTAGGTCAAAAATGTAACAAATACACACGCCGGCAGAATTAGAGGAACACGCGTTAAATATTAAATTTCTTAGAAAATATTATTATAACTGAATGTTTTTATTTTTAAATATTTAAAGTGAGGCAAAATGTATAACAAATGACTATAATTGTGTTAAAAACACTTTCATTAGTGACGCAAATACAATTAAACGGAAATACCTTCGATCAAATATACACTAGATACAACATGAGCGCTTAGAAAATGGCACCAAAAAAGAGTGCTTTAAGCACTCTTTCGCCTTCAGTCACGCACCGACCGTTGCTTCTAAAACGTCGCAGAACTTTAGACAATATTATGTGAAAAGCTACTTTCAGCTCCAGAAATAAGGTGGACTTTGTGCTAATATATTTGGAATATGTGATCTTTTTGTTTACTTTTTTTCATGTTATGCATCGGTGCCACTTTTTAACAGAACTTTTACAGGGAACTGTGTATCTAGTGTATATTTGATCGAAGGGAAATACAGTAAAATGAAATTTCTGTATTGTCAAATGTAATCGTGTATTTTAAAAATTTACAGTAATAATAAAAAAAAATTATAATTCGTATTGCTACCACGGGTTCTGATAAAAGTCTGGATATGATCCTTGATGCCTTTAATGACGTCATCAATAATTTTTTGCGACAAATTCTGCCACTCTTGCACTAACATGAATTTTAATTCTTGGACGATCTTAGGGGCTGTGTTTCTTCCATGCATCTTTCTTCCGATGACATCCCATACGTTCTCCATCGGATTCATGTCTGGTGATCTTGCTAGGCAATCCATTTGCGTGATTTGGGCCTGATTTAAGTAGTCGCGAACCATTTGCGCTGAGTGGGGCCGTGCATTATCATGCATAAATAAAAAATTATGGCCTATGGATGGTGCCAAAGGCAATATACGGGACTCTAAGATCTTTGAGACGTATCTCTGTGCAGTTAAATACCCATTTTCTATAAGTATTAACTCCGCGCGTGCTTCCAAACACATACCACCCCATACCAAAATTGACCCTCCGCCATTAGACACCTCTTTCAGTAAAGTTTGCTCGATTAGCGTTCTCCCCGATACCTCCAGATCCTCTCCCTTCCTTCTATGCAATTCACACCAAAACTGCTTTCAACACTACACAAAACTCGTCTCCACTCATTTTTCCAGTCGCGGTATTGAGGAGCAAAAGCTTATCTGGCTACTCTATGTACCACCTCAAGTTCTGGAGCTTTGGGCGGAACGTAAAACTTCAGTCCAACTTCATTTAAGCATGTTCTCACTGTACGCTCACTGATATTAACATTACGAACTTCATGTGACATGTTTAGGGTCTGAATAGCCGTTTGACGACGATTTCTCAAAGTTTGCAGCCGTATAAAACGATCATCCTGGGTACTGATTCACCGTTTTCTGCATTATTCTGGCATCCGCACACAAGAGCCTATGTGCCTCTAACGTTTAACGTTGCGAAAGACGATAGATACCGACACACCCAATGCGTGACTTACTGAACCCTACCGTTGACCATTTTCAATCATTGTTACCGCTCTGGCAACTTCAGTGAAAGGTAAGCCACTCGTTTTATATCCTACAAGGTAGGTACTCTAAAAACAATAACAATAAAAATATCTTAACTCACATAAAATGAACTTAAACAAAATTTTGTAAAACCAGTTGAAAGTGATAAAATTTTAAAAACACTTGAGCGCGTATAATTAAGGATAAAACTCTAAATATCCAAAAATCCTTTTGCATCATTTTATTTTTAAAGGTGCTGAAATATAAAAACAAAGACCATTTAAACAAACAGCAAACAAAATAAAAAAAAACTAATTTTTGTGCGTGTTCCTCTAATTGTGCCGGCGTGTGTATATGATGTGTCCTATCTGCAACAATGCCGACTTGATCTATAATAGCTAAGCGAGCACAAAATTTCTTCAACGCTTCCGCTCCAATTGTAATACCTCTATGACGGCTTTAAATGTTACATCTGATTCCAAATATGAAAGAATTTGTTCCAATCAGCACGGGCTTAAACGTTATCAATAATTACTATTATAGTTTATTTTAAACTTAAGAGTGTATTAGTTTTCAAATTCAATGACTCGGAAGGATTGCGAATGCATTAAGAAGTTTTTTCTTCATCTTACCAAAGATAACAATTCATGTTAATCACAGGAACTAGGCACTAGGTTAGGCCATTCGGTCCACCAAGCTGGCCTAGTGCGGGTTGGCGGACTTACATTCCATAGAAATTCTTATAATTCGCAATGGTAAGCAGGTTTTCTCGCGATGTTTTCCATCACCATTTTAGTGCGTGATGATTAACTATCAATACACACATGACTGCGAAAACTCAGAGGTGTGCCCTTAGAATTCGAACCATCGACTATGGTGAATATGCTGGTAGCTGGTAGTAGTAAAATATGTACATCGTGTATATCTGGGGGCGCGGCCGAGCCCCCGTCCAAGTCGAGCTATAGGCCGTAACATCCTTTTCTCGAAGCAATTCAGACCATTTTCAACCCCCTATAACTTCGTTGTGGCTAAAGCATGAAGCCTGAATTTTCAGTCACTAATTAGGCATTGTGTAAACACGGTATATTTAAAATTTCATTCAATTTGAACCAGTAGTTTAAGAATTATAACTTGTCAAACTTTCGCAATTTTGTCACTCACTGACTGAATGACCGATCATCAAAAGTCTAAGGCACTTCTAGCAGACATAGAACCTTAAAATTTAGAATATAATTAGTGTTTAGTGTCTAAAGTAAGGAAAGATTCAAACATTTCATAATTTCTGTCTAGTTTTCTAGATACACCAACTGCGTGAATAACTTTGTAATCTCATATAAATGTATAGGATTACAAAGATACATTTGCAGTTAATGATTCGTTGTACCCGTATATAATGGAATAATAGTTGTAGATTGGTATCTATATATATTATATATGAGGCATAACAGGAGGGGGGTATAAAGAGGGAAAGGGTGTATTCAGCCCATTAAATTGTACAACATTCCTCTAGAAAAACATGACAAAGATAACCTTGCAAATAAATAGACTAAATAGCTCGAAAACAATCACCATGAAAGAAAGAACACTAATAATCAAATCCGCTATATTTGTGATAAATTGATACCTACAAAAAATAAGAAAAAACCATAAGACAGAGGCTTTAAGAAAAATCATTATATATATTCTAGAAATAAAAAGTACCGAAAAGGAATAAAGTAGGACTCTACAAAAAGACGTTAGATCCAATCAAAAACATCCTGTAAAAAAATTCCAAGTCTCGCAGCTCAGTTTTTCTACCGCAAAAAGTTGTGAGATCCATGAAATACCAAGTCGATTAATTTATTTAGTCCTTGATTAAGGGACGTTCTGTATAAAGTTATTACGTAAGTTATTATCATATCAATATTAAAAATTCTTTACGTTTTATATAAATAGACCGACTTGGCCAGTAGCATTATGCATAAATTGTACGATACATTATGTTTTCATGCGATGGCCACATGAGTTTATACGAAAAATAACATGTATTTGGTGTGGAGTGGAATCAAAAAATATATGCACCCAGGCGAAGCTGGGTCGGGCCGCTAGTAATATATATGTTTTATACTCATTACCTACCTTATCTATATTACCTTACTATGTTATTAAATTTACGCGCATCAAAATATTTCATTGCGCTTAATTGACAGTATAATTACTGTAATGAATAAGCTTGAATTTATTTAATTAATTTTCTAAATATAGAACGGTTCCAACGTGATTCTAACCGAAACAATCCACTTCACTAATTAAGAAAAATTAGTGAATTTTAATTTTACTCTTCACTCGGAGAATAATAGCAATATGTAAATATTATTTTACAGTCGGTAGGGGTCGACCTCACCGAACATACACCATCCAAATCGGTGATACCCTCAACAAGGGTCAGGTTAAAAGTACCCTGAACCGACGAGAATGCATGAAGACGTTGATGAAAGTGGATGAAGCGAAAGTAGTATGTCAGGATCGAGCAAAGTGGCGGTCTATAGTCTCTGCCTACCCCTATGGGATACAGGCGTGACGATTATGTATGTATGCATCTTACATTTTACAATATAAAGTAATTACTTAATTTAATATTTAACTGTATTCTATTTTATTTGCGAAATTTTAAATCGCCCGCTCATATTTCCGTTACCTTATCTGTTATTATTTAATCTAGCTGTAAGTTTTCCGTAAATTATAAAATAAATAAATAAAATATACTTATAACTTATTGAATATTCACACGGTCTAGCAATACCTCATAAACGTACACGCGGTAATTGGAGCTATTGTCTTCATTTTTTGCGTGGTCAAGAAAACCTTGCTCGCCGGCAGTGAGTAGTATCGTAATATTTGGTTACTAGGCAACGTTGTTGTTAAACGTTATCCAACTCTGCGCAAACCTGTGTGCGTGCAATAAAATGTAAGTACCGCGCCGACGCGACGCGACATTCGAGCAGTGACGGTACAGTAAAATGTAAACATCATAATCAGCCCCTGATTTACATAATTCAAAGAAAAGAGAAAAAGAATAATATCAAGGAGAAATAAACTTTCCAGATTTGGTCTACTTAGCATCACGTGTAACTTCTGTAGTCAATGGTATCAAAAGAGATTTTCATCTAGCAACTTGCACACTGCGGCTTAGCGTGTGCATCTAATGTGTCCCGACATTTTCTTACCATATTTTTTGTCGCTCGAGCGAGGCTTCACCAATTATAGAGCTACGTTATTCGTTAATTGTTATAACGATAACGACTAACGAGTCTGCAAGCATCGGGATTTCTGAAATTACGTTAAGACTCAATTCCACAAAGTTATTGACCTGGTTTGTCGACCTTACATACAAGCGTTCAGTTTGATGTGCTACGGCGCTAAGTGGCTGTGTGAGGCGGTCTCTCCGGCAGCCGTGGCCTATTGTGGTGGAGTGGACTATTGTTGTCAATGAGCTTGTTATTGTGATTGGACGCAAGATGTCACCACTTCACAACATCATGTGGAAGTCGCAGGAGATATATTGCTAAAATATATTGGCACCTCAGTAGCTCTACCTAGTCCATATAGCGGTTTTTAGGGTTCCGTAACTAAAAGGTAAAAACGGAACCCTATTACTGAGCCTCCGCTGTCTGTCTGTCTGTCTGTCACCAGGCTGTATCTCATAAACCGTGATAGCAAGAAAGCTGAAATTTTCACAAATTATGTATTTCCGTTGCCGCTATAATAAAAAAATGAAAATATTAAAGGGTCCCCATACAATGAACGTGTTTTTTTATCGTATTTTTTTTGCTCAATATTAATAACGGTAATAGGTAGACGCTTAAAATTTTTAGAGAATATTTAGTTGTACATATATTAGCTTTCAAAATAAATAATTGAATAAAAGTAAAGTAAATATTAAAGGGGGGCTCCCATACAACAAACGTAATTTTTAAGCAATTTTAACTCGATCTTAATAAACAGGAACAAACGTGATTTTTAGGGTTTCTTTTATAGATGATGGTACAGAACCCTTCGTGCGCGAGTCCGACTCGCACTTGGCCGGTTTTTTATGAATGAGCATTTATTATACAGTTCACTCATGCCATACACATGCTTCCGTTATCGCCGCGCTGAGACATAAGGACCTGTGTTTTAGCTATTTGGAGACAATAATGAAGTACATATTTTATTGCCTTACTATTATATACTGATACTAAATAATACTTAAATGAAGTGCGTGGTGGCTTGTTGGTAAACGGACAAGACGCGACTGCCTACATGTTCACGGTGGTCGCGGGTTCGAATCCCAGGGCACACCTCTGACTTTTCGGAGTCATGTGTGTATTGATAGTCAATCACCACGCACTATAACGGTGAAGGAAAACATCGTGACGAAACCTGCATACCATAGCGATTTCAATGATATGTAAAGTCCGCCAACCCGCACTAGGCCAGCGTGGTGGACTATATGGCCTAACCAATCTCAATCGTACTCTCGATTGTAGAGGAGGCCCGTGCCCTGCAGTGGGACGTATATGGGCTGATACAGAAATAATACGTTACCTTATTTTTTGGTTTTTTATACGTCATTTTGTGATTTTTTTTATTTGAAAATGTGCTCTCACTGTAAACTGTAACTTTATTTTATAATTCAGATAATTGATAAATTCTACATCTCAGTGTAATTAACTGAAGTTGGAAATATTTTTATGACAGAAATAAATAGCTCAATGCGTATTATTATAAATTAAACTATGGTTAGCTTTATTTATCTATCTGTAAAACAGTGAAAGAAAGAGCGGCTCGTCTGAAGATCATCTTGGTCATTAGCTGCTATACCGACTTTCCAAATGGACAGGTCATATCCAATGACCGGGAGTAAGTAGTGCACGTTACTTGCATGTTCATATTATTTACAAGTAAATTATTATTTTGTTACTTCACTAAAACAAAACATTTGGACATTGCTACAGTCGTCACTTTAAGAAAACAGGGATATTAGGACTTTAAGAACTATTTTTTTCACTAGCTAGCAAATTAAAATATACATATACTTCAATATGTATGCGTAACATATTGAAGGCGGGTCGCCAAGTACCAAACATATAGATATTTAAAAATAATAAATAATTATCTAATAATCATTATGTACATACAAGCATAATAAAATAAATATTACTTTTTGCTTTGCAGCGGTATTACTATTATTTACTTTTTAGCGGTTTACTTTTTAGGCGGACCCTGGCACCGGCCGGGATAACGCCAGGTAGAAGAAGAAGAAGAAGACTTTTTAGCGGTTTTTGTATTGAAGTCGGTTTTTTTTATTAAAACAAAAAAGTTATTTATATCTTTTATTCTCGATAGGCATTTAAATGACGAACATGTTCTTTCCGATAAAAATAAATCCCAAAAATCGATTAAAAGCTGCCGAAGATACCTACTGGAGTATTCACATGTTTATTAATTTTGTCACCCCCCTCGCCCCTAACCTTTTTTCCCTCGCCCATTGTAGCTTATCTTTCATACTGAACCCAATGCAAAAATAACCATTGGAATCCTATTCAATTTTAAGGAGTTCAACACTCCAGGTCCGAAGATGATAATCACATCTTCATGTTCTATTTCTGGGATCAACCTGTTAATACGTTCTTTCCAATGAAAAATAAATCACTAAAATCAATTAAAAGCTGCCGAAGATATAGAGTATTTACGTATTTTAACTTTATGACCAACCCCCCCCCCCCCTCGCCCCTACCCCTTTTTCTCTCTTCTACTGTAGCTTAATTTTCATATTGAACCTAATGCGAAAAGAATCATTGGAATCCTACTCAATTTTGAGGAATTCTCCTCTCCTGGTCCGAAGATATTCATCTGAACTTCACAACATTTTTATGGAACCAAATGACGAGCACCAGCTTTCAATCAAAGAAAGAATGATCAAAATCGGTTCACCCAGTATGGAGATATGATGTAACAAACAAAAAAAACAACATGCAGTCGAATTGAGAACCTTCTTCCTTTTTTTGAAGTCGGTTAAAAATAATTCCATAGTTGTATGTGTGGACACTACCCTAAAGAATTAAACTTTATATACACATTCATAACTATTTACATGTATTCTACTAATACGTAAAATAGCCAATTTTATTTTTATACTAAACATTTACGTAACACGAGAATAACCTTAAAGTTATATAGGTCACAGTGTTAGCATTTAATAGTAAATAACTCATAACACAAACTCTAGTATAATATACATATTATTATTTTATAGGATACTGGCGTTTAAGATGAATCGTGCATAAATCGCCAATACGCAATGGGCCCAATAAAAGTTGAAAAGTATTGATCTATTCGTGGGTGATAAGCACGTCTGTAAAAGGGTTAACTTACAATCTGTCAACAGTCAATATGCCGTAACTGGCTATAACGTATCGGCACAGAATACTAAACTATACGTCTTCCATTCGTTTATTTTATTTTTGACACATCGAGTACTGAATCAAATAGTGATGGCCTGATGCGTTATCGAATCAATTTTTTATAACTAACGATTTTATTTTTGAACAAGTTTTAATCGATTTAATACATATTTTATTTTTTGCTCCATGCATTGTTTTATAAAACTTCAGGGATATTTAAGTTACTTGATTTAATAATTATATTAAAATAAACCATTTACTCATGTTAAGTTAATATTCTTATCACTTCCGTCGGCAATAGTAATGTTGTTAAAAACAAATTGTGAAACGGCAACACTGGGCAGACAGGTGACGCGCGCCGCCATTTTGTGGTCACTCACAACGAGACGCCCGCGCCCGTGCTAGTGTTTTCCGTTCGCTGAATTTTAATTCACATTTTTCATACGTCGAGTTGAGTATTTATATTCCTCCGTATTGTTTTACCCGTGAATTCCTACATTTGGTTGAATTGAGAACATCGTACCTGCCTTCATCACTTTCAAAATGCCTAAAGGAAAGGTGCTTAAAGGACAAACAAGGGAGTTTGTGTTGCGACTTCATGAGTACTTTGAAAGGGAAAGCCGTAATGGTGGACCTCTTATACCAGTGACTCAAATCAGAGACCGTGTTTCAGCAGCATTAGGTATTACTGCTCCAACAGTTTCAAAAATAATTAAAGAAGGCTACGGCAGTAGTGGCATGGAACAAAACAAGCCATCTACACCTAAGAAAAAACGTCAGCCCTTTAAAGTGACAGCAATTGACAGTTTTGATGGTGATGCTATTCGTCGTCATATATACGATTATTACCAAAGAAAAGAGATTCCTACTTTACATAACCTAGTACAATCTCTGAAAACTAGTGGCTTGTTCCGTGGTCAAAAGTCTTCTTTGGCGAAGGTATTGAATAGGATTGGATTCCAATACAAAAAATGTGACAAAAGAAAAATATTGATGGAACGCAATGATGTTGCTTTGTATCGATGCGAATTTTTAAGACAAGCTAAAAAAATAGAAGACTGGTCGAATGTTGTTTTCACCGATGAAACTTGGCTCAATGCGAATCACACGGTATCAAAAACTTGGACTGACAACACTGCTAGCTCCTCGACCGCAGTGCCAATGGGAAAAGGTGAAAGAATTATAATTTGTCATGCAGGAACCGCAAAAGGATTTGTGCAAGATGCTATGTTAGCTTTTAAATCAAAGAAAACAGGGGATTACCACGAAGAAATGAATTCCGAAGTATATGAAAAATGGTTTCGGGAAATGTTATTGTCACTCGAACAGCCATCAACAATATTTATAGATAATGCGTCCTATCACTCTCGGCAAATTAACAAAATGCCAACGCAAGCCAGTAAAAAAAATGAAATAATAAACTGGCTCCGTAACAATGGCGAGGAGGTGGACGAGTCCCTATTAAAAGTAGAGTTACTTAAAATATTAAAAATGAGGAAGCAGCCTAAACGATACGTTATAGATGAAATGGCTGCAGAACATGGGCACACCGTCCTTAGAATTCCTCCATATCATTGCCAGTATAATGCCATAGAGCTAATATGGGCGCAAGTGAAAGGATATGCTGCGAGAATAAATACAACTCCTCCTTTCACCGCAAACAAAATGCTGGAGTTGCTTAAAAATGCGTGTGAAAATGTGACGCCTCATAACTGGGCGAGTGTCGTAGATAAGACGAAGAAAGAAATAATGTCTGATTGGGATCGCGATGTCGCATTTGACAACTTACCCATGCACTCATTAATAATTAGTGTTACTGGGGATACGAGTGACGACGACGCCGATTCCGACGAAACAGACGATTGTTTATAAATAAAAATATTAACAAATTACCTTTTAGTTGTTTTAATTATTTAATCCTTAAAGTACTATGAATTCCAACATGGTTTAACTGTTTATTACAAGTAGGTACTAAACATTTATTTTCGTTGTAATCATTGTAATTATTTTAAATTAAACTCTTATTAAAAGTCATATTAATTAATTTGCAGCAAATACATTCGATCCTAATATTGGGTACTATATTACGTTTAACTGTTTTCATTAGCATTTTAATGTAATTTTATTTCAAATGATTCCGATTGATTGATTCTATTCAAAATCGTTTTTGTTATCTGTGGTCATTCGTTACGAATGGCACAACTCTAAGTGGGCGTTACCCGTCAAGAAAGTATCTACTTTTATTTCAAAATATTGTTCTACTGTAATGTCGTACTTTATAGGCGTGAACTGTCAAAAATAAAATAAACGAATGGAAGACGTATAACAGAAGTCAAGCTTCATACAAAGCGCGCTAAATCAACGCACACATAGACAGCGTTCACCGATACGATATTCGAAACCAGTCGAGACCACTGCGGGAGCGAGTTTCAATCTTTGCGCGAACGCCGAGCGTAGTGTGCGTGTGGCAACAAAAGTGAAGTACATACACAAGCTTGACTTCTGTTAGTATTCTGTGGTATCGGTCAGTCGCGCGATGCAGTGTGACATCGATACATAAGAACTACCTTTACACAACTAACGTTCTTTGCAGCGGAATAACCCTCTAGATATCAACAAGTATCTGTGTCATTCGGAACATAATACTTAAAGGGTGGCAACGATTGCTCAAGGAGTAGGAGCGCGAGTGGCGCAGTCCACGGCGGTGGTGGAGACGAGTGGCGCGTGGAGCGTGGTGCGTGGTGGCGGCGTGAAGGTCGCTGGGCGGGGACGGTGGGCGTGCGGCGGTGGGCGGGCCGGGAGCACGCCCCGCCAGCGCCGCCGCTCCCTCCAGACAATGCGTTGACTAAGCGCTGCCCGAATTATACTCTCAAATAGCCGTGAGGTCAAGTGCTCGCCGTCGCCGCTCCGCCGCCGCACGCACGTCGCACACGCCTACACCCGCCACTTATATAAACACTAAACAGTACCTACACAGTACATAGTGTGACAGTATACCTCTCCAACGAGTAGCAGTTCGGTGACGTCACGCACCGATGTAACACCAGTCACTACTGGTCGTGTACACAAACACGCGCGCACCACATGAGCTGCTCGCGATGACATAAGAGAGCGCTTATCGCTTGTAAATGTAATGCATAACATTACGGCCGGCTGGCGTCACCGCGAGAGTAAGCGCATCGATACGTGCACATACTTCACTGCTCATTATTCCTGGAATAAACAAGTAACACTCGACGCTTGAGTACTGCCATGAGCCATCTGCCCGCGACCTGTGTGTGTGTGTGCTCTCAATAATTAGGTAACTGTCGCTTTATAAAATCGCAAATATTACTGGCGCATGTCATACCAGTAAACATTACGAGTATTAGTGACGTAAGGATCGAGGCCATAAGCAATTACTGTACATAATATTGTTAGCTCTTCTGGTAGAAATAATAGTTCACTGGTTTCCATAATTACTTTTATTAATTACTTCACAATATTTGTACTAAGTAATTGGTTGTTTATGGTATCAGACTATCACCACTACGGTGCGTGTTCGCATCTCTCCGGTTCTACCGCGGGAACAGCCGGGAACGAACGAACGAACGAATGTCAGAGTGAAGAGCGAGTATGACTAATCACTCGAGTGAATGACAAATGGATCAATACCACATCAGATATGCGAACACGCACATTATGAGATATAAATGGATATTCTAAGTACATTTTCTTATACGAGTAAAACTAGGACAAAATAAATATAAATAATTATAAAAGCTAACAATCGGCCTTTCCTGACAATTTCACGTCTCGTGAAATGTAAAAGAAAAAATTAAAAGATTAAAAATTGAACGAAAACAAAAAAAAAAAATTATCAAACAAAAAATTGCTATCAAAGGTGCTTATAGCTGTAAAGTCTTCTTCTTCTTCTACCGGGCGTTATCCCGGCCGGTGCCAGGGTCCGCCTTCCGGCAAATTCTCCTCCATTTCGCCCGATCTTCGGCATCCTCAATAGTAAGGCCATTGACCCTCATATCTTCCTTGACGACATCGAGCCAGCGCTTCTTTGGTCTACCCCGCGGTCGAGGTCCAGGAATATTGAGGCTCAGGCACACATTACCGACGTACACCTGCGGTTTCCTTAGGACGTGACCATACCATGCTTATAGCTGTAACATCGTACAATAATCTATTAATGAATACACTTTAGTAGTACAGTTAACATTTATATATCCGTGGAAATTATATTATCCTTTGCGTAATTATAATTAATTATGGGTATACATAAATATAAATATTAAACACGTATTTTCAGATATTATTTTCATGTTAATAGCTTTGTAGGAGTTACGATGGCCTCTACATATCCATAATAACTCAAACATGCTGTAGCCCCTTCATGTCTACAACACGGTACTGACAAGACTATTAACACTTATAATGATATTGAGGGAATTACTGCAGCCCCTTCATGTCTACAGCAATTCAGGTATACTAATGGCCCCTACATGTCCACGATACCGACAACAATATCATAAACTAACTCTTACCATATTAATATAGGCACATAATATTATAATTAATTATAGGTATACATAAATATCAATATTAAATAAGTATTTTCAGATAGTATTTTAATGTTAATAGCTTTGTAGGAGTTACGATGGCCTCTACATATCCATAATAACTCAAACATGCTGTAGCCCCTTCATGTCTACAACACGGTACTGACAAGACTATTAACACTTATAATGATATTGAGGGAATTACTGCAGCCCCTTCATGTCTACAGCAATTCAGGTATACTAATGGCCCCTACATGTCCACGATACCGACAACAATATCATAAACTAACTCTTGCCATATTAATATAGGCACATAATATGCTGTGGCCCCTTCATGTCCCAGCAGAATAATACTAGTTAATACATTGTTATGGAATTTTTGCTTTTGGTAAGTGTATATGCACATGAACTACTTACTTACAGACTATAACCCCTGCATGTTTATAGTTTGTCCTGCATTAGTTCATTATATGTATATTAGGAAAAGTATATATTTAGATATTTAGCTTAATATAATAATGTGGTTGAACAAGGAGGTAGGTTGGTTCCCTGCTTTAGCTCTATGAATGTGTCATGTGTCAATAATAAAGTGTGCAAAATAACGTTGTATTAATTAATTACAACAAGACTATTAAAAATACAAAATATATAATTACAAATATAACATTGGCAACGAGCGAAAAACGCACCAATAATATCATCTGAAAGTTATAACAATAATTGAGATCAATTGGGATTGTTCTCAAAAAGTAAAAAAAAATGACGTGTCAACATTGACTTATATTGTACCGATAGACGAGGCGCGCCTTATAAACTATTTGTCCCGTATTTGTCAAAAGATCAGTAGCAACATCTAGTACGTTTACTTGCATATTACAAATTATGATCAAAGATTATTAGACAGACGAGACAGTTCATGTCAATAATAGCTTTTCCTAAGATACTGCCTAAGTATCAATGCTGTCATAGCAATAGTATTTTTGTAATGTTCTTTTTTTTTTATTTACGTGAATAATTAATGGAAATGATGTAAATGAAATTAAGTACTCTTACAAGTGTACAATTCTGACAATCAGCCAATCAGTGTTCAATCAGTCTGAAATTTATTATAACATTTATGAATTATAAACAAGCTGATAAACTTTTTTCGAGACTACTAGACAGAAGGAATGGTACAACAGAAGTTTTCAAAAAATGACTACCGCATTTGAAATATCTGAAATCTTCGTGTCGAAAATGAATTAAACAAATATAGGTATGTTCTCATGATAGTCACTTATATCCGTTCCAATAATTCTGGACGAATATTATAGAGATCTCCTTTTTTCATAACCGACGCGACGCGTAAGAATATAAATCAATTTTAAATGATATTAGTCTTCAATAACAATCAATGGGTTCGAATAGTCCAATAAGTGATTCATATTAAGAAATGGGGTCTAAATACTATCCACTGTTTCAAAACATACATACAACACACATATTTTGTGTTATTAATTAACAAAATATAATTAAAATAAAATATTGACATAAATTTGCAACTACATTCTTCCTACATATTTGTATTTGTAATGTATTCGAATATTTTATGCCTGTCGACTGATATGAATGTCCCTTGAATAATCTATATCTTATATAGTGCGTCTCTCTCACTCGACGGGCAATCATTATGCACGGAAATGAGACATACGATTAAGGAGCTCACCTTGTATTTTAACAAGCTCTAAAATATATTTAATCCAATAATAAATAAAAAATCTGTATTATCGGCATTATTCTACAATATTATATCACTTACGTTGTATTCTTTAATTATATTGTAACTTCAGAAAATTTTGCTGTCGGTTTGACGGGAAACATCAAAATAAATTACATAAAAATTTATACAAAGAAGCATACTGCTGCGTAGCTGTCACACGGCAGACCGATTCGTGTGCGGTGCATGCACCGCACTTGGGTGGGACACGTTTGTTACAAAGAACGTCTTATCTAGTGTGACATTGATATCGATGTGTGTCAATAAATGGACATATTCGAAGAATTTATTAGACAAGGGAAAAAGCCGTGGATTCAAGAAATGTCTAAAAAAAAGAATTAATACAAATTGCCAATAATTTATCACAAAAAATATTATTTTCCGATACTTATCCTATTCAAGACGTTCGACAATATTTACGAGAATAGATTGATAAACTAAAACCAGGATAAACCAGCGTAACCATGACTTCGATCACTAGTTTAGAAATATTTACAGGTGAAAACTGAATGCATATAAACAACAATTAGAATGTTTCCTTTTATTAAACGAAATTAGCGAAGAAAAGAAAGTGCCATTACTAATCACAAAATTAAGCAATTTGTGCTTAATTTATGATCTTTTAATAAGGTTATGTATACCGACATCACTAGTAAAAGAAACATATGAAAATATATGCAAAAGACTGAGAAAATATTAAAATCCCGTAAAAAAAAATATGCATTTCATCAAGCCATATTTAGAAAAAGTTGTCAAAAACCAAATGAAACTATAGAGCAATATATAGAATTTAAAAGAAAAGAAAAAAACTTTCAAAAACTAACTTTAAGAGCTAAGATGAAGAAATAAAAGAAAGGTTGCTAAATGGTGTTTATTGTGAGTTAGTGAAATTCGAATTATTGAAGCAAGCTGATCAGCCATTAGCGAGTCTAACTAGCATAAGAAAATCTGTGGAAATAGCATATAAGTTAGCATTCAATCAGGAAAAAGAAAAAGAACAGACTCATATATTTCAACTACAAGAAAAAAAACTTCAATAAGAATAGAAACAGTAATCACCAACAGAACACAATCACACATCAACAACATTTAAACAAAATGTGTCATGTTTCTGTTGTGAAAAAAAGGCATGTAAAAGCACAATGTTCACTTCGGGAAAAATTCTACCGTGAGTGCGGCATTAAAGGACATGTTTTTAGGGTATGTCGTAAAAATAAAAACTTCGAAGTTAAAAATGTTAACTTAGTTGAATCCACAGGTGAAGAAGAAGGCAAACTAACTGAGAAAATTGCATTGGAACCAGAAAAAATTGACATATTTTATTTTGGCAATCGAGAAAAAAAACAATCCATGGACTTCATTGCCTATAGTAGTGAATGGGGAACTTATATTGTTTGAAGTTGATACCGGAGCAGATGTGAGTGCAATTTCTTTATCTGATAAGCAAAAATATTTTCCAAATTTAGAAATAAAACAACATAATGTAAAATTCACTAATTTTCACTAATGAACTTCAACACACATAGGGGTTTTTTTTTTTTAAAAGGACAATGGCGAAATCGTATTTGCATGAATAACGCGTTTAGAAATGTCATACTTGATAATAATAATATTATTATTTTTCATGAGTTTTCAGCATACTAACTATAGTTGTGTAACGATGTTTAAGTTTCACAATAAAATAAAAAGCTTTATTGACTATTATGTATGGCCGTCAGGTATTTTTCAGCAACGGCGTAAGGTCTTTTAAGCCGACCAAAAATATTTTTCATCGAATCTCGCAAAATCTGTTACAAAAAAATAGCTTTATTTGGTAAAACAAGTGTGGTAAATATTTATTTCAAAGCCCTACTTCACCAAATAACATTTTTAAGAAAACAATAATATTTCAATTGGAAATGTCAAATAGAACATAACCTCAAAATCTATAAATTGAAAACGTTTAGTAAGTAATGTAGACTTTTTCAGCAGTATTTCTCAACACATTATTGTTTAGGAACGGCAGCGGAATTCATTTATATTTTTTTCACCAATAAAGGCTCTAAATTTACATCAACTAAAATCATGTATGGAAATCAATATAAATTATAAACATGTCAGCATGAGTAAACAAAGATTGTTTCTAGTTAAAAATGGTTGCCCAAAAATAGTATGGAAAGATTGGCTTTCCTTATTACAATAATGGGCTCCAATATTTGAACAAAAAAAAAATGTTTGGAGATTTTGAAAGAAAAAATAATCAAGGACTTGAAAATTGAATATTCTAAATTATTTGAACCTGGTATGGGAAATTTTAAAGGAGATCTAATACATTTTCCTATTGCATCAGATGTCAGGCCAATATTTATAAATGCCAGTCAGGATTATTCCGTTTGCATTTAAGGATAAAGTCAAACATAAAATTCAACGATTGATTACAAATGCATTGAGCTAGTGGAATACTCAGAATGGGGCACTCCGGTGGCGCCAGTCTGGCGACAGGTCACGACCAGGGATTTCTAATCCACTAGATTCATTCTCGCAGCACCGCTCCCTTGGAATGTCCCCGGGTTTGGTCTTAGAACCAGTAGTCGGCTCGTGTCGTTGTGTCTGAAAGTCCCTCGCTCGTTTATGTAATCGGGAACTCGTTACTCGGCATTTTCTTTTTCTTTAGTAGCTGAAAATATTTTTTGAACAAGTAAATTGTGTCTAAGAATTAACATTAATGAAATGAAGAAATATACTGTTAATAATGAATTATTATTATTACGACACAATTTGTGACTTTACTGTGTCTCATAATTATATAAGCATAAGGCTGTAAGACCGGAACACCTTTGCATAGAGTCTCAATATTTAAAACCGAAGTGTCAAATTAAAATATGATAAAATGAACTCATTGTTTTATGTATTGTATTTGGAATTTAGAAATGAATATGACAAATATAGTCATTTCAAAATATACCGGCATTTGATTCCTGATTTCTAACAATACACAAAAAAAAACGACTATTTAATAAAGTACGTCCACATATCAAATCACAAATCATATAATAAAATATTTTACGTTTAACTTCATGGACATCGAACTCTTAATGTTTAATAAATTTGTAACAAGACTACCAATATTTTCGTTGCAATATGGAATTGTAGTTATAAATACCTTAAATAATGGGGCGTCGACTTGTTCACCAGAATCAAAGCGTTCTGGTTTTATCCCTCTTCTGATCTGTTAGCTCTTCTGGTAGAAATAATAGTTCACTGGTTTCCATAATTACTTTTATTAATTACTTCACAATATTTGTACTAAGTAATTGGTTGTTTATGGTATCAGACTATCACCACTACGGTGCGTGTTCGCATCTCTCCGGTTCTACCGCGGGAACAGCCGGGAACGAACGAACGAACGAATGTCAGAGTGAAGAGCGAGTATGACTAATCACTCGAGTGAATGACAAATGGATCAATACCACATCAGATATGCGAACACGCACATTATGAGATATAAATGGATATTCTAAGTACATTTTCTTATACGAGTAAAACTAGGACAAAATAAATATAAATAATTATAAAAGCTAACAATATTTACGAAGTGCCGCACAAATTAAATTAATGATTATTATAATCAAGAACGCCTGTATTAATATAGTTATCATTTAAGCGATGCTAATCCGTTTCGGGTGGTGCGGTAGGTAGTTTCGTATTGCCTTTTGTATTTGCGCCTAATTGGCACGTAGTACAAATAGAGGCGATATTGTTGGGGTGCGCGGTGCTCCGGTGCAATTTGTCGTAATGGCCGGCAAATCAAGCAATCAGTAATAACGAGCAGGCTGCCTCGTGTGACCCAGTGCTGTCAGATGTTGGGTCGAAATTTAACTGCCAGTTATATCAACGGCCTGTGGGGAGGAGAGGAAACAATCTTGAATTACTCTTTCTAAATAACTTGCACTATAAGACAGTCAAATGATCAGAGCCAGTCGAGATGAGCCGAGAATAAATAGCGCAAAATACTTTGGGTTCAAACACTTTAATTTGAGACCCTATATTCATAAATCTCGTATCTTTTCTGAACCAGTTGCGCGCCGATACTGTTAATATATTATAGATATAGGCAGATAATAAGAAAAGTAGTATCGTGAAGGCAAGTGACATCTGCAGCCTGAGCATATGGACGACAGCCGATATACATAGATGACGACTTCAAGACACCACTCCACCGCTCCCTCACTGTATGCCATACAGCCTACGGGATATATCAGAGTATATCGTTTTCGTTTCCGTACACAAGAGGCTTCGAGGCCCACAGCAAGGCTCTACTACGTCGAGAATTATTAAATAATGTTCATTTTTAGTATCAGCCGTTATTGCACCAGTTGAATAAACCGTGTCAAGGGCGATAATTTTGTTGAAATGCTTATATTTAAATAATTACATCGTCCGTCACCGTCACTTCGGTAGTATTGTTTTTTGATTTTGATAAACTTTAAAGACAACATACAAACAAAGACCGGTTAAAAAAATAGATATAAAAAATAGAATACCCACAAGTATGAAGAAAATGTACCCATGACATAAAACAAAGGTAATTATGTTTACCGGGGATTAATTAATTATATATCCGTGGTAAAAGGACTTCTATAATGTTACCTTATCTAAGTGTCAAACGCGATTTAAAAAAAATACCAACTAGGTATTATGTAAGCATATTGGCTCTGAAAATTAAGACTTGATTGAATACAATTACAATATATAGACAATGATGCACTTGTGAAACGCGGCATACACAATAGGATTAAGGAAAGAAGTAAGCGGATTATGTTGAAGGCCGCATCATAGAATACTAAACTATGTGGCCGCACGCAGGCGTCGCGTCGGCGGCGTGTGTCAGTGGGACCCGGAATGAGCGAAACGCGCGCATAATAATAATTGATAGAAAAATCCACTATCACTTTGCCCAACCCGGGATTCGAACCCGAGACCTCAGCTTTATAACCGTACCTTTAGTACAACTACGCCACCGAGGCAGTCAGCTATCGAGCTATCCCTTCTGGATACGTGAATTTATGTATGTATGTATGTAAATATATTTTTAATGGGACGAGGAAGCGGGTCCGCATATTTACATAATTTGGTAATTTTTTAAGTGTTTAGTTATCGTATTTCTATAATACACATGCTTGAATCTACTTATTGTTGGTAATCAGGCGCTACTAAGGCTATCTGACGTAACTTCATCATTGTGGAGTGAGCACTTCGTCTGCGACTATCTCATAATAAACAACGATCGACATACTTCCCCTCGCTATGAGAAGCGACGATTTGCGAAAGGTCGAGATGGCAGATGCTGCATGCGATAGGCCGAAGATAAGGTTAAATGGAGGAGGCCTGTATCCAGCAGTGGGCAATGATATAATCTGATGATTATGATTGATGACACTGGATTACCTTATTGGAACGAAGTTCCTTATTATTATTTTTATTAGGACTTCGTCGACCACACTATCAAATAAAACACGTGCATATCTGAGGCGCTAAATGCAGTGTTAAACAAAATAAATTGGCATGTGTAAGGTACGTGCTCAACTCGCATACAATGTCGAGGAACGCGTAAAGTTTTGATGTCGAGTGCTGTAATAATTGGTGCAATTAGTTAGCTACGTGTTAGTGTATGTTGAATCACAGAATACTAAACTAACAGAAGTCAACCTCCATACAAAGCGCGCTAGATAAACGCACACATAGACAGCGTTCACCGACACGATATTCGAAACCAGTCGAGACCACTGCGAGCGCGAGTTTCACCCGCTTCGGGCACGCAAAAGTAATATTTTTTTGTGCAAAGATGGAACAAATGAATAAAAGTTATTACACTTGTATACAAAACACCGGATTATAATAATTGAATATACTTAAATTTCTTAAAAAAAATATATATATTATACAAAAAAAAAAAACAGAATAATGACATACACATTTTCAACTTCATAAATAAAATAAAAATTTATTTATTTTATTATTGTGTTTTATAAATTTTATTTTAAAAATTAATTAAACGATACGAGTGCTATTAAGAGCGTTTACACCTTGCGCGCAAAGTCAACTATAGGTATTTCTTCGTTAATTTCACGCACACATAAGCGACCAAAGCTGTGTGCGTAGAGCTGCCGCGTCGGCTCGCTATACAGTCAGCTCAATCAACTTTGATCCGTGCGCTTCAAATATTCAATTGAAATGTAACTATAATGTAATATAATAAAAATATTTTATTTGCATTATAAGTAGATAAATATTACTATGCAAGCAATGAACAATACAAAATTAGGTATTAATTATATTTTCGTTATTATTACATTGTTAAGAGCGTTTATACCCTGCACGCGCTTTTTGGCTTAAAAACAGGACTTTTCAAATGAGTTAATAGCCACCAATAAACAATTTAAAGGAAAAATAATTATTACTAATTTTAGAAAAGGTTGTCATCTAGGGATTTTGGTGGAAAACATTATAAATTGATGGATAATTTGTGAGTACTATAAGGATTACTGAACACAACTTTCGTTATTTAGACTTTAAATGGCAATTTAGAAGTATAAGATATCCGAAACTACTAAATATAAGATGAAAATAAAAATATTATCAGACTAATAAGACCCTTATGAAGGGATTTTGCTGAGAAAAATAATCTTTTTGTGTTTAGTTCCTGAAAAATAAAAAATTAAACAATGCGAAATTATTCAGAAACTCTCGTCAAGAACATTTTTTTTTTTTCACCAACTTATCGTACATATTTTTTTTATAGCAATTGCATATTATAATAGAAGAACATCTTATCAATAAATTACCATTTTTATATTTCAACAAAATAAGTTTTCATGTTTTCTACAAATATTTTAAAAACCACTATAAAACACGCTGTCCGACGTGGATCAAATCAGACCGCCGCGCCGCGCCGCAAGGCCTTCTAGAGGGAGGACGTATCGCTCGTCGCTCCGGCCTAGGTGCAGTCGATTTGCCGTACGTAGTAAAAATAGCCACGCGCGGAATGCGATTACCACATCTTAGTACTTTGGTAGTAAAATATTTAATTTTTTTTATTACCTGCAATGATTTTGTAGTGAGTATAAATGATGTTTCAGGTAATATAATGGGATGTAATTCCGAGGCTAAATTATGTTATGTATTGTAATATAATATTAAATATATTTTGTAATTGTAAGGGGTTGTAAGGCCCCTAACAATATTTATGTGTTCGAACACGAAATGATTCATAAAACGTCCGTAGTGTCTACTGATTGAACACTGATTTGAATGCAACTTAACTCTATGTTAAGGGCCTTACAACCCCTTACAGTTACGAAATATATTTAATTTTATATTACAATACATAACATAATTTAGCCTCGAAATTACATCCCATTATATTATTTGTAACATAATTTATACTCGAAGAAATACCTATAGTTGACTTTGCGCGCAAGGTGTAAACGCTCTTAACACGATACGTGTTTTCGCATAAGCCAGAGTTAACAACCCTTGCGCGAACGCCGAGCGTAGTGTGAGTGTAGCAACAAAAGTGAAGTATATACAGAAGCTTGACTTCTGTTAGTATTCTGTGGTTGAATGGTAATCGCGAGCGTGGGCCGCGGCGGCGTGGCGGACACGGCGGGCGCACCGTTGCGGCTTCGACGCCCGGCCCCGAGACGCAGCCCCGAACCAATCGATACCGGGTGGCGCGCAATTTTAATACAATAACATTAATTAATTTAACAATGTGACTATTACTACAAACGGCTCTCACAGGCGACCTCCTCCCGCCGGCCCTGCCGATAACTTTTGAAGCTCTACAAAGTATGCCATGAAGGTTGCCGACTACGCGCTGTCCTAATTTATTCGTGCGGTGCCACTGAACACTCGATAGTGCCACAGCGCTCTGTTATTTCCGTGCACTTTACTCGTGATTTCGCGGCGTCAAACAATGAATGCAAGCCATAACTGATACTCTACATTTATATACACATATATTCCTTCAAAATCACATGATCACATTTCACACCAAGAAACACTGAAATATATAGTTCAAACGTAACGAAAACGTTTTGCTGCATCGAAACGATACAATAGTACAGGGTGAGCTCGCTAGAGTCACCTTGTATGTTAGTTAAAATAACAAATGTATGCACAAACTGTAAGCTATCCTTAATGGTGGCGGTGTGTGCAGCCGACAGTCGCTGCACGGTGCTGCGACGCCGCCGCGGATACCACGACTACGAGTATGTGCCATGGAGGAAAGCCCTCATATAAAATTAATATTAGCTATATTCACGTATTGTTTCATTGGAACATTAAATATCCATATAAATATATGTAGTATATTTTTTACAGACACTCAATTTTACTAATTATTAATACTATCTAGAAAACAAATTATTAATACCAGCCTTACTTATACATACCGGGTATATCAAGACTGCTACCGAAAACGAAGCCGGGTGGTAGTTTTAGTGACTACAAACACAATGCAACTAAAAATTTTGCAAAGAAACGCAACAATTACTTTTTGTAATTTTTTTAATGTCATCATTTTTGGGTGGTAAATCCATAGTTTTAGCTAAAATAATAATTTAAACTCTTTTATACCTTAGATTCTGTATAAATAAAAGGGTATACACTATTATTTTAGGTAAAAAAATGTATTTACCACCCAAACACGAACATATGAAAAAATAACAAAAATATAATGTCTCTTTTTTTGCAACTTTTCCTATTGCATTGTGTCTGAAGTCGCTTAAACTACCACCGTGTTCGTTTTCGGTAGCAGTCTTGATATACCCTGTATATATTGAGTATTGACATACAGATTCGCGAAATGATAAGTTTTTTTTAATATTTAACGGATTAGCATGAATCTATGTGTAATCAAATTCAAAAAACACAATGAGGCATTAACAACACCCGGGCGGAAGCATTTCGATAGTTTCTTAGATATTACCATTGTGATGACGTGTGCACAGAGCACCGCGCGCCAGTAGAGAAGCTCTCGACGCACCGCAAGGACCTTGCGCGGTGCCCCGCTGATATATTCCATGTGATTAACTCACAAACGCGGGCCTCGATATATGTCAGTTGTAATAATAATAATAGTAGTTATTATTGTAATAATAATAACTACAAATCTTAGTGAGCGCATTGTTACCGTTCAGTGCTCTGATCTTTTCAAAATAACCCTTTTATCGAACCCTTCGCGTAAACAAGTTGAACAAACTTGATTTTATAAGTTCACGTGAAGCAGGTGCGTATCCAACGAGTGGATCGTTTGCAGGGGTCACGGTAACCTTAGCAACTAACACCGACATTATCTTGAATGCCACGTTTTTACTCTTGTTACAATCTTTAATTGATTTTTCTGTATTACGTTTTAATAATGTCTTGTTCACCCAAGTTGGACCCAAAACAAGCCCACTGAGTCTTAGTCGCTGGATATACTCAGGACTGGGTCGCGTCGCGTAGTTCCAGTGGTAGTGTAAGCCCACTGAGTTTGTTTCGCCGGGTCTTCTCAGGAAGGGCCGCGTTGGATCCGGTGGTAACTATAAACCGCTACGCACCGTTGTAATATTTATGGTCCACAAATAATATAATTTAATTTGACTAACGTAAATAATGTATTTCTTTGACAAATAAATTACTATAAAGTAAAAACTAATACTTTAAATAAAATATGAATAAAAACTAAATAAATAAATAAAACTAATTATAAATAAAAATAAAAATAATTTAAAAATAAATAAAATTAATAAATAAATTGATAAAAGCAAGAAATTAAAATAAGTAATAATAAGTATAGGAAATATATTGTAAATAGAGATTAAGTTCTATGTGTATTGACTTGTCATAAGAGCTCCTTAATTGCCTACGTGATCAATAAATACATTTCATTTCATTTCATTTCATTTCATTTCATTTCAAATCAACGGTGAAGTATTGCGATTACTCCTGGTCCTGATCATCAGATGTTTTCTTAGCATTCCAGATAAGTTTGAATTCAATGAAAGTTTTAGAATATATAACATTGTTAAACAAATTATATAGTGGTCAGGGGTGCTGAATAGGATTACGATATTTCGATATTATAATATATGTAGTTCTGACACATTATAAGGAAGTGAATATTGTGTTGCGAGCGCGCACAGCGGATCGTGTCGCACATATGGGGGGGTTACTCTATGACCCGAAACGAAGTTAGAATTTTCAGATGTCGTACATAAAACCGTACGAATGTACCTACTCCACAAAATGTTCAAATCCTACATCGTAACCATAGACTAAATTCGGAGTGAATTATAAGTATTAAAGAGAATACTCTTGCATTGGTTTTAAAATTGGATAAATTATAACTTACCTACTTCGGACGTCGAACGTTCGAACATTCAAATCTCCGTTTCAAATTCTTCGTCTCAGATCATAGAGTAACACCCTGTATCGTTACGAATAATCGTATATCAACAACGACAATAAACACACAGGACACCCATCTACCACCCGTCACCACTACACTCGCAGAATTTCCTCTTAAGGACATTCCCACAGGCCACACGACACTTCATTATTTATTGACGAAATATTAGGCTCAAAAAAGGATTAGGAAAGACTTGATACATTTATAATATTGACGTATGTAGATAATATGTGATGCTAATAGTAGTATGTAGAGATCATTGGGGGAAGCCTATGTTCAGCAGTGGTCTTCCTGTGGCCGAAGAGAAGAAGAAGAATGGTAGTATGACGTTCTGTGTAGTTTCTGTTCGAGAACTCGTAGCCTGCGTTCTTATAACGATAACAATTACGAAATAGAATGACTACAATATTACATAATTTATACTACGTGATATCAATATTATTAATTAGTTTCTTATATCTGTTTTGCATGAAGTTGTACAGATATGAACGTAATATTATGAATTAGTAAAATACAATTG
Source organism: Hyles euphorbiae (assembly GCA_023078785.2). Taxonomy (NCBI): domain Eukaryota; kingdom Metazoa; phylum Arthropoda; class Insecta; order Lepidoptera; family Sphingidae; genus Hyles; species Hyles euphorbiae. Next base: position 1,218,759 of record CM041058.1, on the reverse strand, counting down.
TTACTATTCAAAACAGTTGAGCCTTCAAGTGTTCATTCGAGTATTGCAGACGGTCTAGCGGCCCCTCAAGCCTGTCGCTGACAGCTATTCTAACTATACACTTCCAAAAATGACACAAAATGCTAAATTAACTGCAATATTGAGCATAGAAAGGACAATAACTCAATGGATCTCCGAATTTTTCAACAAGATGACTTATTTAAATCATGTTTTTGCAATTCGCGCAAATATTGTGCTCGTACATAGAAAAGTAAGTATGTATGTAAACCCATTCACCATAAGAATTCGATTTTGTTTATGGTTCTTCTTTCCTAGAAATATTCGTTTATCCGATATTATTTTTTATCTACACATATACTTAAAGGTTATGGTTGTCCTTAAACGTTATCCTGTTTAATCCCGAGCAACAGCTTTTTATAAGATAAAGTAATTATCATCAAACTTTAAATTTTGTTGACAGAGCCCCATACAAAAATATTGTTTATTGGATTGTTATTGGAGAAATGAACTTTTTCCCTTTTTCCCCAAGAATTATCAGATCCCCAAGAATAAAGATCTCAATCATGTTTATATTTATTGAAAATATGTATTTTTCCCTACACAAAAAAGTAGGTTTCATCGAGGGACAACAATCTTCGCGCCGATACTAAGTTTCAGAGTAAAATGGCCATTCTCCTATATTTTTGTATGGCTGAAATATTTCTCTACTAAACTCATCCACTTCACATGATCTTAATTCATGATATTTTAAGTAATGTATAAAATAAATCCGTAACAAAATGTGTCATATGTGGGACTAAACGACATGACGTTAGGTAGGTAATTAAAAAAAAGGGTTGGTGAAGAAGAGCCGACTGCGTCACACGATTCCGGGGCGACTTCGCACATCAAATTCGGAATATTGTCTAGTACGAGTAACTATGTACACGGCACACGCACATGTTTCACATAAAGCATATTAGGAACCGATCCAATTTCGTAAAATGTTCCAACGTAATATACATATATACATCCATACATATTAGGTAAAAACAATTTTTGAGATTTAAGCCGAGTGGGCTACTGTGCACGTTCAATTATCCTGAGTACGGCCCGATTGCAATTAAATATAGAGTTTTACACTGTCCGTCTCAGAACGAGAGAGTTTGCATCAACAAATCAATTAACAGAGATAAACTTATTATAATTGGCGAGTACAGTTGTTGTCTGACAATTTCTTTGTTTCATTTTTTTCCACTTGCACAATCGTGTGATGACAATGAAAATGCCACTCAAATGACCATAAGTTAGTATAAGTAGTAGGTATGTACGCTCCATTACGTCACTCGGTTATAATTCCTGCATAATTCTCATGTTCCGGGGTATTTCAGCCAAACCATTTGATCTACATCCACTAATACAAGTCTCACGAGGCTGGACTGATAAAAGGTCAATAATTTTCTTAAGCCTCCAACATAACGTTATATTCATTCGACTACAGATTTCCGCCAATTGTATTTTAGCTCGTGAAAAGTTTGTTTTTACCATTAAGATGTATAGGCATAGCCATTGGCTGTGACGCAAACTTTGAAGGTTTCCTAACAAAGTGTTTCGTCACCCTTTAACTGCCGTCGAGGTGCCCTCTTTGTACACGTCACAAAATCCTTCACCAAGGAACTCAATTAATACGTTTTTAGACAAGAGTCAAGAATTGAATCAACCGATTTGCCAAAATTATACATTCAGGTACTTATAGGTGAGTTTTTACTTGTATGGTCATAAGTTTTTACTTATGTGTTTTCCATCACAACACACCAACAACACAATGGAAATCATCTGAGACCCTGAAACACTGCGGTAGTCCCAAAAAAATATGGCGAGACGAGTTGGACAGGTGGCAGAGGGAATGGTAGGATCGAGCCCTGAACCGGGACGAATGGAAGGAGGGTAGAGAGGCCTTTGCCCTGCGGTGAGACGACTGAGGCTGATGTAATTCTTTTTATTTTATTTTAAAACATGGAAAACTTACGGCTAATAACAGAATGATTAGACACAGTATAAATAACATAAAGCTAATAACGATTTTTCACTTATAGATACACTGATATAAATATATACACAGTTAGGTCATAAGTACATAAGAATCTATGTTTTGTTAAGTTCATTTTGGTATATAAATGGTTACATAATGAATAAACTTGTTTCAATTATTTTATATTAAACATGTGACAGAATTTATGACCTGACTAGGGTCATATAGGGTTATGACACTAAAGTTTATTCAAAACGACCTCCGTGATTTTGAATACAGGCCATCAATCTGCGCGGCCAGTTGTCTATCGCAGCACGAACGAGGTCCATGTCAATATCGGCGGCTGCCTTAATCAAGGATGTCTTGAGTGACTCCAAATTGGTATGAGGCTTTGAGCACACCTTTTCCTCCAAGTGTTGCCATATCTTGTAATCTAACGGATTCAAATCTGGACTGGAGGAGGGCCAGTCTTCGTGCCGGATGAAGTCGATTTCACGCGCCGCCAGCCAGTCTTGTGTGCTCTTCGCTCTATGAGCTGGCGCTGAATCTTGTTGAAATACCCAGTGCCTGTTATTGAACATGGTATGAGAAACAGGTTCCACAAGGTTCGTCGGGACTGTATTTTGATACACAACTGCATTCGTTTTTACACCTTTCTCACAAAAATGTACCTCTTTTAAGTCCCAATAAGAAACTCCCAACCATACCATGAGCGAGGATGGAAAATGACCTCGTTGGACACGCGGAATACGGTTGCTCGCTTCTTCACTACTGTGTGCGTACACCTTATCATTTTGTTTGTTGTAGCTCTCTTCTACGGTAAAATTTGTTTCATCTGAAAAAAGAATTACACGATATTTTTATCCCGCGTACCGCTTCAACAAAGCGCGGCATCTCTTCAGTCTCAGGTCCATTAGACGAGCATTCAAACGATGTCCTGTTTTTCTTCGATATGCCCGAAGCCCTAAGTCTTCATTTAACACCCTTTTCACCGTGGTTCTGCTTAACCCCATCTGAAGGGCCAACAGTTTCTGCTTACGTTTGGGATTTCTTTGAATTCGCGCCTTCACAGCTTTTATCACTGCTGGAGTCCTAACAGACCGAGGGCGACCACTTCTTGACCTGTCATCTACACTAGAGTCTTCATTGTATCGTTTGATGGTACGATAAACGAATCTTTTGGTTATATTCAAATTTTTTAGTATGTCAAAAAATTGAATTGGCGCGTAACCGCAACAATGCAACGCAATAACTGCAACACGGTCTTCTTTAAGCGTCCACTCCATATTTAAAAATGAGTAAAATTCTAAAAATTATAGAGTTTTATTTTCATGAACAATTCGAAATTCGAATTTAATAAACTTTTTGTGGCCAGAAAAGTTTTTACTGTGTGACAATACTTATGACCTGACTGTGTATTTATGATAAAGTGGGTTCCAGACCTGCGACGCATACTCAAGATGGCTCCTGACAAATGTGCAATACAGTATTATGAGAGTTTTGGCCTCAGTAAAAGATTTAGAGATCCGCATTATGAATCCAAGGGATTTTGAAGCCTTCGTCACAACAGCTTCAACATGTCTGTCAAAAATTAATTTGCAGTCATGATATACCCCTAGATCACGAGTGGTATGGCACCTGGGCAATGATAGGTCTCCCAAAGTATAGTCGGTAATTAAGGCATTATGTTTCCTTGTGTAAGTAATGACGGAACATTTTGAAGGGTTCAAATCGAGCAGATCACTCTGAAGTGCATCCATATCATTGAAAGTAGAAATAGTCCTAAAGATCTTCATGTCATCTGCAAAGCATAATAATTTAGAGGATTTAAGGCACAGGCCTATGTCCTTTACATAAATTACAAATAGTAGCGGCCCAAGCAATGATCCTTGTGGTACTCCACTAGGCACGGGTACCCATTTCGACATATTATTATTAAGCACTATAGCTTGTGACCTATTCTCTATATAGGAAGAAAATCACCTAAAGAGATCACCACAAATTCCCATGGAGTTTAACTTCTTCAACAGGATCCCATGGTCAATACGGTCAAAGGCCTTGCTATAATCCGTGTAAACGACATCGACCTGCTCACCATCATCCATGGCTTTGGTAATAAAATCATTAAGAAGGATTAAATTCGAGGTAGTGGACCGACCCTTTAAAAACCCATGTTGGAATGAACTAAATGATTGAGAAAGAGTTGTGTATATCTGATTGTATATTATTCTTTCAAAAACCTTGGCTATAATACAAAGTTTCGATATTGGTCTATAATTAGTGATCTCAGTTTTCGAACCATTTTTGTGCACAGGTGTAATGAAAGCAGACTTCCAAATCCTGGGTACGACACACGTAGACAAAGATTTATTAAATAAAATAGTGATTGGTAGGCAGATTCTGGATCAGCCCATATACGTCCCACTGCAGGGCACGGGCCTACTCTACAATCGAGAGTACGATTGAGAGTGGTTAGGCCATATAGTCCACCACGCTGGCCTAGTGCGGGTTGGCGGACTTACATACCATATAAATTCTTATGAATCGCTATGGTATGCAGGTTTCCTCACGATGTTTTCCTTCACCGTTTTAGTGCGTGGTGATTGACTATCAATACACACATGACTCCGAAAAGTCAGAGGTGTGCCCTGGGATTTGAACCCGCGACCACCGTGCACATGTTGGCAGCCGCGTCTGGTCCGTTTACCAACAGGCCACCACGCACTTACTTTACTATTAAAAAACTTTAATCAGCGCCTATTTCAGTGTACCTAGGTATGACGGGACGTATTATGCCATAGCACTCTTTTACGGAGTGCTACGATCAACCTTTGATTTTCTGCAGTTGTGGATCACAATGATGAATAGCGCGTGGTGTTGGTGAGTGCTGACGTTAAGCACTGGGTGGTGACTGGTACGGTTCATTCATCATTTATCTGCGAGTGTGGACGCGACAATAAATGGCGACCGTACGGTGATGTTTACGTAAACAAAAACATCGTCACGCGAGCACGCCGCCGCGCCGCAGCGTGCACCTGCTGCATTTAATATGGCAAGTGTGTAGCGAACGAGGCGACAACCTGAAGACAGCCTGTCCGTGTGCGACCCTGTTACAGCTTACATAGTAACCACGATAATTAGTTTATGGACGATTTGTGGAGGAATACAGCTAGCGTTATTCATTTTAATCAATGGATTATTTAAAAAAAAATAGTAAAACATTTCACTCTGAGAACTTCAAGTGCTAGATGGATTCGCTTCGAGCCGGCCAGGGTCACGCCTATCATATCTTGTTCGTTCGTGTACTAGTATATGAAGCTGACTTGCGCTTTATACAAGTGATATAGTTGACCGGGCGTGAGAAACCGACGCACCCTGTTCAGGACTCCAAGCCTCCAAAATTTGCTCTGGCAGATATTACGCCCTCGATGTTATTCCTTGGATTGAGATCACAGCGGATATCCACACCAACGATATTTAGGTCATTCCGCATTGAGAGGGGCATTGCGCCTATTCAACAATTATCTACATTGCTTTTGAACCTAATGTCCGAATACTGGAACGCCATTTAAATAATAAGTTGCTGTTAACAGCACACGGCCCAGTTAGCCAGTACATTTAAGCGGAATTAACGTAGTTACATGTTCACGGTGGTCGCGGGTTCAAATCCCAGGGCACACCTCTGACTTTTCGGAGTCATGTGTGTATTGACAGTCAATCACCACGCACTAAAACGGTGAAGGAAAACATCGTGAGGAAACCTGCATACCATAGCGATTCATAAGAATTTCAATGGTATGTAAGTCCGCCAACCCGCACTAGGCCAGCGTGGTGGACTATATGGCCTAACCACTCTCAATCGTACTTTCGATTGTAGAGTAGGCCCGTGCCCTGCAGTGGGACGTATATGGGCTGATACAAAAATTAACGTAGTTAAGCGTAACTTATATTTAAGTTGCGTTCCAGTATTCGGGCGTAAATGTAGTAAATTATTTTAAAATGGATACATTTTAATCCACTAAACTAACTTTATGTTAATTCCAATTGTAACTAAAGTCTAACTATCGTTTTCACCAGTTTTCACTATCTATAACAAATTGTGCGACTAAATTAGTTTTCGCAATGGAATGACGTAAAGATGGCGTAAAGTGGCTTTCTGTAATTTTATCCCTGCTCCTGTTCAACATAATGTGAACTTAGCTGAGAATAATATCGTACAAGTGATGCAGGATGATTAGACTTCAGATTGAACGGAGTGCCGTTGGTTGTTTCATATCGAAATGAGCCCCTGTGCCAGTCACAAACCAATTGAACAGTATTGGAGATGAAACCTCACTGAGTAGATCGTCTCACCCGGAAATCGAACTCCGTAGCTCAATGCCAGTAAGTATTTAGACGGCAGCTTTAATAAAAAATTAATAAAGGTAAGAAAGAGTCGTGTACGTAAACGATGTTTAAATGAGTGAGTGCGAGACTCCGTGGGCCGCGGCTTGTTACCCTCCACCACTCTGCAAACTTTATCCGCAAGTTTCTCAACTTGTTGCGTCTCGTCGTCTCGCAAGTAGCATGAGCCACACAAATTATGGCTAAAAATGTCCGCGGCACAATGGCGGCTTGTGTAGTGTGTACTCTGCGCCTTGCCCTGCGTATCTACGTCTGCACAATTATAGTGCGGCTGGGCATGTCAGCCCCGGCGATCTCATATGAAGACTAATGATACACAATACACAGCGTGTCCGCGATTCTCCTGCGTGCGTTACAAGCGCGCCTGCAAATTACACGTCGATCGTGAGGCATTACAAATCGATGTTTTTAAGCTGAGTGTCGGTGCCGGCGGCGTCAGCGTCTGTAAGCGGATCAGAGCGGCGCTCCTGCACAATACCTGTTAGCTCCCGATCGTACCCCCTGTCCCCTTCTACCGTCAGGCTCCCGCCGCGCGACGCGCTGCCGATTGCGTCAGCTCACCACCCTGCCACGCACGACAGACCGAGAGATTCAATATTTACTTCATTTTTGTAACCCTTCAAACTAGCGATGAATACAAGTTTTGTGACAGAGAAATATTTGCCAACAGACTCCATTTAAAGGGATAATCAAGGACAAAAATATACGTGCGCAAATAGGGATATCAGGAAGTAGAAAATACAAAACGCATTTGGCAAGTAACTACTTACGAGATGCATAATAGTTCGGAGCGTGAACTGATAGCTAATTACAGAAATTTGTTGCGTTATGTTATTCGAATAAAATTTCACTCTTCTCTTCAAATTGATATTATATTACAGTTCGATTTCCGCATTAATATTATATAATACATAAAACGTTGATATAGAAACCCTACGACTGTACCTTAGAAGTGCTAGGAGCTTTGCAAAAACTTAGATGAACGCATATATAGACATAATGTACCATAATTATAGATATTATTTATATTTTATTTGGTTCACAAAGCTGGACATACGCAAATAGCAAAATCAAATAAACTTGTGTTAAAAACAAAAAATCTATGTACATCCTACTCGATATGAACACGAATTGCATTAGGTATATATGCTTAATCATATAGCGAGTATATCAAGAGTGCTACCGAAAACGAAGCCGAGTGGTAGTTTAAGTTACAAACACAATGTAACTAAAAATTTCGCAAATAAACGCGACATTTTTTTTAAATATCGTCTAGTTTGGGTAGTAAATCCATAGTTTTTGATAAAATAATAATTAAAAGCCTTGCGTACCATAGCGTCTTTAAAAATAAAAGGGTGTAAAATATTATGTAAGAAAAAACGATGTATTTACCACCCTAATAAGACGATAGCAAATACAACAAAAAAAAAAATCGTCGCCATTTTATGCACAAAATTTAGTTGCATTGTGTCTGAATTCACTAAAACTACCACCCAGCTTCGTTTTCGGTAGCAGTCTTGATATACCCTGTATATTAGAACATGATCTCGAATAGGTCTAGTCAGCTGTAGAGCAACTGATGGAAATAAGTATAAAACTCATAAAAAAACCTCATTTTATTATATTACGGTGTAGATGTTACGTGGGGGCACAGCATGAACAATCCATGCTGAACAATCGTTGTATTCAGTTGAAACGTGTGAGTGAGTAAGCGTGATAATGAAAGTTTAGAAACGAGCATGTGATAAGCGGCGAGCACAGCGCAGCGCGCACGAACCAGCCGCCATCAAATACACCATTGTGTCATGTTATATGTGCCTTTTTTGTGTTCAATACAAACTTTTAAGTTTCTCTCCCATTATCGCCGGGGAGGCTGTGATTGTTGGACTGATATCTTCGATCAAATATCCACTAGATTATAAGTAACGGCCTAAAAAACGGCAAGAGAAATAAGAGCCCAAATAAGCGTGTAGTCTTATTTATAATATGGTCCAAAAACATAATATCTCTTAATTTAAAGGAATAAGGTTTATTACTACCTGAAGTTGATTATAATTTAAGACTTTTTGCTACATCTCGTAGTTCGAAATTCAAATGTATAAGCAACCTCGGCCAGTTTTGGCGTGTGATTTTGTTCCGGACCCTGTATCTAGTATATATTTGATCGAAGACTGATATCATAACTATTTCACCATATTACCTATAACAAATCAAACTAAACACCGATATACACTCTGGGATGGGGCAAGGATAATCACTTATTTTATCACTTATGATTCCTACCGTATATCGTACCCTACCGTATATCGTACCGTACCGTGTATCGGTCCGGATGGCAACCACAGTAAACTTTGGTGGCCCATACCTCCCACCATGGCGAGTCAAGGAAGTGTATTACGTTTTGAATGATTCTAAAAGCCCGCACTGGTTGTCCACCGTTAGGAGATAGCCCTCTCTCGCCGGCAGATACACTAGGAAGCTATGCATTTACTGCGTCGGCCGCACTATTAGCGTTTTGTCATGACAGTAGGAAACAGAAGATCACTAAGAAACTAAAGGAACAGTTATCGCCTTTTTGGCCTCCTCCGGAGTACGGCCAAACGAGTTTATCAACTTTTATTTTATCAATTAAAGAAGACACGTAAGGTCTTTTGTGAATGTGTTTAGAAAAATGCTAATTAATAATCCCTTGATTTGTAAATTAAATATGTTGTTACTGTGGAATGTCTGTGGACGGCGGTGCGTGATTACGTGGTCGAGGATCGGATCACATGACACACCGGAACTAAATAGCGTGGTGCATAATCACTATACCCACCTAGTAGATGCCTAGTAATGTGCTCGTAGTTCGCGAGTCACGCCGAGTCACGGCTCGCGCACTGCTTGCGACGTATTCACTGAGCCGGGCGTGGCGCTGCGCACGCTCACATCATTATTATCTCACACAAACATCGAGCCACATTAGCGATGCGCCATGAAAGCTATTACCGCCAATCGCTTTATATTATAATATGTATACATATTAGATATTTAATAATACTTATTCTTCTTCTACTTCGAAGTTCCTACTATTGTTTGGTGAGTCAGGTTACTGGCGATAGAAAAACTGGCGGTAGAATAATCGTATTGACAATAAAGCGACCACCATTACAGAACGGGAACTTGCGTTAAAAATGACTCACGCAATGAGACGCATTTCGGGTATAGCCTGCAAGTATCCGGATCTGGATCCAGCCTAACTATTTATAGCCTTTATTTCCTGGCATACGCATATGAAAATACAGTGTTTTGCACTTCAGATAACAATCTCCAAAAGAGATTGAGTCAGGGACTGTCTCGCTCCCTCCAACTACTGTACGCCAGATGACTTCATGGAAACTCCTTGAATCTCTAAGATTGTCTAAGTTATAATTAGCACAAACGATTGTAATCAAATAAATACATATGTGGAAATAAAATATTGACCAATTCCGTCCGTACCAAAGTGAAGATAAAATTTACAAGTTAGGTAAAACGTTGGATAAAAATACTTTCAAGGCTGTAAAGCCTACGGTTGTCGGATAATAATAAGTTTTATTATTATTTATTTTATTTATTATTTAATTCTTTTTTGCACTGTACAGAAATATTATGAAGATATAATACAATAAGAATAATAGTACAAGTGGCGGCCTTATCACACTAGGTAATCTCTTACAGGCAACCATGGGATGGATATACTAACAGGAGATAGAAAGGGCAGTCTAAGGCGAAAAAGAAATAATAATAATCTAAAATTAATAACTAAAAATATAACATAAACACACAAAAATATATATAAATATCCATATACATACACATATACAAACATACCTATAATATATACATATACATAAACATATTATATACCTATCCTAAAATATACCAAGAAGAGAATGGACAAATTATTTCAGCTACACTCTTGTTGTGAGAGGAAATGTTCTTTGACTTTTCTTTTAAATGACGACAGTGTTTCAGCCCGTCGCAACTCAGCTGGTAGAGAGTTCCACAGTCGGACAGCTTGGACAGTAAAGGATTTGTCCATGAATACTGTGGAGTGCAAGGGCATTCTTAGTTTCAGGTTCTCCGACGACCTCAAGGATCTTGAAAGCGAATCATGGAGAAAGATGAAACGATCTTTAAGATACGAAGGCGTTAGAGGATTAAACAAAATTTTGTAGAGAAGTGAAAGAATATGAGTATTCCGACGAAACCGGATGGGTAACCACTTGAGCCTAGTACGAAATTCTGAAACATGGTCATATTTGCGAAGCCCAAATATGAATCTGATAGAGAGATTTTGGAGACGCTCAAGCTTATTAAGTTGGTCCTCGGTGAGATCTAGATAGCTGACATCAGCATAATCAAGGATAGGGAGAAGGAGAGTTTGCGCAAGTGAAATCTTCGTGGTAATGGGTAGAAGATTGTTCAACCTTCGCAAGGACCTTGCCGAGGCAAACAGCTTTCGACTAACCTCACGAAGCTGCGGACCCCAAGTGAGAGACCTATCAATAAATAAACCTAAATTCTTGACGGTTTCACTATATGGGATGATAGTGCCATTACAGGTGATGGATGGTAGGAGATCCCAATTAATTTTATTGATGGATCCCGAATGGTGGGAGGCGTGGTACAGGGATCAGTGAGCGCAGTGTCCTCGGTACCTGCGGGCTGCGGGACTGATATCATATACATACATAAACTCACGCCTTTTTCCCAGAAGGGGTAGGCAGAGGTGCCAGGACACCCACATTTCGCCTTGTATGTTCCGTCCCACGATGTGATAGATGGTGAGCCTATCGCCATATCGGACACAAATTCCTGACTATGGGCTGATAATGAATAGAAAAATCCAATATCACTTTGCCCAACCCGGGATTTGAACCCAAGACCTCAGCTTTGTAACTGTACCTTCGTACAACTACGCCACCGAGGCAGTCATAGAGAGATATCATATTTCCTCCTATTATTTATTAGTTATTACTTATTTCGATGCTGGTTAAAGACAAGTTAGAGAGGATTCTCACGACGCGGTTTGCACCCGCGCCCGCTGGGTTGCGGGCCCGCAGAATGCTATATCACAACCGCGGCGGCCGCGGCCCGGGTGCAAACCACGTCGTGAGAATTCTCCCTTAGAGTCAATTCTTTGTGTGCCGCTGTAGATCCTGGCTGACAGGCGTTGCAGTAGTAGGTGTGTGGGCGGGAAAGTCTGTCATAAATATGTTATTTCTAGCATAGTTGTATATAAATCGATATTTATAAATCGGTATGTCTTCTTGTTTTGTTTCGGGGTAGACAATGGTGCTTTGTAACAATATAATTTAACTGAGGTTTGTTCCAGTATATTTTTTGTTCCATTTTACATTCTTAGACATACCCTCTCACTTCTAGGAATTTAATGTTTGTTTACGTTAAAAAAGGTTATAATTCTATACGGAAACTGACTGCCTCGGTGGCGTAGTTGTACTACGGTACGGTTACAAAGCTGAGGTCTCGGGTTCGAATTCCGGGTTGGGCAAAGTGATATTTGATTTTTCTATTCATTATCAGCCCAGAGTCAGGAATTTGTGCCCGATATGGCGATAGGCTCGCCACCTATCACATCGTGGGACGGAACATACAAGGCGAAATGTGGATGCCCTGGCACCTCTGCCTACCCCTTCTGGGAAAAAGGCGTGAGTTTATGTACGTATGTATAAACTTTTAGGTAGTTACTTAATTTTTCTCGAAATTTATATAACTGCACATTTAATGTACTCTGAATCGGACTTAACAATTGTTAAGTGCGATGGAGTGCAATTGCACTCCACAATCGCGTTTAATAAAGAAATACTAAGAAAATAACTTTTACGTAACAATAATAAAAAAATCATCACAAAGGTTTTTTGTTTTATTATACCTACGGCTTGCCTACGTATTTTGATGTAACGCGGCGCTGAATTATAAATACACGGACAAACAAGAAAACTCGACATGGCTCTTCCAGTCAGAAAATAATGATCGGTCCCACGCTTGTTGATATTTAATGTCAAACTATAGAATGTCATTATAACTAATACAGCTCCTCCTAGGTTACTTATTTGCCACTTGTTATTTACAGATTATGTTTTAGTGTTATGTTAATCGGCTACAGTTATATTTATTTATGTTTTAATAAGAACGAGACGCGTGTGAATTATTTATATTGGGCATTAGTGAACCAGTCTCCGGGGCTGGCCGCCAAAGGTCAACCGCGGGCCGCCTCTATGGACACCGACGATCTATCAAAACATAAAAACACACGGAGAAGTCCGTTTACTTGCAGTGTTTTTAAAAGCATAACGATAATATCGAAGGTAATATGCGTTGTGGGTTCGTCACTGGGTCGAAAACCTAAACTTAACAACATAATATTTTAACATTCCGTATCTGTGTCAGCCCATACATATCCCACTGCAGGGCACGGGCCTCCTCTACAATCGACAGTACGATTGAGAGTGGTTAGGCCATATAGTCCACCACGCTGGCCTAGTGCGGGTTGGCGGACTTACTTATCATATACCGGGTATATCAAGAGTGCTGCCGTGTGCCGAAAACGAAGCTGGGTGGTAGTTTTAGTAACTATAAACACAATGTAACTAAAAATTTCGCAAAGAAATGCCACAATTTTTTAATATTATTTTTTAAATATCGTCGAGTTTGGGTAGTAAATCTATAGTTTTTGCTAAAATAATAATTAAAAGCCTTGCGTACCATAGCGTCTTTAAAAATAAAAGGGTGTACAATATTATGTAAGAAAAATCGATGTATTTACCACTAATAAGAACGACGATAGAAATAAGACGATAGAAAAAATAAAAAATTAAATAATAAATAAATAAATAATAAATAACACCCAACAGTCACATACATAGTCCTGACCCCACACTAAGATCGAGTCTTGTGTCGTGGGTATCAGAAACTACGAGAGACTTTTCGGTCTCACAAACACCCAGACCCGGAATTAATATTTGTGGGCCGCACAAACATTTCTCTCGGTGCGGGGATCGAACCCGCGGCCTCTCGTTTCACAGGCGGCGTCTAACCAACTGCGCCACGGAGGCTGTCAAGTAAAAAACTAATTTTGTGCAAAAAATTGACACAATTTTTTGCACAAAATTAGTTGCATTGTGTCTGAACCACCGAGCTTCGTTTTCGGTAGCACTATTGATATACCCTGCATTTTTTTATAAATCGTTATGGTATGCAGGTTTTCTCACGATGTTTTCCTTCACCGTTTTAGTGCGTGGTGATTGACTATCAATACACACATGACTCCGAAAAGTGAGAGTCGTAACATTCCGTATACGAGCCATTAATCATTATCACAATTATTATAATTGCCAAAAATAGGAACGATAAAAGTTTCGTATCCCGTCGGAAAAACTTAGCCAGTTTTAAGGCCAATGTGGAATTATTATATTTTTATATTAAAATACTTCAATGTGGAATACATTGTGCGGTCAACAACGACATGCGCCAGCAGCCGTCCCGAACCGGCCATCGCCGACCCCGCGCCGCGCACTGCACACTTACGGAGGTTTGCAACTTAGCGCGAGACCAATGGCGCGTCCGACATCCGACACAAACAAACAACCGCGACCCCGACGCATCCGCCAAAATACCTGTTTCAAATATTGTATTTATCTCGCGCCGCTATTATGTCATACTAGTTTAGTGCTTCAGAATCGAAACCGATATGAATTCATGTCGAGTTGGTAACCTTGAGGTGGTGATCGCTACGAAGGTTACTCTTACATTTATTAGGCACATCGCTCAGTTAGAATAGGATTCAAATTAAGCACGCGTTGAACATCTTAAAGAGCGGTCAGAAAAATTGAGAGCACTATTTCATGGCTTGAAAAATTTTGGCACGTATGACGTTGTGTAGCAACGTGCTTCGCGATCGGCGACGTTGATGGAGGAGGTACTCACTGCGGCAATTCATAGTGGTGCGCGGGCGGCTGCAGTTCGTGCAGTTGCAAGTAGAACTCGTGCACCCGCGCGTATTCGCGCGCCATGCCGCGGAGGCGCGCGCGCGCGACCGCTCCGCGAGCCGATAACACCCGACTGACAAGCCGCCGCCGCCGCCGTCGCGCCGAGCCGCGGCCCGCGAGCGCGCACCAGCGCATCGCTCAACACCGCGCCACCGTTCACCACCCTACACGGTACACCGCCGCGACACCACCAGCCGATATCAATTAATAGACGCACCAGCCGACCGACCGACCTCACCTGTCCAATGCACACCCCATTTATTACAAAACATCGAATACATTATTTGAAATGCATTTTGCACAGAAGCGGAACGCCCGATTTCAAAAACCCGCTTCTTGACTATAGCGTGGAATAACCATTATAAAGGAATAAAAACTTCATTGACAATGACAAAGTATTCCAAAAATAATAAGTAGTTAAATATGGCTACATTTAGACAGTTCAGCAAATTCTTTAAAATAATGTATTTTAAAGAATTTGCAAATAATCCCCGCCACCCCACGAAAATACGACGATTCACTGGTTTTCGCCACTACACACTTAAAGCATAAAACGCAACGCGGTGACGTCAGCGGCACTGGAGCCTTTGCTCTATTGCACCGCTACTGTGCGAATCTACTATCTAATTGACTCACTACGTACCATCGACCACTTGACTTATTACCAACGTAATATCTCCGATACCGATCCGTAATCTACAACCAACATGTTCACGGTGGTCGCGGGTTCGAATCCCAGGGCACACCTCTGACTTTTCGGAGTCATGTGTGTATTGATAGTCAATCACCACGCACTAAAACGGTGAAGGAAAACATCGTGAGGAAACCTGCATACAGTAGCGATTTATAATAATTTCTATGGTATGTAAGTCCGCCAACCCGCAGTAGACCAGCGTGGTGGACTATATGGCCTAACCACTCTCAATCGTACTCTCGATTGTAGAGTAGGCCCGTGCCCTGTAGTGGGACGTATATGGGCTGATACAGACAGACAGAATCTACAACCTATTCTCTGTCCACTAGACAATAAATAGTGACGCTTTCGAATTTTCCTTCCACGTGAAGAGTTACATTGCTGTTTAATACACAAATATTATTTATAAACGATATGTGGAAAAAATTGTATTTTAAATAAATAGTAAAATAGTAGGAAACATTAAGCTCTTGCTAGTTTACGTTCCCACGGATATTAGGAGGGAAATAGATTTTCACAGCGTTCCATTTATTGACTACAATATGCTGGGTGCTCACGTGCTTTTTGCTAGTCCAACATAAAACTTACGCGACTCAATAACTGCACATATAATATACAATCAACTGAAATTATTATTTTTGATACTGAATAATATTTGTTCTCGTTATCATTGTAAAACAAAGTTACATCGAAATGAATAAACACGCTAAGGAAAGTAATGGAGGAGGTCACGAACTCGTATCACCTGATCTAATGCGTTAAAATAATATCATTATATTACATCCCTTTGACTACATCTAGGTGAGACTAATAAAACTTTTCAGGACATAAATTAGTAATAGCAATTATGGAAACATTGTGTAGCTTAAGAAGCTAATTATGCTGTCATACCAGCTTTAATAAGCTTTATTTGGTTGGGCTACAGGGTGCATTGCGAAAAAGCTGTAGAATCATACCCTTCCACGGCTTCTACAAATGTTCGATTCATTACACAGGGCGTATCTTGTAGACATTTGCTAGTAAACATCCGGAGTAAACAACACACCAAAGCTTTCTAAGAGATTTATTTTGAAACAGAAGCGTAGGCGCGTCGATGGTTTACCAGTTTTAGCAGAGGAGATAAAAGAGTGAGTTAAAAGGATATTCGTTAGTTCTGATGTAGTCCTGGCCAGCGCCGAGAAACACTCTACAAACACATTGACTACTCTCACAATTTTTTGACGACATAAAGCCGATATTTTGGGGCTATTAATAGGTAATAAATAATTAACAAATATAAAATGAATTCAGAGAATTTTTAATAGGCGGCAAACGTTACGAAACAGCTTATTATAATTATAAGGATAAGAATGATTAAAAATATACCATTTAAAAATAGCTTTTCTCCTTTAGGGTTGAAACTGGGGGTATAATACGCGTCGCAGCCTATTGTTGATATTTTTGTGGAAACCTTAAGCAGCAGCCACTGTGCGGGTGACGATTATGACGACGGAGCTGATTATGATGATTTTGTTGGTGGTAATGATGACACATGTCATGAACCATGAGTCGCTACGATGACCACATTTGTACATGACAACCAAAAAGAGTGATTTTTTATGTTGTAACTTGTAAGGCGGTACCCGGTCTTGCAACTTTTAGTTTTAAATAAGGGTTTCCGTAAGAACAGGAAGTATATACTATATATCCATGAATGTATTGCTTACATAACTTAACTAGTAATCTGAATACACAATCGAGGTCACGATGTACTGTGTGGCCACTGGGTTTGTATCCGGCCACGCACCACATGTTTACTTTGACTTAACAAGTTGAGGAATTACTGTTAATTTCCGATATTTTTATGTTAGCGGCGAAGTTTAAAAATATTTTTATATCAATATTAAATTGGCTCTGTGGTTTACAATTGATATTTAGAAAAAATCAAGACCTCGCCCTCTCTTCTTTTCCTTTTCTTCTATCCATCCAAAGGTTTTCTGTAAAAAATCGCCTAGAGCGATAAGACCGCCATCTGTACTTTTTGTTCATTTGTATCAAGTGGTTATACTTTTTATGTGCAGTTAAGAATAAATAAAGAAATCTCGTTACACTATGCGACGGTTTCAAATCTATGAGAGCACAAGGGATCAAATATACAACGTGTCACAAAATACCCCGTAAAAATATAATTAATTATCTTAGCCAAAAATATTGTCAACCCTAGTAAGCTGTCATTTTAGGGAACCAGATTATATTTAAGAAATGCCTACGTACCTAAGGTACGTGATACAAATAAGGCCTACCTAATATCTATAATATAATATAAATATAATATACCTAATATCATGGTAAATTCCAATTCCGCCAACCCGCACTAGGCCAGCGTGGTGGACTATATGGCCTAACCACTCTCAATTGTTCTCTCGATTGTTGAGTAGGCCCGTGCCCTGCAGTGGGACGTATATGGGCTGACACATGCATGGTAAATTATTCGAAAATCGTGATAAATAAAAGCAAAACATAACTTTTTGGTTTATAAAAAAACATATTATAATCATGTGTTAAAAATCACCTAAAAAGAGGTGATTCTGAAACCTTAGCCTTGGGCCTTTTTAAAACATATTGATTTAACAAGGCCTATATACTTAAATCATAGGAATATTGTTATATAAGTATTAATTATCAAAAAATATATATTCCTGAGTCTTTTATACAGTGTTTCCATGATCTCATGGACCTTGAACAACTTTTAAGTTATTTTACTAAATATTATGCTGAAATGGCTAATCAGACTTGAAGACGCATTTAATAACAATAAAAAAAAATATTAAATGAAACTTATCCATACAAACAAAAATTAGAAAATTAACAGATCTCAAAAATATTATTAAATATCGAAAAATACAATATATTTTGATACGTCTTAATTAAGCAAGGTAACCTAATAAGGCCTTGGAACGTAATAAGTAGCATTATTTGCTTCATTTAATGGCGGTAGTTCTCTCATATGTGAGAGGCTGCCTGGGTGGGTACCACCGCAATGTCTATTTCTCCCGTCAAACAGCAGTTTAAATGCACTGTGGTGTTTCGGATTGAAGAACATTGTAGCCAGAGTAACTACTGGACATATTGAGACTAAACATCTTATGTCTCATGATGGCGAGCGCAGTGGAATGCACAGCATTGCTTTGTAATTCAAGGTGTTGTTTGCTACTGTTAATGAGCGGGCGCATCGCTTACCATCAGGCGAACGGCATGCTCGTCTCGTCATTCACAGCAATAAAAAAAATCTGTCTTTTTATTAAGTAACAGGAAAGCTATCTACCTATAAAATTAATTTTCTTGACAGCTCGGACATATAAATGCATCTCGATCAGTGTTTGTTAAGCCGACGCAATCTTCGTGGTACCACTCACGACACTCGACGCATAGTCTCATGTCTGCAATTCTCTCCTCTTTACATGCAAGACAGTACCATTGTTCTTTATCTACAGTTGATTTTAGATTCTTGTTTTTTTTGTGGGTTTCTTTTTTAGTTTTCCTTTCTTTATGCTATTGGAATTATTCTTCTTTGGTCCTTTATTTGTAATAAACAAATCTTTGGTAACTCTCTGGCCTATATAATTTACTAGCTGTCGGGCCCGGCTTCGCCCGGGTGCAGATAGTTTTTGAGTCCAATCCACATCAAGAACATATTATTTCGCGTGTCTACTAACTATATTTCCCGCGTGCCGTCGACTATATTTCCCTTCCGTAGGAGAGGACATCCCGTGCCAACAATTTGAATTTGAAAGAGTAGAAAATATGTATATTTGGTTTCCTGACTCATCCCACGGGAACACTACATTTTTCGGGATAAAAAGTAGCCTATGTGTTAATCCAGGGTGTCAGCTATCACTATACCAAATTTCATCAAAATCTGTTGAGCCGTTTTTTCATGAAAGAGTAACAAACATCCATACATACAAACTTTCACCTTTATAATATTAGTAAGGATTGCTTTTCTACGTGGACGGTTCTTAACAATACTGTAGTCAGGTGTAGGCATAAATTTTTGGAAATCTGTCTTCGTAATCCTGGCAATTTTAGCCAAGGGTTCGTCATCTTCAGCATCTTCGCTATCAGACTTAGGCAAAGGAACGTTATTTGAATGTACATTTTCGATGTCACACTCTGTGTCTGAAGAAGAATAAATTCTTAAGTGTTCCGGTGGAACAAACCTGTTTATAAATGCGTAGATATTGTCGTCTTCAGACGCTATACTATCTTGCTCAGTTTCTGTACTATCACTGTAATCTACTAGTCGGTGGGTAATCTGTAAGCCGCTAAGCCCGGGAAGATTTTCGAGGCAATTTAGGTTATTAACATAAATTTGAGGTGGTGTATTCTATAGGGGAAGCAGATGAAAATACTTGAAGATCAGGTGTGGCGGGAGATAATGGTAGGACGTTTTCGGCATCGATCAAATTTTGCAAATGCTGAATGTTCCCGATGGGTGAGGACTGACGCGTGTCAGTCTCTCTTTCAATATTTGTATCGGATCCTGTTAATTTTTCTCGAGGTTTTTTACATTTGCATTGATTGGTTGTAAAGATTCACCATAGTTGTTTGAATTACAATCACTGATACGACGCTCTGTCAAGATAGAAGGAGCAAAAGCAGATTCAAGTATTGCATCAGCGTTTAATGGATACAGTCCTGTAGCTTTGAACCCACTTGTAATATTTGTATAGGTCATGCTCTTTGACCAGACCTTTTTTAAAATTAATGTGATTTAGTGACCTGTTTGTGTTCACGTGTTTGGTACATGTATTGTAGAGTTTCTTTATCCCAAAACGATTCAAAAGGTTTGTAACAAGCTTTGTCAAGAGGTTGTAATTCATGAGTCGTATTTTGGTCGTATTAGATGGCAAACAATATAACACAATGTCATGGTTTTCAGCTGTTTCAGCAATACGAAAATCCAGATGACATTTGGCACCGTCAAAGATGAGGAGGCATTTTCCTGGGGTTTTATACTTTGCTAAGTGTTCGATAAAAACGGTAAACAATTCCGTTGTCATACTCCCTTGTGGTGCCATGTGGACGATTGATCCTGCAGGCAAATTATCATTATACTCTGGTTTCTTCCTTTTTCCCTTAAAAAGAATCATGGGTGGTATTGGATTCCCTATTGCAGTAACACATCCAACAACAGTGACGTACTCGCCATGCTCAGAGCCTAGCATATACACCCTTTTAACCAGGGACCGAAACCTATTCGATATTACGGTACCGGTATCGACGAATTTCGGTTACCTTTAATATTTCGGTAACCGCTATGACGCATTATAAAGGTTACCCTTATATACGGTAACCGTTTTAATACCGGTAAGGCCTATCATAAAAATAGGCCTTATTTAGTACATTATACTTCATAAATGTTAAAAACAATATTTAATTCGTATATTCTAAAAAATACAATTAAAAAGCATAGTTACCTTTTTGATGAGTTACATTCTGATCCTTATGCATTACTTAAACGAAACTTGAAAGAATAACCTATTAAAATTAGATAAAAATTACGACAAATTAATAACGCGCAATGAAAATGTCCATCCTTCACAAACAACCGGCCACTACTGTCGCTGTAAGCGGGAGCGGGCCTCTCGCGCACTTTTTGCCGAGTTGTGGAGTATTTAGTATCAGGTACCTTATTTGACATAATAATTGTCCACTTTAGTAGTTTTTTTATTCATTTTCATTCATAAATGTTTGCTACCTCAATACAAGGACTCAAGTACTGGCTTCAAAAAGTGTCAAGTTGGAAAATATGTTGTCAATTTTCAAATGTTCTAATCGATATCCTACAACTGTCACCCTTATCACTATCGCCGTACGCAGGAGCTGATTCGATTTTGCATCCAGGAAGAACTTTTGTGAGTGGTAGGTACCTCAGGCAGTTAGAAGAAAACCCTAATTACGTAAACTATGTTCTTTGGACGGACGAGGCAACATTCACGAGGTCAGGACTTTCAAATAAGCATAACGACCACGTTTGGGCTCGTGAAAATCCACATGCTTCATGGCAGGGCAGATTCCAACATCAGTGGCGGCTGAATGTGTGGGCTGACCTTTATGACGGGCATGTCATCGGTCCCGTCATTATACCGTCACGTCTGAACGGTAGCAACTATCTAACGTTTTTATTAAACGGAATTCGAAGAGGTGATTGACAACTCTCCTGTAGCTGACTGGGATTACTTTAAGAGCCAAAGAAACATGGTGTTTCAGCATGATGGAGCTCCTGCATATTTTGCTCACAACGTACGAGAACATCTTAACGTTCGCTTTCCGCGAAGATGGAACGGCCCCGGGGGATCGGTGCTATGGCCTACTCGTTCTCCGGACCTCACACCCTTGGACTTGTTTGTGTAGGGTGATGTGAAGGACAGAGTGTATTTCTCCGATTGCCTAACGGGTGCCCAGATGGAACAGCGTGTAAGATCTGTTTTCGCCAATAAGACCGACGATGGTGCGAAATGCCACACAAGCCATATCCCGACGAGCGAGGTTGTGTATTGAGCAAGGTGGAGCACACTTCGTACCGTTTCTGTAAATTTGACGTTTATTGTGAAAAAGTAAGTGTTAATTTAGGTTGTTTCGTTAGGTTAGGTCTTTTAAAATTGTTATCGTTCCGCGCTTTAGGTAGAAACGGAGGTACATTATGCGTAGTTTACTCTTTAATTTTACTGAAATAGGGTTTGCACATCAGTGAAAATATTTTTTTTAGTTTGTTCTTAAATATCGTGAATGGACTCGTCATAAGGCCACATTAAACCTCCTTTAGGCTTTACGGGGTATTTTGTAACACGTTGTATACCCAAGCGGGAATATTTTCGAGCAGAAAGTTTAAATCGAATCGCATCGATGGACAGGTAATTGAATCAATTACGTCGGAGAGCACGGCGACCGTGATGGCGAACATCATGGCCTCTATACATTATGGCTGGACATCGGCAAGTACCCACGATGACGGCTTGGCGGCTACTTTCGTCGATGTTTGGTGACGTCATAACAATGTTGAACGGTATAGCTACAGTCATTTCTAAATTCTAAATTTTGGTGTGACTAGTAGGTAAATCCACATTATTATTTCAAAAATATAGTTAGTTTTAGATGAAGACGAATGACATAATCAATAAACAGGTTTTACGATCTGGGTTTGGGATTCGAAAATGCATATTACTCCATAATTTGTTTGTTGTTAAACATACTACAATAACATTCGGATTAGAAAGACTATTTCAAAACTACAAAATTAACTCGAAACTCGTAATTCTGTTAAGGTATCGTTACATTTTCATCAATGGAAATCGTTTGGACCGCCAAGTTCCGCTTTGCATCAGATGCAGTGAAGTCACAGTCACTTCCTCTCCTAGACTCCTAGAGCCGCGTGTTTCAACTCTTATTGCACTCATTGCGCATTGGTGATTCTATGTGCGATTCATTATGAACGACAGTATCTTGCCACAAAGTGGTTTACGAATTTTTATTTAAGTACAAAAGAAACAAGAGGTTCTTATTGAATTTGTCATTCCCAATAATTAATCATTTCTAAATTCGCCCACCCCCAGTAACTTTTGTACATATTGTACTGGATGAAGCAATGACAACCCCGGCATGTTATAGTGCAGAACGTAAAACGCGTCACCTGGGCACGCTCGTCTGGATAGTTGTTGGTCACCTGATTGTAAGTGATCACTGCCGCCTACGAATATCATTAACGCTTGGATCATCGACGTAAAGCAAAACTGTCGCTTCATGTCGATCTACTGTGAGCCTGCCTATTCATGCTGAATCATGATTGATAACAGCGTGGTTCTACACTTAAAGATTAGCTTCATGCCTATTTATTCAGGCTTATTTGGAAGAAAAAGATAATAAGAGCATCGCGGCCCATCAATGACAATAGTGTGGAGGGACCATGATATGAAACACGCACCGCGTCGCATTGCACGCCGACATCAAGCCCACAGCGCCGCAGCGGAAGGCTGCCCTGTATTCGCTTAATGCGATTATCGGATTTTGATTTCGTTTCGCACTGATTGTCGTTAAATGAAATGACTGACAGCTACAGGAGACATATCTTTTAAATTTGGTTACCCCATAAAATACGTACATGAGTCATTACCAAGGCCAACATTAATTATGCTTGTCGACTGTCTCAGTGATTTACTGTCGCGAGAACAATAAATCACCTCGCGAGTCCGCGAGACGAAGCGTGCAAGTGCCTCGAGCTACGGTAAGCTAGAAGAGAGCTCGGGCCGGCCACTAGCGCTCAACGCGCGCAACAAGTAGAGCGGCGTGTCTACACCCGTGGCGGCGCGAGACTTAGCCCTAGCGCCGGTCCTCGTCTCTGCAGCGGGTATGTAGGGCACAATGCTCAGGGCTCGCTGCATCCTCACGCGATGATTGCTCAGCCTTGACGACTCAATTGCCATTATGCTTCTGATTGAAACTACGTTATCTAAATTGTAACACACCCGATATACACAGCAACCTATACCATAAAGCAGGAGCACTGTCTAAGATCTCTGTGTACGTAAGATGTGTTGGGGGTGAATAATTACATTTGGACACTGATTTAATGAGATTTCAGCTGCGATCTGTTCAGAATCGGGCTAGCAGCATGAGACATTTATCTTATACTTATAGTACAACTTAGCTACAATATAGTAATTGTGCATATATTCTTGGAAGAACTTACCACTTCCCAGAAGGTAAATAGGTTTGGTTAGATGAAAACAAATGAGATCGAAAGCATCTCTAAAGGATGGCTTTTTTTCTGCTTGAATTTTATATTATTGTGCTTGCCTGGACACCGTATACGATTGTATTGTAACTTATACTTTTTGACATCAAAATATTCAAAATAATTGTTACCCTTTTTTTCTGCAAACCGAAGGGTTAACAAAACAATAAATACATGATTTTTATGGATTTGTTGATTTTGTATTGTCAGTCATAGTCGGTGAAGCGAGGCATTCACATAAAATGCGTTACACTTGGCCTAATGACAAGGGCTGCAAATCCAAGGAGAAACTAGGCTCGAGCGTAACACATTGTTAATTCTTCCGGTGGGGAGAACATAAATACAAAATGCAGCCGCTTGCAAGTCGCTGACTTACTGCTGATGGGTGGAATAATACGCGTTAACAGTGAAAGTAGTATTAGTATTTTCCGGCGGAATTGTTATTTTCGTTCTCGAGTCTAGAATCTATAGCAAAATACATTTTCATGATTCCACGACATTTAAATAACTAAAAAGCAATCTATAACTTCGCGTAAAAGAAAAATACTTGAAGAAGACGTGGAACGACTCGTGTGTAAATAAATACCTTTACATAAGTGCATTTGATCCACTCGAGGAATTCCGTCGAAGTACTGGCGCTATGGCGTTATAATAGTACTAGCTGACCCGGCGAACTTCATATCGCCATATTTTTTTGCCATTTAAATACTGTCTAAAGTCTAAGATTTAAATACCTAATTAATTTATTGCATTGTAAAACAATTTTCGTTTTTACTACTGGAGAGAAACCAATAAAAAACTCTAATCACTCTTGGCAGAGTTTTGTCAATAATATATTTTTTTTGTATTAAAAGTAGACATAAATTACAAAACATATTACAATTTAAATATTACATAGCATCATTTTGCCTAGTTATTATATAAGGTCATATAGTCCACCACACGGGCTCAGTGCAAGTTGGCGGAGTTTATTTAACTAAGAAATTCTTGGAAAGCGTTATGGTATGCAGGTTTCCTCACGATGTTTGCCTTCACCGCTATTGAGCGTAGTGATTGTCTTTCAATGCACACATATCTCCGAAAAGTCAGAGATGTGCCCTGGGATTTGAACCCGTGACCATCGTAAACATGTTGGCAGTCGCGTCTGGTACATTACCAACGGGCAACCACGCGCTTCTGTGAATTACTTTTATTTATTTGAGAAGAGTATCTTACAGTATCTATACAGATCTATACAGTACATCTAAGTACAAATAAATAAAACCTTCATACTGCCTATCCAGGTGACGTACGTAATAAAACAAAATTTAAAAATATAAAACCGCATATTGTTTTATTATAATGTCTAGATACGCCATCAACGTACCAATTTTTTTTTATTCTGGTGTCTGAAAACAATACTGTTGCGGAATTTAAATTTATCCCCCAGGGCACCTAAACTTACAAAAAACAATGTCCTTTATAAAATTGAAAAATTATAATTAGATATATTTTGGTGTACTCCAGCAAAACGCTTCGATAAAGTATGCCTTGTCAAAACTGTTTAAATCATCTCAAACAACCATGGGCAATTTTTGTAGATATGGACATCGTTTTATTTGACTTTTTTTTTTTTATTGCATTGAATGGCGAGACGAGCATGCCGTTCGCCTGATGGTAAGCGATGCGACCGCTCATGAACAGTAGCAAAACCAAACAACACCTTGAATTACAAAGCAATGCTTGGCACTCCACTGCGCTCGCCATCCTGAGACACAAGATGTTAAGTCTCAATATGTCCAGTAGTTACTCTGGCTACAATGTCCTTCAATCCGAAACACACCAGTGCATTTAAACTGCTGTTTGACGGGAGAAATAGACATTGCGGTGGTACCCACCCAGGCAGCCTCTCACATATGAGAGACCTACCACCAGTAAATAATATTATACACACAATGTAGGGGAGAGCGGGGCTGGTACTAACAAATTTTGTATTATTGTTTATATCTTTAAAAATAATTAACATTTTTGTTTTATTTTTTCTTTAAAACATGCTTTGGTTATTCAGCTATGATATTAGTAACAAAAACCATCTGCTAGATTAGTCGTTTCAGCAACAGACGAATCAAAACCAAAAAAGACATTTGTTAAAACCTACCCCGCATGTGGGGCAAATATTAACAGAGCTGGGGTAAGTATTAACGTAAGGGACAATTATTAACAGAGACTTTCGCTGTATAAAATAAATAAATAAAATGTTATTTATACTAATGAAAATGTTTTATTGTACTTAAGATTAATCAAATCTGTAAGTTTTATGATAGGAACTGAAAGAAATATAGTATTTATTAACTTAATACCTAAACATTATATAAACTTTTTAGTATCAAACAGTCTTTTGTTATCGTAATGAGGTAATACCAGTCTAGTTTAATTAAGCTCAGTCTGTATAAAATGACTGTGTAAGGTATTCTTAAAACATAAAAACTAACAATGATTTATTCTGTGTGTTAGGCGGAAATCGGTACGTTCTCCATATCATCCAATTATTCAGAAAATGATTCTTCACCCTCTGAAAAACAATTGAGGTATATGTATGTTCTGGTGTCACTTGTAAAACAGGTGATGTGGGCGCATTTTTTTGCATAAAATACATTGTATCCAGTCAAGTCCAGATGTGTCTTGATTATAAGACTCGGCACAAATTAAACAGAAACAGGCATTTTCTTCACTATCATCCTGCAAAATACGCTTTTTAACCTTTTCTGTCCGGGTTTCTTTACCTTTTCCTTTCCCTTTTCCTTTCCTTTCCCCTTACATTTTGTATCAGTCTGGCTACTTTTCATCTTTTTTGATAATTTTAATTGTGCTTCCTCCTCTAAGGCCAATTTTCCGGGAGTGTCAGTGAGAATCGTTGAATTCCTTAAACGTTTTCGTTTGGATTCGACGCGTGGTAGAGCTTTTGGAAACAGTCTTATTGAGCATATGTTAAAATTATCATTTCTTGATGGTCCTGGCATATTTGAAGGTCCTGGCTCATTTAGTGGGCTAAGCATAATAGACAATCTTGGCTCATTTGACGGTCCCACCTCATTTGATGGTACCCGAGATATTTGATCAATCACCTCAGAAACACTTATATGTATCAATATCAGGCATGTTCAGGTGATCCTTGGTTTTCCATCGAAATAGTATTTGGATTGGGACAACCAGTTACAAATGATGGTACAAAGTTGCAGTCTTCAAATGGCAGTTTTAACATGTTAATACTTACCCCACTCAATTTGTTAATTTTAGCCCCAAGGCTACTTTTTTTACTTAATCAATTGTAGAAAATAATCTAGTCAAAATAATTAAATATAAATAATATAGTTTTACTGCCAATAAAATGCAGTTTGATATGGAATAAAATTTAAATCAATTTAGCGAACAAATAAGTCTTAAATCAATTTATTTCAACATAAGAAAAGTTCGTTTACCTGTCAATCCGAAGTCACTACGCATAACTATTACAAGCGAGTGCCGGCCGGCAACAGACAAGTGAGTACACGTTCGGCTGCGTATATATAATTTCTAAACCGAGTCTCACATTATTAACACATCACGTTTGGCGGGAATAAACTTGTTAATTCTTACCCCCGTTAACACCAGCCCCGCTCTCCCCTACATATTTTTTGAATTTTGTTCTATTTGGTCAGCCGTCACAATGGAAAGGTAGATCATTTTACGTTGGTTGGTCGTGGAAGCTTGACCGTCTTTTACGAAACAAACAAACAAAGATCATCCAATATTTTACGCATCAAGGCGCATTATCATATTTTATAAGGCCGCCATTATTCTGTAAAACTGCTTTATATCGTCTAGGCGTTGATTCTACAAGATTTTGTAAAGTTTTGACCGGTATAGTCGACCATGTTTCATGAATTCTAGTTTTCAACAAATTCCTGTTGCCTTTCATGGAAACAGGAATTCTCGGGTCAATTTATCCCATAAATGTTTAATAGAGTTCAGGTCGAGTAATATTGAAGGCCATCCCAGTAAGTCCACTTCGTTATCTTCAAAATATTGTTCAGTTATACTTGCTGTATGCTACAGATTGTTGTCTAGTTGGAACTTAACGCCTGGTAGTAGTTACAGAAACCGCGGTTCCTGCTTCCTATTACTATTTTTTGATCCCTCGTATCACAATCTTGGGATTGATTTCACACTGCCCCACAATTTGTCGATCATCAACAGAAGTAGTAGACCTAGGACGCCTCTACCGTGACCTATCTGCAAGAATAAGACATTCCAAACGTTTCTGCATTATTACTCGCTTATCTTCTGGATTACCTTTAAATAATTTTCCCTCAGCACTAGAGCTTTTTATTAATATTGATGTTATTTATTTACCAATCACCTTTGTTCTATATTCTACTTGTTATTTTCGCTTTGGAGCCATAATTAATTCTAAAACAGTCATATCACCACACAATATCTTATTAATAAATGTAAACTACCTAAATATTTCCTATTTCAACTGACTTTTGACGCACTCAATTCAAGTAGTGAGAATATAAACATTGATTAACAAAGAAAGAAAAATGAATTTCGAGAAATTCGATACTGTATCTATGTTTTTCTTTTTATTGCATTGAATGGCGAGACGATCATGCCGTTCGCCTGATGGTAAGTGATGCGACCGCTCATGAACAGTAGCAAAACCAAACAACACCTTGATTTATAAAGCAATGCTTGGCATTCCACTGCGCTTGCCATCCTGAGACACAATATGTTAAGTCTCAATATGTCCAGTAGTTACTCTGGCTACAATGTCCTTCAATCCGAAACACAACAGTGCATTTAAACTGCTGTTTGACGGGAGAAATAGACATTGCGGTGGTACCCACCCAGGCAGCCTCTCACATATGAGAGACCTACCACAAGTAAATGTATTAGTATAGTGTATCCGAACATAAATAGTAAACAGTTATTTTATTGAAACTGGGTATTTTAGAAATTACGTGACATCATTGTTAAGGTGAATTAATTTCAACTAACTTATACAGGGTATCTCAAGACTGCTACCGAAACCGAAGCCGAGTGGTAGTTTTAGTGACTACAAACACAATGCAACTAAAAATTTCGCAAAGAAACGCGACAATTATTTTTTATGATTTTTTAAATATCGTCATATTTGGGTGGTAAATCCATATTTTTTGCTAAAATAATAATTTAAACACTTTTATACCTAAGATTATTTATAAATTGAAGGGTATACCCTATTATTTTAGGAAGAAATGTATTTACCACCCAAATATGGTCATAGGAAAAAAATAACCAAAAAAAAATTGTCGCTTTTTTTTGCAACTTTTTCTATTGCATTGTGTCTGAAGTCACTTAAACTACCACCCAGCTTCGTTTTCGTTAGCAGTCTTGAGATACCCTGTATGTATAGAAGATAGATTTCATTGCGGATGTTAATAGTCGACGCGGATGTCACCGGCCACCGCAGATAGCCGCCAAGCTACCAAGATGTAGATTATTTTACTCGTAATATACAGTACATTATGTACTACGAGTATATGTACACCTATAACGTGTACAGTGTCCTAACGCTAAACGTTTAAAAGGCAAGTATACTGAATCACCTTCTAATGCAAAATTATACCAACTCAAATGTTTCAACGTAAGCTGATTGTGAAAGGCCACGGTGGAAAAACTTATTCGATGTAATAAATATCGATAATATATTATTATTCATATCATGTGCTGAGAATGCAAATCCACATGTTTACTCCATCGTGCAATCTCCAGTCTTTCAAAAGGAGCGTAGACAATCAATTGAGTATACACTTGGAAAAGTGACGAGTGGGTACAGAATAGAGATAATAAAAATGAATTAAACTTAGTTGCCACTTCTGTATAATCACTGTATTGGCAACTTATGTTGAAAAGGGCAACGCTAGAGGTTCTTACCCGTCCTAATCTGGTGAAGACTGCCTTGTAAACAAGGTGGTAAAGAAAAAAAAGTGACATAATCAAAATAATGTATAACATTTTAAGGATTCAATCAAATATTTTCATTTAATTTAATATTGTATCGCCCCAGGGTGCTCTATCAAAAACAGCACTGTCTTGGCAAATATTCAAAAACACCAAGCCCAATGATTTCCTTTAAGATATTGTTAACTTTACAAACAAGAATAAAACAGCTCTCGCACTACGCAGTACGCAGGCTGTATCGAGTAACACAAGATGCACTTACAGCCATTAGACTCTTTCAATACAACACAAAGACTAGAAAGAGGGATTACATGTGGCAAGGAGAGCTCTCACCGTAGGAACACAATAGAGACTCACCTTCATATTATGATTATAGCGATGTCTGAAGGTCGTGCTTCGTACAAGTACTGACGAGCGAATATGACTAAATAAGTAACACGAACAATAATAATTAAGATATCAACAAACAGTAATAACTAAAATTCCAGGTTTTTTTGTCTGTATTTAGTTTCTTAATATTTGTTTTATTTCTGTAATAAAAAAGAGGTTATATACTCATTCACATGTGGTAGCTCAATTGAAAGAGAAGCGCTCCGCCCAAGCCGGTGTTCAAGGGGTGCCCTCCTCACTGACGTGTCTATATAGGTATCTAATGGTCACTCACCTCAGCGATAAAAGAAAACATCGTGGAGAAATCTATATACCTAAAAGTCCTTACAAGGATTTTAAAAGCATGTACAGGTTATTAAACCACAATTAGGTTTGAACTGTTGATGGTAGAATTTTGATATCTTCTATGACAGCGACTACCGCACATCAAGGTATGAAAGCTCGAAAGTCGGGTCGACATAATTTCATTTACCGACAAGAGACTCAGGGGAACTGTATCTGGACTGCACTCTATTAGGGCATTTTAACATACTTTTTTGCGCCAGTGTTAAAAGATTCGCCCCTATATACGAGATATAGATATGTATGTGTAGGTGTTTAATAATTTCCAGACAATTACATATATATCCAAGTCAATTTATAAAATAAAAGACTTAAAAATAGGTTTATCGATCACATGCATAGAATATTTTACGCTCCGGAAAATAGGTGATCACGCAATAGAAGAGTTGACATGTGACCGCGAGGCACCGACACAGCACAGACGCCACTCTAGCCGCCGTCCGACCGGTGAGAAAACAGATTATACTGATAAACGTGTACGTGAGGTCGTCTCGAAAGTTGAATCACTAAGGAAATCGATTGAAACCACGCCAGTACGTATAATACACATTTGTACATGCGTATGCAATAAACATAAACGCTAGCGACGTAATTAATCTTGAAATAGCAGTAAGTTGAACCAAACCTGAACAGAGTGCACTGTACGCGCCTTATCTGGGTAAGCTTCCAGGCTGCGGGGATCAACAGAGGTAGTGTATCGCCGAGATGCGCTGCTCCATGGATATTCAGGAGCGCAGCCTGTCGCACTCGCGCGCACTCGCCGCGGCACGAGCGTAGGCGCTGGGGCCAGGGTTGCCAGCCTCGTTGCTCAATTATTCATAACTTTAATTTTACATCGCAGTTCATACAAAAGTTAGACTTCTTACAAATAACACCGCATTGTTTAAGGTAAAAAAAAATGTAGACAAGCCCACAGATATGCACGATTTGAACGTTACGGAAGCAGAGGTACAAAAAATAGATTAACAAAACAGTATAATAACAATAGGTTTTATTTGTTTATCCAGTTGAAATATTTAAAGGTAAGCGGTATAATGACACGTTTCCCGGAATCAGTCACGCACAGAGTGGCAAGCCGGCACGCGATGACGCAGCGCCAGCGTGCCCATGAACCTGGCCGCGACGCCGACGCACCGCGCGCCCAGCGTGCAGCAATCACGCGCCCCTCAGCGCACTCACCTTCTCTTTACTTGTGTGGAACGCAGTCGAGTGGCGCCCAAGCGAGCGAGTAATGTACACTGAACGAGCGATACTGCCGGCGCTCGGCTCTCTGAGCTGCTGTTACACGTGCTTGTGCCACGTAATATTATGCAATGCACAAAATGCATCGCGCTGCGCCGCCCGCGCCCCGCCCCGCGCCCGCTGCCGGTTTACTCTTATACATAACGTTGTTTACAGATGCTTGTACGAGGCACTGCGTTCTCTTCACCGTGCTAGTAAATTACCTATATTTCAAATCAGACAAAAACGAATTGCAGTTGCAAATATGCAGTTCCCTTTATGAGTCCTGTGACCAGTCATTCACGACATGTGGCACCGCAACTAGATGATGATGACATTTGATATGTCTAAATTCATCCCAACGTTGGAACCCGTCCCAGTGACCCACGCAATTGAGGCGCCTTCCCGGCTCAGTCCGTTAAGGTAATTTCAAGAGTGACCAAACCAACCAATTGTATCGACGTACCGGAAATATACAAGTAATGGTATATAAGGGGGAAGGTTACCATGTTTACAAAAATTTTACCATTGATTACCATTACAACTACAACCAAAAAAAACTTATCATAACGAAATGTTACTTACAAAACTACGTTCTGATAATTCTTTGTATTCCCTACCAGGCTATTAGTCTGAAAATGCCTCTGAAATATTTGGAATAATACAGATTCCTGTAGCTAGAAACAATAACCAGCCGGAATTACGAAGGTTGAGTAGCAGAGCAGATTTGTCCGTAATAACGCTAGAGAAAAAAATAAAAAAACTGGATAAACACAGACTTAGTTGAATACTAAACAATGCACTAAAAATCTATACCGGCCGGAAAATAATAATTGTAGATGCTCACAGCCGGAGCAGCGAGACACACCCGCCCGACACCGGACACCGCGGCTCGCCCGGACACCTAATTACTATCCTACTCTCAGATGAGATTATTGAACATTGAAACAAAAATATGATACGTTGTGCACTCATTACTTTGGACAAAGGAAAATGTTTTAGTTAATTTAATGGACCGGCAATGGCTACCCAAATGATAAATTAGGCACTTTGTTACTGCATTTGGGGACTCGTGTTTCATAATGAACTAGTATGGCACAATGGGACAAACATATTTATCATAATATAAGGCGTTACACTTCACTGGCCATGGAGTGCGGCGGTCACTAACACGTACCTCTCGTTTGTTTGTAGTTTTTACTACTTCATCTACTACTTAGTTTAGTTTCTTGTTGATGTTGAAATAATTGTAGTGTATTTTTCAGTCCACAGGTCGAAATTTATTACAATGTGCGAACATGTCTTTTGGACTTTGGTGCGTGAGAACTATTTTTGCAAAATTATGCAAAAAATAATAATTTTGTATTCGTGCTCGTGATAATTCACATAAAAAGTGACGTCACAAGTTCCAAGCTAGCCTCACAGTTTTACATCTTTTTATAAGCGGCTAGTTTTTAACGAACAGGCATTCACATTACTGAACATTAAATAAATATGGAAGGAAGAAAATTTGTATTACTTTGGGAGTTTCATGAGTGCGATTAGATTTTAAATTCAGGCAGTCCATATGGTTAAAAAAATAACTTATTTATTAAAATCCATCATATATTTATATAGATCGGTGCTTCTTAAACAAGGAATTATCCTGTGTCTTAGGAAACCAGTGACGTCACATTCAATAAATAAGCGCCACAATCCTACAAGTTTTGTAAGTTGTTATGTGGCCATGGAATATTGTGCGCCGCCCTACCTTGAACCATGCAGGCTATTTAGAAATAATCTGACCGTAACCCTCTTGCAGAGTTCTCGAACGTAAGTATGACGTCATTTTGGCGCACGACAGTCTCTAGTGACGCGTTGTTGCTGGGATTTACCTGCTCGGCTATTTCATATATCCTGCTAACATTTATTCTACATAAGATGATGATGATATGATGATATGAGTTCTTTCCCACCGGTCGATACAATTAGGCTGGTTTCCTTTTTTATTGCTAACGAGAATGCCGTTCGCATGATGGTAAGAGATATGACAGCTCATGGATATTAACAAAACCAAACAACACCACGACTCAATGATGCGTCGTATTTTTATAATATATCATTGACCATGACTTCAAAGAAATGCTGGCCATCCTGACACATAAGATAATCACAATATGTCACAGTAAAAGCTTCAAAATGGATATGCACAGGCCAAACCCAACAAGCGTCACATTTTCATGAATCTTTATGGCGGTTGTATCAATGTCGCGTCGTACCTATATGGTGATCGCCACCCGGGGGGACAGGTACATCCTATTACTTGGAACCACCGATTCCTGAATCCTGATTCATGCAGTATGTTGGCTCGACCTGACAATTTGACCGCTGTCAGTGAAAACACTCCCCGCTCTCTCTCTCTCTCTCTCACCAACTCCACAGGAAGTCCACTGCTGAACAAAGGCGGAAGGCCTCACCCATGGATCGCCACATACACCAGTGTATAGCGGCCTGTCCGTCCACCTAGTTGGTGGGTGTCCTTCATTTCACTTGCTTGACTCTCCGACTTGACCTCTCTGCGCTACTCCCAACCAATTAGTGTTACTGAAAATACGAGCGCTCACCATTTCCAGTTAAATATAATTTCTATTTAAATCCACGGCTTAAAAGAGCATTGTATTGGCGACCTCTGTGTCATGAGAATATAGGACAGGCTATTTCGGCTGCTTATATTGGATAAGCGGACGATTGAGTATTGAAGTAGAAATATTTACATATTAGTTTTATTTCGACAATTTACGTATCTGTTAGCATAATACTTTTTCTTTTTTTAATTATCGACGAAGCTCAAATGATACTCCAGGTGAGGGATAAGCAATGTACCTAATTGGCTATCATGTCTTCCATTAACGTCTTAAAACTAGACATGTTCTTGGTTAATCTCCTCTCTCTGATTACTGTATCAGCCCATATACGTCCCACTGCAGGGCACGGGCCTACTCTACAATCGAGAATACTATTGAGAGTGGTCAGGCCATATAGTCCACCACGCTGGCCTAGTGCGGGTTGGCGGACTTACATACCATAGAAATTCTTATAAATCGCTATGGTATGCAGGTTTCCTCACGATGTTTTCCTTCACCGTTTGTTCTGATTACTAATTGAAAGAAATTAAACATAGTGAGTAACAAAACAATAATAAAACACGCGGGAGTA
This sequence comes from Hyles euphorbiae, assembly GCA_023078785.2. Taxonomy (NCBI): domain Eukaryota; kingdom Metazoa; phylum Arthropoda; class Insecta; order Lepidoptera; family Sphingidae; genus Hyles; species Hyles euphorbiae. The sequence continues at coordinate 1,183,732 of CM041058.1, read as the reverse complement.
ATTGAAGACATGGCAAGAGACGACCGTCTCCCGCACATATCTGGTTCGTAATAATGTCAGTAGAGACGGTGCATTCCGTCTTGTCATATAGGCTATCAAAGACTCAAGCCGTCGAAAAAAACTTGTCCACCAACGATACGTTTTGATCGTGAAGATCAAATGGAAGGTAGGATAAAGTCAAACCGAATATAAAATACAAAATGTCGCTTTCATAATATAATTAAGCCTCTTACAATATCAACACAAAATCATAGAATTTACGGTGATATCGCTCACAGTTCGTGCAGATTTTTTGTACTTAAAGTTTAGTTAAGTTAGTATTGGTGGTCCCTTTGAGGCTACGCTTGTAGAGTCGCGGCGCGGCGTAACCAGCGAGCTACGGCGGCGCGTAGACCCCACAGTGCCGCGCTGACACACATTGACGTGATTTAATTTACTACCGCAAATTTTACAAAATGTTGTATACGTGAGGTAAGGCTCTATTAATTCGTATATTATGTTCCGCTTTAATTCGGAAGGACGTGGACACAAATTAATTAAAGTTGCTCTTATCCAATTTACTTAAATAATTCTAGTTATTATATTCAAGTACAATACAATAAAAGTAGTGCCACTATTATTATTAGTATTGTCTATATTAATTTTCGTTTTATAAATAAACACCACAGTAGATACGATAAATGAAAATTAACAACAATCTACTGGTGGTAGGTCTCTCATATGTGAGAGGCTGCCTGGATGGGTACTAGCGCAATGTCTATTTCTCCCGTCAAACAGCAGTTTAAATACACTGTTGTGTTTCGGATTGAAGGACATTGTAACCAGAGTAACTACTGGACATTAGACTAAACATCATATGTCTCAGGATGGCGAGCGCAGTGGAATGTCAAGTATTGCTTTGTAATTCAAGGTGTTGTTTGGTTTTGCTACTGTTCATGAGCGGAACCTGGACCTCCTAGAAGGAGCCTGATGGGAAGCGCATCGCTTACCATCAGGCGAACGGCATGCTCGTCTCGTCATTCACAGCATTAAAAAAAACTACAAATTCAAAAAAACTGCGAGTAATTCTTAAATGCCTATGAAGTGTTTATAACTTTTCAAACGTTTCGCACCCGCTCTGAACGGTAGCGAGTTCAATCCCTGCGCGGTTGTACATACATATGTATAATGGGTACAGCCCGGCGCAGACTTATTTCCGCTGCTGGTTTACGCACGGGAATGTGACGTTTGTGAACGCAGTCATTTAACAGGAGTCACTTTAATGCAGATTAATATTTTGACATGTTTAGCCTTACAAAATAGTTAAACAAAAACCCCTATGATGATTGTGGCATGAGTACATATTTGTGGCAGGCATATGCTGGATTTCAAGACATATTACTGAACCTCAAACCTGTAAGCAGATGTAAAATCAATCCCATCAAAAACATCCTGTAAAAAATTCCAAGTCTCGCAGCTCAGTTTTTTACCGCTAAGTTGTGAGATCCATGTAATACCAAGTCGATTAATTCATTTAGTCCTTGCTTAAGGGACCTTCTGTTTATCAATCAAGTCAATCAGTGAGTGACAAAATTACGAAAGTTTGACAAGTTATAATTCTTAAACTACTGGTCAAATTGAATGAAATTTTAAATATACCGTGTTTACATAATGCCTGCATAGTAACTGAAAATTCAGGCTTCTTGCTTTAACCAAAACGAAGTTAGGGGGGGTTGAAAATGGTCTGAATTGCTTCGAGAAAACGACTGTGCCTTTTTAGCTCGACTTGTAGGGGGCACTGCCGTGCCCCCAGACCATTCATAAAATTATATTTTTTACATAAATGTAGGTTTAAGGGGTAAGTCCATGTAGAATTTTCAAAAAAGCGTTTTTTTTTCTGTAATCTGAAAATATGGTATATTGAGCGTGTACTGACGAGAGGGGGAAGAAAAAAATCAAATATTTGCTGAGCTATAGTTATTTGAATGGAAAAATGGGTAAGTATATTATACTAGTTATTTTCCTGTACTAAAACTTTAAACGCGATTATCTCGAAACTGTATTTTCAAAAACTGCTCGTATTATAACTCAAAAAATTATCGACCGATTTGTTTGAAATTTGGTGAGGCCTTTTTCTACATTACTACTAGGATAAACCTAAAACTTTTGATATTTGGCGTTGATTAATTACTTTTTAAGGGTTAAAATGTCACAAAAATAGCCCTAAATTCTAATTTTTTTTCAGTCTTATTTTATAATGAATTTTATTATTTTTTTTTTACTTTTTTATGTTTATCCTTTCCGTTAATATCTTATAAAAAGAAAACACTACAATTTTTTTTTTGTTTCAAATCGATAGATTAAGAGTGATAAATGCAGCAGTTTGGGACCTCGCGCCGTAGGCAGTCGACAGAAAATGATCCAGAGACGCCATTTTGGAAAAAAAATGTACCTTTAAAAGGTTAAATAAACTTGTGCTAAAATTTCAAAACAATATAATTATTTTATCACCTTAAAAAATCCGTTTAAAAAATGACCGATTTTGAGGCTTCTGCATGGACTTCCCCCCTTAATACATGTACACGATTAGATCGAAAATTAAATGGGACAAGGACTTATACAAGTGTAAGCACCTTAAAGATTTGATTACATTTGATTAGTAGTGGTTGGGCCGCAGGCGGGCGCGGCGGGCGCTGGCAGCGGACAACAAACATACCGCGCGTATTGGGCAATAACCGATCGATTACTTTATCAAACAAACATAATTGCCAAACTTTGTAAGACTAACAGCGGCGCACCGGAGGAGCCGCGCCTCAGGATTACCAAAAGGTATTTAAAACTACCCGATACTAAAAGAAAATTTTACGAACACTTTAAACATATTTAGAAGTGTCGCTTTACTAAACTTATTACAGTTTAGCTCAAGACTATTTCTTGAACGCGATAAATAATTAAATACAAAAGTCTCGCCTTTTGCTTACTTTTCAACTAGCTTTTCTCGAGTCTGTTTAAGTACCTACTTACTGTGTTTGTGCATAAAAAAAGCACTGCGACTAACAGAGAGACACGCAACTATGGGTATCTACTTTGTGGAGCGAATATCGAGATGTCTTTTTAAATAACTACATAATATTATATATGACAATAACTAAATACAATAAATTTTTGGAAATGGTACCATTATCACACAGATTTCACTCTTCCCATCCTTATTAAATCCCGCTCTCCCATGATACAAGCGTTATGGATATTCCTGGGCGGCAGTAATGTGATTAATTGCCATGAGGTGACCTGTTTGCTCTTTTGCCGAAGCTAGGCAATAAAAAAAATACAAACTCATTCGCCAATTCGTATCTACTCATAACGAAACGAAGGGTGCCGACGTACATATTATATGGTACGCAAAATAAATCAAATAATCAAGTAGTGAATAATAAAGACACAATTACGTAGTTCCGTTTCATGACGCGTGAGAAGTTACCCGCGCCCTGGGGACCGAGCCTGGGCTCTGGTAAACTGTAACAGGTGTCGAAAGGCGAGTCAATAATTGACCAATTACACTTCGATGTGACACACTTTTGGAAACATATTTGTTAAGGATTTGAACGTGCGTAAATTAGTTGGAAGTTATACGTGGAGTGATAATGTTGATCATCTCACAGAGACAAAGATTGCGTCACCAGCGTGGACACAGTTGTGTTGAGTGGGACAATATTACACAACCTAGTTCATCGTACGAGATAATACTATGTTTCTCTATAAAATATATAAATCATCTGTTTTTATATTTAAACACAGCCGCCCACAATCTGTCTGCCAAGCCGGAATCTTACACTCCTCGGAATATAAACAAATTGTAACTTTTCTGAAAGTTTTATTTCATTATTAAAAGACTAGTGTATAGTGTAAAAAAAAACGAATTATAATTACGTATTACGATAACACGAAATATAGTGTCCTTGGCTATACAATTCATCTTGTCCTTTATTATTCTAATATTTGGCAAGTACAGCCAACATCTGGATTGAAATGTTACTTAATTGATAAATAGATTTATGAAATTACTTTACGCGACATTTTGGCTGAGGCAACCTTTTGTTGACGACAATTGCGTCAAGACGTGGGCTATTGAGTGAGGGCCGACAGGGGTTCGCGGGTGAGTGTGGGGTGCGAGAGGGCGCGGGAGGGGTATGGCACCGTCGCCGGGACTTGTTGCGCGTGTCGCTGACAACGCTGACGAGCCCCCCTGCTCCGCTGTCTCGCTGTCCCGGTGCTACCAGTGGCCCAAATGCCGCCAGCTTACACGTCTTATGTTCAACATTATACATATGTACATAGGTACTATAATTTTCTTCATATACATAATTAGAGATCCAAATTTTCTTACAATCACATTTTTTGTTGTTATTGTACTCGTATTTTGAAACGTATTGCTTTAAGAATACATGACTATTCTTAATGAAGCACTATTTGGTAATCTATTTTGAAAATCAAATGTCCCTTATTCACACTAAACGTAATTTTAATTATATTCAAAGTGATTTCGAAAAATCCGAGTATTGTACAAAAAAATGTAGAGTAAGTTCGGGTATTATGGCCTAGTCAGCCAATATGGCACAGTATGATTTCTCCGCAACAATCCAACACTAGCGGTTTATCTATTCGCCATATTAGCGAGACCCTTCCTCTCACGTCCTCAGCCGATCCCTGCGTTGCAGCGAGTTCGCTTGTGTCCAGCGCGTGCAACAATCGAAAATTACGTAATTTTATGTAATATTTTGGTAAGTTTTACACATTTAAGTTTCTTGAATGACCACTATTTTTACACTCCCAGTGCTCAGTTTTGTAGTTAAACTATTAATCTATAAATATGATGACAGTTTAGAGGCATTTTATTTAATTACTTTTGAGGGTAGAATTTTATTTGTCAAAACGTGCCTGCGGCCAATATGGCCCACTAGATAGATCGCTAATGTGGCCTACCAGGCCATATTGGCCACAAATGTTATACATGTCGGTATATTAATCCTTTAATGTATTTTTAAAATCTTTCTAAATGTTGGTATATTTTTCGTTTAAGGCAATGGCCCCACGAACACCGGTGTCACAAAAAAACGCCAAATTTGGTACAAAATCTCGATGAAAAAGGCAATAGAGGATGTGAGAAATAAGAAAATGGGATCACTAAAGGCTTTTAAGCTGTATAATGTACCCCGTATAACTTTATAGCGTTTGGCTGCTATAAAAGAATTCCGGATAGAATTTTAACGTGACAAATAGCGCAAAATTTATTACTTTCACACTTGCCCTACATGTTTACACATGTTTAAATTTTTGGCGATTATTTATGATTACGAAATAGGTTTATTAAACGTTATTTTTTTAAGCTAATAATTTTAAATGTTTAACTGTCCGTTACTATTAAGTTCTAAGACTGAATGAACTAATAAAGACAGTTTGATCTCATAAATTCCGTGTTTAATTTCCAAAAAGGGTTATGGTGTGTCATATTACCCGAAACTACTCTACGTCTTCACAATGTCACTAATTGTATACATGGAATGTCTCTACGTACAAGTAATTTGTAGTAAATATGACATATAACACAAGAAGTTGTCGTGGCGACGCGACGTGTACGTGGTAGTGTCGGTACGGGGCCCGGGGCCCACCCAGCGGGCGCGCAAATTGCTCGTGTCGTGCTGTCGGAGTGACAAGCGCCGTCCTGCGAATGCTGTCTTGCAACCAGAGCCCCTACTCGCACTACACAAAACAACACACTTTCTATTCTGCATGTGTAAATTCGTTTACACATAATTTGCGATCCTGAGGCTTAGTGCTATTCTCTATCCTACTGATCTTCTGCCTATTCTTATTCCACATTTACAAGATAGCAGCGCAACATAATAATCGATATTTTAATCTTTTTACACGCTTTATATTAGCTTCACTTGTATGTTTGTATGTTTGTATATTTGTATGTTTGTATATTTGTATGTTTGTTTGTAACCGACTTCTTTGGGCGCGATTTTGACCCACTTTAAACGGCCAGATTTCGTTCAAATTTTGCACACCTGTCAAAGACCGATGACAATACAATAATTCGATTAAAATATATAATTATCCTGATTAGATTCGCCAGGATTAATTATTCTTATAATTGATGACCATTGCTACATTCATCGCTAGATGGCGTTAACATTGTATTCTTCCAAGAAGCTTATACCCAAATGGAGATTGCATTCCGTATAAAACACTAAAGCACAAAAATTTGACCTTGAATGCAATCGCTGTTGCCTGCTATCCTTTTCTTTAGAGTGACAATGAATGAAGTTCACGTGAAGTTCATTCATTGTTACGCTAAAGAAAAGGATAGCAGGCATCAGCGACGTCATTCAAGGTAAAATTTTTGTGCTTCACTTTTATATACGGAATGCAATCTCCATTTGGGTATAAGCTTCTTGTATTCTTCAAGTGTCAAATGTTACTACTGACCAACAGATGGCGTTATTGATTGGAAATACAGTCGTAGATGGATGTTTTTAGTCAAAACAATTATATAATAGTTAAAAAAAACTAAAATACACGCTTTAATAAGATATACAACTAAAAAAGTAAAAATAATTGATACTGAATTTAAGATAAGAAAATGGAGTAAAATACATATATTTTATTGTTACAAAGCGTGGGGTGCAGGAGGATAAGTAATTGTTGTAAACACCCCACGCTTTGTAACAATAAAATATATGTATTTTACTCCATTTTCTTATCTTAAATTCAGTATCAATTATTTTTACTTTTTTAGTTGTATATCTTATTAAAGCGTGTATTTTAGTTTTTTTTTAACTATTATATTTTTTAATGTTATTGGGGGCACAGGAGCAAGCGTTTCACCTGATGGTAAATGATAACCGCCGCCCATTAACATCTGCAACACCGTAGGGCATGAAGATTGTGATGATTTATAATTTTACAATAAGGAATTCGGCGTTTAATGTATGGTACTATGCTGGCGTAGCAAGTTTTTTTTTTTTGCTCCATTATGCCTTCGCACGGTCAGAGCATATGCATAGCTATTTCTCAAATAATATTTTATGTCCATTTGCCCAATTTGGACGAAAGTGGTCAAATATAGTGCATCATCTGTTATTGTCCTAGAATCTAGAATCCCCGATGTTATCTGTTAGTAAGACGAAGGCAACTTTTCCATAACATTTGATAATGCAAATAAGACGAGAGCTATATGTAATTCCTAAGATTTTCACGCCAGAACTCAAAGTCCAAGTTGACGACATAAGCACACACTTATAATTTTTAATATATATCAGAAAAGAACTCATGGCGAAGATACCACCTGGCTCTGTGGTACATCTATATTGTGACAGTATGCATTGAAATTTTGATTGAAATGTTCCAAATTGTACAATACAATTCGGATTCACTGGTAATGTATTACAGTTATTCAATAACTACATGTGCTCAGCACTCGACCCCGCCAATTCGTTCCCTGGACAACATTTTAATATGCTTTCATTAGAACCACTTTAATTTATTATCCGATCCTCTCAAGACAGTATCAAATGACATTTGCAGCATAAGGATTTCGTTTTGGAATTATTGAGGCTATTTTATTCCATGGTCACCGACGAATATTGAACAGGTGTATGTTTGGTTTCTTAAATGTTACACATTGAAATAAAACTATTATTTACGGATTTTATCGCGGATTTGGTTAAATTTTTACATCTTTTAACTTCCCGGCGTTTCGATTAGGTACTTTACAGCTTTCGTGGTCACGGGGCGGACTGAGGTATTAGTCATCCGCTCAGTGACTGTTACAATTTAACTACCCTTTATTTAGAATTATTACATTAAAAAGTTAATTTAAATAATAAACAACGGGGTTGTTCTTGGTCTCAGCAATCTAGGTGCTTCGTATAAAGTAAATCACGCGACACCACCGGAATACCGTGGCAAACAGAGTCGGCGGTTTCTAGAAATATTCACATATGAATGAGCCATATTGACGAGACGCAGTTGACATGATTTTTTCACATAATATTTGTAAATGTATCCATAGATGCCATGAATAATGGATGCCTGACACATAACAATGCAAAACATTTTAAATCATATTTTTGAGAATTACATACATCCGAAAATTATATCAAATTTTTCTGGAAGCATTGACACGCAGTTAACAGCCGAATCGACAAATAAGCGCAGTATGCAGTGTGCATGTGCCCTTCAGTACACGGAATCAAAGACGAATATGCCAATAATTGGCAGAGGTTTGAAAGGTCTTTGTTCCATGCTAAATGCAAATAATCATAAAGTCATTTAATAATAATTATTTTTTCCTGATTAGATTGGTTAGTTACGAATATACATACAAAAGCGTGAAAGTCTCTTGTAATAAAAACTATGGTCTTATTTGAGAAATATTTAAACTGAAAGACTCACGCGATTATTTGCGTTTGTTACGGACAGTGACCGAAGCCGGTAACAAAAATACCGGTTATTTTTTGGTATCAATCGAAAAAAAAATACCGGTATTTTTAAAAATACGCCAATTTTATTAGATTCCTAGAATTTAACCGGTATCATACCGGTAACCGAAATAAGGGTTACCTCTATGTTTCATGCGCCATTCGTCATAAGTCAAAGCGGGGGCAGTGCCTGTGTGTGGTTATACCGCCGTATGTGTTTACTAAACATAATGGCACTATACCACACACTTATCTTTACTCATTTCTTTTTTTTTTAACAGAATTACACATCCAAAAAAACATGAACCGATTCCAGCTATATTATGTAAACAACACGACAAGTATGATATTTATTTGTTATGTAACAACAACGCGTTTTCTTTTACATTCAAGGTCTTTTTAAGGTACCGGTATTAAAACGGTTACCATATATAAGGGTAACCTTTATAATGTGTCATAGCGGTTACTTAAATAATAAAGGGAACCGAAATTCGTCGATACCGGTACCGTAATGTAGAGCTGGTTTCGGTCCCTGGTTACGGACAATCTTTACGACTCTAAATAGTTATGAGGGCCAATTAAAATCATTGCGATGGGTGGAGCGATATGTCAAGCTTCAATGTACCTGGTGCGTCGGAGGCGCGTCATGGGGCGTGCGCCCCGCGGCCGGCGCGGACGCCTCGGCCTGTACCGCTACCTGCAACCAGAGCGACCGCTCAAACCTAGTATGTGAACCTCACCTCACCAAACACCGGTATAATTTTCCCTATTTGCTATTTTTCATAGATACCTAATGGTGGCGTTCTCAGGCGGCACACCTAAATCTCAAAATGGTACAAACAAATACTGCATAAAGTTATATGCGGGACCTTTAGTGACTTTATAATAGTCATTATGTGCATACCTCCATAAAACAGTTTTACAGTTTTGTTAGTTCCGCGTGTAACATTTATAATATAAGAAAATTTGGTTCGTTGAATGTGCCTCCACTTTAGTTTAACCTACTCTCTCTTCAGCCACAGGAATAACTATGCTGAACATAGGCCTCCCCCAAAGATCTCCTCATTGATCTGTATTCTGTAGAAAGCAGCCTGCATCCAGTGACTTCCTGCAACCTTAACTGGGTCGTCCGTCCACCTTGTAGGCGGAGGTCCGAAATAATTGAAATATGTATGTTTACATAAAACTAAACAATAAGCATTTGTACAAGTAATCTAATAGAACTAACATGTCCAATATTATAAAACGTGAAGAGAGTTAAACTGTTTACAATATTTTAGCGACAGCATGACAAAAACGCATTCAGACGCTAAAAGATCGTAGACAACTTTTACTTATTGTGCGTTATAAGCAAATAAAAACATATGCTTCGATGTAAACATACGGGTGACGTAAGTTAATGTATACAACTTGTATTTATAAATTATTGATAAAAGTTGAGGAAGACAAACCCGTTGTCCATTCACACATACATACATAAACAGTACCCCAAGCAGGAACATTTTGAAGTATCGTATAGTAATAGTATCGTGACAACGATTACTATACTATTACTACTCCATATCGGTAGCATGAATCGATTAACCATACTCTCGTGAACTCGATACTATTACGTTACGATAGTAACAGATAACCTAGGGTAATGGACGAATGTTATTGAATGATTCGTGCGGAATTGTCGTTCACTACGTGGGTAAATTAATTTATTATTATTATAAAATAACAAAAAAATATAAAACATGCATTAATGTCGCGTAGAAAGGTTATTGGAAATAAATTAATAAGCAAATACATATTTCTTGCTTTTATTCCGCAATATACAAAAATGACTCCAATTAATTATGCGTTTAGATTTCCGAACGTAGCTTTTTTTTTATTTTATTAGTTGTCAAACAATTAATGCAAATTAATAACTCTCATATTATTTAAGTTATAGATAAAGATATGTACATATGTTTTATAAAATCCCTCTACATTTTTAAGGAGGAGAGCTTTATGAAAGTATTCTCTATATTTTTGCTCGTTAAGTTCCTCGGCAATTATTTTCACATATTATATGCTCACACTTCTCTGCCCTAAGAGCTTGCTCGACTAAACATTGACTTATAAGCTTATAAATATCACATAAAATGATTAAGTAGGTACGCAAAACGAAAATCAAAGTTCCATGTAAATATTTTATTTATAAGTTTTTTTACAGTTTTAGGTTAGGTATGTTTTTAACTACAATAAATTCCAGACTTTCTATATCCTCATACTTGTTCGCAAGATTCCCAAGTTCGTTGCTCCGATTCCAAACAGTCCATAGTCTAAGAAATAACCTTCATATTTGAGTTAGGTATCACAATAATTATAACTTCATATCGAAGCATTGAATTTCATATAACTAGCGAAATACGGAGTAGATAATTACACACAATAACACTAAGGCATCGGGAAACACTAAACATGACCGTAATTAACACATTTTTCCTTAATTCGATGTGTAGAAATACAAAAATATACTCTCGATAATGTTCTCGCAGTAAAAATGTCGGTGACAAAACAATCGTATTTCTCGATAGTAAATCGGCGATACTATACGTCAAAAATTATTCCTGCTACCACTTTTCATACATTTGTATAGTAAAACTATCGTTATTATCATACTATAGTATCGTAAACGTTTCCTGCTGCCATAATTTAGTTCCAAATACGCTCACAATGGCGCTGTTCAAATTCCCATACAAAATTTTACTATTACGATTACTATACTATAGAGCCAAATGTTCCTGCTTGGGGCACAGGAATGCTAATCAGCAATCATCGAAGGATTCTATGTATACCTACTCTAACCCATACATACAGTATGCAAACTTCAGTGTTCCAGCTATTGGCTCATTTAAAAGTATGAATTGATTTTCAAAATAAGGGGCTAAAAATTACCATACAAATGCTGGATACAAATGCTTCAACGGAAATGTATTAACATATTATCTGACCAATTTTTTTCGGTCGATTATATAATTTCCAATCACAAACAAAATACCATATAACTCACTTAAATTGTAAATATTAACCTCCTTATTCATAAAAAAAAAAACTCGCTGACCAACCACACATATGTACGTAAATTATTAAAATCTTGTTAAGATGAGATTAAACGTTCATAAAGTTTTGCTATTTATAATGGATTTTTCTATTTTTTTAAATTAATATTGCCATCTCACAGAAAATAAGTGATTTTATTTATTCACTAAACAGTAATATTAAACGTACAGCTGTCTGCCTGCCTGAAATGTGCCTTTGTTTGCACTAGGGTCTCGGGCATTTTAAAGTTAATGAGCTGTTAAATAGATGATTAGTGATTTTTGACGTCTATGAATAACGTTTTTGAGACAGCTCATATTAACGGTTTTTGAAACTGCGTTAAGTCCTTATGAATAAGATATTTGGACGCTATGTACGCCGGCGAATCCTTAGGGCCGAAACTGCGTTAAGCGGGCGCGTGCGCGGTTTCATACAAAAGTGCTCCGTCGCGGGGATCCGCGCGGGCGTCCAGCACGGGGAGGCGCGTCCCGCACCCGCGCGGCGGGGCCCGGCTCCGTGCGTCGGAAACCGTCGCGGGGGCACGCGCGGTAAAGCGCGCGGTGTTCGCCAGCGGTAACATGACGGTGATGGCATAGGGCACCGAGACGTGGCCTCTCACTTTGGACTTCATTAGAAGGGTCAAAGTCACTCAACGAGCAATCGAGAGGGCTATGCTCGGTATTTCCCTACGAGATCGACTTAGAAATCAGGAGAGCCGTAGGAGAATAAAGGTCACCGACATAGCGCAAAGGATTCTATAGATGATTTATAGCGAAAGGTTCTAGAGTGGAGGCCACGTACGTGCAAGCAAAATGTCGGACGCCCGCTTACAAGGTGGATGGATGACCTGGCTACATTTGCAGGAAGTCGCTGGATGCAGGCTGCTTCCAACAGGTTGATGCGGAGACCGTTGGGGGAGGCCGATGTTCAGCAGTGGACTTCCTGTGGCTGAGATGATGATGGTGATGAATATACTTGAGCAAAAATGAATATTTTTTACTTAGCGCAATGTTATTGCCAGCCTTTCCGTTGGTGATATGACTGATACAGATTTTACCCTTAAGTTGTTGACCATCAAATATGGTTCCATTTTCGAAGATAATTCGCCATAGACTTTTAAAATATTTGTACAATGAGTTTTCATTTTCTCTTAATTTACTGAACTTTACAACAAATTCTCCGCCTAGCAACCTAAATTCAATAAACAGCCTTCCTGGCTGTCGTTTTTTTTTTTGCTAGTCGTCGTTTTGCTATGTAATAATATATTAAGCTCTCCATCGACACGACTGTACATGCACACCTTTAAAATTGAACCAGCGACACTGCGTAAATCCGGTCTCCGCGACGCGACGGGTACCCGCGACGGGGACCGTCGCGTTCTCACGGAGCCCGCCCGCGTGTCCACGCGAGGAGACGCGCGACGGTTGCCCGTCGCGGGCGCCCGCTTAACGCAGTTTCGGCCCTTAGCCCACTAAATAAGTTCCCACTCTCATCTGCTACACCGCGATCTACACGACGCAAATGTATTAAAGCCCCATTCACACGGGTAGTTTCTCGCCTCGAAGATACGTTTATCATAGGGATATGAAAAACTTGCATCGTTTAAACATTAGAATACGTAAGTCTTAAAGAAATTTTTAATAATAGCACACGATTTTCTACCGATTACACGGCACCAACTCTCTCTGTAAAGGGGCTAATAGTGTTAAAATTGTGGACCCCGACTTGGTAATGTACTACTAGTTATTACTTTAAAACTTCTATAAAAACATAGGTTTTGTAAAATATCTTAAAACATGAGTACAAAATAAATGTTGTGAAGGATATGAAAATATTTATATGTAGGTCTCGGTTGATGACTGGGTTGATGGATTCCGCGGATAGCGAAGTCGGCAGTCGCGCAGACAGTTAAATGAGCAGCCGCGCCGCCCTGCCTCAGCTTCGCTCACCTTACTAACTCAATACATTCGGACTCGGGTAAATCACTGACATCAAGTTTGTCGCCACCAATCAATTGTGACTTCGGAGAAAATGTAACTCCTGTACAAACTACGTATGTAAATCAGACAAATGTTTTAGCTAATTGATGTGCAATGTCTCAAACAACAGCAACCATTACAACATATTATTACTATGAGTTAGGTCTGACTGTATGTTCTTCTATTAGTCCTTGTTCGGAGACATGGGATCTGTATCACGTAATTTTCATGTTAATTGTTGGTTGATTCCGTGCGTAGTTTTGCAATCGAACCTGACATTTAAAAGAAATGAAAAATTATACTTACTTTTTTGTGTTATAGAACCTAATTCCATTAAAGATTTAAATATGTTTTGCTCAAAGTCATTTCTCAGTAACAGCGGAAAAGGATTTCACAATCATTTGGTTGAAATGCTTACTGTTATGCAAAAGTTTCGTCCAAAGTTAGAAGTTGAAGGCCTGCACCAATTTCCAAGCGCGTCGACGTTGTTACCACATTGTCAGCAAACAAATTGCGATTGTCCTTGACCAACATGCATAGTTACGAATAACGTGTAATTTAATTATAACTTAAAACATTTTCAAAGTTTTTTGCACAATCAACTTTTATACCACTTTATTTCATTTCTCAGACTGAATTAGTTTCAATGTCATTTAGTGGCGGGAACAATAAAGCTTCTTATTCCTTTAAGCCTATAATACGTGCTAGTGTCATCATCATCATCTCAGCCACACGTAGTCCACTGCTGAACATAGGCCTCCCCCAAGAATCTCCACCTCGACCTGTAGGAAACGACCTGCATCCACCGACTTTCTGCAACTTGATTTAAACTTGTCTTACCGTAATTCATTGAGTACCGTATTTGTGTGTATCATATGTAAATGTTATTTGTGTGTGTGTGATGGATAAGATATTTGAATGTGATTCATATGGCTTGGTGCGCAGTTATCAGTCGTGAGCGCGCGCGCATAAATCAGCTGATTATGCCGTGTGACGACAGAACGGAGCTTGACGTCAGTGAACCGGATATTATATTATGCAAATATTAATTGATATATTTAATTGACGTGTTGTTATGAATGTTGTGTCAGCATTACATAGCCAGGTAGGAGTGTATAGCTTGAGGCCGATCAGTGATCACTCATATTAGTCTGTGTGAGGCGTCGTTGTCGGAGGGCACTCGGAGGGTGATGTGTGTGTATCTGCGAACCTGTGGCGCAGTCCGCTCGCTAACGAGTATAATCGGCAGTTAACGAGGCGCTGCGGCCCGCCGCGGATTTTGTTAGCGACTATGTGCAGTCGCCGATTACCTAAGTTTTCATTTGTATAAATACACTAGCGGAACAAGAAGAAAACCAATAGCATTGTGTTTTTTTACAGTATAAATATTTATGCTCTTATCTGGATAATAACTTTATGACAGCAGAGGAAACCTTTTGCCTTTACTTAGCGTATTATGGTAACTAATCATATAACATCATAATTGTTGTATACGTCGTGTATGCAATGTGTAACATTTATGCTCTGAACATTCAAACTGAATTAAAATTTCCCCTCCAGAAGATTTAAAAATTTATTCAGAATGAATTTTTCAAGTGAATAGCGAAATCCGCAACTATGAAGTAGGTATATAAATGCTCAAAGGAGTTACGAACTCGATTTTGATTTAAACTACAACTACATACTTGGATTTTTGATCAATCAATATTACTTCTGAAAGGAACTTTAAAATCACAGCCGCGAATTAAATTTAATAATATCAATGTTAAAAAAAATATTTAACATTGATATTATGTTTATTTAATTTTAGAAAGGAATTTTTCCTTTCTTGAACATATTAAGAACGTCGGGGAAAAGTCGAAAAGGAACTTTTTTGCTTTGACAAGAATATCAAAATCAACGTGGGGGCTATCTTTCAATACACTAAAAATCATCTATGGAGCAACTTACTTAGGATGTATCTGTTATGGATCTCCTGTATGGGCTGATAGGGCTACTATCGGTGCTGTGCGAAGAAAACTGCTCCAGAGCCAACGTTTGGCGTTGATATTCTTGTGCAAGGCATATAGAACTGTTAGTACCGAAGCTTTGCCTGTCCTAGCGGGTGTACTTCCAGTCGACCTGGAGGTGCAACGTCGCGCCGCGATGTATTACTCTAATAGAGAGAATATGGATAAAAGTTTTTTCACCGCACGTGAACTTTTAAAAGTTGACAGATTATTAAAACCGGTTTTAGTGGTATATAGCGAACTATTAGATGAATGGCAAAATACATAGATGGGAGGTATCTTTGAAGGGCCGGCATCTATACCAATTTTTTCCTTGCGTACGTGATCGTTTAACAAAGACATGGCTAGATGTCGATTATTGCGTATCACAATTTCTCACGGGCCATGGCAACTTTAAGTCTAAATTATACTCTTTTAAGCTTGTTGCGTCGCCTGCGTGTCCATGTTCAACACCTAATTGCGAGTATGAGCAGTCCGCGCATCATATACTTTGGGAGTGTAGTCTTTGGCATAATGAGCGTATAACCATGCTAGATAGTATGCAAATATCATCTGGAGTTGTATACTACATGGACCTTGTAGAGACTAGAAAGAACTTCCGTGCTTTCCGGCGTTTTTGCCATACCTATTACTGGAATCAAGCATAACAGTTCACATAATATGTCCCATTTATATGTAATAATAATTTGATCCGTGGTGCTTTACAGCTGGCTTCTCCGGCTGTGAAAGTCTTTTTGCGAGGTTATTTACCTCTTCAGTTCAATGTTTTGTCACCCGCTTTGCACGGAGGGAAGTGGACAATAATTTATTTCCAACTCCTCCTATTAATTTAACTTTCTGATTAATTTCGTTGCGGGTTAAAGACAAGTTAGACATTCCCGGAGACTCGCCGAGCTTCAATGCTCGGTGTCATTACTTTGCGTGCTACTGTTGATCCTGGCTCACAGGAGTTACAGTGGTGGGTGTGAGGGCGGGACAGTCTCCTAAAAAAAATCAATATTCTTTGCAAGAAATCACAATAGTGTACCTATTATGAAAGATAGGTAACTGGCAGAGTTAATTTAATATCGGATAACTTTAAACATAATTTATAAAACTAAGTAAAAATATACGAGACGTAATTAATTAAATTGATTTCTGAGATCCTCGGTGTAATTCGAGATTCATGAGATTATTTTTATCAGTACTTAACACGACTCTAGATTCAAAAAAATAGTTTGCCACTTTTAAATATGCATACGTGTTTTATTGTGATTATAGATAGACGATATCTCGCCTGATTAAAAGCCGCGAATGAAATAAGGTATCTATCTACAAGTTGACAGGCAGGCAGCTGATCTGATGAAATTCTGGATCATAACAGTTTTCTTTTTTGATACAGCATCTATTAAGGTCACATTGATTTTAGTTATAGAATTAACTCCATTGCGACTTAGATGTAAGTTTATTTATTTTATTATGTTATTTCGTCAAAAGCAAAATTCTGAATACCAAGAGTCAGTATCGGTACAACATTTATATTTGACTTCTTCACATACGGTACCCTAGAATCTAGATATTCAATACGACAACCCCATTTTTAATTGTATGAACAAGACGCGGCATGTCCTGGCCTAAACAATCTGTAATAAGAGTCGACTGGCCAGAGTAATTGTTTTATGAAGGGAATACGAGCCGGCCGGTGTAGGCGCGTGCCGTTTGCCAACGTAATAGAATACTCGCGTCGGAATTTGCGGAAACTCCAAATAATATATCCTGCGCTGTCCCGACCAAATTACAGCCCGCCACAAACATTTACTTTGATTTTCTTTGTTGAAAAACCTTTTATCTTACAAAATCTACATCAATACATCTATTTTATACATCTATATATTAATACGTGATGCAAAAACTTTGGATCCCTTTTTACGAAAATTGCGCGGACGCAGGAGCATAAAATTTGGCACACTTATAGTTTATGTGTAGGAGAAGTGGAGAATGCTAATATTTTTCAATAATAATGCTTATAAAGTACATTAAATCAAAAAATAAAACATTACACACACTGCCATGCATTTCACACACACATCCATACACAAGTATACATACTCTGGTGTCAAATTGTTTCTTTTCTTTTTCATTTTGTTCTTCTGACATAGACATATCAAAAAAAAGGTTTTATTTGCCTAATGAGGTAATAATATTAATATTAAAAGAGAATATTAATTTTAAATGAGGCAATAATATTAATATTAAGCCTAATATTAAATGTAATATAAAACAAGATTTTAATAATAATGCATAAAAAGTACATTAAATCAATAAATAAACCAGCATGCATTTGACACACGCATACACAAGTATTTGTACACGTATACATACTCTTTGGTCAAATTGTTTCTTTGCTTTATTATAGACATATGTAGTTGAATGTCAATCAGAAAATATTGTTTACTGTGGTTTTGTTGAATATCAAACAGAAAAGATTTATTTGACGAATACTACGTGAAATACTGAGCGCTATCATTCATTATATATATTATATTATTATTATATGCATAAAGTTCTGTAGCAGCAATCTGCAATAACAACATTTAGGTACAAAAAAATATATAATTTACTATTGCTGGTTCAAAGCAATTATTGTAGTTTACGATTTTAGTAATTGCATAAATACTTCAGGGGAAATAAATGATTTTGAGAGATACGTACATTTAAATGTGCACGATTTATCAGAATAACAACATCATCATACAGGTAAAAACTTTTTCTCTTCTTGATTTGGTCGAATTTCGATCGCTAGGCGGCCACTAGTTTTAATAAATATATGTAATTTATTATATTTTATTTTTCTACCGGCATAGCGGACGTGGGATGCAAGATGGTACAACTCAAGTGGAATTAGACAGGCCATGTGGACCAATATCCAATGGGACCTGATAGTCGCAGCAGGCCTAGAAAATGGTAGCGAGACGATCTGGGTGCTTTCGAGCCCATATGGCCTAAAATTGCTTCGAGCCGCGATTAGGGAATGCAATCTCGTTCTCGCGAGATCTCGGCCTTTTTTAGCGAGATTGATCTCGGACGAAAAAAAGGCGAGATCTCGCGATTTTAACGAGATTGCACTCGAGTATAAAAACATTTGATTTGTTTACTAACAGTTGTTGCTAGCTAACGTGATGGAGTGCCATTGCATTTGAGTATTTTTTTGGTTATTGTTTGTTTTAAAAAAAACTGTTGTCTTATTGAAATAAAACTATTATTTACGGATTTTATCGCGGATCTGGTTTAATTTTTGCATTTTTTGAGTTCCCGACGTTTCGATTACTTTACAGCTTTCGTGGTCACGGGGCGGACTCCTGACTGTTGTCTTAATAAAAGATTTTTGTTAGATATTAGAAGAGAAGACTGTTTATTTCTTTCATTTGTTATTTGATAGATACGTATGTCAGAGTTTACTGCTTAGAAGTTTATTAAACAATTATAGACAGATACGTCAAACAATGTTTGATGCAAATTCTATCTTATATTTATTATTTTTTTCCTAATTTATTATATAATAATAGTGTGATTATATGCAAAAACAACACACTAAGCTACTAATCTCGCGAGATCTCGAAATTGGCGAGATCTCGCGAGATTGTATTCATAAACTCGCGGGATCTCGCTTTAGCCCCAATCTCGCGAGATTTGCATTATCTAGCCGCGATTTGTGGATTAAAATGAGGGAGACCTTTGCCCAACAGGTGGATGAAAAAAAAACAAACATATATCTCGGTGCTGGGGTCGAAACCGCGGTTCCTTTTTCCATCCAGCTTGTTATAAAGTGCGCCATGGAGGCTAATATTTACTAAGCGAATATTTGATAACTGCCGAGGCAAACGTTTGTTAATTGGTAATTCAATACGGAGGAATGATTTGGTGTAAAAGCAATTATCTTTGTAGGGGACTAATCTATTCTCAATGTTGAATAAGATGCGTTTTGAACCACAGTAGAGTAAGGGTCGGTTAATAGGTCGAAGGAGTAGGTAGTGGGAGAGCTCGTAGCTCGGCGCAATGAAGACGGACAGAGCCGGGCCGGTGCGGAGCTGCGGAGGTCACGGCTCGGCTGCAACTATTTATACCAGCTGCGACTTAGCGGCCCCGCTCCGCACTCCCAATCGATTCACATTTATAATTCCCAGACTCTTGGGTATAAAGTTTTAAGCTAAGTTGCCGGATTTGATGTACAAAAAAATGTGGCGATACAGATTCCTGTTACAATAAAGCACCGTAATTCTAACAAATGAAATCCTGACCTGGACTACGTACGTATTTATTTCAGTGCAGCGACCGTCAATGTAGACTTTTAAGAACTTAGACAATAAACAAACATTCATGTGCAATGTTGTATTTAAATTTTTCATCCATCTGGTAAGTGTCGAGGTCTAACTACTAGGTACTAGTTATTTCAAACAATAATTGTAAAATTGTATTAGAAATTATTTATATCACTTATTACTATCGACTAACATTTATATTAATTACCTTTTTATATTTCTACACTGAAAAGTTATTTCAAATACTCGTATGTATTTAGTAACTACAAGTTGCAGTAGTTTATATGAATCCCCGGTCAGCCAACACACAATACTGTATCTTGCTTCGTCAGTATAAGGTCGCCGAACAATGAGACGCTTGTCACCACTCACCTGTTTGTGTAATGACCGACGCAACCTCCACAACTAATAGTTTACACATCCTCACTTATAAGCAATTTATTACTGAGAACTTTGCTTAGTCTGGCAAATTAGGCCCTAGTGAATAGAAAACCGACGCTGGCCCGTCAATGCTCAGCGCGATATGCCTAGTTTTTTTTTTTATTGCATTGAATGGAGATACGAGCAAGCCGTTCGCCTGATGGTAAGCGATACGACCGCTCATAACAGTAGCAACATTCCACTGCGCTCGCCATCCTGAGACATAAGATGTTAAGTCTCAATATGTCCAGTAGTTGCTCTGGCTACAACGTCAATCCGAAACACAACAGTGCATTTAAGCAGTGTTGTTTCACGGAAGAAATAGACATTGCGGTGGTACCTACCCAGATGGCCTCTCACATATGAGAGACCTACCACCAGTAAATACTATCACTACTAGATCACTATGGAAATCTATAGAAAGCATTTACATTTACAACGAAAATAATGCATCAACCTCAAATAAACAGCCGAACTACTGTTTTGGTTAAAATTATCGCACAAATGGGCTGGTTAATAATTGACACCACCTGAGGGGTAGTTGATAAGACGCCGGCTCGGAAACTAGAGGGTTCGATATCTGCACCGAAACAAAGATTTGTAATATCCACAGGTATATTTCGGGTCTCGGTGTTAGTGAGACCAAAAAGTCACTCGTAATTAATACTGATACTCAAGACACAAGACTCGATCTTAGTGTGAGGTCAAAATTATGTACATATGTATGTGCCTAATGGGTGTATTATAATAATGGTTATTATACATGACGGGCAGATATATCACACAATACAGTAAAAGGTGGTGGTTTCATAAGTTATATACATCACGACAATTGGTCATTATAGTGATTGTCAGCAGGAAAAATAAAACGACAATTTCACAATATATAGTATAAAAAGTCTATATTGTGTAAAGTCTATACTGCCGTGCACCTAGTACCTATCTGCCACATTCGATACCTACCATTTATAATAGAACATGTTTACACAGAAATTAATTTGGATAATTCTCGCAAAATTATATTACAAAAACAAATGGAAGAGGTTAAGCGATTCGTGAAGTACTAACGAATATAAAAGCCAATAGCTCAAAGCATGTTAATTTGGATATATGCGCAGCGCTCTCAACAAGAGAGCCTTACTCAGCGCCTTTGTGTTGCCTGCATTTCATTATTGTGCCCACAGTGAACATTGACCACTGATCTGCTCCAATAAACACTTTTAGCGAAACGGCTAATTGATTTCCTACGATCATCTCATAACAATAAATCATTTAGGCTTTTCATATTATCAAATATGAGCGTGACTTATAAATTAAAGCCCTCTTCTAAAGGAATGTCTTAATAAAGTAATTAATGTAACCATATTAGTTACACAAAAAGTTTGCTACCATAATTTCGCGTCTATTGTACAAAACACAAATTAATAGGATTTCCGTGAACCCCGTGTTTTTAAACAAAGCACGCTTCGACCGAATTGCGAAATAAATTAACGAGCCTAAAAAGGCATAATTGTCCCACTTTAATATTCCTTTCTGGAGCAGATTAGTATGTTATGTGCTAATTTAACAGCGACTTGTTAATTAGTGAATTTGACTGATTAATGTCGTCTTCCGCGGTACATTTCTGTAGTTTTACTCGCTCGTGCTTGTAATGTGATTAATGGGTATGGGAGTCGCATATTTTTATACAATAACTTCCTAGAAACATAGTGTTGCGCATTCAATGCTGCGGACCGTATCCTCGTTCGCGACTCCTAGTAACGTTTACTTAGTAGACCTACCTCTTGCAAAACAGAGATGCACTAGTAATCAATCGATACTCTTAATCTAAAGAAATATCAAATATTGCATAGCGCCTGTAACTTCTATTATATGATTTTAAGCTTATTTGGCTTCAGCTGAGCATCCATTCCGAGAAACCAGACGGTCACTCACCCGCCGACTTTCATTACACAAGTGTCAATCCTAACTTTGAGTCAAATTTTCGCAACGAAGCTTACGAAAACGAGGATACAAAAAAATTACTTAAGTTGACGCCAAACGAAATCTAATTCAATTTATAAAAACAAAACAAAATTTTGAGCTAAAGGATCGGAAGCGCTTATTAATGAGATTAAAAGTAAGTTAGTAGCTATAGATGAGTGGTTCACAGATTGAAATAGCGTTCTGTGAATGGCAGGAGTCGCAAGGACGCTTCGGAAGCCTCATAACGCCCCGATGTTAGGTATCAGTTGTCAGTTGTCACCCACAATCACAAAGACATCTGGATGAATTATTGATAAGCTGTAAAACTACTAACATTATTATTTATCCGTATGCTTTCCCGCCTAAAAAGTTATACAATGATCCTAATTACAACGACAACAAACAAACTACGCATCAAGCATAGTATTTAACATGTGTTCGTCCATGTTCATGTTGTATGGTAAAATAATCTACACTAATATTATAAAGAGGAAAGATTGTTCGTTTGTTTGCATTGAATAGGCTCTGACAAAGCGGATTTTTTTTAAAAAAACTTCACTATTAGAATTTTACATTATCCATGATGAACATTGCATGATGCAACCATAATATATTTTTTTTTAATATTATATTATTAAATTAATTATTTCATATGTAATTTTTAACAATGTTTAATGTATATTTATTTTTAACAAATTGATAAACTTGTAAATGCTTATTTAATGCTTACCTATTATACTAAGTAACATGACACCGCAAGTTAACCGGTTAGGATTTTCGCCAAAAAGTTTTTTTTTTTTTTTTTTACTTTATTGGTTTATCAGCAGTTGTTACAATATTACATGATCGCTGTACATTATTCCACTTATATATGTAACATATATTTATATTTCTAATTGTACAACTATTTAAGATAAACACGACATGCATAAGGTGTAGTCAAGTTAACAATTTTAAAAAAGAACTAAATTAAAAAAAAATGGGTAAATACAAAAAAAAAGAACAAGTGAACATTCAAAATTAATAATAAAGAAAAAGTAGTGTACAAATAATAGTAATAATAGAATTATGATCAAATCAATCAAAAAAAAAATCAATTTGCTATAATTTGCTTTCTAATGATAAGTCTCTACTAATTATGTGTTTATACAGTCGAAACATTGGATAGAAGACACCATTTTTTAGTTGTCTCGTTCTTTATTTATTTATTTTATTTAACACAAAACAGGTTACAATCATGAATGCAGTAAAATCAAGTATGTATACATTATTTTTCTGGACGATAATTATAACCCAAAAACTTGTGTTCCAGTGAGTCATAATCAATTTACAAGTAAAAATTGGTGAGAAGTGAGTTCTAGAGAAGTGTTAATTGTTACCCATATTGAAACTTACTAGCGACACTATCCATTGCAATATTCACACATTTATATCGATTCGAAACTTTTTGTAACACAATAAGTATTACTTAACTTTACTTGTTTTTGACTGTGTGTGAAGAACTTTTAAGGTTGACATAACATTGAGATCATGTCATAAAATATTATTTTTTACAGTTTAACATGCAATTATGTGGTGATGTGATTTTTGATTTTACCAAATCCGTACGCAAATACTTATATGTAATATTCAAACCATAATTTTCAATAACTGGGTATGATTTGCGAATCTCTAACTTCAGTTAGTGGTAGTGTAGCGTAGGCATGTTTTTATTATGATCAAGTATGATCGCGTTATTTGTTAATTAATTGAAAGTTTTGTGAAGGTGGCAGGAAAGGAAGTAATTACACCTGCGCCACTTTTGTCATAGGTATTATTCCTTTCATAGGTATCATTGCTATGTTAGTAAGGTACGTTATTGTCAAAATAAAACATAATACAACTAAATTCAGGCAATTTATGTTCAAGATTTACACTCTAATTTGATCTAGGTAATTGCCAATTGCGATCACAAAGCCGTTAAGAATCGAAAGTCGAGACTATGAGTAATTTGTTTCTTTGCTTGTTGGGACAATGCTTCCGATTTCCATGACAAAAAATAACTTGCCGTTGTTTTATAACTAAGTAAGCATGTCTGTAAAGGCGTTAGTTATTTTTCACCCAGGTAAGTAAAAAAACAGTTTCAAGTCATGCAATGTAAACTTCAACTTGTGTGTGTTATCGTTCCTTAAAATATGTTTTTCGGCCTACAATAAAGTATTGGCATGTAAATAAAAACACATTCTCATTTTTAGTTATTGAAGGCAAATAAATTACGACATATTACGTATGTTACGAATATACGGACCTTGGACCTATGTATGAGAGCTGAATTATACTTTGTAAAGTTGTTATCGTGCTTTTATTTCGTACTTTTACATATTCGAATTGGAAACTACTTTTGAAAGACACAGATAAATCAAATAAATAATGGTGAGGGAGCTACGAGAGCTCTCAAACTTGGCAACTTTTTCAATATGAACCATCCCTAACCCGTACGTGTCATACACGAGGGGGATTCCTCGGAACGGTTGGCAGGCACAAAACAATGCAACGTTCGGGTGAGCTAAGTACGGCTAGTAATTGTGTAGTATGTATTGGCAAAGCGAGCTCGGGCGGCCGCGCCGATTGGATGACAAGTGTGGTACCAAATCCAGTCGAGTCTATAACGTCATTATAGTTATTGAATCATATTCTTAAAATTACTATTTCAGTAGTTTGTTTATAAACATATATTGATAAATACACAGGCACCTTCTGGCCTTAACAGTAGGCAGAGAGTATCGAATGCCATAAGGAAGGACTCTTGACACATCTGTATCACTTTCACGCATTTTTTATGTATTTCCGCCAGTATAAGTAAGTACTTCCGTGTTTCGGCGAAGACAAGTTACTTAAATAATAATTAAAAAAAGTAATTTGGAGACCTCACAAAAACTCGTTTAACTTTTAAACCCAGACTAACGTTGGGTCGGCCACGTGAATATGTATGCCTGTATAGCCATGCTGTTGCACGTCATTAAAAAAGCGAGATCTCAGACCCAAAAGCACCACCCCAAAAAATGGGTACAGTAATTTCGCACACATCCGATGTAGACCTACAGCTCTATTAAAAATAATTGATAAAAAACAAAATGAAAACAGAGAGCTGAGCCGCGTAGAGCTTACTTTCTTGTTAGTAAGAGGATTAGAGGGGCTTCCCGCCGAGGCCTGCGTATAGCCAGCGTGGACAGTCCCGAATAAGACGACTATTAAACTCGAAAAAACCTGGTTAATTTTAACAGGATAAAAGGGTTTCTACGCTCTCATCATTAGCAATCGATGTAGCATCGAGTATGCACGCTCAGCCCGCCGCCGTCGCCCGTCCGCGTATTACAATCATCCCACAGCATCATTCAATAAGATTCCAGGTATCCATTTATCAACGATTCACAAACTGATAGTGCCCCATACCTATAATAATGTATAAGGCTGAAGGGTTTGTTTGTTGCTTATGAGAACTAAATAAACTAGAAGTTGCGAAACCATAATTTATTTGCGGAGAGGCCGGTATTTATACGCAACATGCCGCACACTTCCGCTTTCCGAAATACGTTTGTCTAGGCCTCGTATCCATCGAACGATAACACAACTAAGTATATTATATTGTTTTAATATTAATAAATATTATAAATCCACGAATACACTCATATTATATGCATTTAATTCTAACTCCAGACTTTGAAGGCAGTGTTTCATTGCGCATCAGAAAGTACATAAAAGAAGACTTCTATCTCACAACACGCAATAAAAAATACATAATTTCAAGATTGTTGAAGTGTTTTTTGAGGAGACCAAAAGCGATCTATTTGAAACGAACCAGTGGCCCGAGCACGAATTACTATCGAAAAAGTATTCGTATCGAAATCGAGTAATTTTGTATGAGATTTGTACAGCGCCTCTATCGTGCGTAAAAGGAACTAATTTTGCGAGCACGAAGCATTTTAACTTACTTTCGTATCGAAATCGAGACGTAATGTAAACAAAACTCGAGTTAAATAAACAATTTTGCGAGCACGAACGTTGATTTGACATACGGTATCGTAAGTTTCGAAGGCTGGCTATCGAGAATTGTCGAAAGTTTTCTCACTTAAATTTTTTCGGTGAGAAAGGTTTCGAAACTTATTATAATAATGTTTTAATCGTAATTATAGTTTTGTTTAAGTTGATTTTTGTGTAGAAAAGTGTTCTAATACTATACTTAAGTTATTAAAACAGTCAAGTGCTTAAAATCACCTACATATAATGCAAAGATTGTCCCTAAATGAACGTAGTACTTTATAATGCATTTCTTGCTGCAAGTTCAATTGAAAATGAATATAAATCAAGAGAAACTGAGTTTGAGAAATTAAATCATGGTTTATTTATTTATTTACTAAGTTCAAAATTGAATTAAAAAATATATATACTTTATAATGTTTTATTGCAGTGAAAAAGAAATACAAAATACCCTATGGATATAAATAATATCAACTTTCGAAACATACAAAATTAATTTCATGCTTTTATAGTAAACTCTTTCCATTTTGCTAGAATGTTATTGCGACCTTTCGGGGCGCTAGAAGATTTCGAGTTTAGACAAATCTCCATTTCTGGAATAGAAATTGCTAAATTGAAATACCTACTTTATTTAAATTTATTTATTATTTATATTTTACTCACATTAATTAATTATCTTGCACTCTCAAGTAGACGTTCAAACTAATTAGAACTTTTCACTCACGTATTCATGAATTCCACCATCATTTAGTATTGCAAAATATATGATACATATTAAATATTTTAATTATTTAATGAAAGAAACAAACTAGAACATTTTCGCTGTTAACTTATAGAAACATAAACAAACTCAACCTTGGTTTGGCGTCTCGTCGATGTCAAGTGGAGTCGTTCGGAACACGTATCATATTTTTTGTTATCTAAAAATCTTATTTATTTCTTCAACGATAATGTCACTTTTTAATTTCCAATAGCTCACTTTTAATGATTTATTCACTGTAAATGCATATTCTAAATTAAATGTCCTATAAGTAAACGGTGGACTCAAGTTTTTAAGATTATTTTAAATTTGATATGGTATTCGAACGCATCATTCATTCAACAAGTCGCTCATTATGCTCTTAAAGCAACATCACTGCTTACATTAGGATGACGTCACTAACGTATTCGTATCGAGTTCTCGATAGTCGACAGAAAGTGCTTCGTGCTACGTACTATCGACATACTCTGGTAAACGTATCGAGAACTCGATACGTTTACGTTACGAATTCGATAGTTTTTCGTGCTCGGCCTACAGATCTAGCCATTTCTTGCTATTTATTGCACTAAAGTTGCAGATTTTAAAATTGTCTTATATTTCGCATGATGAGTACAAGCAACGCATTGCGATGTTTGTAATAAAACAACTAAATACACAGTCATTATTCATTGCGCCGAAAACATTTTTCCTACATCGGAGATATTTGTTACTTAATACTAAAATGAAGCATATTATAATGCAGATGACATTGAGTTCAAAATGTATAAATAACATGGTCTTCACCTGTAGGCCGAGCACGAAAAACTATCGAATTCGTAACGTAAACGTATCGAGTTCTCGATACGTTTACCAGAGTATGTCGATAGTACGTAGCACGAAGCACTTTCTGTCGACTATCGAGAACTCGATACGAATACGTTAGTGACGTCATCCTAATGTAAGCAGTGATGTTGCTTTAAGAGCATAATGAGCGACTTGTTGAATGAATGATGCGTTCGAATACCATATCAAATTTAAAATAATCTTAAAAACTTGACTCCACCGTTTACTTATAGGACATTTAATTTAGAATATGCATTTACAGTGAATAAATCATTAAAAGTGAGCTATTGGAAATTAAAAAGTGACATTATCGTTGAAGAAATAAATAAGATTTTTAGATAACAAAAAAATATGATACGTGTTCCGAACGACTCCACTTGACATCGACGAGACGCCAAAATAAGGTTGAGTTTGTTTATGTTTATATAAGTTAACAACGAAAATGTTCTTGTTTGTTTCTTTCATTAAATAATTAAAATATTGAATATGTATCATATATTTTGCAATACTAAATGATGGTGGAATTCATGAACGCGTGAGTGAAAAGTTCTAATTAGTTTGAACGTCTACTTGAGAGTGCAAGATAATTAATTAATGTGAGTTAAATATAAATAATAAATAATTTTAAATAAAGTAGGTATTTCAATTTAGCAATTTCTATTCCAGAAATGGAGATTTGTCTAAACTCTAAATCTTCTAGCGCCCAGAGGTCGCAATAACATTCTAGCAAAATGGAAGGAGTTTACTATAAAAGCATGAAATTAATTTTGTATGTTTCGAAAGTTGATATTATTTATATCCATAGGGTATTTTGTATTTCTTTTTCACTGCAATAAAAAAATTATAAAGTATATATATTTTTTTATTCATTTTTGAACTTAGTAAATAAATAAATAAACCATGATTTAATTTCTCAAACTCAGTTTCTCTTGATTTATATTCATTTTCAATTGAACTTGCAGCAAGAAATGCATTATAAAGTACTACGTTCATTTAGGGACAATCTTTGCATTATAGGTGATTTTAAGCACTTGACTATTTTAATAACTTAAGTATAGTATTAGAACACTTTTCTACACAAAAATCAGCTTAAACAAAACTATAATCACGATTAGAACATTATTATAATAAGTTTCGAAACCTTTCTCACCGAAAAAATTTAAGTGAGAAAACTTTCGACAATTCTCGATAGCCAGCCTTCGAAACTTACGATACCGTATGTCAAATCAATGTTCGTGCTCGCAAAATTGTTTATTTAACTCGAGTTTTGTTTACATTACGTCTCGATTTCGATACGAAAGTAAGTTAAAATGCTTCGTGCTCGCAAAATTAGTTCCTTTTACGCACGATAGAGGCGCTGTACAAATCTCATACAAAATTACTCGATTTCGATACGAATACTTTTTCGATAGTAATTCGTGCTCGGGCCACTGCTCTTTATAACATTACCTACGACACGTAAATATAGGTATTTTAAATGTACATGTTTAGGATTTTCCATCATTTTATGCACTAGAATAGAGTGTAGGTACACTAGAATAGACTTCTGTGTACTGTTTATTTACTATATCAGCCCATTTACGTCTCACGGCAGAGCATATTCATTTGTATGTATATTATGTATTAAAAAATTAGAGACATAATTCCTCGCTTTCTAGCGCATCAGGGAGCCGCGGCGCCGACTTTGGGAACCCGGGACATATACGAAATTCATAAATGTGTCAATTCAATATCAAATTCTAAGATAGCAAAATAGAGTCATAAATATACCAATAACATTTTGCACTGTAACATTGCCAATTGTTTTATTAGTTCACCGAGATTTTAAATGGGCTACAAACTTAACTGTGCACTATAAAATTCACCATATAATTTTATACGAAGTTTCGTGCGAAATAACTTAATCACGTGCAAAACATGTTTGAATGGATAAACAACCTGCTTTCACAGCTTCCATTATGTGCCATCGGACTAAAGAGGCATTATATCAGCGTGTAGCACGTAATTGTTTTAATCATCATTTAAGTGATTCCCGCCTGTGTTTTAAGTGAGAGTTAACATACTTAATATATTTTTAATATTTTGAAATTCGATAAAATGTCATCTAATAAGGAACTAACACATAACGTCGTCGTTCCTCCGAGGAGGTGCAAAGCCGCGCGAGGTAAAGAGCCGTGCGTGCGCTGGCGACTCGCCATAATTGGACAAATTATGAATCAAACGCTGAAATGCACATAAGAATGATGTGTGCTCATATCTCACAACAACTATTTATGAGCAGAATTTATGAATAAATTGATGAATTATTGAATAACTCTAGAAAATGTAATATGACGTAAACAGTTAACACATTCACATCAGTAGTGATCTGGGTTAAATAGAAACTACTGGAACTTGTCGCACTACATGTAGGTACTCTATTGTGATGTAATATAAAATCACTTCGCTTGGAAAAATATATGCCAGTTCCCCGTCATAGTGTAGATATTAAATGGTTGTAGAGGATTAGGGGTCATAGACCTTTTAGTTAAAATCACTACAAAATCACAAAGACAAATTACAATTTAAACTTCTTTTAGCATTGGACTTAATAGAAATAAATAAATATTTTCAAATAAGGACATAACACATATAATTGGTACAAATGGACATAAGTTGATGAAAGTGCACAATTGTGTCGGTTATAATTAAGTATGTGTATAGTGTTAACTAAAACTCAATTTTGTTAGTAATCTTCTTTCACAAATTAATATTGGAATATTAAATAGTAATTTTTATCACTCAGTAATATTATTAATTTGTGTGCGAGTCCCAAATTTTTCAAAAATATACATGTTATTTGTGAGCCTCATCAAGTTTTTAGTTGATTAAATATGGATATAAACAGAAGCAGCCAGCCAAGAAATAACAGAAAATGATGTCATATATTTAGATGTGTATGTTTTAATGTTATTATGTAATATTATTAAAGTAAATGTAAAAAAACTAACTATTGTCATGACAAACATTATCATAAACTATGCAAATTCATTATCTTGTTATTTAGTATCAAATAATGTTATATAGTTTTATAATATGAACATATTGAAAAAAATTAAAAATGTTATGTTATAAATAGAGCAAAATATAGAGCCTTTATCAATATGAAAGATAATTAAATTAATAATTTGTGTAATATGCAAAGCCATTAATAACAGTGCTTATCAGCTGCACACAAACTTAAACATTTGGTCATGTCTAATGTGAAAGTATGTCAAACTTTATTACCAATTTATAATTGTATTACTTATGTCACTGGTGCACATTTTGACAATATAATTTATTTGCATAATGTACATTCACTCAAGTTACTACTGGTGTTGTTTTTATAGTTTTTGATGTATGTTTTATATTGTTTGATGAAACGTTATGGCAAGCAATCTCTGTCCTTGTTTAAAGTCAGCAATTGTGATAGCAGAACTAAGAGTTCCTTATCTGTGCTTCGGATATTCGCAGCTTTGGCGGTACTATTCCAACTTTTAAATAGTTTACGTGCCGCCAAAAGTCGGAACTTAAAACTTATAATACAAAGTGATGTTGGTACTCACTGGCCACGTTTTGGTGAGCTAGTCTCGTCGAGGAAATCTGCCATCTCTTGCACAAAACCATGGAAACTTCACGAAGTTCGACTTGCCTCGCAACACACTTTGACTAACAACACTTGCACACAACAATAAAACTATAACAGTTTTTCTATATGAAAATCAATCAAAAGTTCCGATTAATTAGTTGCACATAAAAACAAGTTAAATTAGCTATAATTAGAAAATTGCTCGCAATAGAAAAATACTTCTCGTTGTCACAAAACTTTAGAAGTGTCAAAGTCAAAGTAGTTGCGTTTTGTTAGTCTGCTGTGTATACTGTTTTGTAATCAACTATATTTAGCTAATTACAATTTTAAAAATTGTAATTGCCGACAAACCCTGACAATGACACAATTTAGAAAACAAAGTTTAGTACTAGATGATTATAAATTATACTTGAGTTTATCTTTTAGTGAGCATGTAAACTGTTTTCGTATTTTGGTACTTAACTGTCATAACATAACTAAATCTCCTGATAGATGGCGCTGAAAGCTGGAAAGAAACAATTTATTCAATTTCCGTACCTGTATACTATCGCATATTATAATTTGATGCGGTGAGAATTCGTTGTTTAAATAATCACTATGTAACTCAAATATATTGGAAAACATAGAATAACTGGTATTTTTAATCGCTTGAAGAATAATTATAGAGCAAGTTTCTATATTAGCTCCACCCTACGGAATAAACGGAACTATCATTGTTCAACAATGGCATTAACAAGATTGGAGTGTGCAAAGATTATGTTCTTTCCTTAAGTTCCTAAGACTATATGGCGGCCTTGTTTCCTTAGAGTCTAATTGAATATTACCAGTAAATAACATTTTAAAGATTAAATAATATAATTATAATTATAATGGAAGAGTCGGTAGGGGTCGACCTCACCGAACATACACCATCCAAATCGGTGATACCCTCAACAAGGGTCAGGTTAAAAGTACCCTGAACCGACGAGAATGCATGAAGACGTTGATGAAAGTGGATGAAGCGAAAGTAGTATGCCAGGATCGAGCAAAGTGGCGGTCTATAGTCTCTGCCTACCCCTATGGGATACAGGCGTGACGATTATGTATGTATGTATGTAAAGATTAAAATTTTACACCGAGGTGGGGTATCGAAGAGGAACTTCCAAACACATTTTAACACATACAACGTAATACAGTTCTAGTAACTCCATCTAGTGGTAGTATACGCGATAAACGTTTATCCGATACAAATATTTAGAAGTTGGCGAATTTGAGTTAAAATCATAGTACAATCTTCCGTCGCTCGAAAGCGCAGTTGTGCTATGTTCATAGTTCTTGTTCTGAGATTTATTTATCTATTTATTTATTTTATTTATAAACTTTATTGTACACCAGAAAAAAACAAATACAATAACAGAAATTAAAAATAATATTAAAAATAAGTACAATCGGCGGCCTTATTGCACTAGTGACTAGGCAATCTCTTCCAGGCAACCTTTGGATGGAGATAAGACACAGGAGAGATAAAAGGCAGTCTAGGGTGTATAATGAAAGAAAAAAAAAAGTATATATAGGTCTACCAGAATCTCATGGCATAAAATTAAAAACAAACATAATGATTTTTATATGGCAATACCATCCGTCAACAGCTGTTTCAAAACTTGAGTTATGTCATTTGATGTGAATATTTTAAGATTTCTATACTTCCTCAGCGAAAATATACAAATTAGTTCTACGATCACAAGTGAGATACAGTGTTCACAAGGCTTATCGCCAGATCCATGAATAAATTGGCCAAATTTATACAAAATCGTCGATTTTAAAATCGACGTCGTTTTAACAAATAAGTCGGAGTGAATAGTTTTGATACTTCATGGTTTTTTGGTTAGTTTTAGATTTGTACTTGTGTTATATCGTATTTTCTTTGTTATCATGTTTTGAAACTAAACAGTAATGCATTGAATACCTATTTTCAGGAGTTTCCAGAGTTTTTAGATAAGGAACGGTTTATTATTAATACTTTATCTTCATAGTCTTCATCAGAAGATCTACAGGAAGAGTACTTAGAAGTAAGCTCTGACTAAAGTGTTAATGAAATAAAGAAGACGGAAAATAAAATTATACGTTTTTTATTTTACAATCTTGCATCTTTCATAAAACATTTTTGGAATCTAATATTTATGTAAATAAAAACGACTCATAATCAAACTACGTACAATTTAGAAATTGAAAGTTGTTAGATTAAGTGGGAACTAATAAGAAGAGAGAATTAAAACGAAACTGGTGGCTCGGTACCGCCATTTTTATCTACGTTTTGGAAATACCAGGGCTCTCTCTATATTATAAATACCCGTAAGGCACGTATTTATATTGTAATTTGACAGCCTTTTAAAATTTACAGCGTCCGTGGCGCAGTTGGTTAGACGCCGCCTGTGAAACGAGAGACCGCGGGTTCGATCCCCGCACCGAGAGAAATGTTTGTGCGGCCCACAAATATTTCTTCCGGGTTTGGGTGTTTGTGAGACCGAAAAGTCTCTTGTAGTTCCTGATACCCACGACACAAGACTCAATCTTAGTGTAGGGTCAGGACTATGTATGTGACTGTTGGGTGTTATTATTTATTTATTTAGAATAGAAAAAATCTTATTTACCTTTTTTAATTGGTTATTAATCAAAAAGAACAATTTTGAAGTCATTTTAATGTTTAAATAACCTATATATTTATACTTAAAACATTATGTACTTTATTTACAAAGTTTTACTAAAAAAAATCATGTTAATTTGAAATAATAATAAATTACAATTATTGAAAGTATCAAAATATGTTCATCCAATTACCCCAGTGTTGCGATGCGCAAATTCAAATTTCCCAAAATGCCATGAGATTCTGGTAGACCTATACCAACAAATATTTATTACATGGGCATGGTATCACACTACGCTCGGCGTTCGCGCAAGGGTTGTTAACTCTGTCTTATGCGAAAACACGTATCGTGTTAATAGCACTCGTATCGTTTGATTGAATTTTTAAATTAAATGTATAAAACACAATAATACAATAAATAAATTTTAATTTTATTTATGAACTCGCTGCGAATGTGTATGTCATTATTCTGAGTTTTTTTTATTGTTTTGTAGAATACATGATTTTTTTAAATTAAATTTATATTCAGTTATTATAATCTGGTGTTTTTAAATACAAGTGTAATAACTTTTATTCATTTGTTCCATCTTTGCACAAAACATCTCACTATTTGCGTTCCCGAAGCGGGTGACACTCGCGCGCGCAGTGGTCTCGACTGGTTTGAATTAACGTGTCGGTGAACGCTGTCTATGTGTGCGTTGATTTAGCGCGCTTTGTATGGAGCTTGACTTCTGTTAGTTTAGTATTCTGTGACTATGCATTGTAAAATATAGCTTGGCGCACAAAAAATCCGTGTAATTCGGGCAGACCGCACCGCGCCGCGGCGCGCCGCTCCGGACAAAAAGTGTGTGAAAAAATTGAACGTTTGCTTCAACGCGCGCTAACGCAGACGGCGCACTCTTTAGTCGGCAATCTGCATTTGCTAGGGGTGGGTGGACGTAACGCACGCGATCTATTATCATGGCGCCTTCTGGACCAATGCACCCCCTCATTGTTGTTTCTGAATGAGTCAAAGCAGGTCTCAAAATAAATAGCAACTCATCAAATGTAAAAACAGACATTTTATAAAATTTGAAAAAATTTGCCGGATGCTGTTTCAGAATTGAATGTTTAGTATGGAACTGTCCCTTCAGTAATCTTTCCGAAAGCATAGGATGTACCCAACATTTTCTATTTCTTCTTCTTCTTCTATACTTCATGTACAAAATAATACTTCGCGATCTCTGCACGATTTCCATAGCGTCTACGTCCCTACAGCTCTGCCGACAAAATGATCGAAGATGTGCGTCGTGTGCGTTGAGTCTGTGAAAAATCCGCGACCGACTTTTTGCGCGCCATGCAGACTTTTTGTGCGCCGCAGACTCGATCGCACAAAATGTGTGCCGTCTGCGCAGGGCCTTAACGAATACTACGTGAAATGCTGAGCGCTTATACCAATTGTGTAGCAGTAAGATACATTTAAATGTACACGGACTATCATTATATGCATAAAGAAAGTTCTGTAGCAGCAATCTGCAATAACAACATTCAGGTACAAAAAATGTGCACGAATTATCAGAATAACAACATCGTCATACAGGTAAAAACTTTTTCTCTTCTTGATTTGATCGAATTTCGATCACTAGGCGACCACTAGTACACATTAATTTGCATCTACTACATACTATGTTTTAAGTGAAAATAAACACGTTAAAAGTTTTTCTAATACAATTGATCATGAATTAAGTATAATTAAAAAATATTTATTTCTTGCGATAGTTTTTATTTACTGAGTGATGTAAAATTTCGGCACGGACGTATTACACTAACTGCTATATTTTCACGCCTAAGCCACTGAACCGATTTTGATAGAATTTGATACAGAGATAAATTAGACCTTGGGTAAGGGCAAAAGGTTCCCGCTTGTTATGTAGACAACGCTTGAAGGGGTTGAACAAGGGGATACGCAGTACGCATGGAAAAATCTAAACTGTTGAAGTTACAGATGTCAAACTTTTTTACTTATTTTGCATTTATTTTGTAACAAAAATAACTGCACACTTCGTTTTCTTAAAGTTGAACCATAAAGGGGTTATAATAAGGGTTGAAAGGTAGTGAAAATACTGGCGTGAATAATATTAGAAAAATAGCATTATGGGATTTCATTTCATTTCTTTATTGATCCGGTGGTCTAAAAATTGATATCTGAACGGGTGGTTCACACATTTACACGAAAAATTGAAATTTAGAGTCAGAATTGATAATTATCGCCGCAATTTTGAACTTTATTGTTAATAATTCGATTAAAATAGGGATATTCGTTAGGGGTGAGATAGACGGTACGTTGATTTTAGTTATTACAAGAGTTGGTATGAATAATAACATGTATCTGGTACGAAGTAGGCCAGGGAAGCTCCTATCTAGTGGTCATTGCGGGGTATGCGATCTCGGCCCCCTGAGCTACTGCTATTACTACCAACTTTCCCCTTCGTGGCTGTAGTATCCATCTCTACATTCCATACTTTCCTATCCAATAACATCTTCTAGCCGCAAATTTTCCCCGGTTGAAGACGGACAGCAGCGTCAACAACACGAGTACCCTCCTGCGCTCTCGAATCCGTCTGCTAAGCGTGGTGAGAATTGGCATAAAAAACAAAAAAGCCTAATAGTTGCTAAACCAGGATCAGGACTCCAGTCCCCGGCAGCCCCGCTATTCCTGGTTATGGTAGCGGCCACGGTAATGGCGGGACAGATGGTGGTAAGAATCTCTGTGTTGACCCCGGCTACCACACCCTGACGAATGGCACTGATAATACACAACATACGCACTTTATGAACAGACGAGAAGATTGTTAACTGTATTTTGCTGTTAATAAAGGCTTATTATTATTATTTTCATTTTTCATTTCACCTATAAAAAGTATACGTATAAAACTATGATTTTGAACTTTTTTGCTAGGTCCTAATGGTGGACCATATTTTGATGGTCAAATATTTTTTAAACGGTTAGACAATATCACGTTTGTTACCTCAAAAACAAAATGCTTCATTCGACGTATTACAACTGAAATATTTATCATATTAGCCAATTTGATTAAAATTCCTGTATTTCCCAAAACATATGGTCACCCTATAGGAACGGGACACAACCCTACCGTCCTACACCTCTCGCTCGGCTCGTTTTTCCGATGACAGTGCGCAGTCCTGTTTATATACTACGTCCATGGGTGAACCGCATAGTACTGGCGGCGTCTAACAAAGCGCGCCACGGAGGCTGTCAAAAATGGTTATGGATATCACAAAAGGTATTGATCGTATAACAAAATAGATTTTTTAGTTGTATTAAATGTATTAGGAGCAGTGTAAATTTCGTCGAAATCGTTTCGTGTTGAGATAGGGCAGGAGTTCCCGATTCTCTACAGTCCGCGGAACTTATAGATACATATGTATATGATTAATAACTTCCTCTCGGTACCCTTACCTATCTAGCTAGTCGTTATGTACAATGTATCTATTTAGGTTAATAGGCGCAACAATTAAAATTCAGATGGGATATAAATAAAACAAACGTTGTATGTACCCAATGCGTAATTTGGCATTTATTGGCCTACACTAACAGTCACTTACACATACTATAATTCATTTATAATTTTATTGAAACACGTTTTGGTATCATTTGATTTTCATGTAGCTCGGCGGTGTTCGGTCACCTTATATTCTGCCAATGTTAATACCCAGTTTCAGTCGTCCAAACAGTATTGTTGATGCTATACTTTACACAATACTAAGCATCGATGTCGATAAATGAGACACAGAATACACATCGTTTCTATAGTTTTTAGGAAGTTTTCAATAAGTTTACATAAATTATTTGTTTGTTGTCAAACACGAGTCACGACATAACACAGAACATGTAAAGCGACAATAAGTGTAACTGTAAATATAGACATCGAATTATGCCTTTTTCTATCTAACACAAAACATTGATTTAATAGAAGATTTACCGACATCGACAACATTTAAGTCACATGTATTATAAGGAGGAAATTCGGGTTTCTCAAATGTGAATTAATTGCTATCTAACATAGAAGTGTGTAAATATATTTTTGTAATCGGCATCAAATGCGCTCTAGCAAGAAATATTTGTATACATTTTACATATTATGAGATACGACGACGCTTAGGGCTAATATTATACACATGTAGGTATTAATATAACATCACATCACAAGTCCTTTGCAATTCCTTCAGTCGCGTGGTCGCTGCGATAATAAATAAGGGATGACAGTTTGCCGTGTTTGTGTAGACACTGCTGTTAACAACCTATTAGGAATGAATTGACTCGCCGAGTTACTTCGACTACACAAACACTACAAAATGACATCACTTTTTGTAGCGCCGGCCTATAATGCGCACATACAGATATCTCGACAGTCGACGAATTGACAACGTCATAGTGTATTCCATTTCATTTTCTATGACGTTTATATTTAATACTTGAGGCGTAAAATAACAAGAATTTGAGGACGTCTATGATCTTCTGTCGATAATAAAAATTGTTTGTTGTTTATATTATGAAAATATATCACAAGCAATTCGTCTCACATACATATTTTTGAATTTTATCTGTAGTTCCAAATTTCGCCAAACGGCAAAAGACAACAAAAATATTTAATCCGCCAACGTAGAAAGCTTTAAATAGACCTTGCCTACTTCGCCCACAGCCAAGATATTTTGATGCGGGCAAGTTAAGTTGGAAGACTGGCCGCTTCCACTGTGCGTTTATATCGCAGCGACGATTTTCTAAGGGTTTGTGACAGCTCACGACTTTTCCGACTGTCACAGGGGTTCCGGGTGTAATACTACACATCGATTGCTCATATTAATTAAGGCAACGATTTTGCACCTTAAACAGATCCTCCCCTCCGTACATTACTACTTGCCCGTGTGATTATATATATTTCTATAAAGGTTTGTGCGTACATTCATGTATTGCTAGGTTAATAATATTTATCGTTTATCTAATCTGAACGTTTGAAGACGTCGGACAGGTTTCTGTTACATTGGATTAGGAATAGTCGAGAATACAGTTTGCCGAATTTAAACACTCGTTTAATAAAAAGGGAGCTAGCGTGCAGGACATAGCGGGAACACGTTTCGAGTATACACCCGAAATTAATTGGTACGTGAAAGGACGAGCTACGTCGCAGAATATCGACACAAGTATAAATCACTACGTGAGCAACAGTATCACCGCCAGCCTTATAGCACTCCGATACAATCATAACCTGATCTAATACAAAAGAAATGTACCTGTATATCTAAATAAAGCTTTAGCAAACTCTGAACACATGAAAACTATATGACATTACCTTTAAAAATATTGATTCGAGATCTAAAACAGTGCGCCTCCTATAATTTATATTCGCTGTTTTAAAAATAAATAATAATTGATACCGGCGGATAATTTCATAATCTGATGCAAAAGCTGAGCAATTTTCTAATTTGCTTCTAAACATAATAATTATAATATTTTGTAAATACAATGCAGACGATAAGGACGAGCTTCTTCTCAAATTAATGTGAGGTGTAAACGTGAAGTACATTGGCAACATATCAGTCAACAGTACCAAGTGGAAGTGTACCGCGTCCGGGACATTATCCGCGCGGAAAACTTAACCTAATTAAATCGGTTACAATAAATATAAATAAACGAGTAACAAAATAATAGCGGTGAGTTAGTAAACGTACAAATACAAATGCGTTTGGAATGAACATAATAATGTACAGCGAGAGGCGTGCACCATGCGCGGCCATACGCGTCGATATGTGTGGGCTCCGCTGTGCACAACGCACGCGTCCGCGGCGACACGCGCCACGCGACAAGCACATTCCGCACACGAAGCGGTACGATATAATTAAAACATCACCTTAAAAATACAACTTAACATCTAAATCCGTGTAAACTGATCATAATGTATAAAATTATTGCCAACATTGGTGTTACTAATAAATAATTTAAAATCATCAAAAAATTTCATTTCAAAAATATCACCTATAATTATAGTAAATCCATTGAAAGTAATAAATACATCTTTAGCAAACTTACTCGAAAAATAAGGGCGGTCGCTGGACGCGGCGCCGCACGCGATATCCGATGACGTCGGCATTCAAGGCGTGCGGCGAGCGCGGCGCGCGACTCGCAGTGGTGTCATTATAGTAGCATAGCTTAATTATCATTATGAACAAAACTCAGTATAAAACTATACAGGGTATATCAAGACTACTACCGAAAACGAAGCCGGGTGGTAGTTTAAGCGACTTCAGACACAATGCAACAGAAAAAGTTGCAAAAAAAAGCGACAATTTTGTTTTTTTGTTATTTTTTTCCTATGACCATATTTGGGTGGTAAATGCATTTTTTTCCTAAAATAATAGTGTATACCCTTTTATCCTTACTAATATTATAAAGGTGAAAGTTTGTATGTATGTATGTATGTATGTATGGATGTTTGTTACTCTTTCATGAAAAAACGGCTCAACAGATTTTGATGAAATTTGGTATAGTGATAGCTGACACCCTGGATTAACACATAGGCTACTTTTTATCCCGAAAAATGTAGTGTTCCCGTGGGATGAGTCAGGAAACCAAATATACATATTTTCTACTCTTTCAAATTCAAATTGTTGGCACGGGATGTCCTCTCCTACGGAAGGGAAATATAGTCGACGGCACGCGGGAAATATAGTTAGTAGACACGCGAAATAATATGTTCTTGATGTGGATTGGACTCAAAAACTATCTGCACCCGGGCGAAGCCGGGCCCGACCGCTAGTTTATAAATAATCTAAGGTATAAAAGAGGTTAAATTATTATTTTAGCATAAACTATGGATTTACCACCCAAAAATGACGATATTTAAAAAATCATAAAAAATAATTGTCGCGTTTCTTTGCGAAATTTTTAGTTGCATTGTGTTTGTGGGCACTAAATCTACCACCCGGCTTCGTTTTCGGTAGCAGTCTTGACATACCCAGTATACGATGGGGTTATATTCGCTGTCGTATGGTACGGAAACATGGGCAAATCTATTGGGCTTGCAGACTTATTTATACAATTCATACAGGCTAAATTTTGCAAGTGGGCGTGTA
Source organism: Hyles euphorbiae (assembly GCA_023078785.2). Classification (NCBI taxonomy): domain Eukaryota; kingdom Metazoa; phylum Arthropoda; class Insecta; order Lepidoptera; family Sphingidae; genus Hyles; species Hyles euphorbiae. The sequence continues at coordinate 1,142,564 of CM041058.1, read as the reverse complement.
TGGTCAAATCAGAAATTATGAGGAATATCGCAAAGTATACACATGAGTCCGATTATGAATAAAACTAAAAATGCAAACTTGGATTTAAAAATCGCTATTACTAGCGATGAAACGAACCCGATGATCATAAAAAAGATATATTATTACACCATTCGATAATCCTGCTAATAAGAATCTAAAAATGTGTTTTTTAAAAAAGTACCGTTTCCTTTAGTTCATTCATAACATTAAGAATATTGCTATTTCAAAAATCCATCCATGTATGCCGATTAAGCTTTCATCAAAATCGGGTTCGTGATGCCTTTCAGTATTTTTCGTTATTCCTCATATTCTCGGAGATGGCCATCCACGCCCATTTGAAAAATTCACCTTTATATACGAATATACTTTTGGCATACAATTATTATTATTTTGGCAATAAGAGACCGCTTTAAAAAGACAATGGCGGGATTATTTTAAAAATATAGTATTTACGAGCGTGCCATTAATTTACGGACGCGAATAATATCTAGTTGTAAATAAATTTTATTTTAACAGAAATTTTAGAGCGATAAGTTGAATTCAATAATTATTTAACTTTCGATTAGATTCTGTTGGATTTACAGCAGATGGTTTAATATCTGTAATGTTAATTTATGTTTTTATACATCATATTTGTATATAAAATAGAGTGTTAAGATTACATTATGGTAATTGACCGAAATGTGTGTCGGTTTGAACACAGTACAGCATTCATTGATTGTACACAAGGTTACATTATTGTACAACGTGGTTCGTACGTATGTAAAACATCACAACCGCGGTTATTTTACATCGTATTGTCTGCTAATTGTATTTAGTTTTATTGTACATGATTTGCAAATGAAATGGAATGTTTGCTCGTAGTCGCCACTGCCCGACCTCACTATTCGTCCACCAGAGTCTACGCGAAGTTTTCTTGGGGTTTTTCCATAGGCCATTATTTTCACGTATTCGTGTCGAGGATGAACTCGTGTCGCTTGTTCAAAGGCGGGGCAAAATGGCGGCACATTAATTCTTTATACACATTTACAAGGTATACATCAAGTGCACGCGTTTTGTTCAGTGCGAAAAGGCTTATGGGGTTAGAAGTGGGTTCGTGACGGCGCTGTCTAAGTAAACATGTACTTGAAATGAACACCGGAAACAAGGAGATGGTCGAAGAGAACAGAACATTCCTAGGTGGCGCTGGAACAGCTCGCGGCTCGGGAAGCGAGTTACTTCTTGGGGTTGGGCGCGCTCTTGTTGCGGTTGTCTTGCAGCGGGATCTGAAACACCAACACATATAAATGTCATCAGTCTTCTCTAAACCACACCTACAATAGTACATGACAGTATTATAAAAGATGAGGTAAAACACTTCCCAAAGTGTGACACGATCAGTGGATTAACGCCATGTAGAACAAGGAGCACACATTTCAGTCACGAGTAATTCAATTGTAATAAACCGAATACTCAACGCAACCGCTGTGGCCGCGGGTTATACCGCGTCGTGAGAATCCGCTCTAAAGACAAAATATTATTATGTTCATAATTAAAGTCTAGATTATGCTTCATAGTTAAAGTCAACAGGCCAATCATCATGCGTATCATTTACGCCCGAATTGCATAGGCTAATATTTGAAAAAGAAACAAAACCGATTTGTCACAGACACACAGCAAAGAAAAATATAGACGTGATTTCTACACGATGTCATGATATTATTAAATATGACTTACTATTAAATTACATTAAATTGGTACACAGCGATTGGTTTCGGCTGTTTCAAATCTGAACGTAGCCCGATAAGAGCTATATTTAATCGTTTTTGGTCCGCGGTAGATTAATCCAGTTAACTCTCCAGAAACGTTCTTGTAAATTATTGAGCAGACTTAGCTATGACTATTCTCGATTGGAGGCGCTGCAGCAGGGCGAGTGTGTATGGACGGATAAACGACAGAGCAGTTATGCGTATTTGGTGGTACTCACAGTGGCGCGCTGGTCCTCCATGCGGCCGGCCTGCGCCCTCATGAGCAGTGCGAAGAAGTCGTCGTCGGGGACCGTCTTGGGACGCTCCTCGGGTTTGGGCCGCGGCATCTCGGTGCGCTGGTCTTCTATGCGGGAGCCCTGGGGAGATTCACAATCATTTACCTACATGTCTACAATATTTTATATCACTAAATATAAAGACGAAAATTTATAAAAACTGATTTTAATATTCCGATATTTAAAGATAAAACAAATATCGTGAGGTAATCTAGATACCAAAGGTGTACAAGATTTTTAACGGTAAATGAATTCCCCAATCCTATACCAGGCCAGCCTGACGCCCTCTCAATTAATATAGTATCCAAATAATCTCCAACAAAACAAGGAATAGAAAAAAAATGTGTTACTTCTGATTTTACGTTAACTTGGAATTACACAGCCAGCTAAGCCTCAGCAGTTATGCACTAGACATGAATGCTTACCTGCACGCGCGCGATCATCTCTAGGAAGTCGTCCTCCGGCTTGGCGCCGGCGGTGTGCTGGTGGCGCAGGCCTGGCAGCGAGGCGCCCTTGCCGTCCTTGCCGGCCTTCTTGGCGGGCGGGCGCAGCTCGGCGCGCTGCGAGTCCATGCGCTCCGACTGCAGCTCCGTGATCATGTCCAGCATCTCCTCGTTCGCACTGCGATTACATATACACATAACATAAAAAAATCATGTCATGTTTCATCATCATCATCTCAGCCACAGGAAGTCCACTGCTGAACATAGGCCTTCCCCAACGATCTCCACATCGACCTGTTGGAAGCGGCCTGCATCCAGCAACTTACTGCAAATTTAGCCAGGTTGTCCGTCCACCTTGTAGGCGGGCGGCCGACATTTCGCTTGCCTGTACGTATGCAGTGTTTCTAACAAACTTCTAAAGACTAACTAACTTTACGTTCACGTTGTAGTTTTACATCGACGAACGAGCTGTGTAAGTTTTGTTTGCAAGTAAGAATACTTTATTGACAAGTTTCGCTGTAATGCTTTTCTAAATGTTGGCATGTTTTAATTGCCATCTAGTTTACTTGCACCTAGATTGCTAAGTTACAGTACGTAAACTCATATTAAAAGTAATAAAAGAAGATAACATTTATTTTATTTATACCGATTTTGGTGTGATGTTTTGTTATAAGTAGCTATATTTTATCTGATTATTATCAATGACTATCTTGACTCTCTCTCATCTTCATAGAAAGTCAACTGCTAAATATAACCCACATGATTCTCCTTGTAGACCTGTTGGAAGTGGCCTGCATCCATCCACTTCTTGCAATCTTAAATAGTCTTGTTGTCAATAAGAAACATGATATTCCAATTATAAATCACAAACAAACTAAGAAAGAGGTCAAAGTAAAAATATCCGATGCAGTAAATGACTGGGGTCTTGGCCAATATTTTATTTTATTGCGGTATCATCTAAATATATCCATTTGTAAGTGTGCCTCAATGATGAATTGAATTGAATGAAACATGCCAATGGAAGCCTTTGGTGAAAACAGTTTCCTTTTTGAAGTAACGCGTCAATATTTTTGTAACAAGTACAATGTTTTGTAGTTCGGCTTCTAAAGCATTGCTAGTGTGATTGCTAGTAAAGAAGTAAAGCCTGCCTGCCTAATATTCTCATTTGATGCTTTTTTATTAAAGTTATTCAATGAAATGAGCTGAGAAGGGGATAATGTTGATAGAATATTGACTGGGCCCGACTTTGTAGATGGTTACATATTTCTGTACGTACTAATATAATGTAACGCCAAAAGCCTGACCTGGTTCGGACCAAAGTTCAACCTATTTTAAATATAACACGGTATCCCAACATAACTTTTTGAAATTGGATAAGTTAGTTGACAACAAACCCCTTTACATGGAGATGGAATAGTGGCCACGTGAACGTTATTTCACAATAAAATAGTTACTAATGAGGAGTGCCGCACAATCGTCGCGTCCTAATTAAACGTGGTGCACGTTCGAGTTTGCAAACGGATCCATTGAACGTCGTGAGAGACGAATTTAGCAAGTGTGGAAGCAGCGCGAACGTTGTCAAATTATACCGTGGTGACGTCACTGGCAAGTGGCACGCTACTATATGCTCACCATTCCCCATTGTCACACATTGAGTTCGGGCAAAAGTTTTCGTCCAGAAATAGAAAGCACCGAGGCCTTTACAGTGTTGAATATTATGACAGATATTCTGTGAATAGATTAGAAGCTGATATGAATTTATTTTCAATGCATTGTGTTGCAAAGGTTATACTCAGCTTTACGATATTTAAATAAACAGAGATGTTTGAATGGGAAGATAGCAGTGGACTTAAACACTTTTAACGTCAATCTAGAATGCCGACGATGCAAATAATCAAATAAAGTAAAAATAGCACAGCAAGTAACTGCCGGTTAGTAATTTTTTGAGATAAATTCAATTACGTAGCAAAAAAATATTCTTTGAACTGAACAATCACATAAAGCTGTTTAGCCAACATGGAAATTGAGCCACCGCCATTACAGTTCGTAGGCTCATATATATTGTTGTAACTAGAAAGGTAAAGCTGCTAACGGCCGTACTCAGAGACAGTTAATATCAATTAAACCGTTCCTTAGTAAAGATTTTGTATGTAAAATCTACACAAAGTAATGATTTAATTGACATTAAATTAAGTTTCTGAGTACGGCAGTAAGCCACTTTTTTGTTATCCTGAAAAGCGCAAAGTGGTATGCTGTTGATACGTTTGCAGATACAGCGTACTCGATATTACGAGCGGCCTCTGACATGACCTACCCCAGGGCGCTAAGAAGCAGACGCAGAGGCGCAGACTCTTAAACATAACTGACCGAGTACCAATACTGATACTGTCAGATAGAGAGTCTCAGTGAGATCAATTTACAAATTCTTAAGGGCACCCGTTTAGGACGTTATGCGAGTCAGTGTCCTAGACCAGGCGTTCCGTCGCTTACATTGGAGTAGTAGGCGGAAGAACCGTACAGCCACCATAGTGCGTGTAGCAGGACCACGCAGGCACCTTAGAGTCGCCTCTTATTACGAAAAGACGACATGATAACGAAATGTTTCCTTATCCTAAATAATATACTTAGTGACCCAGAACTAGACGATAAACCAGTAACGAGAGATAGACGAAACAATGAAGGCTTAGCAACAAAAAAATAACTAATAAATCCTTTCCACGTTAGTTTTTTTTTATAGGGTGCAAACGAGCACGCGGTTCACCTGATGATAAGTGAACACCGCTGCCCATGGACATCTGCAACACCATAGGGCATGGAGATGCGTTGCCGGCCTTTGAGGTGGAAATACGTTCATTTTTTTAAGGTCGCCAGGTCGTATCTGTCCGGGAATGATGCCGCTGGCAACTGGTTCCACAGATTTGTAGTATGTGGAAGAAAGTGCCGGGAAAAACGTACTGTGGTAGATTTCCAACCTCCAAGGTGATGTGGGTGGTATTTGGAGGTTTGTCGTGTTGTACGGTGGCGGAACTCAGCAGCAGGGATAAGTCCGAACAATTCTCGAGAACACTCCCCGTGGTAAATGCAATAGAGAATGCAGAGCGAAGCTACATCTCTACGCAAAGCCAAAGGATCAAGCCGGTCGGAGAGAGTTTTCAAGAAACAGCCATTCTAGCTAAGACTAAAAAAATACTTTGACCGACAATTTGTAGCAACGTGACCAGTGATATCCATAATTCATTATTTTGATTGACGTTTGCAATGTTAAATAGATAAGCTTAGGAACTACAGACCACATTAATAACAACAAGTTTTTCTAAAATAAATATTTTCAAATTGCTGCTACATTTGGTATTTTTTCACAGATTTTCTTTTTTTCGGGTTTAAGTTGCTAAGGACCATAACAATTTACAAGTTTACGTAATAATTTTATAATGTTATTGCATTGTTTTCTTAAAGAGAAAGTAAAAAAAGGAAATTCTAAAATAACAACACACACAGATAGATCTAAACTGGGTTCAGTATTCTTGGGTTCGACTCCATTAAATTCTTTTTAAAGGGCATATTAACGCTGCTGCTGAGACAGAAGTCGCGAGTTCGAATCTTTGGGCACAATTGTCTTTTCGGAGTCATATGTATGGATAATGATTTTCCAAGTAAGCACTGTGAAGAAAAGCATTGGGAAACATAATCAAAAGGACAAAGATATACATTTTAAAGATGTTGTTATTAAGTAGAGGCAGAACAGGCATTGGGTTCGAAGGTAAACAGAACGAGGAATTGCTATGTGGTATTCTTTCTTATCTAACTACATTTATCGTTTAGTTCTGGGACATCCTGTATGCTGTTACTTGATTAAAGCGTTGCACGCAACTAAATTGCATTCCCGTAAGATAACCATGATAACGTAATAAAAGTATTGAGGCAGGTAGCTTTTTAGAAGAATACTTGATTTAAGACAAATATAAAAAGGTGCGACTAACCGGAATAAATAATTGTACATTAGGAGCAATAAAAACACCTAACATTCATGCAATCTTGACTCCAAAATAACATACCATATCTTTTGATATGGGTGAGGTTTTGTAACCCCTATACATCGGAAAATGGAACCATTACCCATTTACATAACCACATAATTGTAATAATTATTTCCGCAATTTCGTTTTATGTTTGGATTCTTTTGTCATTGCGCCGGAGATTATCGACAGAATAGCTGTTCCTTGTCACTACCATGTTGAACTGGCAAGGTCACTGATGTCGCACGCATATTACCATTAAAGTAGTGATAGCATCGTTGCACACGCGATATGGAAATACCCCACAATTCTCATGGAGTGCAGCGTCACTCGTATGAAATCACATCAGTTACACTACATGTGCTTTGATTCACGTGCATTGCAACAGGGCTTACATGAATGTTAAGTTATTAGCGACCCGCTCCGCATCAACTCCTAGTAAATTATTGATGAGTAGTTATCCACCGCTAGAGAAAATAAACATGTTTAGCATGCAACCCACCGCGCCTTGCCTTCCTTTATATAATGGCAGTCGGTCATATTCACTTTACTATTGTTTATTTTTTTGATGTACAACGTAACAAAGAGCAGACTGACCACCAGTTGTTAAAGGATCGTCGCGATCCTTGGAAAATCACAAGACTAGAGGAAACGTCGATGCGCTGCTATCTATTAAGATAAGTGTAATTTATATTTTGACTGTATAGCTTAACCACTCTCAATCGTACTCTCGATTGTAGAGGAGGCTCGTGTCGTGCATTGGGACGTACATGGGCTGATACATTAAGATTTTTTTTTGTATAATGTATTAATGATTTCGGATGTCCAACATAAAACTTAAGATATCCACAATATCATCTATAGTCGTGTGGCTCAATTTGGAATAAATAAAGGCTAAAAATATATTTGACATATGATTTCTTTAGATAAAAAAGCATTTTATATTCGTAATCTAATAGTAGTATTCACATGTCCAATGTGTTTCAATGACAACATAACGCCTGGAGGGACTATTGGTCCATTAAAGGAACCTTATGAAAGGACCATTGCTTTCTTGAAAGCGCGAATTCATGGACATGTGCATGTTCCTATTGTCACATATGGCGATCAGACTTGTTAATAATATTCAGAAATACAGCGTTGTAACGCCAACAAACAACCACAAACGTCAACGAGCATTGGAACGCTTCATTTTGGTTGTCAATTTTCCAGATTTAATTAAAACTACATAAATACGGTGGGCCTAGACGCAGGTGGTGAGACGAATTGGACTCCTATTTAAAAGACTGGTCCTATAAAGCCCTTAACACAGATGAATGGAAAGCTGGAAGAGAGGCCTTTGTAATGGATAATTGAAATAAACTTTAAGGGTTTCACATATCTTTAATACCGGCAACATATCGCCAATACAGCTGGTATTAAGATTATTATCATGTGTTATCATAGGCGACGGTGATTTTTTTCACTCAGGTAGCCTATTTGCTGGTTTATCCATTATTTCGAAAAACAATAAAACTTTTTGGAAGAAATATTCTCGGAAAGTATTCATTAATTATTATTTAACAATCAATAACATTATTAAAACCTTCGCTTTAACGACATCGACATTAAAAATATGCATTTCTTACAAAATAAAAGAGCGCGCAGCAATGTAATGTAAATAGATAACAACACAACAAAACTTGCGATTGTCCGATAAAGAGTTATTCGGACGCTCCATCACCACATCAAGACAAAACAATATTCCGCAAACAAAACACAAGTGTTTGGAAGTAAGCCAAGAGTGTTGGGTTCGAGGTAGCGGTACGTACTCGGTGTGTTCGTCGCGGGCCCTCATGGCGGCGTCAGAGGCTCCGGCGGTGGGTCGCGGCGCGGCGCCTGCAGCCGAATGACTCGCCGGCCGCACCACCACTGCGCCGCGAGATACACTGCCTCCGACCGCTATTACTATCTAAGGACCGCCGCCGATGTGCGTCTAACTCTAGCTAATACGACTACTCTCTAGCGACCACTCTCAAAAATATCCTAATCAATGAACTACAAATATTAAGAATTTCGTAGCTACAATGAATTCGACTAGAACCCCCTGGTGCGTTTATTATTCAAATCAATCTTCCGTTAATTACATGAATCTCGATAATGTCAATGAATATATAATGGTGCGGCACCGGTTGCGCCGTTCCTGAGACTGAAGCACGAGAACATAGAAAGCGGCGCAAGTCGCGGGCGTGCGGCGGGCCGGCGGCGTGTCGACACGCTTGTTGTTGGAAAACAGTGCGAGGTGCCGACTCATTGTGTAGATAGGGAGATGATGTCGCGATAACAGACAAGTGTCCGCGCGCTGTACTCTGATAATGAAATTGAACACCGGTGAACGCGACTTGTGTACAAACTGTTCCGTACAGTCTGCCCGGGTGCCGACACCGCGGGGACGGTACAGTAGCGCGCCTCCATCTAGACTCCCGCCAACGCTGGTGCCCTTGATATTATGCCAACTGTGAGAGATACGTGCGTATGCTCGTTCTATTTAGCTGTTTCCACTATTTATATTATTCATCGGAAAGGAAACATTTACTTCCGCAGTACATACCTTAAAGTATGATAAATGTCTTTGTTTTATTTATAAAATAAATATCCCGCTATATCAAGTTTTACTTGAATGTATAATACAATCTTTAGATATCACAAATGACGATTGTTTTAGAAATAACAACCAAAACAAATCCAAGCAAAGATTACATGTTATGCTTTTATGGAATATCAAAGCATTTTCAAAGCGCATATAATAAATAAATAATAAATAGATAACACCCAACAGTCACATACATAGTCCTGACTCCACACTAAGATCGAGTCTTGTGTCGTGGGTATCAGGAACTACGAGAGACTTTTCGGTCTCATAAACACCCAGACCCGGAAGAAATATTTGTGGGCCGCACAAACATTTCTCTCGGTGCGGGGATCGAACCCGCGGCCTCTCGTTTCACTGGCAGCGTCTAACCAACTGCGCCACGGAGGCTGTCAAAATCATATAATCTTAATATATATAAATCACGTGTCACGTTGTTTGTCCGCGATGGACTCCTAAACCACTCAACTGATTATAATGAAATTTTGTAGATATGTGTTATTTGTTCCAACTTAAAAGACAGGATAGTTTTTATCTCGATTAAATTGACGAAAGTATAAAATAAAGGAAAAAACATTTTGCCATACAAAATGTTCATGGGTTTGTAACTGTCAAACATTTAATGTTCATACCGTCGATACGGTAAACTCTTCCCTCAAATTAAATAACGTATTTAAATAAAGGTTTCGAATCGACAACATATATCTACAATATTCGATTAATGGCGTATTTTAGATCTTAAAGATGTAAATTAATGACAGTAATAAAAAGTGATTGATATTTAAATTGGGTGTCATATATTTATGCATGCGTCCAGAAATTTATTTTGTGTAAACTAAAGAGAATATATTACGAAGCTACATATATAGGACAATTAAATAAATAATATTCACACGTAAGAAGTTTTACTTCTTTTCAAGATAGGCGTTGCCTGTGTCTTGAGAAACCATTTAAATATAATTGTTATTACATTCATATTCTCTCTCTCTCTCTCTCTCTCTCTCTGTGTGTGTGTGTGTGTGTGTGTGTGTGTGTGTGTGTGTGTGTGTGTGTGTGTGTGTGTGTGTGTGCGTGTGCGTGTGCGTGCGTGCGTGTGCGTGTGCGTGCGTGCGTGTGCGTGTGCGTGCGTGCGTGCGTGCGTGCGTGCGTGTGTGTGTTATGTGTTATGTTTACTTTTAACTTTCACGAATTTTTACAGTGGCCTTTCCTTCGCTATAATTCACTGAAAGAAATATATATCGTCTCTGAGTGAGATATATAGGTAGTATGTAGGTTATATTTTGAAATGTTATGTCGAAGAAAATCTAAACCACTGAAGTCATTTCTATGAAAACGAATATTTCATCTCTTTATTACAACAAGTAATGGCGTAATATTTTTGGAAAAGCAGCATAGTGGGTGTGAATTAAGGGATGGAATATTGCATGGATAATCAAAATCGCTCAAGTGATTAATGTCAAAAATTCATAAGGCACAACATTTGTATATGAAAAAACGGGATATAATAGAGTGGGAGGTACGGGAGAGGACTGGTATAGCTGACAGACTTGATAGGACGAAACGTAAATGCACGGTATAAGACGGGATGGATAATGAAGAGAAAGGACGGGACGCATCGGGAAGTGACTGAACAGATGGGATGGGACGGAATTGAGTTTAGACAACGGCTGTCATGTTGATTTTAAATAAAATATGGACTGGAATCTGTATTTGCACCCAGGCGAAGTCGGGGCGGGCCGCTAGTTATTAAATTTTTGTATTAAAGAATTAGATTATTTAGAACATAAATCAAAATACTTTGTGGTTCCAATGTTTCATTGAAATAAAGTGCGCTAAGTATGTCTGGTCAAATAAATCTGAAAAAATATGGCAATTTCTAGAATAGTACAGACTCAATTGGAAAGGGTAAAAATGATTGATACGCTGATTAACTAAACTGGTTTACACGGTTTTTATACCCCAGCTAAAAGTTGTTATTTTGTGATTCATTTAGGTAGAATTATCCAAAAAAAAAATATAAAAAAATTCTATCACGTCTGGTTTAAGAAATATATATTAACTTAACTGAAATACATAATTTTGGTATTAATACTAAAAAAAATAAAAAATGTCAAATTTTTGCCTTCTTTTTATAGCTATTTGAATCAGTTTCTCTTATAATGGACCAACAGTAATCCCCCAACATGTTTTCATCCCAAAATCCTTGATGTCGTTATGTAAAAACCATTAAATCTTGATGGAAACATTCCCCTTGTTCGTCACTCATACTTCCTAAGTTTTCAGGGAAAAATTAAGATGCGATTGCAGAAAATGAATCTTTAATGACATGTTTACTCCCATCTTTTGAAAATTTTCTAATAAATCGGTAACAATTTCTTTGTAATCTTCACTTTTCTTATTTCCCAAAAAAAAATCCACAACCATTTTGCTAGGTTCTCTCCATAGCATTGGTGAAAATGGAAGGTGAACGTTTTCTCCTGATGACCACTGGAGTAAGACAATTCTACAGCTTTCGCAAAACACATGAGGCACTCACTTTTTATCTTGATTTGCAACAGGAAATCCAAAATATGCACTTTTTAACGAATATGTAATGGGTCTTCTCTTTTTTGAAAATATAAACTGTCCACAAACATAATAAAAACGATCAGAACTTTGTTTACACTTTATACTCGACATTTTTAATCAATCCGAAACAAGATAATTGTGGTTTGAAGCGAACGAATAAACAATAAACTGTCGTTACCACGTTTAAAAAAAACGTTTGACTGCAGGAAGAATTTGTGACGTGATAGAATATTTTTACTAACACTTTTTGGTTTAAGGAAGGTAGATTAACATATTTGTATACATTTATTTTGGGGTATAAAAAAAGTTCAATTATGTAAACTAGTGTTATTAAAGCACGATAATGGTTATTTCTTCAATACTGATTGAATACTTGAATGCCGATATCTTAAAAATTATACAAACATTTTTATAGCATTATTTTTTAATTACTCTATCTTTCTTGTCTATTGTTTTTCTCTTTTTCTTTTATTATTCTTATTTTTTTAATTGTTTTTCTTTAATATTCTCTTACAGCTGGACACACAGCAATACATCATGAGACTGAGTGCGGGCATTACTTTATTGACGGGTGTAATTAGGTACATCAGGCTGGCAAAGAACACATGAACTTTGAGTCGCGCGGGAATGCAAGCTGCCGTGCATATATGTATACTCGTATTGAGCTGAAGGGTTTGTGTATGTTTTATCAACCTAATCTCTCTTTCTGTAATCTCTTCTAATTTTACTACTTTTCATGCCAGGTATTACACTATGGGCGCCTCTTTCATCTACGGTTATGAATAAATCCTTACGACGATGCTTGTGTTCCATTGAAATCCAAAGCGGATTAAATATTGGATGAGATTAGATATTGATTAGTCTAGGATTTTACAGAACATATTGTATCACAAGAAGATAATAAATTTTCTGATTTTTACAAATTTACTAACAGCGTCCCTTTTGCATGGCTGCATTGTTAAATTTTATTTTATTTTATTTTATTTATTTAAGAGACAAACAAACAGTTACACATTGAGACTTATAAATAAGTGATTTAAAAATAACTATAGAATTACAAATGCGCAACTCACAACGTTGTCCACGGTTTATATAAATTACATGCTTAACAACGTGTGAATTTGTAACTTAAGATGGTGAGAAACAGCAACAGCAACGAAACTAATAGGTACCGTTTTACGATTCATACTTTTCAAGTTTGTACAACCTTGTACAGCCGTAACTCACATCATTTCAATAACTTTTCCGTAAAACCATGGTTGTGATCATTTCTGTGTAATTTATAATGTGTATATTTTAGTTATCGAACATTTGTTTTGTGCGCTCAAACTGAATTCATAAGCTGTTAAAAAGGGACAAAACTGATATGCATGTGACAAGTTATATTTCTAAAGAAAGCGCTGATTGTTAGCTAACACTTCCAAAAATGGCCTGTGGTTGGACTCCCAACAGAAGATGAACTCAGAACTATAGCCCCCTTAGCCAAGTTACAATCGCTTCCAATGTAGTCTCTTTTAACAATAATTAGCGCTTTGACGTAAGCGATAACATTTTGTTTGCGTTAGTCAAATTGCATCTTGAATAGCATTTGTATGGGAGTTAGCGATTGACGTTACTACGAGGGAATTATTCAAAAAAAAGCTATTTTCACCCATTTTCTTTACGCACCGTATTATCTTAAACATTGTTTATAAAAGTATTATATGCGCAGAACCCAAATGAAAAATGATGTGATGACGCGTCTCGCGTCTAAATGGCTTTGCAATGTGACCGAAATAGCGGCGCCCTTGATCACTTGTTACCTGGCCGCTCACACACTGGCTTTAACGTTATCAACACTCAAACTGACCGCCAAGCATACGTCACAAAGACACGCACACATACACACACACGTCACACATACAGACAAACAACAAACACACACACACACACACCAAGGCTTTTTGGAGTTATCAAAAATAACATCGGTTATTGTTATCATCATGAGGGTATACATATCACCTTATAGTATTACAGCCTATATTTCCAACTCAACCATTTTATTTTTAAAGCACTAGATTATTCGGGTGTTATGATACCGTTCATCAATATCAGCCCAGTATACGTTCCACTGACGGGCAATCGTTTAATACTTTTCATGCGAAATTTTTGTTACAATATTGCATCATTTATTTACCTATTATTTCATCGTCAAGACGATATTGTTGGCAAGTCGAAATCATATTAGATTGACATACTGTTTCCTGTTGCGTAGTTGTTATTATGTGAAATTAACGGAATAACAAGTGGCATCGTAATTACTAGAAAATGACCTACCTACGTCTTATGGTGCATACAAAACGCATTTACATTTTATTTAGCAGCATTCTTAAATGTTATTCAGCAACATATGATAACAAAACTTTATTTATTTTTAATGCATCATACATGTTATCGTGTTAATATACATATGTTAAGTAATGTGGTAACAATCGGTAGCATTGTTGCACAATGTTGCTCCACAATATACAATGATGTGGATGCACCATCACACTCACTGCCTTCCCATTTCGATAGTTCTTTAATGACTTGAGCTCAAGCTATACTTGCGCTTTTCACATGACACTAAGTCAATATTGGAAAACACATATGCCATTGATAAGATGAAAAAAATCACAAAGTTGACCATTGTTTTGTTTGCCACAAAGTTGACCACCTGTTTATTTTTTCTTATCCTTCTATAATCTAGGAGAACTGATATCAGGATTTTCTGAGTTAAGTTCTTCTCCTATCCTTTACTTCCAACTTGGATTCGTTAACTTCGTAACACGGCATTCTGCCATTCGTGCATACGTTTTAACTAATATTTCTCAAGGCGGGCGACAGTTATTATATAGTACATTTAAAAATGATTAAAATATAGGCATATCATATAAAAGCAGACATTATTTTAATAGATGGCTTACTTTAAAACCCATCCTTTTCAGCACAAGGGCACTGAATAATGTATTAATTTTTAATAGGCAAAATAAAGGTCTGCATTGCAGTGGAAAGAACAAGTCAGTCAGTCACAGTACATGCGCCACTCACATGGGCTTCTACAATGGGTTTCCCACCACAGTCTACAGAGTTTCCTATCAGAACCAATTTTAATGAATTTTGATAGACAAGAATATGACAAGAGTAATTATTGGACATATTGAGTCTTAACATTTTATGTCTCAGGTTGGCGAACGCATTGGAATGCCAAGCATTGCTTTGTAATTCATGGTATTGTTTGGAATTGATATATGAATGCTCATCTCGATTTTCGCTATTTATGGAAATAGAAAAAAAAATGCTATATTTTATCGCGAAGAAAATATATTGAATGAATATTTACCAAGAGTCCTCTGTCCCTAAGTTTTTTCTCGAGTTTGGTGTGTTTTTACACTTACGCAGTTATGGAGTTCACGCTACAACCAGGTTGTTTTGAGTAAAAGCGTCACATAATATTTAGCTGTAGTTTGTTTTGCTCTTAGAGATAAGATAAAACAGTAATATTCATATATACGGGATGCAAATAATAAGTTTCTTTTTTCAGTTAAGGATTACGTAAAACTTGCGCTATATCCGTTTAATTATTATAAATAAAGTATATTTGAAATTGATGAAGCAATCGTGATCAATTTATGCAAAGGCATATCAACTTTGGTCTGTTTAATATTCAAATCCTAACTCGAGCAAGTAAAGAGAATAGTCTAGGAAAAAACAAAGCTCTCCCAAGCTTTGCTTTATAAATTGCTTTGCGTAATTTATGAAACGTTTTTCGGGAAGGTGAAAAAAGTGCAATCTGTATCAGCCCATATACGTCCCACTGCAGGGCACGGGCCTACTCTACAATCGAGAATACGATTGAGAGTGGTTAGGCCATATAGGCCACCACGCTGGCCTAGTGCGGGTTGGCGGACTTACATACCATAGACATTCTTATAAATCGCTATTGTATGCAGGTTTACCGTTTTAGTGTGTGGTAATTGATTGTCAATACACACATGACTCCGAAAAGTCAGAGGTGTGCCCTGGGATTCGAACCCGCGACCACCGTGAACATGTTGGCAGCCGCGTCGTCCGTTTACCAACGTAAATAAATCGTAAATCTATAGTTTTTGCTAAAATAATAATTTAAAGCCTTGTGTACAATAGCGTCTTTAATAATAAGAAAAAACTATGTATTTACCACCCTAATGAGACGATAGAAAAAAAATAACAAAAGAAATCGTCACAATTTTTTGCACAAAATTTAGTTGTATAGTGTCTGAAGTCACTAAAACTACGACCCGGCTTCGTTTTCGGTAGCAGTCTTGATATACCCTGTATGTTAAAATAACTACTCTTAGCATGAGTCGTGTCATTTTTATGTTTTTATATCAAACTAGCGGTCGGGCCCGAATTCGCCCGGGTGGAAATAGCTTTTGTGTCCAATTCACATCAACAACATA
Source organism: Hyles euphorbiae (assembly GCA_023078785.2). Classification (NCBI taxonomy): domain Eukaryota; kingdom Metazoa; phylum Arthropoda; class Insecta; order Lepidoptera; family Sphingidae; genus Hyles; species Hyles euphorbiae. The sequence continues at coordinate 1,126,404 of CM041058.1, read as the reverse complement.
TTATTTAGTGTACTAACTATATTCCCCGCGCACCGTCGACTATATTTCCGGTCCCGTCATATCCGGTTTATATCCCATCTCATTCAGTCCCATGACGAAAAGTATGCAATCCAGTAATAAAGAGTTGTCAATGTGTTACATGTAGTGTGCAATAAAGATATTGAGTATTGAGTATGTTAATCCAGGGTGTCAGCTATCCCTATACCAAATTTCATCAAAATCGGTTGAGCCATTTTTGCGTGAAATACATCATACATCCATAGTCACAAAATGTAAGCTTTATAATATTAGGAAGGATAGTCCAAAATCATTTTAATATTTCAGGCACAGTGCTGCATCAGTGTGGCATTAACTGCTGCTAACATTGCGGTTTTACGCACTGAGGACAATGCTTGTATGGGTAGCTGACTATTTTGTCGTATCAAAAGTTACGTTAAGAGCGTTTACACCTTGCGCGCAAAGTCAACTATAGGTATTTCTTCGTTAATTTCACGCACACATAAGCGACCAAAGCTGTGTGCGTAGAGCTGCCGCATCGGCTCGCTATAAAGTCAGCTCCACCAACTTTGATCCGTGCGCTTCAAAATTCAAATATTCAATTGAAATGTAACTTATGATTTATATATTGGTAATATAATATAACAAAAATATTTTATTTGCATTATAAGTAGACAAATATTACTGTGCAAGCAATGAACAATACAAATTTAGGTACTAATCATATTTTCGTTATTATTACATTGTTAAGTTGCATTCAAATCAGTGTTCAATCAGTAGACACTACGGACGTTTTATTAATAATTTCGTGTTCGAACAGACACGCACTTGTTCGAACACATGAATAGAGTTAGGGGCCTTACAACCGCTTACAATTACGAAATATATTTAATTTTATATTACAATACATAACATAATTTAGCCTCGGAATTACATCCCATTATATAATCTGAAACATAATTAATACTCACTACAAAATCATTGTAAGTAATAAAAAATAAAATTAAATATTTTACTACCAAAGTACTAAGATGTGGCAATCGCAGTCCACGCGTGGCTATTTTTACTACGCACGGCAAAAGTCAACTGCAGCCAGGCCGGAGCGACGAGCGATACGTCCTCCCTCTAGAAGGCCTTGCGGCGGTCTGATTTGATGCAGGTCGGACAGCGTGTTTTATAGTGGTTTTTAAAATATTTGTAGAAAACATGAAAACTAATTTTGTTGAAATATAAAAATGGTAATTTATTGATAAGATGTTCTTCTATTATAATATGCAATTACAATAAAAAATTATGTATGATAAGTTGGTGAAAAAAAATATGTTCTTGACGAGAGTTTCCGAATAATTTCGCATTGTTTAAATTTTTATTTTTCAGGAATTAAACACAAAAAGATTATTTTTCTCACCAAAATCCCTCCATAAGGGTCTTATTAGTCTGATAATATTTTTATTTTCATCTTATATTTAGTGATTTCGGATATCTTAAGCTTGTAAATTGCCATTCGAAGCCTAAATAACGAAACCTATGTTCAGTAATCCTGATAGTATTTACAAATTATCTTTCATTCTATAATGGTCTCCACCAAAATCCCTAGATGACAACCTTTTCTAAAATTAGTACTAATTATTTTTCCTTTCAGTTGTTTATTGGTGGCTATTAACTCGTTTGAAAAGTCCTGTTTTTAAGCCAAAAAGCGCGCGGAAGGTATAAACGCTCTTAAGTTATTTACGTGTCTCGAAATATGAAATTGCAGGATTGCCAATAATCTTGGTGCAATGAATTGAATGCACACATGTCCCCATGCACTCACCTTAGTATAAATTTTTAGATATTAAAATTAAGCAATACTTATCCAAATATTGCCAAAGATTGTAACAGAAATTTTAGTATAATGCGATTCAAATAAGAATAGGACTGACCTGGCGCCATATTGGTTCATAATAGCTGTCAAATCGCACAATTTAGGTAGGGTGAGCAAACAAGATTTCTTAAAATGATATTTTTGTTGAAAAAAAAAAATATTTTTAATAATTTAATATTTCATAAAAAAAATTATGAATGAACAATATCGTCCTTTAGTTACTTTCTGGAGAATTATTGCCCACATAGTAATTAACAAATTAATAAGTTGTATTTTTTTAAAACTATTTATGGCTAAACATTCTTGTTTATTTTTACATATAACATGTTGTAATTGTTTCAATTTATTTAGCTAATTTTTCTTTAGGAATATGACTAATATATGTGAAAAAAAATTAATTGATGCGTAAATATTATTTGTTGCTAACTTTTCATGTGATATTTGACAACTAAGGGTCATTGACGTTCCTATTCTTATTTGAAACGCATAATATTATGTATCATCTGCTCTCAATGTATTAATCTTCACTGCTAGCAAGCTTCAAGCTAGTTGCTAGTCTTGCAAAATATCTTCATGGATCATCCACCCTTGAGATGAAAATGTGAGTCGTTTTAATTAACTGGGTTATAAATGAATGGAACATCACGAAGTTGCTAAATACATAATGTATTAACCGTGTTTATATATGAATATACAAAATAAATAATTATCCAAAGCAATGTAATATTTTTTTTATGTTCCCCTAAAGACTGTATTGCTTATTAATTTAACTTAATTTCATTTTTCGATTCTCTATTTGTTACATGGTTTAAGTCTTTTTATTCGTTCGATATGTTTTTTTATTTTTTGTTTCTTGATAGCAGCTGTTAAATAAAAGAATGTAGAAAGAGACTGACTTCTGTCATACAGGGCTTCCTGGTCAATAGTCAGGGTGTTATTATATTGTAAACATGTTGAGATCAAAGAAAAAAAAGTGATAATTTCATTCAAACTGAATTTGTTACGAAGGTCATTTTCTTAGAAAACTAGCAGCATAGTAGCAATCTAAACATTCTAAATTCGGTAGATAAACACACGAGCGTCTGATAATACGATTATTATCTTTTCAAATACATCAAATAATATACGTCAAAACAACATTCAGCAAGACAATTACTTGAAAGAAACACTCAGTTGTACTTTATCAGATAATACAGCCTTAGGTTGTTACGCCTTGCTATTATTGTATTTACTTTAGTATTTGGACACTGGAAATTTTTGTTGCGACGGTTAAAGTCCGCCAGGATTTAGACATACGTAGTATGTATGTATTTAGCTTCTTAGTTCTTACATACATAAACTCTCCTCTGAATCCCACAAAAGATAGGTAAAGATAATATTGCTTCACCTATTCAAAATCCCCTATTCAATTGCAGTTCATATTCTTTCTTTCTCTCTCTACTTTCAGCTCCAGAAAGTCCACTGCTGAAAATAGGTCTCCGCCAAGGAACTCAACATCAACTTATTTATTTTACTAGTTGATTAAATTATTTCGTTTAAAATAAACACAAGTTCAAAACCCGTGAGACTCTATGTGGTTAAAATGCGTCCTGTCTGTTTGTACTACCGATCCTGCTTTACAGAAGTTGTAACGGCGAGTGCAAGGGTGGTAAAGAGATTTGTAAAACGTGTATTGTAATTTGTTGAACTTATTTCCGTTCCAAGCAGTGAAAGGGGCGCGAGCACAAATATTCATTAAATTCCAGACAAATTAAATAATAATAATAACACCCAACAGTCACATACATAGTCCTGACCCCACACTAAGATCGAGTCTTGTGTCGTGGGTATCAGGAACTACGAGAGACTTTTCGGTCTCACAAACACCCAGACCCGGAAGAAATATTTGTGGGCCGCACAAACATTTCTCTCGGTGCGGGGATCGAACCCGCGGCCTCTCGTTTCACAGTCGGCGTCTAAAAAACTGCGCCACGGAGGCTGTCAATTAAAGAAAATGGATTATTCGATTTGAGCTTGATTAGATCCAATAACGAAGTATATGTGTATTTAACAATAAACCGAGCGTGGAATCTGATCATAAAATATGCCTACCAAACTACTTTCCTCGGTGCCAAATCCTATCATTGATCTATTAAACATACTTAGGTAGAGCAGTTATGTGTAACTCGCACGAAATGATGCTCAGCTGAATACTGATGACAGGTATACTACGGGCCGATATAGTGACATGGTTGAATAATTGATCATTGACTATTGGTAATTCAAATTGGTCTCGATGTGATCGAGTTGTGATTGTGAACAACAACAACCTAGCGAACATATGCAAAAGTGCGGAAATGTATCAACAATAAAATGAATACACTGTTTGGTATTGAAATACAACACTAACTTTTAGTTTTCTAAACAAAATTTGAATATCATTCTTATCTTATTCTTGTCTTATCTTCTATAATAAGAAAAGAAGATGGGCAAGGACAGCCTTTATAATAGAGTAAAAGTTTAAGGAGTTGAAGTATCAAGGATAAACATTGTGTTACAAAAGTAGTCATGTAATATCTGAAAATAATTCACCCGTAAAAAGCCTTGGTCTCCAAGAAGAACAAAAGAAAAGCAAAAAGACGAACATATTTATGTTCTTTAATCACATTGTTGCAAAATATAAAATCTATGGCAGCAAAATAAGTCAACGTAAAGGATATTCTTGAGGCCTTGACGGTGGCGCCTAAATTACAAATTATTCATTCGGTTCGTGTGTAATTTGTATGTTTCGCTCAAATAAATACAACGTTAATGTTATCTGCAGTTGACCTGTTAACACGTTGTTTCGTACACATGTCTATGGTTCTTGCAGTTATGAGGCGCATCGCATCTGATTTCAAAACGTGCGGATCGAAGTGATGGATAGTCCGAAGATTAAGGGGCTTATTAATACACAGTTTAAAAACCTATTTTAGTTATCAAATGTTTAGTCTCTCCCAAACGATTTTTCATTTTTCGCGAAGAAGACAACATTTTAGATAACAAAAATTTTAAAACTGTCTATGACTAATTCATAGCTGTAAGCATTGAGATAATATACTAGAGGGGACACTGCAAACAAAATGTTTGTAACAAAATGAAGGGTACATTCTATTTCTATCTCTGTCACGCCTACGATGTAACATTATCTTCCCTCTCGCTTCACTGTGTACCCGTGTGCACACACCATACGCACAGAATTTGTTCGCGATGTCCGCTCTAGTATAATACCTCAATGGCTGTAAGGGCTGCGTACCTGCCGTTCTTGGCGCCACTGCTGGCTGATCGTTGCAGACGGGCGGGCTTGCTCTTGGGCCGGTTCTCCTTGTTGTGCAGCGTGGCGCGCTGCTCGTCCATGCGCTCCGACTGGCAGCGGCTCAGCAGCTCGAAGAACGACTCCTCGGGATTGTCCTCCGATGAGCCGCGCTGGATCTCCGGCTTTTTAACGTCGCCTTCGGTTTCCGAATCTTTCTTCTTCGCATCGGGAGTGATCTGCGAGGGGTTTGTGTATTGAAATTATTTATCACTGATATTTTGTATTGTATAAACAAATATTGAATGCTACAAAAACTCTATTTAGATACAATATCAATACTAACATTATCTAGCAAGAAGTTAGATCCCGAAGGAATTTCATCTAGGTATTCCTTTCCTCGGCGTAAGAGACAACCTAAAGCAGTTATTAAGGTCGCTATGAACATTATTAGAACGTTTCACTTGAGTTGATAGGTATTCTGATAAAGAATGCGTTGCTTCTTATGCTCCAAGCATCTACATACTAATAATACGTCAGATGAGTGCTAAAACAAGTGCTTGTTACTTGGGCGACTTTTTAAATTTCGTCATAGTCAAAATTGCCAAAATTGTAGCTTAAAGATTATGAATATTTGTAGTGTTCTGAATAACAAATTTAACATGTTATAAGCTATTTTTTTTAATCACTTGTCTATCAATCTAGCGTGAACAAGAAACTACATTTTAGCTGCCGTTTCATATTTGAAGAGTAAAATTTCCGGAATCCCATTACATGTCCATCCCATTGTTTGTAGCAGTTCCATGGAGCCTAATACCTGTATGAGCGAGAGTTGTTCCATGCTCTGTCTGCGCACGCGCAGCGCGTTGAAGGGCGTACGCGGCGCGTCGTCTAGTGCGGCGGGCGCGTGCGCACCGTTGCCGGGCGGCGACTCCGGCTCGGCCGGCATGCCCAGCACCTTGCGCAGGTCGCTCATGTTCATCTGCGCTGTCGCCATGCCGAGCACGTCGCCCAACTGCCCAATGTAATCGTTATGTAAGTAAGTTGTTTAAATACGATGAAAATTAATGAATCCTAATAGTAACAATATCATTTATAATTTACATATTTTCCAGTCATTGATATCTAGTTGTAATAATTTTTATCAATATATCATGAACAATAATTATACAAATTGTGTTATGTTCTATTGAAGATCTCTCTTGTTATAGGTGCAGAACATCCAGAGCTGAACATAGACCCACACTAGGGTCTATGTTCAGGGACTCCTTAGTAACCTATTAAAAGTGGTTGGCATCGTGTGCCTTTTTACAAACTTAATTAGATTGTTCATCTACATTGACAACTAACTGACAAGACTCATAATGTATTTATTAAAATTACATTACCGCATTGTTATTTACACTATAACTAATATTTGTTGAGTCATGTAATGTAAACACGTAGTTGGTGAAAGGATTGAATTTGCGGTTACGAGTTGCACATCTAGCACTTACACAAGTACAAGCTACATAGACTCTTATAGCATTTGGACGTAAAATTCAGTTTGATTTAGCACATTTCTGTAGTTTTTTTTGTTCCTGTTAATTTTTCATTACCACAGAGTCAATATGATTTGTTCCCTCACCTCCTTGGATATATTATAATGCTCGGTAGCATAATAGAGCGCTTTTTCGTGGTTTCCGAGCGCGGCGTGCGCGTTGCCTAGCGACCAGCAGGCGCGTCCCTCGCCGACGCGGTCTCGCAGACGGCGCGCGGCCGCCAGGTGGCGCGCGTGGTACTCCTCGGCGGCGCGGTACTCCCGCAGCAGCGTGTACGTGTTGCCCAGCGAGTAGCACGCCTGCGCCTCCACCGCCGCGTCGCCCAGCTCCTCGGCCAGCGCCAGCGTGCGTCTGCGGACACGCGCTCACGTCACACATAGCAACATGGAGTGGCATTAAATGTCAATACTGTATGAGTGAATTCACTAGAATAGCCACATGGTTTGATATAAATAAATTGTTGAAAATTGACGGTACGACAACAATGGGGCAAATCCTGTAAGTGGTATCGGTTGAAGAAAAATAAAATAAAACAAATAAAAATAAAATGAAATACTCATCTACAGTACATATCTAACTAGCACGAATGGCAAAGATTTATAATTATTGTATGCATAACGCCATTTATATTATTATAGCGTTACTTTAGTGAATATTTATGTATGTATACATAAGTTTTGCAAATCATGTGGATACATAAATTATTCTTATTTTTATAACTGTACATACTAAATGTACCTTATACTAACTTTCCCACCTTCACACCCACCACTGTAACTCATGTTAGAAGGGTCAACAGTGCACACAAAGAATTAACACTGAGCTCCAGAGCTCAGCGAGTCTCTCAGGGACACTATAACTTATCTTTAACCCGCATCTTAATTAATCAGAAAGAAAAACAAATAGGAGAATTTGGAAACATATAATTGTCCACTTCCGTCCGCAACAACGCAGATGGCAAAATATTGAGACAAAAGGTATTATCCTCTGATATAAAGATGTACAACTAGAGAAGCCAGATGTTTTAAGGACCACGAGATCAACAACTACATGGATCCTATAGTATGCGCTGCTAAAGGGGCCAATAACACACGGAAATTCCTTATATTACTAATGAGCAATGACTGTCGTCACGTTTCTTAGTCGCAGTAAAGATAATAATATAGGCCACTTCCTTCCATTATACCGTTTAACGTAAACGATTCACGTAACGAGTTAAAATGCCAAAATATAATATAAATAGTAAATAACAACCAAATTAAATATTTTTCCAAACAACAAAAAATAGGTTTCATCGGAGGCAAAAATCTTCGCAACGATAATAAGTTTCATGGTAAAATGGGCATTCTCCTTTCGACCCGAGATTTTTTCTATAAAATAAACGGGTTAAGCCAATTTAAATTTCCAATGTATCAAATGAAATTCAAAGATAAATAAACAATTAGTTATTCTACAGGTGATGCAGTGCTGCATTAGCCCACATAAATCCCATGGCAGGGCACTGATCTCCCTTACAATCAGGAGTACGATTCAGAGGGCTTAAGCCCGCTGAGGCGATACTTAACACGCACTCCAGACTCCGAGGACACACCGGAATAAAGTATATTTTTACAATCCGAACCTTCATGCCACTCAGCAAAAAAAATATTCTGATAAAAAAATCAGTGGACTCACCACCTCCCACAAGCTTCCAAATAAACCGGGAGTTTACAGGCAGACTTAATATGGACACATTTAATTATTCACGGATATAATAATATGGTTTTCAATACTATACTTTTTTAATGATACACCATTGTAACAATTTCATATAATTCTTGGGTCACCTTCCATTTCAATACAATATCTACAACCCTAATATGTTCTGGATGTGGTACAGAAATTGTCTTGCCTAATAATACTCTTGTAACTGATTATAACATAATCCATTATTAATCTATGTCTCAATATCGTCTTTAGTGTTATAATAGTGATGAATATGCAGCAATGTCCTGGATGTTTTTTTAAATATTTTGCTAATTATTGTATTAAACATAATGATTATTAAAATGTTAATGTTTACACTGCGCTTAGCTTTGCCCCATATTATCGCAACTGAAGTTCACTTACTCTTAGGGGTCGATATAATGTATAACACAATAGGTTTTATGTTCATTTTTCCGACAATAGATACCATACCACCAACAATTTTCAACATTTTCAGACCATACAAATTCGCTTAGTATAAATTGAATAACGTTGTACATATATGTATTGTTTTATACAATACACATTAAAACAAATCGAGAGCAATATAACAAATAACTTGCGCAGAGCGGTTAAATAGAAAGCGACAATATGTGCATGTGTTATTGTATAATTCGCACAAGCAGCCGAGGAATTCGCATTAACATTGCGCAAGCGAGCAGCGCTCATATGCGCGCCTGATTAGCACATTCTGCACATTTGCATGCGCTTTTGTGCCACTAAATAGTACTCAGCGTAATCCAACACCTGGCCAGTATGTACGGTTATGAATTAGATTTACATTACCAATATTATATGAAGTATGTACACTTGATACGACTCTTGATAGTTATATTTGTTGATGGTAGATATTTTTAATTCTATCTAGGTTGAAAGTGCACTGCGTGTTTTGGTAAAGGAACCATGATAAGAAGTTGATGATGTTGGCCTGCGCAATTGCTTCAGCAGTTTATGACGAAAGAGTCCAGTACTACACTTAGGAATAACACAAACGGTGCAAAACTATATCACAGTTTAATAGGCAGAAGTACTTATATACCGGGTATATCAAGACTGCTACCGAAAACGAAGCCGGGTGGTAGTTTTAGTGACTACAAACACAATGCAACTAAGAATTTCGCAAAGAAACGCGACATTTCTTTTTTATCATTTTGTAAATATCATAAGTTTTGGGTGGTAAATCCATAGTTTTTGCTAAAATAATAATTTAAACTCTTTTATACCTTAGAGTCCTTATAAATATAAGGGTATACACTATTATTTTAGGAAAAGAAATGGATTTACAACTCAAATACGACCATATCAAAATAAAAAAAAAACAAAAAAAGTTGCTTTTTTGCATCATTTTCTGTTGCATTGTGTTTGTAGTCACTAAAACTACCACCCGGCTTCGTTTTCGGTAGCAGTCTTGATATACCCAATATGTATGTGTTAGAAGTAAATAAGCGAGCAGCGATACATACTTATAATGTTCGGCGGCGTTCTCGAACTGTCCGAGGAATATGTGCGAGTTGCCGAGGTTGCTGTTGGCTCGCCGCTCGGCCGCCTTGTCGCCGAACTCCTGCGCGATGTGCAGCCGCTCCGTGTGGTAGCGGATGGCGCGCGCGAAGTCGCCCAGTAGGTAGCACGTGTTGCCCAGGTTGCCGCACGCGCGACCCATCGCCTGCCGGTCGCCCAGAGCACGCATCAGCTCCAGGTTCTCTCTGCAACGGGAAAATACAACATTTATGAAGATAGGTGTTTACTGGTGGTAGGTTCCTCATATGGAATAGGCCGTCTGGAGAGGTAAAAACGCGATGCCTATTTCACCCGCTAAACAGCAGTGTTAGACACAGTTGTGATCCAATTTGACGGACATTGTAGCCAGTGTAACTAACTTTTGAGCATATAGACTTAACTTCTTATGCCTCAGAATAGAAAGTGCAGTGCAATGCCAAACATTGTTTTATAACTCATGATTTTTTGTCTGTTTTGATTCTGTCCATGAGCAGTCGTCTCGCTTACCGTCAGGCAAATGACATTCATGTCCCAAAATTACTAAATAGTATTATTGACTCACTCGTAGTATGCGACGGCTTGCATGAGGCAGTCGCGCACCTCCTGCGGGAAGTGTCCGGGATCGTTCTGTCCCACGCGGCCCAGCTGCTTACCCTGGGCGTGGAACACGTTGCCCAGGTTGTAGAGCGCGCGGCCCTCGCTCAGCCGGTCACCCAGTGTGCGCGATATCTCCAGGTGTCGTTTACAGCATTGTATCGCTTCCGTAAACTTGCCCATCACCTTCAGCGTGTTACCGAGATTCCCTGATGCTTTCGCTTCGCCTAACTTATCATTCATTGTCCTGAGAACAAACAAATAAATATATGTTGTGGTAACGCAATAATTTGTTATGAGATGATAAAGGTTAATATAACATTTATTACGTTAATAGCATAAAAAATCTAAATCTGCAGACCTACCTAATTCAATGAAAAAAATATATATTAGATAAGCACCTACACACATACATATTTTTTCCGAGTTGATTCTTAACAACAAAAGATATATCGTCATCATCAGCTCGTTGCAGTCCACTGCTGGACATACATAAGCCTCTCAAAATACTCAGAGCCCGGTCTGCTGCTATAAACAAGACATATTCAAGATTGTAAAGCATGATGTAGATGCTTAATGATTAATTTGAACTATAAAAATGTAATTGTTTTTAATATGAACAAACTCCTATCATAACATCATAACATGATAATATGCAATGTAGTATATTCGTAACCTAAATAAATGCATTTAAAAGTAAATCGCGCCGTATTGCAGCGCTAGCATTTACTTAACAAACGAACGAATCCCTGCAGTCGCAAGTTCACGACCGGCTTCTTACGCAACTGGCTTCCTAAGTCGGGGATCACCTGATTCACAAGGGATTACAAATTCAAGATTTTATCATGGCTATTTCTTAGACGGGGAATTGAAGGAGATAATTAATATAGTTCGATATAAACTCATTTGCAAAAAAAACGGGCACCTAAGCAATTTACCATTTCAAATGTTACTATTGGTTTGTTTGATAATTATAAGTAGTTTTACTTTCACAATTTTGTACATTTATAAGCAAATAATCGTTTTCGTCAGTATTATCATAAAATTTTGATAAAATTTATGGGCTTTAATGCTAAAGTTCACTAGTAGTGTATGCTCGCTAGTAGTGCATATGCTCGTGAAGTAAAAGTTAACAAAGATTTTTGTTTGTTTTTTCTTTAATAAAGTAAAAGCAGATAAATGTTTAGTATCGAGTGTGACCCCCTCTAGCTGAAATCACAGCTTGAATTCGTCTGGGTATGCTAGCGAGGATATCCCGGATACTTGCTTGCGGAATACGTTCCCACTCCGCGGTAATCACATTCTTCAGCTCTCTGATGGTCTGCGGAGCCGATTGTACTGATCTCACGCGTCGTTTCAGAACGTCCCAGACGTGCTCTATAGGATTGGTTTGATTGAAATGGTTCATTGCTTAGGTGCCCGTTTTTTTTGCAAATGAGTTTATAATATGTTCTATTATAACTCACCTAGCTAACGTCAAGTCGTGCTTATGATACTGCATGGCCTTATTGTAGTCCCCCAGATAGAAGTAAGCGTTGCCGAGCTGGCTGTAGATGGCGCTGAGGGTGCGCAGGTCGTCGGTGCCTGCCTGGATAGCGGCCTGGAAGAACGCCACACCGGCGCGGCAGTCACCCGCCTTGCACAACCGCTCGCCTTCCAGCGCCAGCTCCAGGCACATGGAGCCGCCATCGCAGCTCTGCAAATCAAATTCTATCAATAAAGACACCATCAGACTCTTACTCTCGAAACTGCAACTTACAGTAGGCAGAGTTGACTGTCACTCATTTTAATAACAGCAAGTGTTGAAACTCAGATAATTCTGGGAATATCTTAATGGTCTTTAATGGACATATAAATTCATCGAATAGGAAAATAATTGAGAGATTTTATAAATAATATTTGCATATTTCTTTTGATGGAAAAGTAGTATAAACAAATATCAACAAAAGAGAAGAAAACATCCAGTAGGAGGAGCCAACTGTGAAGCACTTTAATGAAAAATATAATTAATATAAGATTATTTAGATTAATTAAATACACCCGTATTTATCCAATCTAAATAATAGATATGAATTCAAATAACTAGTAAACTATGAAAATTGTTTTGCATATTTGGTTCTCTTCGGCCCATGTGCATGTATTGGCTTTTTGAAAGCTCATAAAAACTGCATAAAATACAAAATTCAATTTGAACAAAGTTTGCCCTTATATATATTTTTTATTGCATATAAATTATTATTATTATTTATTGGAGTTACAACAATTTTAAAATGCAGAGATGGAATGGTTTAGAATCTTAAAACTCAGTGTATTGTATTCATGTTTTTGAGTTCTAAAATGTTAATTTTAAGCGCATGGTAGCTTGTTGGTAAACAAACCAGTAAATGCAATGCAGCTGCCACCATATTGTAGTGGTAGCAATTTCATATCCCAGGGCACACTTCTGGCTTTCGAAGTTATGTGTGTGTTGATATCCACACACTACAATGGTGAAGGAAAACATAGTGAGGAAATCTGCAGCCTATAGCAAATTTGTCCGAAGTTCTATCATATGTAATGTCCAGAAACCCGCACTAGGCCAGCTTGGTGCACTATATAGCCTAACTACAGCCAATCGTATTCTCGATTGTAGACGAGGCCTGTGCCCTGCAGTAGCATGCATATGGACTATACAGATGTAAAATGTTTATTATACATAGCAATTTTCCTAATATCAGCCCTTTGAACTGTCTATAATCCAAATATCAGAAAAACACTCATAAAAACATATTAAACAGGTCTAGTAAACAAGCAAATAGCTTTCATGATCTATAACAAGCCTGTCAAAATGGCTGGGCTGGCTCAAAGAATGAAACAAAGCGAGAGGACAGTAGAAGGAAAGAGGTATTGTGTTTCCAACAATATAATTATTTCAATGTTATTACTTATTAATGAACTAGTATTGCGTAGCAGGAAATACATTTTATTATTGATGAACAATGTAATTTGTCATGACAATCATTGCAATGTGTTAATGATATAGCAAGACAGACATATATTTAGGGAACTAAAGACACATGAAATATGTGTAACAATACTTGATGATGTCTTACGTGGAATTGTATTACATCAGAAGATACAGTCCACTACACTTAAATACCAGTTTGGTTTTTTACAGAGCTCTGTGCTATTAACAAAAATGTGTAGTGAGCTTGTATTAAAATAAGATGGAAAGGCAAATATCTTCCGTCAACAAGGCAAAGGCAAGGTAGCAGGACTGCATTTGAAATTTTATGTATTCATAGTTGTACAAATAAGTTTATTCGTACATATTTATCATTCCTAAAATTACGCCTTTTTCAGAAAGGGTAGGCAGAGGTGCCATAACATCACATTTTGTTTATAATGCATATTAAAAATGATTTGCTTAATAATTACTAGTAAATTCTTATGCTATTTTTTTAATTCTTATGGCAACTAGTTTTTGCTAGTTCATCCACCTGGAAAGTGATTGGTCTGGATACAACCCACTCTTTATATAAAAGAAGATACACAGAAGGATAATAATTGATGCACTTGTTGCATGATTGTTATTTAAATGTGTAAGTAAAATATGTAAAAAATACATTGTAGACTAATATTTTTAGGTTTAATTTACATAGTATTGTAATTCCTGATTTCTTTAACTCATTAAAGTTGTTAATACAATAATCAATATGTTTGTAGCTTGATTAAATTTCCATAGTTTTAAATAAGAACAGTGGTAAGAGAAATATCTGAATAAATTTTCTTTTCATGTACCAATGAGATGGTTTCAATGATTTGGTTTAAGCCTGAAGTGTTTTCATGGTTAAAATAAGCTCATTCAATCTTTTCCTTTAACTTGTAAACTAAAAAGAAATTAAGTTTATTATAGTTATAATATTAAGTATAGTTTGTGATTATTTTACTGTCAGCATTCTACAAAATATTTTAGAGATTAAATCAAAAGCCTCTGATTTTAGAATATAAAGCCGAGGTTCTAAAAAGATCGATGGAGTTATAATTTAAATAAATTAAACCAATTTTATAGATTATGAATAAGATGCACTACAGATGCATTTTCCACCATATCATACAACCATGTATACAGCATTTGCAGCAACACATTGCACAAAATAAGATGGGTTTTCAAGTCCCTGGTCATAACTTCATTTTTTTTATGATTCGGTCAATATTTAGCCTTATTGAATAAATCTAATAGCAAACTAGATTGATGAATGATCATATTGAGTAGGTACATTACACAACCTTCCACATATCGACGGCGACGTAACCGGATCGCACAATACACTTATCCGCAACAAAGGAATTGTAACATACTAATATATGCATTTGCGATTTATGTCCCCAATATACGAATGATAAACTTTTGCCCCAGGTCCAATTTCGCGAGAGATAAGTGTGTGACAAAAAGTATATACATAGTGATGAGTGTTGTATGACTGTGTGTCGGTGCGGTGGTGCAGCGGCGCACGCCGCTGAGAGCGGTAACAGGTCACGGCTTCCGTATTAGGCCCCCACTAATGACTCACTTAGCGACATAATTTGCAACGGGAAATCGAACCGTTTTTTGTTCACACACGTATTCTTTTTAATACTACAGGACTGTATGCGACCTCAATCAATAAAATTAATAGATTTTCGGGCGCATATGTTCCGCTAATGAAGTAATACCACTCACCTGTGCATCCGTCGAGAGATTCTCGGCACTAGCGCTCACAGACATCGTCCTTCACTTTAGCACAAAACAACAAAACTAAAAACGATTACATAAAAGTATCAGTTTATTTTCATAGTTGTTGTTTTAATATCTTTATTTTCTTTTTATTGGGCGTGTACGACAGTTACAACTTGACACAGTAGCTTTGTTTTTATGGCATAGCCACAGATTACTTAGTACTACAGATGGTTATGTCGCATAGATAAAATTTGTCCTCCAAGCCTCAACTAGTAAACATGACAGTTTTTTTTTTTTTAATTTACCGCGACGCTTCGTAGTATTTCTGCCTGTTATTTTCAAACTCTGGCTCTACATCCTTTGAGTCATTTCTAATAGCTCTACACCATGCTCATAGTTTAGGATTTAATTTTTAGGAAAATTAGGCAATTAAATGACAATACATTTTATTATTAACTTCTTTTATTTTTACTTTTAGTGATATACCTTGCAAGGGCTTTTTTTTTGCATAGATGGCAATGGATTCATTTTCCTTGTTAATTTTTCAAATGTTTTTTCTTTTGAAAATTTTAGGGCTCTGCGTGCTCTTAACGCATATTTTAGCTGCTTCTGGGACTTGCGGTATTCAGAACGCAGTTTTTCGTATGTTGGGGAAAGAACTTTCTGAGGAACAATTAATTTCCTTTTTCGCACCACCATTTTAGTTCCAATATGTCTGTCTGAACCTGCAAATAAAAAGTTTCTACTATTTAACATAGCCATTGAAAATTCTATTATATTATTGTGATTTAAACAAACACAATATGTTGTGTGTAAAGATTGATATTATTCTATAATCACTAGTTTACCTCTTAAATTAACTGGTTGTGAAGTGGAAAGTACTGCTTCTTCAATAATATTGTTTCCTGATTGCATGGTTGTGGTCACTGAAATGAAAGAAAATTAGATTAATAATCCTGTTGCCTAGTCCGTTTGCTCCTTTATACACTTATACTTAAAATTATGAAACAAGGTATAACCATCTGTAAAATCATATTTTTGGAAGCTTGTAGCATATTTTTCAATAACATGAGCCTTAGTAAAATATCATTGTTTACAACTAGCCATAAACCAGCAAACTAGCCATCATCTGTGTCATTCTATACTAAAATTATTTTGGGAACAAGCATTCACATTTTTCAATTGTATTCAATTTTGTATAGTGTAATTGTTAACCATAAACGAGTAAACCAGCCCATCTGTGTCATTGTTCAATGCTAAAATTGTTTAGGGAAAAAGCATTCATATTTTTCAATTGTATTGACTTTTGAACAGTTTAATTGTTAACAACTGGCCATAAACCAGCAAACCAGCCATCTGTGTCATTGTTCAATGCTAAAAATGTTTTGGGAACAAACACTCACATTTTTCAGTTGTATTCATTTTTGTCTATAATTGTTTACAACAAGCAATAAACCAGCATAGCCATCTGTTCTATTTTTAATTGCTGTGCCGAATTCTCAGGAAGGGTATTCAACATTTTATTTATATTTCTAATTCAATTCAAGCTTCAATTGCATAGGGCCCTACTCTGAAAATCTGAAACAAAGTTCGAAACTTCGCACGAACGAAGTTTATATACGATTCGAATATACCTAGATATACTTATGATCTTTATTGACTTATGGTCGTAACCACAGACCTATGGTTATGATGTATGTGATACAAATTCGAACGTTTACAGGGTAGGAACATTTGTATCATATATAAACTTCAATCATCCGAAGTTTTGAACTTCGTTTCGGATTTACAGAGTAGGGCTCATGGTTATATGTATCTCAAATTACATACGTCATTGTAGTAATAAAAATAAGCCTATTTTATGCAACATAAACCATCAGATGTCATAATCAGGGATGTACCATGTACTTTAAATGTTAAAAATCTAAATATATTCTAAGTTAACCAATTGCATTAATAAAAGGAATCCTATGTCTTAATTTTGGTAATAAGCTATCTATGGGCAAATTTTATGTTAATCCATTCAGTATTTTTTACTTGAAAGAATAACATCATTATCATCATTCTTATTGGTACTTTTATAATATTGAGTAGGATGCAATTTTGCATATTTATAACATTAACAGTTTTTTAAAAATACTATAATCATACATAACTCTGTTACAAAATTATCAAGTAGGTGACCTTAACTGATAAACTCAAATCATTTAGATTTTCTGCATGTTGTTACTTTACCAGTAGCGAATCATATTTAATAGTCTCATAGATTTATATGTTCTTAATATAACCTTCATTATTTGATTAAATCTTGGCTAATATTTTATACATAGAATCAAAGTACAAGCTATTCATTGCTCATTAGGACACCCTAGAAATCACTAAAAGCCCTAACATGCTAAAATATTTAAATAAAAGGCATACCAACAAACTTATAAAAGAAGAATATTATTAACTTACCATTCTGGTCAATATTTTTCTTAGGAGCTTCAATCATGCAATATGTATGATCGCAATGCTTACTTTTCTTGCAGTAATTATGGTCTAGTAGATTTCCTGAAATAAATCAAATTATTTATTATAATTTTCTATGATTTAACAGATTAAATTAATAAGAATCATAAATAAAAAAGCAAATAAAAGGATAAGTATTGAAAGAAACAAACTTAGCCTGGACACCTTCAAACTTAAGAAAATGAATATTTTTGAAGCCTTATACTTTATGATGGACATAGGATTTGTGATAGGAGTATTAATCTTTCTTTTTGAATTAACGAAGTTTTGTTAATGAATTTGTTTAGTAAAGGCATTAAATATAGACTTACTTAAGTGGCCAAAAGGATCAGTTCGAGGAATGCCGCTGTTAATTTCACTTTGAGTAAATAGCGTCGGGTAGGCACCATAACGCAGATGAGGCCTCAGAGGAGTAGATGCTATAAACCTTTTCTCAAAGTGTTTTTGGCATACGTGGCATTTACGAAGTTCTTCCAACTTTAAACTACGCAATCTATCACAATTGATGCACTGTAACCACTTTTGGAGTCCTGTCTCCCGTTTAGGAAATCTAAACAAATTAACGTCCTTTCGTTTACTCGCACAACTCACAATACAACACGCGTTGAACATGTTGTTGCACAAATAATCACTACAGCTTCAAAATTGAGAGGATAAGTTACGGAATTTAATCAACGCAAAACTTCACTCGATCAACTTCAAAACCACATTCAAAACTGTATTATAATGACCGGTAAATACTTGAAAGGACCTGGACAGTTTCTGCCTAGTTACTTTTTATCATGTACAAAAACAAGGCAATAATTGAATGAATATAAAAAATCAACTATTAATTTAAGAACATGTCATATTTCTGTAGAAGTTTAGGGAGTAAAATAAAGTTTAATAAGATTTTGCATTGATACCTACCCATTTCCGCCATTGATGGCCCCGCATATACGTTTCGTTCGCAGTAAAGCAAGTGCAGGAAAAAGATAATAACTTTGTCTAAAATATTCCTAAAAATAATCTATAAGTAGGTAATAAGTCATAATAATTAACAATACTAAATATATATAAAGCAATGTTTGCCGTATATACTTACACATATATTCTTCCCATTTTTACACACTTTCATTGCAACAACTAAACGCTGCAGTAAAATACTTGACACTTGACAGTTGCTTGACAGGAACAATGCTTTGTTTATTTATCTTTTTTTGTTATTTGTTTACATTGTGGTACAATTAAAATACGTCTCGGTGTATATTTTGTGTAAATTATAAAATAATAGTTAATGTAAATTCCAAATTCGATGATAAAGCATTTTTGTAAACGTATTTTTATTCGATTCAATAAATTACAAAACCTAACCTACAAAACCTAACCTGAAAATAAGATATGTTTTTGTAAATATCTAAAAACCCTGAACTTCCTAGGCTTTGTAACTTTTCTGTATTAATCTTGGAACAAACCTTACCCCAACAATGCAAAACTAATTGATGTAGACGAGATTCGAAGTACTAGGCACAGCGCCATACAAAAACTGGCCATGTCATTTTGACATATTAAATGTAAATAAATATGGCGTCGGTATAAGGCGACGCAGGGTTGAAGTGAGAGGTGGGAGGAGCAGGGTAGCTGTCATATCTACTAGTTGAGTCCATAGACAATAGGCGAAATTTTGTATTATCCACTCAAACGTCCCGACCTCCAACTTTGACGTAAGCTGTCATTTTTATAGGAAAATACACTAGTAATGAAAAAGCGTCCTAAATTCAAAATATATTACAAAAAGCGTTATGAAAAAAATATATATAATGCTTGAATAAACTACCTTTAATCTTACATTGGCCAAAAATAAATTAGCAATAGGCATATTTCAAAAAAAAAAGACAAACTCGTGTGTTGTTTGAGAACAACGACGAGTGGTGCGCAGGAGTTTATAAAAATGTAAATATTGATTTGTAACTCTCTTATTGTTCTTATATAGTTTATTAAAAGATACCTTTACATTAATAATTATCAATTATCTAAAAATAAGCCATATTCGACGCGTGATTCGAAGTTTTTTAGACACGAAAGTAAATCAGGATCGTTGTTTGTCGGTTTTCATTAAATATTTCTGTGTCAATTCTATGAAAAAATGAAAAATAAAGTGTTAGAGATAGAAAACATATCATAAAGAATAATTAGGTGCCATTTGATAATTGAGAATATATCAAAACAATTCAATATTTTAATTGATTTCCAGTATTCCGTAAAAAGTCGCGCGCCATTTTTGTAAGATCAGTAATTGCGTTCCAAAGTTTTTGTTCAAACTAGAATGTGTGGTATGTTTGATGTTGGATGTGATTGTTATAAATTAAGTGTGATAAAGCCAATGATATGGTGATTTAAATTTTCAATATCAAAGAATAAATTTATTAATTCAGTTTAAATATTTCAATATTTCTTCTCCAAATATGCATCCAAACCGTGGAAAGACGAGTTGGATACATTCGAGCCAAAATCACAAGAGCTCGCCGAGGACAGGGTCAAATGGAATGACAAAGGGGAAGCCTTTGCCCAGCAGTGGGACACAGTCTAGGCTATTAAAACAATATATATGTTGTATATACGGAATGGAAACCGCCATCAGGGACCGCAAACCGTTACGTACATTACAATAAGATAATAGATGCGCGACTGCGAATAATCCGAACATTGAAATGATCTACTATTAAGCCAAAAACAAATTATAAGATACGGCTGCCGAACGCGGCTGAAGAGTGGTAATAATATTCAGGGTCTCTCGGACGCGGCGCGGCAGAATATTCAATTTTCTAAATATCTTCAGCTACGTCCATCAGCCGCATTTTATAAATTGTACCCGGCTTTACTAACTTTCTTATTTCGTTCGTTATTCTGATATAAAGCTAGTACATATTACAATTGGACAAATTTATTGAAATAAAAAAAGAATAATATTAAAATACATTTTTAATTTTAGGTCATCAACGGAAAAGCAAGAATGCTCGTGAGTGTTTTATTTTTTGATTTCAGTGATAGAGTGCATGCATAGTTTGTGTCAATTAAGCAAATAAAAAACCATCACTAGTGCTAAGAGTTAACTTGAACTTTACATTGAGCGGGCAGTGCGGAAATGGGGGAGACCGAGGCCCGGGCAGAGGCAGAGGCAGAAGCCGAGGCAGAGGCAGAGGCACTGTGCCGGGCTACTATGCCGGGCCAAATAAAAAAAAAAACTAAATAAGTCGTACAAATCTTTAATTATTAATTTATAGGTTTGAAATTGTCAGTATTTATTCTTAAATATTTATTCATTGATTGTAATAGTAATAATTGTATATTTTTATTTTGTTTTAATTTTCAACCACCACTTAACTACCCTTATTCGTAATTTTTAAATACTATTACAATTTTTGATTGTAATGGATTACGCTATACCTACCAGTACCTTTACCTATACAAATCTCGTCGTAATTAAGGATATTTTCTTAAAAATCTACCATAAACTATATTTTGGTTTCTAAACCAAACACTATGAAAAAGGATAACAGCTTTGCATGTCTCGATCGCTAAAAGAACATCGGCGAAAATGGACCATGAACGGGACCAGTTATGAATGGTACATCAAAATTTTTTATAATTTATTAGAGTCAAAATGCATATTTCAATTTATTTTTAAAAACCCGGATAAAAAAGAAAAACTAAAAGTGTTCTTAATAATATTGAACGCATACGAGTGCGTTCCATCAGTCATACTTTCTTTTATAATAAGGTTTTAACTACAACGTTGAAGGTAGTACTAAATTAAAAATAAAGTGTAGGCATTTTCTATGACACATGACTTTTCTTTGCGCTGTCATTTTGCTTTCTTTGGATTTCCGATTTACGACTACTGTTAATTGGTCTCGCCGCGGTGTGTCTGTGAGCAACACGTGTGTCAGAATTATTTTCTTTATATTTTGTTATTTCTTTGTATTAAATACTGTAACCTATTGTGATTGTTTTTGTGAAGCGTCTGTGTCTGTAAATAGTAGATATTTATTCTGTACTAACAACTGTTTCAGTGTAGTTTCGTGTTTTAGTTTTTTAGGTTAACATGAATAATAATAAACCCCCCGACCCCCCCGACCCTCCCGATGTAACTCCACCGTTTTCTCCAACCTTCTCTTCCCCCCCTGTTCTACAGGAAAATCCCAATCCCCTTTCCCAATTCGCTGAAGTTGCTTGCAGCCTAATGGAATCGGACGCTATTCCCCAAACAGGCAGCACTAACAAACGACCGGCAGAAGACAATAGACCTTCCGATATACGTCCATCGAAGCATTCGAAAAGCCAGGTTGGGCGAACTAAATACAACATAGTAGACCGGGGCCCTTTCGTTGTTCACGTTTCGAGGATTGAAACACAACCTAATTCTGGTACCACTTTACACCCTGTCACTTTTGGCCTTTTCCTCTTCAAAAACAATATACACAATGTAGTGAAAGACGGAGTCAAGAGAGTTGGACGAAATCGAGTCTCTGTTGAGTTTAGTACTCAACAGGATGCAAACGCTTTTCTCTCTAACAACCTTTTAGCAAAACACAAGTTCGCTGCCTCCATCCCAACATTTCATGTGACTAGAATGGGCGTCGTGTCTGGAGTCCCTGTGGACATGTCGGAAGAGTCGGTTAAACAATACATTACTGTTCCACCTGGATGTGGCCACATTCTTAAAATTAGACGCATTAATAGAAGAGTGCCTAGAGATGGGGCTACTGAGTGGATACCAACAGAGACATGCGTTCTAACATTCGACGGTCAGATCCTCCCTAAACGAGTGTTCTGCTGCTACACTTCTTTGCCTGTAGAACAATATATCTATCCAACAATACAGTGCAGGAATTGTTGCAGATTTGGCCACATAGAGAATGTTTGTAGATCTAAGCCTCGTTGCAGTAAATGTGGCCGTGACCATCCAGGCAATGGTTGCGACATATCTGAAAAGGAGGCTTTCTGTGTGCTGTGTTCTGGACAACACTTTGCAAACAGCAAGGCATGTCCGGAATATAGTAGACAGAGAGCTATTAAAACTACGATGGCTGAAAAAACGATTTCATACGCGGAAGCAAGTAAATGCATCCCAGCAGCTTCACGTAGTTATGCTGATACTCTGAAATCTCCCAAAACTCCCCTCTCCTATCGCAAAACAGTTTTTAGACAACCCAAATCCCATATTCCTCTTTCCCCATCCTATGATAAAGTCACACACCGGTCTATTACTAACCCACCCCCACCGTCACAGCATAATGGTTGTGCTATAAACACTGCTCACTCCGATACTAACACTGTTGATACCATAATCCAACTTTTAACATCACTTTTAACCTTGAATTCCTTTCAAAATCCTTTACCCTCGACTTCACATCAACCGTCCAACGTTGCCCAACAATTAATCAATACATTAATCAATTTTAAAAATGGCTACGCCAATAGTATTCCTTCAGTGGAATGTGAGGAGCGTGTCTCATAAGAAGCACGACCTCACCTTCCTTATTAATAAATACAAACCTTTAACTTGCGCCTTGGCTGAGACTTGGTTACTTCCAAATCTCAGCTTCCGTATACCACACTACAACATTTTTAGATGCGACAGGCCTGATGGCTATGGAGGTTCTGCATTGTTAGTTAATAATCAAATCCCTTTCGTTACGTCCCCCATCAACCCCTTGATAGGAGACATAAACATTGTCGCTGGCAGAGTGGAGGGTATAAGTGTATTGTCTATTTATATCTCCCATCCTGATTCAGCTTTCCTCCCTTTTATCAGGGATACACTTCAACATGCAGATCGACCACTACTAGTCATGGGTGATTTTAACTGCCATCATTACAGATGGGGTTCTGATCGCTGCGATTCTTTCGGATCAGGCTTAGTTGATATTTTGGATGAACTCGGTCTCTGCGTGCTCAACAATGGTTGTTCCACTCGCCGAATCTTACCGGGACAACAAAAAAGCTGTGTTGACATCACCTTCTGTTCTCCTGATATTGCAGCATCTGCCTGCTGGCAGTGTACAGACTTGTCACATGGGAGTGATCATTATCCTATTA
This sequence comes from Hyles euphorbiae, assembly GCA_023078785.2. Taxonomy (NCBI): domain Eukaryota; kingdom Metazoa; phylum Arthropoda; class Insecta; order Lepidoptera; family Sphingidae; genus Hyles; species Hyles euphorbiae. Next base: position 1,102,603 of record CM041058.1, on the reverse strand, counting down.
TTATTACCTTAACCCAAAGAACCTATTTGGCAAAATCCCTTCCCCCTCTTCTAAAATATAACCTATCAGATCCAGATTGGTCAAAATTTGCACGATTACTAGACAAAAAAAAATTTTATCCTTACCTATAATTAATGATCCAAATTTAACTGATGTTATCCCCTCCCATGTGAACTTCTGTTACGAGCAATTAGTGGAAGCCCTAACATCCTGTGCAGATTCTTGCTTCCCTATTAGAAACAGCAGCAGACAAAAAATACCATCCCCACCGTGGTGGGACAGTGAATGCACCATGGCTATCAGGGAAAGAAAATCGGCAGAGAAGAGATACAACCAGGACATGAGCGCACAGAATTTATTAAGTTACAAACAAATATTCGCAAAGACTCAACGAATCCTGAGACGGAAGAAACGCGTGGGCTGGGCTAACTTTTGTAGTTCTTTGTCGCCTTCAACTCCATGCACTGTAGTTTGGAAATCTATTAATAGATTCCGGTCTGGATGTTCTCCAACGGTCTCCTCTCCTATCTCCCGTGATGTTGCTGAACTTTTCTTCGGAAAGATTGCTCCTCCATATGTACCGTCGCTACCAGAAACATACATCGGCCCGATTGTCACATCAGATGATCCTCATGATGTCCCATTCACTGCAGAAGAACTAGACTTGGTTCTTGGCAGTGTACGAGATTCCGCTCCGGGTATTGATGGCTTACCTTATTCTTTTTTAGTCCACTCTGGTAAAAATACAAAAAAGTACTTTCTGGACTTTATAAATTTTTGCTTTGTAAATGGGCTAGTACCGAATCCCTGGAAGACGCAAATAATAATCCCAATTTTAAAACCCGGAAAACATGCAGATGACCCGAATAATTTTAGGCCCATCGCTCTATCATCTACCATGGCAAAAACTTTCGAACACCTAATAAAAAACCGGTTAGAGTGGATAACAGAGTCTAGAAATATCCTCCCTAACTCCCAATTTGGTTTTCGGAAGGGACTTGGTACGGCGGATAGCATTGGAACCCTGGTGACGGATATTCGATTAGCCCTGTCCAAAAATAAATCAGTTGTGGCTTCATTCTTAGACATATCTTCTGCATATGATAACGTTCTCCTTCCTCTTCTCAGGCAGAAAATGCAAGAGCTGAGATTCCCGGCAAGGATGATTCAGTGCATATGCTCAATGCTTATGTCAAGATCCCTGACCATAAGATCCCAAGGTGTAGAGTTTGAACAAAGGCTGACGTGGAAAGGGTTGCCTCAAGGTTCAGTACTCAGCCCAATACTTTACAACCTTTACACAGCTGATATCGACACATGCTTAAACTACAACTGTCATATTTTGCAATATGCTGACGACTTGGCTTTGTATGTATCCAGTTCCTCAATTTATGATGCAGGCACATCCCTCTCTCTCTCCTTAAACTCTTTGAATCATTGGCTATTGAGACATGGATTGAGCCTGTCAGCACCAAAAAGCTCCGTAGTGGTATTTACCCGTAAAAAACAACTTCCTTCATTCGAAATTAACATCGAAGGTCACATTATCCCAATTGTACCCAAAGTTAAATTTTTAGGCGTTTATTTAGACTCGAAATTAACTGGAGTAAACCATATTAATTATTTGATCAAAAAATGCGAACGGGTAGTCCCTATGTTAAAGGTCTTAGCTGGCGTTTGGTGGGGCGCACATCCCTTCACAATGAAGCTGGTATACAATGCTTTGGTGCGAAGCATTATGGACTATGGCATGTTTCTAATATCCCCATGCAACAAACTAGCTCTATCAGGACTAGACAAGGTTCAGGCTAAATGTCTTCGAATCATGTCTGGCTGTATGAGGTCCTCACCGCTGAATGCAATGCAGGTTGAATTTTCCGAACCTCCCTTACCTGTACGGAGACAATATCTTGCCAATCGGTTCTGGAGCAAAATTTGCGGCAAAAATAACCACCCCCTGTTTAGGAAAATCGACAAATTAGACATCGCTTGCAACAGGTCTACTTACTGGACCCATAAAGAAGTACCGTTACTTGTCCAGGCCTATCGTTCTTTTAAAAACTTTGAAACACCTGTGTGTACATCTCATAGACTTCCAATCTTTAACACAGAATTTGAAATTTTATGTTTCAGACCAAATATTCTTTTTGACATTGGAGTCTTCAAAGACTCCGTTTCAGCTGACAGAACTTTTAATGCTTGTGTTGGCGAGCATTGGTCCAATTTTCATAAATTTTACACTGATGCATCAAAATTTTCCCATACTGAATATACTGGTGTTGCAGTGTATTACCAAAATTCTAAGATCATATTGCAATTTAAATGCCCTAGAGAATCCTCGGTATTCACTGGAGAATGCATTGGCATCCTAGAAGCTTGTCTTTACATCCAAACCCATAACATTACAAAGGGTATTGTATTCACAGACTCACTGAGCTCTCTTAAAGCCCTAGTACAAAATCCCTTTAAAAGTAAATTACACAGTTCCTTACTCCTACAAATAAAAAAATGTCTATTTTGTTGTGCAAAAATGGGTAAAACTGTTCAATTAGCATGGATCCCAAGTCACTGTGATATACTTGGGAATGAGTATGCCGATAGATTGGCGAAAAACGCAACTTTCTCTGAATCGGCTGATCTAAAACATTTTATACTCCATCCCTACGATCTACTGAGCCTTTCCCGGAGGACTCTGATGATTTCGTGGCAGAACCAGTGGAATAATTCATCTAAAAGAGTAGGCAAACATTATTACGCCATACAGCCAGTGATACCGCCGAAACCCTGGTTCTATAAATATAAAAAACTTTCAAAGCTGGTTATATCGACAATCTGTCGAATTCGTATTGGACACTGTTCATCTCCTGTGTTCCTGAACAAAATTCGGGTTCGGGATTCGTCTTTATGTGAATGTGGCTTAGATGAAGGTTCTCTGGAACACATATTCTTCAATTGCCCCAGGAACAATTCGGCACTAGATTTTTACAAAGATATAATTTCTCTTAATATTCCCGTCCCCATTAATTTTCCTTCTTTGTTAACACACTTCTCTAATGAACTCCTCGAAACAATGCTGAAATTCATACGGACTAATGCCATCAGACTGTGAACCTGAAACGTCAGAAATGTTTAGAGTGGAATACAAAATATTTTATTAAATAGTTTTAATTATTTTACAATTTATTTTATACAATTGTTTTAATTATTTATATTTTTCATTACCTTATATTAACTTTATTTTTTACTCATATTCATTTTGCCTTATTTTCGTGTCCTTTTGTATCAATGTACTAACCACGTTGCCGTTATTTAATACATTTAGTTTAATGTTGATTTATTGCTTACAATCAGTTGATAATTAAATGAAATAAATCAATCTTTACTTCGTACTCGCAGCCTTTTTTTTTTTTTTTTTTTTCAAGAGGAAAAGCTATTAAGCTGCCCTTTCGGTACCCCGGGGGAGGCCGAAAGGGGTATGTCAGTGTCTCTGGCCTTCCAGCCCGGTACACACGCGGATATTGTGTCCGAACTGGGTCCCTAGCAATACCTACGCCAGCATACTGACTAAAAACCTCTTGATAACCCTCACACGCATTGTGGGCAGCACCGGACATCCCAGGGCGAAGGGCGCCCCGATTTACGTCCGCGAACCGCCCCGCGCAAAACCATTGCTGGGCCTTATGTTATCATTATGAAGGCCCAGATTACCTCCATTTACACCCCCTTTTCGGACGCCCGTAAAGCTGTTATGGGCGTCCATGACGGAGACGAGGCTCCATCACACGTCTCGGAGTCCGTTATACGCGAGGGCGCACGGCCCCCGCCGTGTGCCCAGTGACTCCGATGACCCCCTTTAGGTCGTCTCTTACGACGGGTCGTACTCGCAGCCTATCAAAACACACGGGTACTCATAGCACATTTGACATTGGCAGAATTGTCGACATCGGCACTGTTTGCCATAAACAAAAAACTGAACTGAACTGACTACTGTTAATTCTCTGTTTATATTTGTGACTTGGCTTTAATCACGGACTCCGATATACCCTTGTATTTTTGACCACTTTGTAAGATTAACCATTGTATAACGATAACGCTTTGTGATTTCGTATAAAGTGTGAAGTATTACCATATTTCCAACATGAACTCGGAACAACAGTGCGCTCCTCAACAATTTGTGCATTGTGTTCAATGCAATACCCGTCTTATTATACTCATTTCTGTAATCAGTGAGTGGGTCTATCAACTAATCGAAGTTTTTTTTAGCCATGAATCTACAAGGCATCCTATTTATCATTTAGTTAATATGGTTTAGTATCCTGGAGTTCCCACAGGAAAAGTGTGTGTGTTTTGATGAAAAACAATGATGCCAAACTTCCAAATCAAGGAGAGACGGAATAACTAAGTATTGTTGTAATTGTATAGTAGGACGTCGCACAGTACTGTTGCTGTGCCCACGTCATGACTTTGATGTTGCTGCCCCTGCAGAGTTCTTAGATTCTATTGTAAAAAGAGAAGATGAGAAATAATACATTTAAAAAATATTTTCTGTGTTTTATTTTTGTGACCGTTGCTTATTATATTCCTATGCATACATATAGGGGGGATTTTTCAAGTGTGTGTGGATGGCCAAATACGAAACTATGAAGAATAGCGAAAAATACTCAAAACAGTCTAATAAATTCTGATAAAATTCTGCGAAATAATGACAGCAAAATACTACATTTTCTCTCATTACCTTAAGGTAACACAGGTATGGTGTACACCATATTCAACGGCTAATTAGTTTTATGACAAGGGAAATTATAGAGCATAGTAATTACTAAGCCATCATTATGATTTAGTACACTTTTTTTCCTAGGTACCTGATAACCATAAGACCACCCTACATTAGGTATATTTGACAATGACAATGACATTATAATGTGCTATTTTTTTATGAATAATTCTAAAATCTCCGGCTTTGCAGAAATCTTTTTGTAACTGGACATCACTCCTCATGCACTATACAACACAATAAACTATATCCCAGCTGTGTACAATATATTTCTTTGTCAGGTCCCAAAATGTATGGACGTGACCGATGTTCTTTCATTAATGCAAAATCAATAAATACATTAAAAAACTAGGTATAACAATGTTAACATTTGATAGAACTAAGTCATTTATATTCCATTCATGTTATTACACGATAGTAATTTATTTATTGGCCCTGCGCTGTTTTAAACCGGCTAACATTTGTATCAAATATCGTCTGGACAAGAACTTACATGGGCGGCCATCTTTCAAGCTTTTTTGCACCAGTGTTACCAACTTAGTGGATTTTCCACAAAATCTGGTAGTTTGGTCCTGGTTGGGAAAAATAGCTTTTAGTGGATTTTAAATGGTTTGGGGGCTGGCGAATTATTGAAAAGCTGTCATTATCAATTCCGACACATCATTGTTTATTGAAAATATGATGTCATATATTGTAATCAAATATCCAAATATATAATCAAATAAATAAATAAATACACCCAACAGTGACATTTATAGTCTCGACCCCACACAAAGAACTAGTCTTGTGTCGTGGGTATCAGGAACTACAACAGACTTTTCGGTCTCACAAACAGCCAGACCCGAAACAAATACCTCTACATCACACAGATATTTGTTTCGGTGCGGGAATCGAACCCGAACAATATTATGTTAATATATTAATTAGGATATTAATTAGGATATAGGAATATTAATAATTAGGATTCATGTTTAAAAAATAAAAACAGAAATACAAACCGAAAATATGACTTCCTGACATCTATTGGCGAATAATGATGTGTTAAGGCATTCTATGTATGCCCAGCATTAATTGTGTAACAGGGCCATCTACCGATAAATATAGAGGTACCCAGCGTTATTTGTGTAACAGCGCCATCATCTACTTGTTTTGGAACTGACAACCATGTGTTTTCCATTTTGAGCATGAAGATAGACCTCTATTTCATATATAGTAATGTACTCTGTGCGGTTCATAACTTTTAAGTTTTAACATGAAACTTTCGAGATACATTCCCTTTCTGCTGGTTTAGTTATTTTAACTCGGGTACACACCTACCTTTGCACTCAATTTAAATCTTTTCACTGAATGACAATGGTGAGAATTGTTATTTTGATTTTTTAATAAACACATATTTTCAGCACAAACCTCACAAGTAATAATATTTTCAATAAATCAACAATCTTACTAATAAAACGATAGCACTACAATTAATAAGCAAACAAAATAGTAAACAATGTTTATCACATATTTAAACAAATAAAACCTTACTAAACAAAAATGCATAATGTGCGTACGTGATTTATTAGAGTTTCGATTATTTTTACTCGGATTATAGGCAACGAACATTCCCGATTACTCCCGACAAATACCGAACTCCCGTAGCCTGCCGCTAGAGTCGCGGCTTTCGATATTCATGGTTGTGTGTGTTGCGAACTGTGCACCGACAGTGGACACCAAAATTACTAAATACATGCAAACAAATGTCCTGCGAGACGCGGCGGCAAGAGTTGGTTGATTAGGTACAATAAAACATTTGCGATATTTTTAATCAATGCTCCATACCACGACATGACATTACCCCCCTCGCGCAAATCCACGGCAGGTTATCTTCATATAAAAAAAATCGCCTTACGACATGGCTTGTCTATGGCTCAGGCTATTGAACATGACAGTTACCTCGATGCCCCCACCTCTTACTTCTACCCGACGTCGCCTAGGCGGACGCCATATTTAATTACATTGTTACGTCAAAACTTCTGTCAAATAGTTTTCTTTCCCGCGGTATTGTGCGCGGCATCATTACAGTGTGACGTGTGTGCAAATCCTACTTAACCCGCGGTTTGGGGTGCGTCTGCGCCCCGGGCCGCCATGTTGTTTACAACAAATGCGTCGATAGATTTACTTGTATTTTCTTTTAGTGAATTTGCAGTGATTAATGTGCAGTGAATACGTGTATTAAACGTGCAGTGCAAGTGACGTCAAGGAAACAATTGAATATTTGGAAAATAATGCTCGTAACTTATAAGAAATCATTACTCATCAATTCAATAATCAAAAATGTAAATATTCTCTCCAAATATTTGTTTGTTTTCTATGAATGTAACAATCACAAACAGTAGACACTTGTTACGTATTGACCACCCCTAGATATCGCTGACTTGCAATTATGCTATTTGCCAATATTCAAGTTAGCAACGGACGGATCGCCGACGCAGCGGAACGTGTATCTACCACGAGCCGCCGATTCAGCGCCTTGTGCCCCGCACCGACGTCATCGGAGCGGACACCAAAGCCTTCGCCCCTCAGGCCACCGGCACTTCTAGGTCTCGCATCGACCAGTAGACATCTAGATTAATTAGTTATAACTTTGTAATTTTTATATTTTAATAAATTAATTATATTTAAAATTGCATTTTTTTGCAACCTCGGGTCGCGCTCGACATAATTCACTTCGTAATTTTATAAATACTTGTATTGTTGTTGCATCCTAATTAATTCAATTGAAAATGTTTATTATTATCTAAATTCATGTTTGTTCGATTTCGTTTTTTGTGTTTATTTACTACCCCTTCATATTAGTTTCATATAAATATTTAAATGAATAATGTGTAAAGTCAATGTACCAAATGTCAGAATTTTAATAAAATCTAATTTTATTTATGATGATTATGACATTTCTATTATAACATAATACACATGCTTATGTAAATATTATCCAATATAAGAGGCTTTACATTTTTTCGTATCTTTGGTACCTCCGATTCAGGGACGCCCAGTTGGGAACCTTGGTAAAATTGTAGCTACGTAAGGCAAAAGTGTACTTTATTTCAACTTAAGATGTCATATTTGTAATAAACACATTTGTATATTTCGACGAATACTTTTGAATGTATAAATGAAATGAAATAAATAGTTGTTTATATCATTTGAAGGGTTTTATTTGTAATCTACACAAATACTAATATCTGAATTTGAAAAAAATTACATCAATTGCCATTATTTTAAAAAACCCAAGATGCACAGTTTCAAACAAAAGTAACACTCGAAACTATCACCAAACACTCGACAATTCTACATATTATGTAGTTATAGTCACACTATAAACATATCTTTTACAAATTCAACCTTACGCGGATTGTTTAAAGTTGTTTATACAAAGCTGTGTACAAAATGTAATAAAATTTTACGACCGACATTAGTCGGTAGAACAAGGCATGGAATGGAGACGAATATCCTTTTTACTTTTATATGAAGATGAATTTGTTTTTGTACTTTTATCTGAGCGTAGATATGTTTTGGGCAAGACATGTATATAAATCAATAAAACAAATATTTATGTGTAAAATTTAATAGGTATTTAATTTTCGATATATTCGGATTAAAAAAATGTTCACGTCTTTGCTGGCTGATGATTGATGTCCATTCTCTGCATCGTATTGGGTCACGAGGAAACCTTAAATGTAAATATATATATTTTCCGAGCGTTTCCAGACCTTATCATCATCTGCCTAGCTAGATTATTCTGATTTATATTATTATACCCAGACAGTTATTGCAAAAAAAATTGATGAATTTAAATCCCTTTTCAAGATGGCGGAAAATGCACATGCAGGAAATCTTGGTCGACAATTTGATCTTAAGCTTTTTTACCCCCAGTCATTAGCATGTCTCGAAACCATAAGTTGTGGCCTTATTATTAAATATAATAGTTATGAAAAAAAAAACGTGGAATTGACGTTCTTTTCTGCTTATGGCATTCGATTAAAAACGAATATTTATAACATATAAAGACTTGTTACAAAAATGTACACAAAAAAGTTCGAATTAATTAATAAAAAAAAATAAAAACAGTAAAAAATTCGACTCCACTGAATACGATCACTTGGCAACATTGAATCGTAACCCGGAACTGGGAGTCACTAAGCAAAACGCAAACTTAACAAAAATTGGTTATGTGATTATGGGTATATTTTTTTGGTTTTTTATAAGATAAAAATAACTTTAAGTAGTAAAATATGGACATCAAAAGAAAGCTTATAGTATATACTTTATTTATAAATGGATTTTATTGGTATGTAATATGATTTAATGGGTGAAAACATGATTTGAAAATGAAATACCATTGAAATTCGATCTGTATAGAATTTTTATTATTTGTTTACAACACATTTGAATTATATTTGTACAATAATTGTCACATCTAATAATTCTGCATAGTTTTAGATACTTAAAGCTATTTTTTATTTCCCTGCAGCTAGAATAGGTACAAGGATATAATGCTTTATGTTTATGAATATTGAAAAGGCGGGAATCGGAAAATTTCTGGCAAAATAAGTGACAGTGACGTGGACGTGTGAGTGGTTATGAAGATTACCAGCCGTGGGCATAGCACAGACCATAAGGAGTAATGGCATAGCTTCAATCAGCTTCAATATCCACTCACACGTCCACGTCACTGTCACTTATTTTGACAGAAATTTTCCGATTCCCGCCTTTTCAATATTCATAAACATAAAGCAATATATCCTTGTACCTATTCTAGCTACAGGGAAATAAAAAATAGCTTTAAGTATCTAAAACTATGCAGAATTATTACATGTGACAATTATTGTACAAATATAATTCAAATGTGTTGTAAACAAATAATAAAAATTCTATACAGATCGAATTTCAATGGTATTTCATTTTCAAATCATCTTTTCACCCATTAAATCATATTACATACCAATAAAATCCATTTATAAATAAAGTATATACTATAAGCTTTCTTTTGATATCCATATTTTACTACTTAAAGTTATTTTTATCTTATAAAAATCCAAAAAAATATACCCATAATCACATAACCAATTTTTGTTAAGTTTGCGTTTGCTTAGTGACTCTCAGTTCCGGGTTACGATTTAATGTTGCCAAGTGATCGTATTCAGTGGAGTCGAATTTTTTACTGTTTTTTTTTTTATTAATTAATTTGAACTTTTTTGTGTACATTTTTGTAACAAGTCTTTATATGTTATAAATATTCGTTTTTAATCGAATGCCATAAGCAGAAAAGAACGTCAATTCGACGTTTTTTTTTTCATAACTATTATATTTAATAATAAGGCCACAACTTATGGTTTCGAGACATGCTAATGACTTCGAGGGTAAAAAAGCTTAAGATCAAATTGTCGACCAAGATTTCCTGCATGTGCATTTTCCGCCATCTTGAAAAGGGATTTGAATTCAGTTTTTTTTGCAATAACTGTCTGGGTATAATAATATAAATCAGAATAATCTAGCTAGGCAGATGATGATAAGGTCTGGAAACGCTCGGAAAATATATATAAATATTTATATTTTAGGTTTCCTCGTGACCCAATACGATGCGGAGAATGGACATCAATCATCAGCCAGCAAAGACGTGAACATTTTTTTAAGCCGAATATATCGAAAATTAAATACCTATTACATTTTACACATAAATATTTGTTCTATTGATTTATATACATGTCTTGCCCAAAACATATCTACGCTCAGATAAAAGTAAAAATACAAATTCATCTTCATATAAAAGTAAAAAGGATATTCGTCTCCATTCCATGCCTTGTCCTACCGACTAACGTCGGTCATAAAATTTTATTGCATTTTGTACACTGCTTTGTATAAACAACTTTAAACAATCCGCGTAAGGTTGAATTTGCAAAAGATATGTTTATAGTGTGACTATAACTAAATATTTAGAATTGTCGAGTGTTTGGTGACAGTTTCTAGTGTAACTTTTGTTCGAAACTGTGCATCTTGGGTTTTTTAAAATAATGGCAATTGATGTAATTTTTTTCAAATTCAGATATTAGTATTTGTGTAGATTACAAATAAAACCCTTCAAATGATATAAACAACTATTTATTTCATTTCATTTATACATTCAAAAGTATTCGTCGAAATATACAAATGTGTTTATTACAAATATGACATCTTAAGTTGAAATAAAGTACACTTTTGCCTTACGTAGCTACAATTTTACCAAGGTTCCCAACTGGGCGTACCTGAATCGGAGGTACCAAAGATACGAAAAAATTTAAAGTCTCTTATATTGGATTATATTTACATAAGCATGTGTATTATGTTATAAGTAATACAAATGTTTCATCATACATAAAATTAGATTTTATTAAAATTCTGACATTTGGTACATTGACTTGACACATTATTCATTTAAATATTTATATGAAACTAATATGAAGGGGTAGTAAAAAAACACAAAAAACGAAATCGAACAACATGAATTTAGATAATAATAAACATTTTCAATTGAATTAATTAGGATGCAACAACAATACATGTATTTGTAGGAATGTATTTGTGGTGTAGACGAAATAAAAGTTCACACCAAGCATACGCAGTATTTAATTCCGAGGCAAACAGATTACATGTTCTTAAGTCTTATTCACTAAGGTAAGGTAAGGTAATTACAGTAATATCTACACACTGCTTAGTCCCTATAACAGTATACACATACTATGAAAGAGATGGAGCGATAGTTTTGCAAGGTTCACAGCAAAGCGGTACGAAATATTATCCCGAAACTATTGCGAGCGGCAAGGCGAGCTAGGCGACGCGACGCGACGCGACGGTGCGACGCGGATAGTGTGCCGGTCGCCGAAGCAAACTGCAAACTGAAAGGCGCCTGGCGCGGCCGCTCGGCCGGCTGCGTTGGCGCGGGTCCGATGACGTCACGAGTACCTGAGCGCCCGCCGAGCCGGGGCGTTCCGCGTTGGTGTGCCGTTATTTATCTAATACAAAAATTAAATTGTCGTGTGTCATGTGTGTGTATCTGTGTGCGTGTCTGTGTGTGTGTCTGTGTGTGGAGCCTACATATTTATAAAATTACGAAATGTCTACTGTTTGTGATTTTTATATTCATAGAAATCAAACAAATATTTGGAGAGAATATTTACATTTTTGATTATTGAATTCATGAGTAATGATTTCTTATAAGTTACAAGCATTATTTTCCAAATATTCAATTGGTTCCTTGACGTCACTTACACTGCACGTTTAATACACGTATTCACTGCACATTAATCACTGCACAAAGTAATCCTTTCTGGTCATTACAGTTGCAACTTCACTAAAACAAAATACAAGTAAATCTATCAACGCATTTCACAATACTTGTTAATTGTTATCCGAACTCCGAAGTTGTTGTAAACTAGTGTTGAGCAGGACATACAAGAGGCAGTACATTTGTCCCGTACATGACGTCAAAACGTAAGAGCGGCTCAACTTTTTAATGTGTACTACTTCATATTTGGTGTATTACTTGGTCTGTAAGGTCATTTCATTGACGTGAGCCGTGAGGCAAAGTTAAGAGCCATAAATAAGTGTCAGTACGCCTCACTTCAATTGAAGTGGGACATTGTAATGGCTCGGTACAAAAATGAGGCTACTCTTACAAACTCTTTTTCAAGTCATGTCCTACTCAACACTATTGTAAACAACATGACGGCCCGGGGCGCAGACGCAGTAAGATTGTTGATTTTTTGAAAATATTATTTAATTGTGAGGTTTGTGCTGAAAATATGTGTTTATTAAAAATCAAAATAACAATTCTCACCATTGTCATTCAGTGAAAAGATTTAAATTGTGTGCAAAGGTAGGTGTGTACCCGAGTTAAAATAACTAAACCAGCAGAAAGGGAATGTATCTCGAAAGTTTCATGTTAAAACTTAAAAAATATGAACCGCACAGAGTACATTAATTGATTTAAAAACTAAGGATAGGCCCTTCAGTATATTGAGTACGTCAAAGATATGTCTATAAAAATCGCGCCATCTGTTGGATTTTTACGTCAATGGCGGCCATGAAATTCAATAATGCTAAAATAAATGTTATACTGATTTAAGGTAGTATAATTTTACTTAGTGGTGATAAGAAATGTTATCTTTTTTTTGTGAACTTTCGGTCATCTTTATTGCAACCACGACGATACAATTAGGCATTTGTCGACGACTTACAGACCGGTGCGTTGTGTCGTCACAACCGTTGCATTGGTCCGCCGACCACTTTCGTGACAATACTTTTCGTACTCTCCGCCCCCTCCATATATTTTATGTCAATGAGTACATTACTATATATGAAATAGAGGTCTATCTTCATGCTCAAAATGGAAAACACATGGTTGTCAGTTCCAAAACAAGTAGATGATGGCGCTGTTACACAAATAACGCTGGGTACCTCTATATTTATCGGTAGATGGCCCTGTTACACAATTAATGCTGGGCACACATAGAATGGCTTAACACATCATTATTCGCCAATGATAGATGAGATGTCAGGAAGTCATATTTTCGGTTTGAATTTCTGTTTTTATTTTTTAAACATTCTAATTATATTAATAATATTCCTATTTCCTAATTAATATATTAACATAATATTGTTCGGGTTCGAATCCCGCACCGAAACAAATATCTGTGTGAAGTAGAGGTATTTGTTTCGGGTCTGGCTGTTTGTGAGACCGAAAAGTCTGTTGTAGTTCCTGATACCCACGACACAAGACTAGTTCTTTGTGTGGGGTTGAGACTATAAATGTCACTGTTGGGTGTATTTATTTATTTATTTGATTATATATTTGGATATTTGATTACAATAAATGACATCATATTTTCAATAAACAATGATGTGTCGGAATTGATAATGACAGCTTTTCAATAATTCGCCAGCCCCCAAACCATTTAAAATCCACTAAAAGCAATTTTTCCCAACCAGGACCAAACTACCACAAGTTGGTAACACTGGTGCAAAAAAGCTTGAAAGATGGCCGCCCATGTAAGTTCTTGTCCAGACGATATTTGATACAAATGTTAGCCGGTTTAAAACAGCGCAGGGCCAATAAATAAATTACTATCCTGTAATAACATGAATGGAATATAAATGACTTAGTTCTATCAAATGTTAACATTGTTATACCTAGTTTTTTAATGTATTTATTTATTTTGCATTAATGAAATTTTAGCGATCGAGACATGCAAAGCTGTTATCCTTTTTCATAGTGTTTGGTTTAGAAACCAAAATATAGTTTATGGTAGATTTTTAAGAAAATATCCTTAATTACGACGAGATTTGTATAGGTAAAGGTACTGGTAGGTATAGCGTAATCCATAACAATCAAAAATTGTAATAGTATTTAAAAATTACGAATTAGGGTAGTTCAGTGGTGGTTGAAAATTAAAACAAAATAAAAATATACAATTATTATTATTACAATCAATGAATAAATATTTAAGAATAAATACTGACAATTTCAAACCTATAAATTAATAATTAAAGATTTGTACGACTTATTTAGTTTTTTTTTTATTTGGCCCGGCATAGTAGCCCGGCACAGTGCCTCTGCCTCTGCCTCGGCTTCTGCCTCTGCCTCTGCCCGGCCCTCGGTCTCCCCCATTTCCGCACTGCCCGCTCAATGTATAGTTCAAGTTAACTCTTAGCACTAGTGATGGTTTTTTATTTGCTTAATTGACACAAACTATGCATGCACTCTATCACTGAAATCAAAAAATAAAACACTCACGAGCATTCTTGTTTTTCCGTTGATAACCTAAAATTAAAAATTCATTTTATTATTATTCTTTTTTATTTCAGTAAATTCATCCAATTGTAATATGTACTAGTTTTATATCAGAATAACTACGTTAGTAAAGCCGGGTACAATTTATAAAATGCGGCTGATGGACGTCGCTGAAGATATTTAGAAAATAGAATATTCTGCCGCGCCGCGTCCAAGAGACCCTGAATATTATTACCACTCTTCAGCCGCGTTCGGCAGCCGCATCTTATAATTTGTTTTTGGCTTAATAGTAGATCATTTCAATGTTCGGATTATTCGCAGTCGCGCATCTATTATCTTATTGTAATGTACGTTACGGTTTGCGGTCCCTGATGGCGGTTTCCATTCCGTATATATATACATATATATTGTTTTAATAGCCTAGATTGTGTCCCACTGCTGGGCAAAGGCTTCCCCTTTGTCATTCCATTTGACCCTGTCCTCGGCGAGCTCTTGTGATTTTGGCTCGAATGTATCCAACTCGTCTTTCCACGGTTTGGATGCATATTTGGAGAAGAAATATTGAAATATTTAAACTGAATTAATAAATTAATTCTTTGATATTGAAAATTTAAATCACCATATCATTGGCTTTATCACATTTAATTTATAACAATCACATCCAACATCAAACATACCGCACATTCTAGTTTGAACAAAATCTTTGGAACGCCAACACTGATCTTAATAAATATGGCGCGCGACTTTCTACGGAATACTGGAAATCAATTAAAATATTGAATTGTTTTGATATATTCTCAATTATCAAATGGCACCTAATTATTCTTTATGATATGTTTTCTATCTCTAACACTTTATTTTTCATTTTTTCATAGAATTGACACAGAAATATTTAATGAAAACCGACAAACAACGATCCTGATTTACTTTCGTGTCTAAAAAACTTCGAATCACGCGTCGAATATGGCTTATTTTTAGATAATTGATAATTATTAATGTAAAGGTATCTTTTAATAAACTATATAAGAACAATAAGAGAGTTACAAATCAATATTTACATTTTTATAAACTCCTGCGCACCACTCGTCGTTGTTCTCAAACAACACACGAGTTTGTCTTTTTTTTTTGAAATATGCCTATTGCTAATTTATTTTTGGCCAATGTAAGATTAAAGGTAGTTTATTCAAGCATTATATATATTTTTTTCATAACGCTTTTTGTAATATATTTTGAATTTAGGACGCTTTTTCATTACTAGTGTATTTTCCTATAAAAATGACAGCTTACGTCAAAATTGGGGGTCGGGACGTTTGAGTGGATATGTAATCTGTGGTTTTCATCGATACCAAGAAGCTTATACCCAAATGGAGATTGCATTCCGTATATAAAAGTGAAGCACAAAAATTTGACCTCGAATGACGTTGCGACTCTTCTTGTTGCGACTGATTGCTATCCTTTTCTTTCGAGTGACAATGAATGAACAAAAAGTCATTTTCATTCATTGTGCGGTGGACCGCTGGCCACCCCAAATAATGTAATATTTGCCTCCAATACGTCAAATTTCCAGGAGTCAAGCATGGACGTAGTATATAAACAGGACTGCGCACTGTCATCGGAAAAACGAGCCGAGCGAGAGGTGTAGGAAGGGAGGGCTGTGTCCCGTTCCTATAGGGTGACCATATTTTTTGGGTAATACAGGAATTTTAATCAAATTGGCTAATATGGTAAATAATTCAGTTGTTATACGTCGAATGAAGCTTTTTGTTTTTGAGGTAACAAACGTGATATTGTCTAACCGTGTAAAAAAAATATTTGACCACCAAAATATTGGACCATTAGGACATAGCAAAAGAGTTCAAAATCAAAGTTTTATACGTATACTTTTTATGGGTGAAATGAAAAATGAAAATAATAATAACAAATCTTTATTAACAGCAAAATTCAGTTAATAATCTTCTCGTCTGTTCACAAAGTGCGTATGTTGTGTGTTATCAGTGCCAGTCGTCGTCGGGTGTGGTAGCCGGGGTCAACCCAGAGATTCTTAGCACCCTCTGCGCCGCCGTTACTGTGGCCGCTACCATAACCAGAAATAGCGGGGTTGCCGGGGACTGCAGTCCTGGTCCTGGTTTTAGCAATAACTAGGGATTTATGCCAATACTCGCCTCGCTTGACAGGTGGATACGGGAGCGCAGGATAGGACTCGCGTTGATAACGCTGCTGCTGTCATCAACTGGGGAAAGGAAATAGGGTTTGCGGGTAAAGTATGTTATTGGAAAGGAAATTACGGCATGTAGGGGTGGATACTGTGGTCACCGAAGGCAAAGTTGGTAGTGATTGCAGTAGTTCGGGGGCCGAGGTCATATACTCGTAGCAACTATTTTAGGACAGGCCAGGACCACTAGCTAGGAGCATCGCTGACCTACTTAATACCAGATACACGTTATTATTCATACCTAATCTTGTAAAACCTAACGGCAACGTAGTTGTCCTACCATCTCATACCTAACAAATATCTTAATCGAATCATTAACAAAGTTCAAAATGGCGGCGATAACTATAATTCTGAATCTCAATTTAAATGGGAGGTTTAAGTTTCGAATTTCAGACCCATCGGATCAATAACGAAAGAGTTTCTTCCTTTCTGCCATATTATTAGTGATATTTACAGAAAATTTTTTTTGGATTTTATGTATAATATTTCATTCCTTATTTCGACCCCATAATCTGTATCTGTATCTGTATCAACCCATATAAGTCCCACTGCAGGGCACGGGCCTACTCTACAATCGAGAGTACGATTGAGAGTGATTAGGCCATATAGCTCTCCACGCTGGCCTAATTCGTGTTGGCGGATTTACATACCATAGAATTTTTTATAAATCGCTATGGTATGCAGGTTTCCTCACGATATTTCCCTTCACCGTTTTAGTGCGTGGTGATTGACTATCAATACACACATGACTCCGAAAAGTCAGAGGTGTGCCCTGGGATTCGAACCCGCGACCACCGTGAACATGTTGGCAGTCGCGTCTAGTCCGTTTACCAACAGACCCCATAATACTATTTTTCTAATATTATTCACGCCATTATTTTTCATTTGGAATAAGGTTTCTATAACTGTAACGGTTTAAATTTTTCATGTAACATTTCAACCCCTTTATGGTTAACTTTAAGAACATAAAGTGTGCAGTTATACATACATACATAAACTCACGCCTTTTTCCCAGAAGGGGTAGGCAGAGGTGCCAGGACACCCACATTTCGCCTTGTATGTTCCGTCCCACAATGTGATAAGTGGCGAGCCTATCGCCATATCAGGCACAAATTCCTGACTCTGGGCTGATAATGAATAGAAAAATCCAATATCACTTTGCCCAACCCGGGATTCGAACCCGAGACCTCAGCTTTGTAACCGTACCTTAGTACAACTACGCCACCGAGGCAGTGTGCAGTTATTTTTGTTCATAAATGAGTAAAGTTTGACATCTGTAACTTTAACAGTTTAGATTTTTCCACACATTCAGCCATTTCTTTGTTCAACCCCTTCAAGCGTTGTCTATATAATAAAAGGTAACCTTTTGCCCTGACCCAAGGTCTAATCTATCTCTGTATCAAATTCTATCAAAATCGGTTCATTGGCTTAGGGGTGAAAATGTAGCAGACAGTGGACCTGTTAGTGTAATACGTCCGTGCCGAGATCTTACATCACTCAGTAAATAAAAAATATCGCAAGAAATAAATATTTTTCAATTTACTTAATTCATGATCAATTGTATTAGAAAAACTTTTATCGTGTTTATTTTCACTTAAAACATAGTAGGATGCAAATTAACGTGAATAAATTAAACATTACTTTAGTAATAAAATTGTAAAGAAAATAGAACTGCTTTTAATATTCAAGAACATTAAAAGTTATTCAATAATTCATCTGAACTTTGAATTGTCGACCAAAAAAGTTCTAAGGCAGGTTTTATTATGGTCACCGTAGCGAATGTTTGTAAACAAAAATGGTAAATCTCATGAAACCACTCACCTTTGAATCGATATACAACAACCACTATATTATTCACTTATACAAATCATTTTGCAACACTTTTTAACCAATTTCCGTTAATAAATATTGAAAATAATATAAAATTGTACACCGGTGACATTTCGTATAAGCCATGACATATTTTATTTTTATTATCAAGTGGCCAGAGTTATAATTACAAATTCTCCTATCATGCATTTAACCTTCCATTGTTATGCCATGAATTCGTTTATGGACCCATAAATAAAGTTAAATTATTATATTTTTCTATATGTTACTGTAGATATTCTGTGTTTATTTTTTTATCGAACTAATTACCTTTTCGCGAATGTAAAATAATCTACTAGATAAAATATTTTTTTTGGTCTGGCTCGCAAATGAAAAGGGATAGAATCCTCTCATACTGTCTCACTCGGTTTCGGCCTTCCTCCATGTCATTTACCATAGTAAATTAAACCTTATGCTACACGCACATGTCTTATTTCAGGATGACACGATTTTCTTCGTGCGCAATCCTGTTTATATATTACATCCATGGAGTCAAGCAGTTACGCTGATAAAGACAGGAGACCAAAGATTCCATCTCATTTTTATTTTAAGTTTTTGTATAAATCTCTTTCGTTTATGTGTAAAGGAGATAGAACGTGTGACTCCGTCTATTAGTTTCTCGGTCTAATTGCCGTCTTTACCTCTTGGTTTGTGTTGTGGTCTACAATCTTCTGTCACCCGATAGCGGTGTTGTGCAACGTGATAAAATAATTTTCCACCCTTCACTTCTTGTGTCAAAAATGCGGTCGACAGATATTTTTCATTTATAGTTTTTATTTTTGTTCCAATTTTTCTCACACGTTAACTTTATGCTTGGCTACTGATCTAGC
Organism: Hyles euphorbiae; assembly: GCA_023078785.2. NCBI lineage: Eukaryota > Metazoa > Arthropoda > Insecta > Lepidoptera > Sphingidae > Hyles > Hyles euphorbiae. Next base: position 1,083,107 of record CM041058.1, on the reverse strand, counting down.
ATTATATTTAACCAAGAAACGTATGGCTAGGCTTTATACAGTATAAGTCCCTTGTTTGTGATAGTTTTACCAGATCACTTATGTGTTTCAACATTAGGAATTTTTCCCTTAGTATAGGGCAGTGATTCTCAACCACTGTGCCGCGGCACTTTTGTGTGCCGCCAAATTTCAAAAGTGTGCCGCCAAATTTTGCAAATATATAATAATGTTAATATTATTAAATTATATCATTTAAAAAGAACAAGAATATGATGATATTTAAATCCACAAATAAGTTTATTATTTTATTATTTGCTTTGCAACGCGTTTTTTCTTAGTGCCAAATTATGATGAAGCGGCGTGCATAGCAATAGGAATATGTCTCAAGTCGGCGCACACTTGCCACTTCTGCGTACAAAACGTGTTGTTTTAGTGATAGTTGGGATTCACAAGGTGTTGCATAGTAGTTACTGCACCTTTTCTTTACGATATGAGAGTAGCATTGTCATTTTTACGACCAAATATAAATCAAATTATCAAAAAAACAATAATATTTTTATTATTAGCTTGTAATTAATCCCTTAATGAACGTTTATTGTAGTATATATTAGTTTATTTCGTATATTTAAAATTTTTGTCATAAACTATTTATGCAGTGTGTTGTAGTAAGTAAATAATTTTTATCTTTTTCTTTGTGTGCCGCCAAATTTTGAAATCGTTAAATATGTGCCGCAACAAAAAAAGGTTGAGAATCACTGGTATAGGGACATTCATTGTGGTAAAAAATTGGAACTTCATGCACACAGCAACAGGTACACGTGAATAAATCAACACCCATGAGTGTTTTAGTAACAAGGCACCTTTATGTATACCTAATTTGTTTCGTAAATAATACCATAAAAAGTCACTTATGATAATATAGTATTAAATATAAATAAATACGTAAAATAGTAGCAATATTTGTTGTACTTCCACTCTGAGAAAATATACAAAGGTTTAAGAGTACTTTATTTTTTATAAGATTATACAAAATCACTTACTGAGAAACGTTTTTAAATGATCGAATAGTTATACATATTAGGACGAGCATAAAAATTAAGTACATGCCACTGATCAATATTCAAAGCTGAATATCATTTTTAGTAAACTTACATTTGTAAAGCCTCCCGATTTCTTAGGAAAATTAATCAATCTGGCAACGCGACTAGAACATATCTTTATCTCTTTTATTTCTTTAATTCTAGATTTTACTAATCGACCTTAAAAACACAGCGAGAATAAAATCACCACTGGCCAAAATGTTCCAGTGACCACTATGTGTAAAAAGGATTAACAAATTGTATTTATAAGTAGTCTCGTATCGTCTATGGTCTCGTAGTCAAAGTCGTAAAAAAGTTTACGTTACATACCGTTAGATGGCAGGAGAAGGCTTGTTTTACTTGTGATACTTGTTGCAACTAGAAATTTAAAATATATATGTTACGCTCAAAGATCGGAAACGCTCAATGAGCGGAAAAATAGCTTACAATGCGTTGTGGTCACAGTAAAAAATCCACATAGCGAAATTCGTGTTATGGCTCTAATGAAAATGTGTACGGCGCGTTGTGGCAATCATAGAAAGACCAAAATAATAGCGAAATTCGTGTCGTGGCTGACATGCTATTCGATCTCAACGCGTTGTGGCAATGAAGAAAAGCCATAACGCGTATGGAATATTATTTGATTACGACGCACACTACTTTCCGATATGAATCCTACTAGGCCTAATCAGGAAACGTTTTAGTAGATCCTTAGGAAATATATTTTTATAAAATACCACAATTTTCATTAGGGACATGTCACGGATTTCGCTATGTGGATGTTTTACTGTGATCACAATGCGTTGTAAGCTATTTTTCCGCTCACTGAGCGTTTTCGATCTTTGAGCGTAACATATATACATATACCTATATATTTATTATATCACAGAGCCGCCGTGCCTGCGTCCGTTTAATCAGATTTGATAACTATATCGGTCTCACGGTTGGGCACGGGCCCCCTCTGAAATGAAGAGTACGCTTGAGAGTAGTTAGGCCAAATTACAGTCCACCACGCTGGCTTAGTGCGGTTTGGCTGACCTTACATACCATAGAAATACTTCTAAATCGCTATGGTATGCATGTTTCCTCATTATGTTTGCCTTTTTACCTGATTATTAGATGTTAAGTCAAACATGACTTTGAATAGTCAGAGGTAGGTATACCCTGGGAATGGAACCCGCGACCACCGTAGACAGTCGCAATTGATCCGTTGATTGGCCATCACGTACTTAATAAGCCTGTTTTGATAAGATAATTATTTACATACTTACATAAACGCGTTTTTTACAGAAGGAGTGGCAGAAGTGCTATCAGTAGGGCGATTCAAGTAATTAAACAAGTTCAGTTTCGGTGCAGTTGCAGTTACGTTTCGATCAAAACAGCCTTTTTTGTATTCGTATTACAAATACGCTCGCGTCAAGTTCGCGTCACGAGAGTACTTTAGCATATTCTACTGCTGCGCGTTTTATGCGCGTGATTGAGATCGGAACTTGATCGGTAGGTATACCTATTCATTTGCCGACTCAAATAACAGTTTAGCCCGATTAACAACGTGCAGCACATGTGCAGTTTCGATTTTCATTGTAAGGAAACATCCTACAAATCGTATCAGTACCTATGTATATTAATATCAAACGTATGAAATACGTCTGATGTACATTTGACGTGCAGCTAAACATTTACAAGAATACCATTTTGCACCAAAACGTAAACTTAATTGTAACCGCACCGCAACTTGATCGGTGCGTCAAGAAATTACGTGAATCGCCCAACAGGATGCTCACGACATTGTAGGTACCATAGTAGATAGGTACAACTCTCCACCGAGGCAGTCCACAATTTTTGAGTACCTACCTAATATGTGGATGGATTTGGCCGGCAATTCGTTTTTTATTAAGATAAGAATTTGGTTGAAAAGCATTGAGTCTCTGAAATAAAAAAAAAATGAAGTCCGTCATATTATTGCGTTTTTGGTAATCGCTCAACTATAATAATTGCAAGCAATGATAATGCAACTGTTCACAAATAAACTGATACAACAATACAAATATGTTGGCGTGTATTCCCACAAGTACCTACCTACGTGAGAAAAGACAAATGCATGCATTCCACTAATATTTAGGCGCGTAGTTGGCGCGCGGCACAACTCGGCACAAGCGGCTTGCACATCAAAAAGCCACACTTGTATACACAGACGTACTCGACACTCGTACACGAGCCCGTATACCTACAACAGTTATGCATGCTTACCTCCGCTCGATTACCGAAATCAAAATCGACAGATATCGATACGGCGTGGTTGTTTTGTTGAAACCTACGTAATACACAATCACTGGGCGATGTCACGGAATTTGAGACTTTATATGTGGGTGATAAGGGTGCTATGGTGTTGGTGCGGGAGGGCCGAGGCGGAGTGACTTGCAGAGGCGCGGTGGTCCTCGCTACAATCGGCGACCACTAGCGCGGAGCGGCGCACAGGGTAGTGCTCGCTGCGCAGAGATACACTCTCTATTTACACTATTTATGAGAATAACATTGAATTCTGCTTGTATTTCCTTTGCTTTCCTGTTTCTAATCCTGTCGTCGTGAAATACATTCAATTTAACCAGCGGTGCCCGCCGTGATTAAATTGTAATCTAGATAATTTTGCTATGCATTACCTATGGTAATATTATTTGACTCGAATCTTACCTTGCTTTAATTTATCTCGGACATTTTATACAGCTCGCCATCCTTTATTTGCATTAACTGGTTTCCCAATATTCCTTATTGGCAGGCATTATATTTATGACTACAAACCATTCACGATGCAACCAATTATAGGAAATCTTTCTCTTATTCTACCCTTTAATGGCATAATATTAAAATCGATTATAAGATTTTCATGTCTTCATTCCTTTAAAAATATACTATTTCATTACAACTAGCTAACACCAAAAATCAAGGGTTAACTTAAAGTTAATGTAAAGGCTTAAAGAGAGTCCTATCCTTACGGTAGGCAGCAACCTGGCAGGCTAGAACCCTGACATTGCCTAGATCCATGAGCGGCGGTGATCGCTTACTATTAGGCGGGCCGCATGTTCGTTTGCCAGCTAATAGCCAGTAAAAAAATAAAATAATATAAGGATAAAAAAAATATAAATACTCTTTAAATTATAATTTTGAAAAAGCTTATGTGCTATAATTTACTGTAGGCGAGGATTATGGCCGTGATGAGGTTGAATATGAACGCCTCTCAGATGAGGATCTTTTGTTTAGTCACCCTGTTTACGAACTTGGCCCATACAGAAAAAGAATTTTAGCGCTGCCAGCATTTATTTAAAAACTAAGAATAGGTCCTTCAGTACGTTGGGTACATCCTGCCTGAAAATCGTGCCATCTGTCAGATTTTTACGTCAATGAATGCCATAAAATCGTTTTTCAATAATGCTAAAATAAATGTCGTATTGACTTAAAGTAATATAATTTTTACTTAGCGGTGATAAGAAATGTTAACTTTTTTTTGTGAAATTTCCATTATCTTTATTGCACCCACGCACGATTCAATTAGGCATTTGTCGACGACTTATAAACTGGTGTGCTATGACGTCACAACCGCTGCACTGTGCTGGTGCTATGGAACACTTTCGTGACAATACTTTTCGTGCTTTATTTATTTTATTTTACGTCAATGGCTGCCAGTGTAACATTTGCTAGAAATGTTACAAAAATTATATAAGTACTCATGACATTAAATAGATAAATGCATAGTTACATTTTTGTACGAGATGTTAAGTATGGAGTTAATATTCAGTTTACATACTAAGTAACTTCATATGAGTAATGCGCGTGTAGTGGCGCAAGCTCTGCGCGCGGTTACTCTGCGCCGGTATTATGGTCGCTGGCGACGTGAAAAGGCCGGTATCGGCGGATGATATATGGAGAGGCTATGACGCGCTGCTTTGATGGCCCGTCAATATCTGTTAGAGGCTCGAGTGGACACCGGCCCGCACGACACGCAGCCAACCACCGCTGCGCTCGAGGATAAGGGAATTTATCAAATATTAACATTTTCAGTACTCAATATCTTTATTGTACACCACACACATGTTATAAAGATGTTACAATTTTATAGAAATGTACATTGAGGACTTTGTTGGGCACAGCAACAATTTTCTCATCTTCATCAAGTATATTGCTGTACTTCACTGGTATATTGCTGGATTTATTTTCTATATCTTTATCTATTCATACTTGATTCATACAGATTACAGAATATATCGAGACCGCGACCGAAAATGAACCCAGGTGACAGTTTTAGTGACTTTAGACACAATGCAATAGACAACGTACATGGAAGATAAATGAGATAACGACAAGACTACACCAACCTAACAGATTACAGAACCCAAAACAATGATTGTCAGAATTTTGCGTTTCTCGGTGCCTATTTGCTGGTTAATGAAAATGCTGAAATAAATAATAAACACATGCACGTTGCTTTCTATCCCGAAAAATGTAGTGTTCCCATAGGCTAAGCAAGGAACTAAAATACATTTGCTAGTCTTTCAAACCAAAAGCAGAGGTCGTGGAATAGGAGAGGTCAGAATTTAGGTCAGAATGACATGCCATCAATCATGAGACAGAATGAGACGATGCAGGACGGGATACAACGAAACGTGATAGGAAAAGCAATACAGAGGATGGCAATTACATTGAGTTTAAAATAAAGTTAACTCCTACGCGAAATAATACGTTGTGGCCCAGCCGGCCCCTAGTGTTTAATATAAAATTTGCAACAGATAAGAGCTTATTTCTTTAACTTATAGGTGTTATTCAGCAAGTTGTAAATTTTTAGTACGTCCCCATTAAGAGCAAAAAGCCTAATTAAATTACCCTACAGATTTAATAACGAAACCGATCCCATAAATCGAGACTTCGAATATCAGAAAGTGGCGACCTAAGTAATTTTGCGTAAATTGCCTCCTCTGATTGTATTCCGAGATCGTTGTGTGCAGCGACGCATGTGTGCCGCGGCGGGCGGGCGCTGCGTCGCTGAGGCCAGAGGTCGGCATTCTTCGGCGGAGGTACTCACTTCTGAAAACCTTCCTCCGTTATTATACTCACCCTTTACCCACGCGCATAACACGGAAAACTCGCGAACAAACTCCGCAGCTCTTCCTTGCGCAACTTTTAAATTCAATAATACGCCGAACTCGTTACATCACCACTACCAGTCAGTAGCCGCAATCTTGTTCCGTGTTTGCAATACATTTCCCAACTTCACTGTAAACACGAAATATTTGCGGAAGTCGCAGTACGCTTGCGAGTTGCGACATTATCAAACAGCACCAACCCTCGTTGCTTTGCGACTGCTCATTATTTTACTCAGGGTTTCGGGACCAAAGGCCACTGATAATTTACATGGACAATAGGTACTTACGAGATAAAGCAAAGTCATACAAATGTAACTACGTTACAAGGTTTGCATGTAGTGTTTGGACTCGTGCCAGAGATTGTGATTTAAAAATGCTTGAATATTTTGGCTGCATTCTCATTCGCCGTTAAGGTTGTAAATTCCCATGTCGTCGATGATGTGCAGGCTAATTTAGTTATGCGTGTTTTAAAGGCGATTTATTGTGACAATAGATGTTGCGTTAGAAGTGTAAGCTGATTAGTTATCAATTAGAGCGTATGCGGCGAGGGCGGGGCGGGCGTGGCGGCGCGTGTCGTGCGCGTGTCGGGCGCGTGTCGTGCGCGGCGGCGCTGCTGCATAATGCTGCCGCGTGCTGGCCGTGTCACCGCGAGCTGATCGCATTGCCCGCACTTCCACTGACATCACACGCCTACCTCTTTAAACATATTATTGTTGCACCCCAGTTATTAGGCAAATGTTGTGGCAATTTGCGGATGTCATACAAAAGAAATCATTTATATATCTCATTCCTTTGTACTTTTTATGCAGGCAGTTAAATTATTTACATTATTTAATAATTTATTTGTTGTTGGTTTGGTCTACCTTAATTACCAAATTGGCATGAGGTAGATTTGTTATACTTAGTATTAGAATATTTATTTAATTTTGTCTGCACTATGCAGTTTTTCAATGACATCTCAGTAGTTGGCTAAAGTTGTGTCTACAGCATTCCTGAATTTGAAATTAACTAATGAGAGTTACAGCGTCCTGCTCATTCATCCACAGAAGCAACAAAAAGTAATTGTCTATACTTGGCCGTAATCAACGTCTGCGGGATTTACGTTCGCTAATCCATTTTGCGCGCAATAGTTACACAGTGCGTCGCGACACAAGTGCATGACTTCAAAGCACTCCCCCGTCGAGAATCTACATAAGGGCGGAAAGGGATTTGGTATTTTTTATTCAGTTCCAAGCCCGCATGTCGATGTTTGCAGACTCAAATGATGTTAGCATCGGCGGGAGGGTCGCGGCGGGGTGGCGGGGTGGCGGGAGCGGGGTGCCATCGGCCCTCGCAGAATTATCCCTCTATTGTCGGATTTAGTTCTGTCGAGACGTGTGTTTCTATACTCTGTGGAATATATTTGTCGGGTCCCTGAGTAACTTGTAACGCGTGGGGAACGCGAGTTTCTATATTTATCATCGACTCATTATAATTTTTTATTTGATACGCTCATCTGGGTCGTAATTGTGCTTTTATTTTGCTGTCAAATGCTTGGTGACGGGGCGATTAAATAACAGATTGCTTTGTTACTAATTGCAGCAGCTATTGTTGCCGCTGTATAATTAACCAATGTTTTCAATTATAATATTTAGTTGTCGTTACAATTAAGCCTGTTTCATCAGCTATTGGAGTTATATAAATAATTTGGTAGTTGTTGTTATCCAATTCTCTTTTGTAGCTGGCTCAGTTAATTATAGTGCTGATTTTAAGCTCAATGATTAGTCTTTTAGTTTTATGACAAGACGCTTGCTGTACTTGAACTCCTTTGGGTTAGGTCTAGACCCGATCATTGGTTGATTTTGATATACCAAATTTAAAATTCAACAAAAATACTTTATCCTGTACTGGTCATCAAGAGGTGCGATTATAGCTTAGGCACTTGTTTTAAAAAATAAACGGTAAAGAATTAAAAAAATAATTATCAATTTTAATCCGATTAATTAAATGAACGATGTGATATCATATATAATGTCAATAAATAATTATGAGCAGGTGGGATGGCCACTCTCAATCGTACTCTTGATTGTAGATGAGGCCCGTGCCCTGCAATGTGGTACATACGATGTATCACCCAGATACAGATACAAGATGGCTGGCCTCGCGGCTGGTATCGAGGATATAATTGTTTAGCGGATATCATTATTATTGGGGATTTATAATTATCCTACCGCGTGCGCATTTTTCATTAATCTAGTATGTGGCACGCGTCACTACACTTTCGCGTTTGAGCAACGAGCCAGGCAGCGATGAACTAAATCTTGATACTCGTACCATACATCTTACGCCGTTTTTTTTTATCACGATGTCTCTAGCCAACTGACTGGTTTACAGGTGTAAGGTAAGAATCCTGAAATCCTGGAGAACCAGTTGAAATAATGTTCTTTGTAACATTAGCTAATATTAAAGATGAATTCTACTATATTAAATGTCCAGGACAAACATTTTCAGTACATCGGCAGTTTACTACGAATATGTATAGTTTTCAAACAACCGGTTTTTAGAATACATTCCACCTTGTACAATATCATTTGCGAAGTTTTGCGTTCAAGACAAAATGTGTAATGTTTAGTTCTATAAACTGGTAAACTTGTGTGCCCGTTAAACTAACAAGTCAGTAATTTCCATTTCAATTAAAAAAAAAACTAGTAATCTGGCCGTGAAGTATCAAAACTCCGAGCACGCACATCAATCGGCAATTGCAACGTAGCCGTAGCTCGCATGAGCGTGATTACACAGGTCTAATTCGATAAATACAAGTCCCGGGGCGCGCCGGGGCAGCGCGGAGTGGGGGCAGAGAGCGGATCAGGGGAGCCCTCTTCTCCTCTAACGACATTTATCTCTTGATTGCGTCGCTTGTGATGCGTCCACGTTACGTCACCGTCACGTCAACCCCCGTGCCTTATTAACTTGTTTATTGTGCGCTCTGATTCCACTCATGCACCACGGTAATTATAGGAGCTCATGCTGGGCTTAATTCAGGTTACCATGGTAACCTACATTTCTCTGAATTGGAGGTGAACAGTGAGTGCGCTTTTGAATTTCATATTTCATGCTTATCCCATGTCAAATGATATTAAATATATTGTTACACGCATTTCCTGTCCGCAGAGTGTAAAATCCTCTTAGCAATATAGTTTGGTTGGCATAACTAATCAAGGGTAAAAGGAAAGAAAATGTGTACCGTTATGAGTCTTTCTGTCCGTAAAGTGGATAAATTCGTAACGTTGGCAGAGGTAATCAAAAAATCAAAGTAGAGATTATGTTCTGTGCATACTAATTTCATAATGTAATAAGTTTAATAATGTTGGATTGTGCCAAAAATATTTTCACAAATACTGATCACGCATAGTAGAACTGAATGAAGCACGCGTGGGATATGTTTTGGCTCTACTTAACTCTTAATAGTATAGGAGGTAGCAACGTTTTCGAGAAAGAATTTTAGGTCAGTTGATTTTGTGATATGTCGTCCTTCTTGCACTTTCGGTTAGAGTCTGGGCTATCTGGCTGGCGGTAGTGGTTGCGTTCATTAGTGCGCATCCTACCTGTCCAGGTAATAATCCTGGATTTTAAAAGCATTTTAGAAGGCGTAATTTTTGATTTTTAGTTTTTAAATAAGTCTCTCTGACATACTTTTTTATTGCCAGACATCATTGACATTGCTAACTATGTGCTATACGCGATTTTATATATTTTTTTTATTAAAATTTTAAAGTATTTTATAATGTCTGTAATTTTAATATTATGTTATTTAAAGATAAGAAAAACTTAAAATAAATTTGCCAGACATTAATTCGATTGTTAAGTCTGGAATTAAAATGAAAAAGTCATGAAAAGTATTGCAGTATGATGCTAGTATTCCGACAGAGACAGCTGAAGTCATCCAGTTTGCCACCCTGTAAAGTGGAATTGCAACAGCATTTATTGAGGGTTCGTTACGTGACGAAAATTTGGAGAAATGCTCACTCAAAACATCCAACATCTTTATCTCCAATGGCTTTCGGTTGGACCATTAACGGTGACAAATATGATTTTGTCTGGTTTTTGGGAGATCAATTACCATCCTCAGTTGCAGATATTATTATTCAAAGTAAGTGTAAAATGGAATATTTATCAATAATAACTAAAATGTTTTATAACGAACAAGAAGAATTACACTGTTTATTTTTTTTCTGTTACAGATGATAGAGTTTTAGAAGATAACGAAAGTTCCCAAGAAGATGATATGAATGACACTGACAAAGACAGCGACGATGATGATGATGATTATGAAGATGCCTCTTTTTTTTGCGACGTCACTATGGGCTGAAACAACTTGAAAAACTTAATATTAATTATTTGTAATTTACATTTAGTAATCAGAACAATTTAAATAAAAAGTGTTGTTTTTTAAATTTTAATCTAATTTTATATTCCTTTTCATGCTTAATTTTTTTTTGGAAACTTGCTCTGACTAGAATGCTTATTATTATTATTATTTATATGGTATTTAAAATAATTTCTACTATTTCAGGCGAAATAATCAGCTACGCAGGCTTGCGGCCAAAACGAAACTGATAATGAATAAATGATAGTTAAAACACGTAAGAAATAGAAAAATAATGGATGAGCTTATTAAAATGTTTCTATTGACAGGAATTTACGAACTATTCGGCAGGTATTTAAAATGACAGCTTTTTGCATGAGGGTATATGTTAGGGGATGTATTTGGAGTGTCTTCAAACTTTTATGAAGATACTTAGGAATTACACCCATAGTTGACACCACAATTGGTACGGTCCGCACGGAGTCAACTCGCCACTGTCTTTTTAATTCTATAGAAAGGTTATATTTTGCTATTTTTTCTATATATGTTGTTTGTAGGTTACGGGTATTTGGTATAGCTATATCAATTAGAAAAACTGCTTTGTTTCTTTTATCGTGTAGTGTAATATCCGGTCTATTGTGATGAATTGTCTTGTCTGTCATAATAGTCCTGTCCCAGTAAAGCTTGTAGTTGTCCGATTCTAGTATTATTTTGGGTGAATATTTATAATATGACGTTTTATTTGTTATTAACTCGTATTTGTATGCAAGATATTGGTGTACTATTGCAGCTACTTGGTCATGTCGATGTTTGTAATCCGTCTGGGTTATAGATTTACAGGCTCCGGTTATATGTTGAATTGTTTCAGGACTACTATGACAGTGCCGACAGAGATCATTTTGGACTGTAGGATCTTTGATTATGTGTTTCCTATAATTTTTTGTGTCGATTGTCTGGTCCTGGATGGCAACCATGAATCCCTCTGTTTCGGGAAACATTTCGCCTCGCTTAAGCCACGCGTTTGAAGCTATTTTGTCAACGATAGGATTAGTTAAGTCGAGGCGGTGTCTCCCGTGGAGAGATTTTTGTGTCCAGGCATTCAGCTTTTGTGTGTTAGTGGTCGGGTTTAAGTCCATCATGGAATCTAACAGGTTAAGTGGTGTATATTTATGATCAGCTCGTACTACAGCTCTATGTAGTTCTGATTCATGGGATTTGGAATGGAAAAATAATCGTAGTGTTTGAATATTATTATTATTTTTTATTACATGTACAGTGACAAGTAATTTACTTTTGTAATGGTTCTCTGTATCATTCTCGACTTATTCTGCAACTGTCTCTCTCCGAATACTAGCATTATACTGCAATACTTTTCATGACTTTTTCATTTTAATTCCAGACTTAACAATCGAATTAATGTCTGGCAAATTTATTTTAAGTTTTTCTTATCTTTAAATAACATAATATTAAAATTACAGACATTATAAAATACTTTAAAATTTTAATAAAAAAAAATATATAAAATCGCGTATAGCACATAGTTAGCAATGTCAATGATGTCTGGCAATAAAAAAAGTATGTCAGAGAGACTTATTTAAAAACAAAAAATCAAAAATTACGCCTTCTAAAATGCTTTTAAAATCCAGGATTATTACCTGGACAGGTAGGATGCGCACTAATGAACGCAACCACTACCGCCAGCCAGATAGCCCAGACTCTAACCGAAAGTGCAAGAAGGACGACTTATCACAAAATCAGCTGACCTAAAATTCTTACTTTTCAAACGTTGCTAGCTCCCGTACCATAATTAAATAGACACATCAAGTCATATCGTATAGGTATAGAAATTGTAAATGACATATTAATATAACCCAAGAAAGCGTCTAGTATTTATTAAATCTAGTTATTATTTTGGATTGGAGCCAGTAATAGCGATATCATTAAGCATTTTGCGGACAAAAGTGTCCACTTACCAGCGCAGCGGACGCGCCGCCGATCCCCATAGGCAATCAGTTTAGCCTACTCGCTTTTTTGCTATCGACTACTATATAATTTTCCTAGCTTTACTATAATTCATTGGAGATTCATTAGTCAATTGAATTCTTAGTATTCTGGCAAGCATTGAATGCCTATTTAGGAATGTAACATTTCTTACTATAATAACACTGACAAAATCTATTTGTATCGTTCCTGGACATTATATTCTTATTTAAACTTTTATTTTAAATAGGGGTAAATCAAGAATAAACTTGTAATAGAACTTCGCATTTCGATGTATTTAGCAGAGCAATCAGCCGTTGATAAAGTCGACGGAAAGCATTTCGTTCAAATTGAACTCGAGACGTATAGCTAGGCAGTGCCCTAATTTAGATACCAGCGTGACCCGCTCACACCCGATTTTCAACCTAACAACAGTTTAGTTGTTTTGTGTTTACTGTACTGTCGGAGTGAGCTAGAGACTAACTTCCTATTTGCAAGTAGCAAGCCCCTTTTTTCAAAAGCCACAAATTACTTTCCTCACCGAGCTTGTAAGGGATATTTATATTTTTGTACAAAAGCATCTATATTATTTTAAAACACATGAGAAAATATTGGATAGGATGACAAAAATGAGAACCGGTTATACTATCCTAAACGAGTGTAGCTGACACTCGTTTAGGATGTTTGAAACAATATGTTTTATTTATCAAATTTATTGGCAAATAATATAAAGGGAACCTCCCTTCACTGGGACTCTCTAAAAATAAAAATAAAGATTATTTGGACTAAACATGACATGAAATAACTATATAATTTGTTGAATAAGGAATTCGAACGCTGCTATGATTGATAATTTAATTAATTGTTTTGTAAAATATAAAATGTTGTATAATAATAATAGGTCTACAACTTTGCTCCCGCCGTTTTCCAAAAGATGGCGTTAGTAGCCAGTAATAGTTCAGTAATAAATAAATCACAGTTGTTTTCCATCAGTTTGGACATCTATAAATATAACCTTACATCGATATTAGTTAATTTTTGTTTGCGTCATATAGTTACACTTAATTAAATATGTCAACTTACAAACCGAATTCACGTCATTTGCGGGAGATTTTACTTTTTCATTTCAACATGAAAAAATCGGCGGCTGAGGCTCATCGGGTTATTTCAAGTACTTATGGTGATGATGTTATTAGTGAAAGAACGTGTCGCGAGTGGTTCCAGCGCTTTAAAAGCGGTGATTTTGTTGTTGAAGATCGGCATAGCGGTGGCAGAGAAAAAACTTTTGAAGATTATGAACTGGAGGCTTTACTTAATGAAGACTCGTGCCAAACTCAAGAACAGCTAGCAAAATCATTGGGAGTAACTCAGCAAGCAGTATCAAAACGCCTGGAACAGCTGGGGATGATCCAAAAACAAGGATACTGGGTACCGTATCAGTTGAAACCAAGAGATGTTGAGCGACGTTTATTTGCTTGTGAACTGCTGCTTGAAAGACAAAAACGAAAAGGTTTTCTTCATCGTATTGTTACTGGGGACGAAAAATGGGTGCACTACGACAACCCTAAGCGACGCAAATCATGGGGATTGCCCGGCCGCACTCCTACGGCGACACCTCGACAGAATATTCACGGATCCAAGGTCATGTTGTGTATTTGGTGGGATCAGCTTGGCGTAATTTATTATGAGCTGCTAAAACCTTCTGAAAAAATTACTGGTGCACTTTATCGAACGCAATTAATGCGTTTGAGTCGGGCATTAAAAGCAAAACGGCCGCAATACGCTGATAGACACGAAAAAGTAATTTTGCAACACGACAATGCTCGACCTCACGTGGCGAAAGTAGTCAAGACGTACCTCGAAACACTGAAATGGGAAATTCTACCTCACCCGCCATACTCTCCAGATGTTGCTCCATCTGATTACCATTTATTTAGGTCGATGGCACACGGCCTGGCGGGCCAGTGCTTCGATTCTTTTGAAAAAGTTAAAGAATGGATCGATTCTTGGATCTTATCAAAGGATGAAGAATTTTTCCGACGCGGGATTCGTTTGTTGCCTGAAAGATGGGCCAAAGTAGTGGAAAGTGACGGACAATACTTTGAAACATAAATAAGATACCATTTCTTTTTTATATAATTTTTAAAATTAAAAAAAAAAACGGCGGGAGCAAAGTTGTAGACCTTTATATATTGTTACAAACATTGAATCCCGGTATCGACTGGTAAAATATAACTCACTATAGAATTAGGAACATCTATTTTTACATTCATTCTGCAATAAAAGATATTAATTGTGATTCACTGTTTCAGTAACCTTAGCATTCTGATACAGAACTAGCCATCATGCCAATAGCACCGAATTACCCATCGCGTTCTATAAGGTCCAATAGAGGGTTCAGGTAAGCAGGTATTCAACAACTTGCAGTTTAAAAAATAATTTTATTGCCACCTTCATGTACTAAATCTGTGAAAATTATTGGAACGATGGCTGGTAGACATCAGCTTATAACAAAAAGTGCTATAGAGAGGTGCACCCGCTCCCGTGAATTGTAGCCTTCTAGATTGTCTGAGGAGTGTTGCTCATAAACCTCGCGACAATGCGCCATCAAGCTAAAGTATCGGCTTTGTGGCCCACAATAAACAGCAGCGCGGCCTCCGCCGGCGGTACCGGAGTCCTGACTGATCAGGTCGGCCATAACCGACGATTTATTTCCGCAAGTATGATTCGTTGATGTAAGTGATGATTGCTGCCTACGACAGTGCGCGACTACTTGCCCGCTTAAATTGTTATTAACTCCTCGGAATTATGATTGTATTTGAAATAAATAATAGTCTAAGAGCCCGGTGGTATCATATATCGTCTTGTCATTTAAAGATTCTGCGTTGGGATTTCAGATGATGTGGTACATTATAGGATGCCATAGTAAACATAAAAATATGACACTGTACATGTCGATGTTTTAGGATGTTATTGAGGTATACCTTTGGTATTTGTTGCTGGATAACCTTACCGCAACTCAAGGTTGATAGAAGCTAATTGTTCAGAATCAATTCAGACCACAAATTGAGATGAAAATCTGACGGTTACTGGCTCGGAAGTTATAATATTTGTTTTGTTGATGCGAGACTAATAATATGAATCATCTTTTTTACCTGCCCTGCTTTTATCTCGGCACCAGCAACTATCTAATCGTACTAATTTTATATTAGAACATGAATAAAATACGCAAACCTGAGTGAATTCATATGGCATCATAACGCGTAGTAAGGAGACAGTGAGGTGCAAGGCGCTGCAGCTGAGGTTCCATTGGGCCGGCAGAGGGCGCGAGCGCACGCGCCGCCATGCTTCGTTACCAATAAGCATGATTTAGCGGGCCGCGGTCGCCGCTCGCTCGGCCCGCAACTAACGCGATTTATCCGCGCCCAAACCTACCGTCCTACCCACAGCGATCCCGATCGTATTTGTGTTTAGTCGCCTCGACTTTCACGTAGCGGTCACCACTGAGTATTTGTGGTTCTGAGTAATTACTTGATGTTCATTACATGCAACAAAAATCACAGCAGTGAAAGCAGTAGTAAATGTGTGAACCTTAAAACAGCATCTTTTAGCTGGTCCAAGACATCAAAGCCGTTTAAAAAGCGCTAATTTGATGCTTTCTACAAAGGAATTAAGTTTCAGAGCCAAGAATATCCAGGAAATGTCGAACTAATGAAGACAATAGAAAAACGGAACATAGCAGCAGCGCCGGCTGGGTTAACGCTAAGTGGATTGAAAGAATGGGAAATGAAATTACTTGATTATATTGGATTAATAATATTGTTTGCTAATGTTGAGTTAGCGGTTGGCGAGCGACTGTCAGCTGCTACATTCCGTACTTTGCATTATGCAAGCGCATTACTACAAGTTAATTCGAATTCACACTTTAGCTAATTACAATCTTCAATTTGAACTTGGGACAAGAATTTATTCTAACTGGCACATAAAAGTAATAATAGGCACATAATGCCTCTGGCATTATTGTCGACACCACCCGAGCAGACAAAAATATATTTTCCTTATGAAATTCTTAACTCCTTACATGTCTCGGTCACAGCGAAATTATGAATCCTTTTCGGCATTGCTCAAAGTATATCTAGATTATTGATTATTGAGCGCGTCGATACGGGGATCCTAGCGCGCTCTTGGTTTTTGCCTCTACCATGCAGAATACCGAGTAGTGTTCAATAAAGCCAGGTCCAAAGCACACGCAGGCATTTGAAATTATACATTTCCTCAATAATTTATACATTGTGACGAATGCGCGGGTGTGCGCAATGGCCGCGACCGTCCCGGGGCAGAACTAAAAGGATTTTAATAAAGCGGCCCATCGTAAATCAAAATTTGATCAAGGCAGCACGGCAAAAAGCGAGGCGGCTCTCGAGTCCGAGTCTCGACCCATAAACCGGTGCCGGCCGATAACGGCTTAAAATGTTGTCGGATGTTGAAAAACTCGGCTGCATTATGAGGTAATTTATTCGCTGCACATCTACTAAATATCTAAGTATTACAATGAAGCGTTTTTAATGCGGCCGGCCGGCGCACCGCCGCCTCACACCTCGCCCATTCACATAGTATGCGACCCGCCGTGTACCGACGGACAAAACTTATGCTTTTCTAACTTAAATATTTATCCCTTTATATTTTTACAATGTTATAGCTATTCGTCTGTCTCTTATTTTAGTTCTACATGGCTCAACTACCAAACTTAATCAATGTTATCGATGCCCCGTGGCAATAGCGAAATACAAAGTATATAATTGTTTTTCTATCACAAGAATGAGTAAGTAATAGGGAGTTTTCAATTATCATGACATTTATACCATAGAAATACTGGAATCTTGTCATTGGCATTAGACTAAATAATAGTTTTTAGATTTACGCTAATATTACACATTGAAATAAAACTATTATTTTCGGGTTTTATCGCGGTTTTCCGCCCCGTGGCCACGTTAGTTGTAAATTAATCGTAAAATCGCATCGGGATGTTAAAAATGTAACCAAATCCCTAATATAATCCGTAAATAATAGTTTCATTTCAGATATAGTTCCTTTTCTGAAATGTTGTTGCCTGAAATCTGTCTTCCTATTAGTTGGCGTTATCTAATGCCCCTACATTTCGCCCGATGTTCGACATCCTTATTCCTTAATAGTCAATAGCAAGAACGTTGCTGTCCAAACCATTTCTAGATAATGTATCTTCTTCTATGTACATGTAGGTAGTAATGCCGTAAGTTGAGCGTGATCGTAACTGCTGTTGGTGTCAAAAGAAATACAATTAAATGCTTGAGTAAAAATTTAAATACATAAAGGGGCGTGTACGGAATGAACATAAACACGAAAATGTAAAATTTATTTGTAAAGAAATCGTAAATTTTTGTTAACTTATCTTACATCTAAAATATTGCACGAAAAATGTACATAACAAGTCAACTTTTAATTATTGTTATTTTTTTTAGTCGAAGTGATGGGCACCGTGGTTGGATCTTATAATTCTGATGGCACTCAGAACCCTGGTGATGCTGGAAAATTATAGTTTTATTTTAATTGACTAGTAATATAGTAGTCGTGTTCGGAGGTCGGAGCAGGTTTGTTTGGTTGGGAGCTAATACATCAGGCGTATGTGTTTTGGCTGACATTTGCGAGCGCCCGAGGCTTGCGGTGCTGTCGGTACATGTACGAACAAATAGCAATAAACACGAGGCTCCATATATCTGTCGCCGCTCGGCGAGCGGTGTTATTTACGGCGGCGGGCGAATAAATCGCGGCGTGTGTAAACACAGGCCCGCGCCCCTGCGCCGCCCGCCGCCTCCCCCCGCTACCGCAGCCACCGGACCATCAATCATCAATGCTGCCATCAGCGCCGTGCTCCACTACTGCTGGGAGCCAGTAATCGTGCTCATGTGACAGCACACACTTTATGCACTTCCTATCTCCATGTACGATATTTTTAAAATTACCACCCGTTAGTATATTTTGCTTACAGATCCAATAATTTTTTTCCCTTCATAACAGCAGCTAAGCAGGAATTGTTGGCGCTGGCATGGCTGGGAACACCAACAGGGCGCACGGGGTTAATAATATATAGATTGGCATTTAACTCAGTACTTTGTTATTTAAGTCTTTGCATTCCTTGTACTGTGGTCAGTAATGGCTACCGGCCACACATCTACCTTGAACTTTGTGCACTTAAATTTTATAAACGCTGCTGCAATTAAGCTGCTTGGGTTCTTAACTAGTAACATTAAATTTTTAACAACATTAATTTAATCTACATATATCGAAAGTTCCGCAAATGAAGTTCCTTAACTGATGTTAAAAGGTATTGCTACTCACACAGTGGTTACTCATAATGTAAAATGAACATGAATTAACACTTGACTATAATTCTAGTGTGGCGAGTTTATTGTACCCTTTCTGATACATCACAGAACATCAGCGTTGTTTCGCAGTTTTACCACAGATTTACCCCTTGCACCCGAAATTAAAATTCGTGTTTGATATCCGTGGTTGAACCACGGATTTCTTCAGTACATCAAAGATCACCCAGCTAGTTTTAAATACTCTAGGCATCGGCAATCAGAAGGCAATATTTGGCGCTACATAACGTACAAAGAAGTCTGGTTGTTCGTGTCTCATGTTAATGTTTGAAAAGGCTAGGCAGTAAAAGAAGATTAACTCCGATTACGTATTATTTTACAGAAGATTAATTTAGGACTAACTAAAGGATGAATGTCTGGCTGGGCAGACATACGACATAGAGGCTGTTTTATTGTACTGGCGAGGTGTGTTTCACCCGGACGGGCGGCGCTGCGGCGCGGCGTAACGAGCGCGCCGGCCGCCGTCGATGAATATTAAAAAGCGTCATTCAAAGGGATCACAGTAACGGCTCACGGTTGGAAGGATGACAATTGTCGAAGAGTGCGCGGGGCGCCGGGCGCCGGCCGCGGGTGCCGGGTGGCGGGTTCGATTCCCGCTCATCAGCGGCCCCGGTGGCGGTTCATTACGCGTTGTGTTATTCAAATTTATTCTGTTTGGGTCCGCCGGGGCCGCGTCGGGATGGCTTGCAATATTATTGGAACTATAGCAGCAAGGTTCTGCGAACCGTACCGCCACGGCGCAAATTGACAATCAGCAGCATAAAGAAATGCTCATTATACCTGAATAAGTAAATAAAACAGATAAGCACGCTGTTGCCTTGTGAGACATAATTTAAGGCAAAATAATTTACATGAATGAAATGAAAATAATGAGATGTTAAATAGGATATTAGAAAGTCAAATCAGATTCAGAAATTGTAGCAAAAATAAGAAACTACCTATTCAGGATTTACTTGATCTCTTGTTAGTTGTAAGTACTACGTGACATTTATGAATGAATTGGGAGCGAAAGGTGCGGTATGGATGCAGTCTTTGTACAATGTTGGCCGGTCATTTTTACCGACTTCAAAAAAAGGAGGAGGTTCTCAATTCGACTGTATTTTGCTTTTTTTTATGTTTGTTACCTCGTTTCTCTGTACTGTGTGAACCGATTTCGACCATTCTTTCTTTGATTGAAAGCTGGTGCTTGTCATTTGGTCCCATAAAAATATGGTGAAAATGCAGGACCTATGCCTTATATTAATTTAAATATCTATATGTTTGGTACTGGGCGACCCGCCTTCAATATATGATGCATATATTTTGATTTGTTGGCTAGTCAAATCATTAAGTAAATTAATCAACCAGCACAAGTTCTATGAAATAAATATTATTTTTTGGTTTTTAGTGGTTTTTTGTTTTGAAGTCGGTTTTTATTTTTTTTCTACGAAGATATCAACATTCTAAGGACCTATTGCAAATGAAGAGTAAACTGCTCCTTGTCGGTGATGTTGAAGGCGCTGCGAATGTTTTCGGTTCTTTACCATCTCGGCGGCGAGTTCGTTACTCTGCTTGTGCAGTAACGAAGTGTTTGCAGCCCGCGGGGGCAGGTAATCTAATCTGTAGGTATACTCTCCCCTCCCGCCCCGCGCCGCGCCCTCGAGTCCCGGCGGCACGTCGCTGAAACTGTAGCGTTTTTCCCGTTGTTTGTTCCAGTATCCTCGGCCGGCGCGCGTGACTGGAATACCGGCGCATGATCGATACGTGCGCGTTTTGTGAAACTGCTCCGCCTCTATTGGATTATACTCGTAGCTGGCGCGCCGTCCAACTGATTCCACTCTGCGAGCCGAGCACCGAGCACGAGCGCCGCGCCGCCTGCACGATCCTAATGAGCGACGTGAAACAATCACATCTACTTATTACTGCTCATTTGATTGATCATACCTATGAGCTTCGATGTATTTTGCATATTTATTGTTGTTGTTTGCATAGTTCTACATAAGATGTTTGATAGAATCAACTTCTAGGAAAAAAATAGAAGGACTCCGTAGAAACATAAACTGACTATCGAACATTATCTCTATTATTAAGTCGGTTACGATTTACATAACATGTCAAATTTTAACGTCCCAATTTATATCTAGCCAAGAATATGTAATATAGATTAACATTTAATTAAGTACAATGAATAAATATACAAATACAATATAGCCGACTGTAAATACAACAAGCCTGCAGAATTGGCCAATGAAGTCATTAACGTATTGTCGGAGCGCATTTATTCAATCGGCTCTAGTCGCTTGCCACTAGAACAAGCGCCCGTATGTCTACGCGCGGATAAATTTGGAACTAATGTTGATATATTGGAATGTTGTTGACGTACTATATTAACCCATAGATTTACTGTTATAAAACTGATTTTCACTCTTCAGCCCACTGTTTTCGGGAAAATTACTTTTATGTATTGAACACTTATACAACTGTAAGTGTCGATTAATTTCATGTTCCAACATATTTTATCAATCTTATAATTATGAAATGTAAATTTGAATATTAAATTATTATGTTTATGATATTATAACATAAACTGCCGATTACATTTTCATATATTTGGCAACATTAGAAGCGCTCGTCGCGCAATTCATCTGTCGCGGAGTTTACTAATAACTGCAATCCGCGAATAATAGTGCTGCGACACAATTATTCAAATGCATCCGCAGTGATTAGCGGTCGGCGAGAGGCTCATGCCGCAGCTCCGCTCTCACGCGCTCCACTCGCTCGCTCATTCGGTCAATGGCGATTGATTCGCCGACGGACGGCCAAATTGCTCGGCGCGTGGCCCTTGTTAATTTCAGCCGGGGTATTGGGCTGGAAATGATAACAGTTTGTTATTAGCGAATTTGATTTTATTATTGACGCATTAGCGACTCAAACATCAAACGGAAGGCTGGAATACGCATTATTTGATGTGGATGTAACAAAACGTGACTCACCACAAAATTGAAACGGAAGGGCGAGACGCGAGTTGTACATATTTTACATTATTATACATTGCGGCAACTAAACTAGCTGAACCATTATACGAAACAATTTCGTTTTTTTTTGCCAAGTTTATTCTATAACAGTAAACATGTATGATAGAAAAATTGAAGAGATATAGGTTTCCCAACTATGAGACAACCGAACTTTAGAGCTCCTACAGTAACTGAATGTGTTATTCCTGCCTCTTTGTCTTCATTTATAGTGGGTATGTCTCGTTGTATACCTAAATCGTATTCAAAGGTTTTAATTGCCGGTTCTTAATTAATTATGAATACGTGGTTACCTGTTAATACCTCAGACTCGGGTGCTGATTTTGCGGGTTCAAATCCCATGGTAGTTAACTTTTGACGTTTCCAAGTAAATTGTGTATTGATAGTCAATAGCCTTGCAACTCAACTATAAGAAAAACATTGTGAGGAACCTAACCCCTGCTGATTTCGATAGATTCGATAGATTTTCTATAGTATATAAAGTCTGCCAACCCACTCTAGGTCAGTGTGGTGGGGCATGATTTAACTCTCCCAAGGAAGCTCTCGGTTGAAGAAGACACCCGTGCTCAGAAATTAGTGATTATGGGACAAAATTTGCAAAAAGCAGTAGGTACCTACCTGCATGATTTACAAACAAGTTGAACGTATATTCATTTTTTACACGTGAATGAATAACATAGCTTTAACAAGAATTTATACAACATTTAAAAAGTTAGAAAAATCACTTTTCAGAACTTAGGTACTTATAGCCAATACAGAAACAGTAGCGTAAACAGCAAATAAATAATAACAGATGTAATATTTACAGGAGTATCGGTGTTGAGTGTGTAAATACACGCCAGCAGCGGCTTGCGCACCCGCTCCCGAGGGATATCATATTAAAAACAATAACACATTCAATTGATCACTAAACGCCGCGCTAACTGCTCCCGCCGGACCAACACCGATACTCTCAGACCACGACGCACTTGTTTGCAAACCACGCTGTCGTTTCAACTTGCAACCTATTGCTATAGGCTTTGAGTTGCAATTGTAACGACAATCGTGCTGCAGATTTTGGATTGCTAAAATGTTGCATGAGAAAATAAAAGTACATTCGCATGCCATTTATTTATGAGGAAGCACAAAAGGCTTCACAATTATTTCGATGCTATTGACGAGGCGTAAAGGGTATGCTAGCATCACTGGCCTTCTTGCCAGACACACTTGAGGTTATAATAGAATACCATCCCTACCAATCAACCATAATAAAAATATCATGAACAATTTGAAAATGTTACTTAACATTAGAACTAAAAAGTGCTCTTATAGAACTACAAGTCTTGAATATAGACCAACTTATACCTACTTAGATTAAATAATCTGGCTAAACACAAACCCAATACGCTGCAACATTTTATGCCCTCACAATTGTAGACTGAGCGAAATCCAGTTACCGATAAAAATTTAGGGGTTGTGTGTGATGGTGTTTGCGGGGTGTTGAGCAGCGGTGAAGGGTGGTGAGGGGGTGGTGGTGAGCGGTAATCGCATCGTCCGGTCGGGTGCGCGCGCGCCTCTGCGTAATCTCGTTGCCGTAATGGTCTTAAGGCGCACAAAGGGCTGATCAAACGCTGCAATTTGACGCGCCAAATGTCGCTCCTGGCTCCGTCACACCGCGCCGCGATGCTCCTTTTGCATCATCAACTATTGCCAGCCATCAAATTTGGTGCATCATTAAAATATTCGTCATGTAATTGCGACTCTACGAGTATACGGTATGCTTTGTCGATATATTATAATCACGTTATATACATCGTATTAAACTATACAACCATAATTCTACTCTGTCCTTCTGTATCAGCCCATATACATCCCACTGTAGGGCACGGGCCTCCTCTATAATTCAAGGTACGATTGGGAGTGGTAAGGCCGTCTAGCCCAGCACACTGGCACAGTGCGGGTTCGCCGACTTTATATACGGTAGAAATTCTTATAATTATGGTATGCAGGTTTCCTCACGTTGTTTTCTTGCACCGTCTACTCTCCCCATGGCATGACACAATTTGTTAGTGGCTCACTACCAGAGTTAAATAGTCAACAGACTACAAAATTAGCCGTCTAAGCCCGTGTTGTACATCAACTGAACGCCTAAAATATTTGCTATAAATTAACAATAATATGATCAGTCAACATGCGCCCAGCAACAGGCGCGACGGTAAACAAACGCGACGCTCCTTTTTGCCACCACATCTATTCAAAAACCTACCCTATATCTTGAAAATAAGTGTGAATACGCCGTGCAGTGTGTCGTCATTGTAATCAGTTCATCAAAAAAACAAACAGAGCGACAATGATGTCGCAGTGGATGCAGTTGTAACACGTCGCGCGGCGCTCACTGCTTGTAGAAGGGGGACGTGGCGACTAAACTGTAAACACGCAAACATGCGGGATTGTCGTCGTGCGTCGCGTCGCGGGAACAGGGAAACGCAGTTAATTTGTCTGTTTCGATTCAATCAAAATTGGAATAGGAATTGTTTGGGCGGCGAAATATATCATACTTATTTAAGACATCGAGAAATGTAACAACAGTAATATAGGTATTACATTTTAATGTATTTGTGTAATTTACGCATTTAACAATCATCACTTTTTAACCTCAGAAAGTCCACTGCTGAATGTAGGACTTCATAACGTATCTGTTAAGAGGCGGTCTGCGTGCAGTAGCCAGTAACATATCATAATCTTTACGAGGTCTACCTATTGGCGATGCTTTTAAAGTTATGCATGCTGGCCCCTGGCCGCTGTTAGAGAATTTAATGCTGCCATCTGTTGAAAAGACCAATCATTGATTGTTATCAGAAAATAATTGTTTAAATATCTTTTCATTTGCAATACTATCACTTTTTTAGATCTAGTTGAAAAAGCTAAAATATCTATATGAGAATTAATCAAGCAATAAGCGCAGTAATATGCCGAATATTTTTAATGGATTACTTTATTGGTGCGTAAGTTTTGTGTGGTAAACAATTCGCGCAGGTCAGGGCGTAGTAATGAAATGAGCCACTCGAGTGCGGGCGGCTGCGACCTCCCGCCGTGCTGCTAAACGACGTTAATGCTCCCACGGCAACGCTCCCCAGCGCTGGGCCGAGAGCCCAACCGAGTACTTAGGTCTATGGCTCTTAAAACGATAGTACGTTACAATGCTAGTGAATTATAATGAATTATATTTTAATCGTACATTATCAGTCATAAAGAATTAACACTGGCTTTTACGTTGAGTTCCAATTTGACTCCTTGCTGACAACGTGTAGTATCGCTTATAAGTGTTTCAAATTCTTTGTAATTGGAAATACAGTTTGGTTGAGCGGTTACAACTTAGCGACGCAGTATTTTCAGGCCTAGTGGGTTTGGCTTCATTGTTCATTGTAATTCCCGCTGTACCTGACCGGCGTAAACACTGAATTTGGGGCAAATCAGATGGACGTGGGCGAGTTGATAGCTGCCGGCTAGGCTATAGCGTGGCGCCGCGGCTCTGGCTGCCACTGTTTAATGATGCTCCGGGCGTCCGCCGCGTCAATGGACTCGGACAACCGGCTGCTGATTGTTAATTCGAGTCCTCCCCGGGGGCCCTCCGACCTCCCTGCGCCGCCAGTCGCCGCCAGCCGCCGCCCTCGCCGTGCTGATACTTGCTGGCGCGCAAATATTTACGGGCGAACGAGCGCGCGCATGTAATTGAGTTATCATCTACTCGTGGGGTCTGGATGGCGCGCGCCGGCTCCGCTGGGGACCAGGACCTGAGGAAACATACTGATACTTGTGTACATTTATCAAAGTAACAATATTGGTAAACACGATGCCAGTTAATAATGTAGAAACATATGTCGCTTATGTTCGCATTGTATTAATACTGACTATTGTGATATATAGTATAGTGCCACCTAGAAGTCATATCACGCCTTTTCTAAACCAACACAGCATATTAAATATGAAACCTTGCAGCCCTAATGTTTGGTTTAATCAAATCACAGAAGCCACACTACCTGTTTGTAAAGTTAGTGTGGGCTCATGAACGCCACGCCTATAAAACTCGAGTATCCACATACCTGCTGAGTACTCCGCGATATCACTCTGCTGCATTTCGTGGTAGTTTTCGCTTCGCTGCCACGAAGTGCTGGATAGGCTTGTCAGACAGCCGGGATTTCCGGGATTGTCCCGGAAATTTGCCTCTTGTCCCGTGTCCAGTAATTAGAGCTTATTGTCCCGGGTTCTAAAAAATACTATATTTTTAAACGGTTTTATTTAGCTCGACCAGTACGGTATTTATTAACAAAATAAAATATGGACGAATGACATAGCAACGGCTTACGGCTAAGCTAACCCGCCGGCTAGGCTGCCGGTGAGCGAGTGCGGGTCGCGGGAGGCGCGCGGAAGACACCTCTGCCTACCCCTTTTGGGAAACAGGCGTGAGTTTATGTATGTATGTATATTTTCTACTATGGCCACGACCCGACATTGTTGTCCTAGAATTGTCCCGGATTTGATAAGTTACTATCTGGCAACCCTAGCTGGAACTCCTTACCACCACCGTTACATAAACTCCAATGTAAGTTTGGTTTAAAAGCCATGTGAAGAAATATCTACTCGAGTTGCAGAAGACTGGCTATTAGGAGCCGGTGTCAGGAGTATTAAGCGAACTATGTGGTCTACCCTAGACTTACCAGTTTTTTGCAAACGTTCTCAGCTTGCATTTCTTTTTTTCTTTTTTTTTTGCCTCTACTTACTAAACTATTTTGAGTTAATAATAAATTAAATGGATTTGAATTGAATTGTTTTGTTTAATTTTTTTTTAAATATTAATCGTATACGTTAGTTTTGTTATTATTTGTAATATTATGTTTTGTTCTAGTGTTTTGATATAATTTTTGTTGAATTACGAGTTACAACTGTGCGTCATCTGGGGTTTGAGTTGAAAATCAGCGTTGTGGATACTTCCACAGCATTATGCTGAACCTTTTTATGACAGCACTGGAATATTGGCTGCGATCTATACAGACACACGTTATTAATATAGCTTCTAATTAGTTGTGTTATATTACTTGTTATTTGTTGTTTAACTTCCATAATTAAATAATCCAATATGTGTTCTGTCCTGCATTGTATTGTATACTGTGCTGTCATGAATAAAATAGTTCTTTCTTTCTTTCTTTCTAGTAATTGGTAAGAACATCAACATTCAATTAAAAGTTCTCTTTTTGGTGTAAGTGGAACGTTGCGTTAGAATGATATCATATTGTTTGTATTAATCTGTAGTTGAGGCGCCAACCAGAACCATAGGGTTCTAAAAGCAGGTATATTTATATTCTACTGATAAGTCTGGTTTTGTGAGACCGTAATCAAACCATGGTTTATTTCGTTTATTGTAATGAGACCATAATTTTGTTGTCAGGGTTATTTGTTTTACGTTCTCTAATTTTTTTTTTATTTTGTAGATTACTTTTCAGATCCTTGACCATTATGTGACTGCATCGGTGGCGTAGTTATACTACGGTACGGTTGAAAGCTGAGGTCATGGGTTCGAATCCCGGGTTGGGCAGAGTGATATTGGATTTTTCTATTCATTATCAGCGCAGAGTTAGGAATTTGTGCCCGATATGGCGATAGGCTCGCCACCTATAACATCGTGGGACGGAACATACAAGGCGAAATGTGGGTGCCCTGGCACGTCTGCCTACCCCTTCTGGGAAAAAGGCGTGAGTTTATGTATGTATGTATGACCATTATGTTATTGTAGTATAGTATATTATTGTTTACATAGATGTAAATATCTGTCACAGAAACCTTGACACAGCTAGAGATATTGACACAGCCAGACCAAGTAACATTGAATCATTCCCTCCGATGACTCTCCGTCACGCTGTCTATGCTATATACATTTATGTATATATTATCTCTACTGACCGTCTGTTAATACGTACACTACAACCTGCTTGTGGATATTTGCTGTCGTCTGTTGGTAACCACTCATGGATAGTAGCAAAACTAAACAACACCATTAATTATAAACCGATGTTTGCCATTCCGCTGCGCTCGCCATCCTGACACATAAGTTGTTAAGTCGCATTATATCCATTACTTTTGATATGGTATGCCCGAAATCAATTAATTCGGACATATTGTGGGTTAGGATTGTACGTGCCTTGTACAAAACGGGGTTAGTGTGACAAGTGGAGACGCACGTGTGCGGCTGTGCAAGTATATGTGATTAGACCAGTGCGATAGTGGCGCACCTGGCCTAATTGCTCGGTATGCGCGGCTTGGTAGCGTGGTGGTGGTGCGGCGGTGGCACGGCCGTGGCGCGGCGTGTAGATGCACATCTCGCGGTCGCAGGTGGACCGCCATTGTGTGTAATTATCGCATTGTTGTTGTTGCTGTTTACTCAAACGCGAATGCATTCTCATTTAGTTTTTTTACAATCATTTAGATACTGCCTCGACGATGTTATCGAGTTAGTTATGTTACGCTTTAATGAGAAATAATGGCGCCTTTCAAAATAGATTTTTGTTCTGTTTAGTTACACATATTATAAAAATACTAGCAAGCTCATCGACAACAAATGAGTTTTATTTATAACAGACTGATTTTTTGTTCATGGAAGTTAAAATAAACGCTTTAATTGCTGACTCGAAGATATTTCTCGTAATAACTCTCCAATTGGCAATCATCAAAAGTTTCGTGTTGGAATAATTTAACCAATATTCGAATTCGGTGGAAATAATGTCCGTGGCTCGTGCCGCGCCCGCGGGGAGCGGCGCCGCGCGGCGGACGAGCGGAAACATCTCCCGCCTACAAATTACAATTGCAAATTTGCGATTTGCTTTCTCGCTTAATGAAATGAATCGATCTTTCCGGCGGACGCGCGGCGTTTCCGCTCGCATCTAAATATTCGCAAAAAAGCCTTTTGAAAGCTGAAATTAAAAGTCTGCAGAGCTACCGGAAGCGGCTCTCGGATATCGGCGGAGACTGAAAAGCGAGTAATTGGTTCCCCGCGCTCTCGCCCCGCCCCCCAACCCCGTCATCGACGAAGCCTCACTTGTACGTTTGGTATTCTTTGTAGTCTGCCTACTCTCTCACCTCAAAAATTGCAAACATTGCGTTGCTGTACTTTAAACACATTATGTAAGTAGGTATTTGTTAATTTATATCCACACAACTTATAAAGTGGACAGGAAGTCATTGGTATTGTGATCAAGTAAAGATTTCCTCAATGTTAACATTTCCTGTTCATGTTTATTTAAGCTAAAGCACTACTGATAAAGAATCTTATTTGATCTTATAAGACAGTATTTGTACACAACATATTTTGTGTCGATTGAATGCAGTCAGATCGTCAAACTTCACAAAAAAACTCCAGTGCTGAGGCACAATGGCAGGCAGATGACTCGGGATGATCCTGTGAGAGTGCGGTGTTTAGTTGTGCGGTGATTACGCTCTCGGCTGGAGGGTCGCCGAGTGTGGTTGCGTCGCGTCTCGCCCTCATTATGCACTCGCGGCCGCGGAGACTAAGCTTATAATTTCACTCTTGTGTCACGTCTTATGATAGTCTCTTTGACGTCAAGCCCCACTCATCTGAGACAAGTATAGGATATTTTTAGATTTTTGCTTGTTGATTATTCAATGACATATTTCCTTATTGTAATTTGTTTGACTTTTTGTCGATTCATTTGGAGTCAAATATTTTAAAACAAAAATATTAATATAAATAACGCCCTACCACCAGGTATATTAACATATATAGCAGGTACCGTAAGCGATGGTGGAAGACCGGTCACAGTACGCCTCTATATGATATGTTTGATTATGTGCAGACAGTCATAATTGTATTGCATGTTGTTGCATTGCACTTACTAATGAATTATAATAACGATATCGCATGCGAGAAAAAACTGCTTGATGATTGTCATAAACGCCTCATAGTAGGCGTGTCCGCATATTCATGTTATTATTCTGCGTCCTCATTACTGAGTATAGAAAACAAGCTATTCTCACGAATTCCATCTTACAAGGGAAAAATGTAGAGGATTTTTAACCTCAGTGTAAGTTGAGCCATTCAGCGCAACACAACTAAACCACTTACAAAACATGCGATCTTCTCATATTGAATTTGATTTTAAATTAGAAAAAGCACTTCTTCCGTCTGTGAGTGAGTGCAAAATCTTCTGTGAGTTTTCATATGTTTTTTTATTGTAATGAATAATAAATATTATTAGAGTAATATTAGCAAAACCAAACAGCACCATGAATTAAAAAGCACACCACTGTACGCGTAAGTTAATCAATACCGGGTATCTCAAGACAGCTACCGAAAATGATGGTGGTAGTTTCAGTGAGTACAAACACAATGCAACTAAAATTTTCGCAAAAAAACTCGACAATTTTATTTTATGATTTTTTTAAATATCGTCATTTTTGGGTGGTAAATCCACAGTTTTTGCTAAAATTATAATTTAAACTCTTTTATACCTTAGAGTCCTTATAAATAAAAGGATATACACTATTATTTAGGAAAAAATAAATTTACCATCCAAATAAGACCATAGGAAAAAAATAACAAAAATAAAATCGTCGCTTTTATTTTCAACATTTTCTGTTGCATTTTTTTTTTATTTATTTATTTAGTTTTTGTAAATAGGCCACTAGGGGCACTTTTACACGTCATCATTTTTAAATTCATTACATACATTATAAATATATTAATCATTACAATTTTTATTAAGTTACAATAGTGGGAAAACAATATTATAGGGTACCAGCGTATTATGGCGACCAGGCATGTTTATCATTAATGTATTCGGTGACATTGTAATAAGCTTTTTGTATTAACTGTATTTTGATTTCTTGTTTGAATTTTTCTATTGGCAATTCTTGCAAGTGCAGAGGTATCTTATTAAAGAAGCGAATACCCAACCCCACAAAAGAAGAATGTACTTTTTGCAAACGATGGAATTGCGTACACAATTTATTTTTAGTTCTAGTATTGAAAGAATGTATCTCACTTTTTTTTTTAAATAAATGAATATTATGCCTGATATGCATTATATTGTCATAAATATATTGACTAGCTACGGTCAAGACATTAATATTCTTGAAAACATCTCTGAGTGAGGCCCTAGTATCCAACTGATATATTGAGCGAATCGCTCGTTTCTGCAAAATAAAAATACTCTCGATATCAGCAGCCCTGCCCCACAACAAAATACCGTAAGACATAAGACTATGAAAGTTACTAAAGTAAACTAAACGTGCAGTATCCACATTTGTTAGCTGTCTAACCTTCCTAATAGCATACACGGCTGAACTAAGTTTTCCAGCAAGACAAGCTATGTGTGCACCCCATTGAAGTTTTCTGTCTAACGTAATACCTAAAAATATTGTAGAATCGAGGGTATTCAAAATCTCATTGTTTAAAATGATGTTTGGTCCTAAGTTTGTAACATTCGGGGTGGTAAATTTTACGCACATTGTTTTTTTGGCATTAAGGACAAGATTATTAGCCGTAAACCATTGCGTTACTTTTGAAAGAGTAATATTAATTTCGTCAAAATTGTCTCTATTCCTATCTACCTTAAAAAGGAGGGAAGTGTCATCAGCAAATAGTACAACATTACACATATCTTTTAAATAAAAAGGTAAATCGTTAATATAAACTAAAAACAAGAATGGACCCAGAATAGATCCTTGGGGTACACCCAGTTTTACAGGAAGATCCTTGGATTTCATTCCACCTACCTCCACGCACTGAACTCGCTCACTGAGATAAGACGAAACAACATCAAGGGCAGTATCACGTATACCATAATGACGTAGCTTTCGCAAGAGCGTAGCATGATGCACACAGTCAAATGCCTTTGAGAGGTCACAAAACACCCCAATAGCATTTTGAGAACTCTCCCAGGCTTCGAATATGTATTTAATTAGTGCAACACCGGCGCCGGTTGTTGAACGTCCCTTTGTAAAACCAAACTGATTATTATGCAGGAGCTTGTTTGTATTAAAATGGTTAGTTAATTGTTTCAAAATAAGCTTCTCAAAAATCTTGCTAAATACTGGTAGGATTGAGATTGGTCGGAAGTTACAAAGTTCATCTTTAGCTCCTGATTTAAATAAGGGTATAATTTTACTAAGCTTCATTAAGTCTGGAAAAATACCAATATCAATACACTTATTAAAAATATTGGAAAAATATGGGGCTACAATGTCTATGATGTTTTGTATAATATAAACAGAAATGCCCCAAAAGTCACCCGTTTTCTTTTTGTTTAATTCTTTAACAATCTTAACTATTTCAGCCGATGTAGTATGCTCAAACTGAAATAAGGTCTTACATTCTGATACGCTCCGCCTAAGTAAAGATTCGGAAAGTTCAGGTGAGGAGTTCAAGGAACTGGTAGTAATGACAGGTATGTTAGCAAAAAAATTATTAAATTCCTGAGCAGCTTCGACATTATCATGTCTGATTTTATTGTTAACTTTTATTTCAAACTGTTTATCTCTCATTTGGATCTTTCCGGTTTCTTTATTAATAATGTTCCAGGTGATTTTAGTTTTGTTTTGTGAGTTTTTAATTTTATTACTAATAAAGTTTGATTTTGCTGTATGGCAAGCTTTTTTGAATGTCTTAGAGTAATTTCTAACATATTGCAAGAATTTATTGTCGAATTTGAATTTTTTCATTTCATATAGCTCATATAATTTAGATCGACTTTTATAAATTCCGGGAGTTGCCCATTCATTAAAACTAGAGGTACCACTGACACTGAATTCCTTAATTTTAAATATTAATTGGAAATATTTTTGAATGATGTTAAAAATGTCTCTATAATTTTTATTTGGATCTTTGTCTTTTAGCAATGATTTATTCAATTTTCCCTTAATACTGTTTTTAAACTTCATTATTTTATTTATTGTAACAGGTCTAGAAATTATTTTACTCGGAAGCTTACTCTGAATACTTTCAAACACAGCCAATTGTCCACAATGATCAGATGTTAAATTACTCAGAATACTATGAGCAACTGAATTACAATTAGTGAAAATGTTGTCAATGCAGGTGGATGAATGTGATGTTATTCTGGTTGGTGTGTGAAATATGTTCCTTAGATTAAAAGAATTAAATAAGTTCAACAGCCTGGTACTGATTGACGAGGCTTCTAAAATATTAACATTAAAATCACCACACACTATTATCCCCTTATTTGTTTTACATATCTTTGCAAGTACATCTTCGATAATTGATTCAAATAAATTAAAGTCACTAAGTGGAGGTCGATATACACAAATTACAATGTGTCGCTCAAGTTCTACACAAGACAACTCAGCTGTGCGTTCAACAGAAACACCAACGATGTCTTTTCTGGGTCTACATCTTATATTTGAAGATACTACAATTAAGGAACCACCACGGCTAGAATTTTCTCTTATGAATGCACTCTGCACCGCATAATTACCATTAGCAACATATAAATGCTCATATTTTTTAAACCAATGTTCAGTCACACAGAATACATGTACATTATATTTTTCCAGAAATAAACTTATTTCTAATTCTTTGCCAGCCAGGCCTTGTATATTTTGATGTACAATATTTAGGCAATGAAGCCTGGCCGTTGTCATACTATCTAATTTAAATTATTTTGATTGGTACATAAATTAACATTAATTGTATTAAGATTAATGGAACTACAAGGATTCCTGTTGTTAGAAATAGGATTATTATGAATTATGTCATCAACCATATTTACATGTGAAGAGTATTTATCATGATTATTTTTATTTGTGTTTAGAGTTGATATATAAAATGCCAATATTTTGGCAAGTTCTTTTCTATATATATTTGGAAGATACATATTATCTTTTGTCAACCTAAATTTTTTAACAAATAAATTTGTGTCAAAGAATGAGATTGCTTGATTATATTTACTTATATTAAACATTAACATATTTATGTCAAATAATCTCCTATTTTGATTTTCTGTCAGACTTTTTGAATATGGTAAAGCACATAAAATTAATTTAATTTTTGATTTTAAGTCTAGTTGAGTAATAGTATTTACAATATTTAAAATGTCTTTTTTGTTTACACCATCACTGTTTCCATATAAAATTGCAATTGTTTTTTTGGTAGTTTGATCCTTCTGGCAGATTTCAATAACCACCTTATTTATTTGGTTGTAACTAGCTCCAGGTACACATGTATTTAACAGAGGCCTGTTTGAATAATGACTTAGTAATTTGCCAAAACCAACTCCCATTTTGTCAGAGATAAGATGTATTTTATGTTCCTGAGGTATGTTAGTTTTTAATGTATTGTGGCTAGACACCTGTAGTTCATTAAGATTAGCATTAAACACCGGCCTTGTGTGATTTAAATTAACCAGAGCCGACTGTGGAGATCCAGTCTGATGTTTATCGGGCATTTCGATTTGTTGACACTTACACCCATAGTTATTAGTCAGTGATTCAAACCGTTCCATATTTTCATTACTAAGTTTAAGCAGCTCAGAGGTTGCTAGAATATGTTCTTTAATTTGTAACTTTGAATCTTCATACTTTTTAGTTACCGATGTGATAATTGATTGAAGCTCGGAGATCTCGAGTTCCAAGCATTTGATTGTTTGATTATAATGATTTTGGTTATTTATTATTCGGTTATTACACTCCTTCATATTTAACAGTAAGTTATTACGTTCAATAATTAAAGCTTTGACTTGACAATGAGTCTGAAGTCACTAAAACTACCACCCGGCTTCGTTTTTGGTAGCAGTCTTGAGATACCCTGTATATCCAGCACTTACTCTGGCTACAATTTCCTTCAAACCGGAACACGACAGTGCATTTTCACTGCTTTTTGTCAGGGGAAATAGACATTATGGTAGTACCTACCTAGGCGGCTTCTCGCATATGAGAGAACTACCATCAGTATGATTGGAATAGGTGCAGCACAGCCACTAGTTCATCGCTTATCACATATTTACTGAATCTTATTAGTTCGGTGAACTGCACTTCTCCCTTCGGCGCCATTAATAAAATTGAAAACTACCGTATGTATATACTAAATATTAAATACAAGGGCTTGGTATATATTAAATAAGGACGTAGCCTTTTTGAAATACACAAAAAGTAATTGTAATGAGGCAGCTACGCAGTGCGGTAATTAAAATTTACGATTAAATTTTAATGTTTTTATTGCACGCAATTTCATTATAAGTAATTAAATAATTATGTGTTTCGTACGACGAGCGGTACCTGCTTTGAATATAATGTTAAAACAAATACTTTAGAGATATAAACGGCTCATTGTATTTGTATATTACAGGTGGTAGAGTCGATGTGAAACATAACATCCGCGGACTGTTTTCTACTTCAGCTGCAGGAAGTCAAGGCAAGCAAAGATCAGCGAAATGGATGTTAGGAGCATATACTACATATCCGATCGATAAATTGTAGACCTAGTTATGGGCATTAGCTTCACTAGTGGAGGGACTTCGGAACTGAGTTCGTTTCCGCGCCTGCCAAGCATATATTTTGGGCAAATCATTATTTGTATTTAAGTAAATAAATATGTTAGGACATTACCTGCGGTGGATAAATACCGGCAGAGTTAACACTGTAATATCCTAAAAGAATTACATTTTGACTGTATGGTAAATACTGCATAGAATAAACTTGGTATGCTTCAAACTCCTACACACGTCCGCTAAATGGAGCAAAACTAGCGACTAACAAAAGCCTCACACAACGCAATAAAATCGACAAAGACTGTTAAAATTTAGTAGTTAAAGGATTGGCGATGCAATTAATTGCGTTACGAGTGACGCCGCGCCGGAAATATACACAATACGCTGAAAATATTGGTATTATCCCCCATACCCTCACCACCCTTACCCCTTCGTGAAATTTGCTCTAAATTTAAACTGGCTTTATATATTGGAGCCAACGGTATTCATTCACGTATGGATTTAGACAATAACTGCTGTGATGTATGTTGGGCGAGAGGCGTGGGTGCCTATTGAGTGCGTGTTTTCATAAACACCTCGGAAAGGACATTGTTAATCGCTGCGTCAAAGTGACTCAATTTAAGGTATGTGCGTGTGATTTATATAATATCTATTAGAGCTTCCGAATTCATCGTATTGGGATCTTGTTTATTCTGACATATTTATATTAGCATCTTATCGTCATTGCGCTTAGAGTTAATTTCGAAAGATAATAATATAGATAATGGGCCGTTCGATTAAGAGCCAGATTCAGAAGGTAGTGTTGCTTGACACGGCATACTCAGGAGGCTTCTTACTTTGTGGTCATCACCACCGATGGCTTGGTATCTGAATTGATTTGTATTTTTTTGTATGTGTTATTTTCATTATTTATAAAAATGTAAAAAAACACACTTATGAAATAAAGAAAAATACTATATAATATTTATTTATTTATCTACAGCAGTATACACGTTATCAAAATTAATACTATTTTACACTAATTGAGTTCTGAAACATATACACGCACGTGAACAAAAATATAGAAAAATATACTTAAAGAAAAAATTAATAACTCATGAAATTGAAAGAGAGTTACAGATAATATTGACATAATCTGAATTCAAAAGTAATAAAATTAAAGGTAAATTAGTGGAACAATAAAAATATAGTAAATGAAGCAATTAAATAGACTAATTCCAACTGTAATTAATTAGTTTTTATTTGAAGAGCCGTAAGGAATAATAAAGTGTAAAAAAAAAATAAAGTGCGTGGTGGCCTGTTGGTTAACGGACTAGACGCGGCTGCCTACATGTTCACGGTGGTCGCGGGTTCGAATCCCAGGGCACACCTCTGACTTTTCGGAGTCATGTGTGTATTGATAATCAATCACCACGCACTAAAACGGTGAAGGAAAACATCGTGAGGAAACCTGCATACCATAGCGATTTATAAAAAATTTCTATGGTATGTAAGTCCGCCAACCCGCACTAGGCCAGCGTGGTGGACTATATGGCCTAACCACTCTCAATCGTATTCTCTATTGTAGAGTAGGCCCGTGCCCTGCAGTGGGACGTATATGGGCTGATATAGATAGATATAGAAGGAATAATATGTTTTAGAATTTAATACATAAATGAATTGTAAATGGATAAATAATGGTCTTTTATCAGGATAATTATCTCGTAAAGCTATAGGAAACAACGTCACCATGTCGGAAAGTTCCTATTTTGGAGTTGGATACAAAGCTTTAATAATATTAATTATGACATAGACGTAACTATTGTGCCAGCTGGCGATTTGAACGTGACTGTCATCACCCCTGCCTCTGTGGCGTAGTTGGACTACGGTGCGGTTACAAGGCTTAGGTCTCGGGTTCGAATCCCGAGTCAAGGAAAATTATATTGGATTTTTTTATTCATTATCAACCCGGAGTCAGGAATATAGCAATAGGCTCGCCCCCCTGTTACATCGTAGGACGGAGTATACAAGGTTATATGTGGGTGTCCTGGTAGCACCTTTGCTTACCCCTTCTGGGAAAAAGGCGCGAGTTTATGTTTGTCTATTTGTATGTCATCACCCTAACTTTTTTAATCAATATGATTGTGGATGGATTTAAAATAATTTTTATAAAAATTTTAGGTTACTTGGATAACAAGATATACCAGATGTTATTTTTATAATTCTTGTTTTCTTCCTTATTAACTTTCCCCGTATTTTGGTTAATTTAATAGAAAACTTCTCACTTAAAACGTTGTCAAAATTCAAATAGTCGGACAAAAGGAGACAGATGAGAAAGCAGGATTTTTAAAGAACCCCCTATTACTGGTCTGTGACCTCATGTACAAAAAATTACGCTTTACAAACAATCATAAATGCATTATTGCTTTGTTTGGTTCCTTGATAAACCTACGCCAAACATTGTCAAGCATGTTCAACATTTTTTAATAGCGAGTTCGACAAGTGAGCGCGTTGCTTGCATGATGTGAGTGTCAATTGTCACCACGCCTGCCCAGCAACCAGATCACCTTCCAAGACTTAAAATTATCCACAGCACATTACTAAGCACGGCGTTATGCATAGACTGTTTATAAACCTACTTTAGCTCTCGAATGTTTTGTCTTCTTCGCTCAAACTGAATTCAACAGTCGTTCATAAGGGACAAAACATATTACTACAATAGTTTTTATATTGTCTATGAATAAGGACGTAACTGTGAAGATTGGTAAGTATCTTAACCAAGGATCACAATGTCGGAACTATCGAATTATGTGTACATTTGGGACCGTTAGTCATGTCTCGCATATAACACAGTGCATGTATGCTGAGCATGCAGGGTATGAGTGTAGATGTCGCGAGGCATCCCGCGCGAGTGCTGGCAGGCCGGCGCGGCCCACGCTGCCGCCAATCGCACGCCTTTGCATAATTTACGGGGCTGCGAGCCTCTCGATTCCCTTCGCCATGTTGTGAGGGAACTCTTTAAATCTGTCACATTCAACAAACCGAGCTGATCACTTCGCCGCGCCGCCCTGCTTAAGGACCGTTTATAAGTTAGTCTTTATGCGTAACTCTTGCGAGTTATCGTACCGATCATGGTTTCGTAAACTCGAACTCAAATCCCTGGTTTAGTTAAGAACTTTAATTATAATACATGGAACAATGTACATGTCAAAGTTAACATCTGTTGCGGTTTACTTCGATAATTGGATATTTATTGCCCTAAAGAGATTTTATTAATAACTTCTATCGTTCATTCGATTTATGCCTTTTTAATTTCCAAACGAGCCCAACTGTTATCGACTAGGCATGCCATATATTTGAAGTAATAAAATTATTAATAAACGGCCGCACAAAACATTCCTTAATGATTCGACGTTCAATTTTCCGCCATCAATGTGTTGGTGTGGTGTCCAGTCTCTCTGCTCGGCGATCACGTACACTACACCAGCGGCCAGTGAACCAATAAACATTGTTTTTATATCTTTATGGAAACAAATAAATGCTTATTGTTTGCATGGAGGGTCGGGGCTCCCTGTGTAATCACTGGTGGTCGATATGTTTCAATCGACAATTGGTAATTGAATACCGATACGTCACGCAAAAATCTGCTCGTTGCAGCGGAGGGCGCGCGACGCGGCGTGCGGGGCGCGGGGGTTGGAGCCAGTGCTGCCGCCGCAGTACATCGCGCACCTTTACATAGCGGGTGCGAGCGGCGGCCCGCGGCACCGCCCCGCGCCGAGGCAGGCCAATGGGCGCTCGCAGCGGCGGCGGGCGCTCCGGCGGCGCCGCCTCGCCGCCACCGAAAACTTAGTTGAAAGGTGTCTGTCGCGCGGAGAGGTCGCGCCGCGGGTCCAGCGACAGTGTCGGACGCGGGACATGCGCCGCAGTTGACGCGCCGCCGCGCTCATGTTGCACTTGTTTTGTTTTGTGAACTGCTGAAGCGTCATCAAAGTGTTGGGCGTCAAGGTAGAGATGAAGGTGAGTACACTCGCGCACGGCCACAGTCGGCGCTGGCAAGTTGTTCACTTATAACATTATAACCAATAAGATTGTTATGCATCTCCAGTTTTTTAGGCATTTCTCCCACGTCATTTGGTGCTAATATGATGTGATAATAGTGCATTGCAAGAGTTGGTTCAGCGTCAAAATGCGTAATTTTTATTGAACTTAGATACCTCATGCATACTACTCGTACTAAGTATGTCGAGGCGACAAAACCGCCTGTCTTATCGGTGTAACATTTGGTGTATTTGTGGTATCCAAGGATGCTTAGCAGTCGTATTCTTCTTTTCTATATCTTAATTTTGAATCCACATTTGTGTGTACCTGGAGTTGCTTAGTATTGTTTTTCACTGAAATCTTCATCATCATCAAAGAAAAGAAAGAAACATAGTTTCTTGTCTTCAAAACCTAACAGCGGTAAATCCCAGTTTTCTCCTTTTTTTGTAGTTGTATCTTTTATCAGTGGTAACGTTGGTAGAGGCGCCGGCGTTGCTACAGATATGTAATAGGTATCGCGGCGCGGCCCGGATGCGCACTCGGCGTGAACATCGCGAGAAATTCTCTTATTTTTCTTTTTATCTCCGGCGCTTTAATGTTTAGACCATAAATTTAATTAATTAAGCTAGTTTGTTTCACATCTGTTCTCGGAATTGTTGCAACTTTATTGCCGTATTGTTAATAACAGTAAACTATAATATCCATCTTCATAATTTGGTGTATTGCTGAAGGAAATTACTTTGCCGGCGTTACGCAGGCCGTGTGGCGCGTCAAGTAGGCGCAAAACGCCCGTCGATTCGCAACTTAACTGAGATCCAACATCGATATGATTTAACATGCCAATACACAATAAACTATACATTTTCATAAGAAAAGATACAAATGAAATATTCCAGTTTTGGGAAAATATATTGCCTCTTTAATTTATTTTTATACTCCTACTTACATACCCTTTATTTACTATCTGCGGTTTTCATTGCAGTCCTTCTACAATTACATATAATGAATTGCAAATACCGCTTACAAATTCGAGTATTAATTTCTTCGTAATTATCCTTTTGTTTTTTGTCAAAGTTACAAACAAATGTATAAAAATCAAGTAACGATTAAAGTAATAAATTTAAGTATTGGTACGTGGGCGAGTTTGCTTTAGAATTTCCCTTTCAGCATTCTTTTTAAAAACCTATTGTTTTAATACGCCTTATAAGATTTTCCAACTGGGCTAATGAATCATATATGAGTTATAAGTTTAAGTTAATTTCAACGAAATCTAGCAAAAACATACAATTTGTTTATAGCTTTTTAAATTTGCTTTAATATCAATAAACTTAAATAGTTTAACAAAGACAACGCTTATTGCTGATTCATTAAATGTTTACTGTCTCCTGTTTATAGATATTATTAATAATTTATGTAGAGTTTTCAAAAAGCTGGAAATACCTACAAACCTAAAGTGTGAGGGATATTACCTTTACACCGAAATCATTACCTAATCGTAGCTTTACATTTACTATAAAAAACTTGATAATCTTTCTACAGGTTTCTTTCCTTCACTTTAAATGCCTATTCATACTTATACACACATGCATTAACTTCAATAAGTTACGGAGACTTGAACCTGAAACTGCCGACTTATTACAGAACCCATAATTTGCAAGTTTACAGACATAGACTTTTCTCAATGTTGTAAGTTGTCAACTGATGAGCAAGATTATTTTATTAATTCGCATACCTTAACGCAATTTCTAATTATAATTGGCCTTTCTTTTATACTGTAAGGTATCGAAACTATTCATAAGTGATGGGCTTGTTGCGCTTCATAATGACTCGCGTATATGTGTATGTCGCGGGTTCCCGAAACTTCTGAAGAAGGCATCTAAGTAAAGCTGTAAAATAGAGCTACGTTAAGTGGGAATGAATTGGGGCGAATATCGAGTTGGGTTATCCTGTGCCGCCCGAACCGCGCGTGCTAGTAATTGAAATAATTTATCTTAAAGTCGTTTTCTATATCCTATTTATCTTTAAGTTAAAATAGCAACCTTTACTATATCTGTACAAATATACGCTTCATTAAACAAATATAGACAGATTTATTTATCTTACCTAGCTATATATAAATATATGCACCATATATCTACCTCTCCACCGTCAACTGAAACATAAAATGCATCTGAATATCTAATGAAATCTCTTGTTAAAGATAGACAGATTATAGAGAACGGCTGTCAGATAATACAATATTACCTCTCCAAATTATCCGCCGTGGGAAAGACAATGACGCTAGTTATGTTTTTCTAGATTCCCGCTAAGGAAGTAACATAAGCAGTTTAATTTTCTTAAACAATAATAATAAAACAATCAATCCTCGTGTAAAATTTGTTTTTGTAGTGGAAAATTATTATAACATTTTCAGGTGACTGAAGGTATTTACTGTTTATTTCCAAAGCAGTCTATTTTGTATTCGTTTGTATTGTCTATTTTCGTTTGTAAGACGAAATATATAATTTAACTTGATTTTTTTTTCTCTCGGCGTGGTAATTTGTTTATATATTTTTAAAATTTTCAATTCAGTGGCCTAAGCATCATAATGGACTGAGTAAAAGTTTAATGTGACAGAAATAATAAAAATTGGACCATAAATACTTGTTATACTCACAAAATGTCACAACAAACAATTTATAAAACATATCAGTTTAATATCGCTACAAAAAATTAAAACAAGTCGGTCAAAATAAAACCAAGTTGATAAGCATGGATTTTTCCGAACAAAAGACTTCAACGCTCCCGTGTTTTAATTTCTAATCAGCGTATGTCGGG
This sequence comes from Hyles euphorbiae, assembly GCA_023078785.2. Taxonomy (NCBI): domain Eukaryota; kingdom Metazoa; phylum Arthropoda; class Insecta; order Lepidoptera; family Sphingidae; genus Hyles; species Hyles euphorbiae. The sequence goes on along the minus strand of CM041058.1, from coordinate 1,040,832 downwards.
CATCCTTTATAAATTTACTTTTAATTATGTTTTCATGAATAGTTATAAAGTGTATTGTTAAATAAATGGACTATGAGACTTTAAAATGTTATTACACCCATTATTTAATAAATACAATGTTTATATTTGTGATAATCCGACTTGGACTATAAACATTTCGACACTTGAAGGAGGCCTGTGTTCAGCAGTGAATTTCCTGTGTAGATAGAGAGAGTTCGATAGATATTTACTGTTGTTCTTGTGGAATTTTCTATGCTGTTTTCAATAATAGTATTTATTATGTATAATAAAAATGTTTTTTTTTATTTGGACTCGGTAAAGTGACTGCATTGTGTTAAAATCGCAGCTTCGATAGCTGATGAGTGATGCCGAAGCAGTGTGTACTCGAGGTATGTCGGTATGTGATGTGGTGTGGCGCGGTCAGGTCGTGGTGGCAGCGGCGCGGTGGTCAGTGCTCGGAACATGTTCGGCGGCTGTAATCCTCGGCGCGCGTCGTGTCAAATCCGATTAGTGTGGAGTGTGGCGGGTGCTGGCGATAAATCGTGCGCTGGCTGTCGGCGGCGGCGACTCACCCCGCGCCAGATATATGGCGGCGGCCGCTTTGCAGACTCATGTGCGCGCTTCACTCGGCGGCAGGCGGCCGAGCAGCCGGGGCCCCGCCGCGCCGCCACCGCCTCAATGACCTTATTAATGAGCCGCATGTATCAGCGCCGACCGCGCGACGTCTTCTTCACGAGCTGCACCCTGCCGAGATCAAACCTGCACACTCGCGAACTAATATCGCCTCCATGCACTGATTGCAGAACCTTTGCCCCATTAGCTCGCTTACTTCAGTGAATCATTCCGGGCGCGTAAACAAGAAATTGACAAGCATCTTTGGCTTTGAGGTAGATTCCTCCCCATCGACGGTCTTCGTGTTATCTCCAAAATATGAAGTTGATAGAAGGGAATCTCGTGGCAGTTGTCCCGAGAGATTTGTCACGTAACAATAGCCGCTGTCGCCGCTGTCACTCTACATACAAACAAAGGCTCCTGTGTCACGAAGCAGGTCTCAGGCTTGCTACCGGCGCGCCACTCGTCTGCTCCTCCGAAGGCGAAAAAACTTAAAAACACACAGATGACAGTGACGTGGGCTCGATGGAGGATGACGTAGGAAGGAGGGAGGGGGCGGGGCGGGATGTATTTATTGAATAAACAAGAGCGCGGGCAGAGCCGCGGCTTTGTGAAGCGATGACGCGCCAGATTCTACCGCCGACGGCACTTGGGTTCCTCGAGCCCGACCACGCTAGGTAGTCGAACTGCAACAGATAAAATCTTTTCGTCATTGATCCAAACGGTATAAATTGGAAATAAATATCAAATATGCATACAGACCAGTTTAAAGGAATAGCTATGAATATTCTAAAGAGCTTCATCTATCGCCATTCGGCACTAGTTGGGCAGTAAATGTACCATCAGGTCCAGAGATGTCATTGTGGCGAGGTAGAATACGGAAAATATAGCTTCTAAGCTGTTGTCGTATACGTGGATTTCCTCAAATAAACATTACTATTATAAGAGTAATTACCAAACAGATTGAGAGATAAGTACATCGCTCACCGAATAAATATAAGCCTACAAGTTAAATTGAAATAATCAGACCAAATAACAGAATGATTAGTGTCCCCGCAGAGACATTCATCACAGTAGAAATGTTTACTGATTACTCAGTATTGGAGTTCGTCGACCCCAGGTCAAAGATTCGGCAATTGCTTATTACCGTCGACTTTGAATAGGTTATTTTCATAAATATTATCCCTAATAAGGGTTTGATGCTCCCCTTTAGTTATCAATAAGATGTTATCCCGTAGAGGAGGTGTATTATAAGAATTCAAGGTAGTAATACGTATGTCCTGTATTATTTGTGTACAAAATATATGTACAAGGCTTATTAACAAAACTATTTATATCTATTTAATATCGGATTCAAAGTTGTTTTGAAGTGAAAAGCTTTGGTTTAAATATTGATAATCGTAATGGAAATCTAATAAAAGCTGCTAAAGTAATTGTAGAATCAACTAACAGTATTAATATTGTGGACAATATTTAGCGACATTTATCAGCTCCATATGACTTTAAATAAGAATCATCTTGTAGGCCAGTGCTGGCAGTGCGACGCATTCCTTTCTTAGCATACTATAGTCCTAACTATATTAATTTTACACTAATTTCGGACGAGTCAAAATCCTTTCATCTCGTATAATTGTATGGAATCAAACAAATTATTTATTGAGTTGAACCTAAATCCATAAATCGTAGTGTGTGAAAATCCCAACGCAGATAATTAAATTGAACGGAACCCGCGTGTGATCGTGCCGTACCTACGCTTACGTCATAATAAGCCGCGAGTGGACACGTCTGAGAGCCCTCCTAATCAATTGTCCTCCGCCAGCTCCTAAAGACATTAAAAAAATGTAACAACCCAACCCATCTGGCGTTTGATTGTTGAAATATTTAATTTAATATAGGAATGTAGTTTTTGTGGACGTTTTGTTGCGCGTCCACGTTTCTCTACAATGTCGTGTTCAACAGACTCGTGTGAACTCGATTATGGTTTCATTTTTATTATGTGATGACGTTTGGCGAGTGAGTCTCATAATTAGTCTGATAGGGATAAAAATTGTAATCGTTTTTTAATTCAAACAAAAGTTGGTTTTCCGTGAGGACGGAGATGAGCAATCGTATGCGATTGTAATTTTATGCAGATTTTAAATTCAACAATCATATTAATAATAACCACAATGATTATAAAAGTGGCATTTACAGTATACTATACATATTGTGATAATCTAAAATCCTATTTAATTGAAAAACAGTTAAAAGCAGCCGACGTTGGCGAGATTTTGTTCCGTCACGATATTTCAAACGGACACGGAACTGCATTGCTCGGGTTAAGGACTGCGCGCCGACGATCATCACGACCAATTCTTGGCGTATTTTTAATTATTCCACGAGATTTAGTGCACCCAACTCATATTTCTAATTAGATAAACAGGAAAGTCACGTTTGTATAACTATAATTCTTTAGGTTCATTTAGTTTTATAATTAATCGGTCACATTGTAAGCATATTTTAGGCCCTTATTGTTTTGTTACACGTGGAACAATGATTTCTTTTAAATCAGAAGAAAAATACTAATGAAAGGAAAAGCACGCACTTAAAAAAGTTTAAAAAACTTGTGGTGTTCATATTATTGTATAATTTACGCTTCTCTGAATGTTAACTAATTCTGAGTTCGAAATGCGAAATGAATAAATACTGCGTTTAGTTTTCCCTCTATATCATGTAAAGTTCTAAACAAACGGTATTGTTCCTACTTTAAGCGTTTGCTTTTTATTCTCACAAGCAAGCAAATATTTTGGCCACCTAAACGGTCGTCTTTTCTCCTTCTCCTTTCTTTCTTTCCATTTTCTTTCTTTCAAACATACATTCTTTTATTTTGGTTTTATATTTTACTAGTGACCAGATTTCTAGTTGAATTCTATAATACAATACCTTGTAACTGCGCATAGGTGGAAATCCCGTCATAGCGATGCACTGAAAAATTACGTTTTCTGGGGTTAATCTTCTTTAGATCGAATGAAATCATATAATTAATTATTGATGTAAGGTATTTGGGTTGTACTATTCTCATGAGTTGCATTGTTAATTATGTGCTCTTATGAAAGTTCCAATGTATATGTACTACAATCCTGATTGTTAATGTTTGGCACACGATCAGCCTAATTCTAAATAGATATTCTTCAAGGGTATTGAGGGCGGAGTGTCGGAGCATCGGCGCGCACCTGCTCGCTCGCGTCCACACATCATCTATCCGACTAATTAACACACGCCATAGGACTCGGAGCCGCCGCCGCCGCCGCCGCCGACCACTGCGTTTTATGGCCTTATTGCCGGCCTGGGAATTTTTCCTTAACTTCATTTTGTATAATGATACCATTTTGTTTCGCTGGAGGGAAATTTTAATCAAGACGTAATGTACGTTCCAATGTTTATTGGACTATTAGCTTTTCGTTCCGAAATTGGGCAAAGGTTCGCCGAGGGTGACATGTGACTGCGGAAGAATAATTTGAGCGATTAATCTATGATTTTTAATAACTGCGATGTTGAGAGGTGACAATCGTCTCATCTATTAATAAACTTGTGATTAATTAATGAGACTAGGACCTAATTTCTTTTATCAATTTAAACATATTTAAATGCACTTGTATGCGTATCGTTGTTACATAAAATAATGAAACACTTGGCTTATAATTCCATGACCGGCAGTGGCAATGGCAGTGGCAAATACATTTTTTTTTGAAAAATATTTTTTAAAGCGAATGTTGTAGTAATTTAAACAATACAATGGAGATCCTTTGAGAGGATTCTGTTCAGCAGCAGACTTCCTGTGGCTAGAGACTGGGGGAGAAAGAAACAAGGCCAAAACACAAAATGTATAAAAAACATATTTAAATTGTAGCCATAAAGTACGATAATCAAGGGCAGAACACATTTTTACATTTTTAATACTCGTAACAGATACTAACACGACTAGTCAAATATGTAGACTGCACTGTGACTGCAACCATTTCGTCACTTCTGGTCCAAACAGTTGGAAATACTAATATAAATCCAATATATAAATATTCCAAACTTTTGCACTTCCGAAGTGCCATTGTCATTTGTGAAATGAAACATCCGCTATTTCAAGAGACTAGAGAAACTTTGATAAACGATGTCTATTCTTTGCGTAGCATTGTTTGTGAATGGGCGGGATAATCTCTGGCCACTAGTGTAATAGAATCCGTCGGTTTTCCTTCCCGAATAGGGACTACCGATCCGGGCCCGACCGGGATCCGTCCATGGAGAGACATTTCTCACTCAGATCTTAAATGGTTAACAGAAGGTCGCTTAGATTTTAATTATGTCAATGAGTTTCAATAATAATGATACCTTCTGTCTCCATGTTAAATTAATTATTTTGATTTACTTTGTGAACATAAGTGTGAAAATAATAGATGTTTCCTTAAATTTGAATATATTAGAAGACATACGTTATATATTAATGTGTTCCTGTCTATGCAAATTTGTGTTTGATTTTTTTAAATATATTGCTAACATTTCTCATTAAAATTAATGTGTTATATTATATAAAATATACGGGTATATATTGGCCAGTTTTAGCAATTTCCGTAAAAAATAATTGATAATCTCCCTGTAATCTGATAACCCTTGCAAATTAAAAGTATTATATTATGTTCAGTGTTTTAACAATGTGGTGATGATTTGGTGTCGGGCCATAGTCAGTCAGAGGTTTGATGCATTGATCAAATAAAAATCAATACAAAATTTTCCATAGTCAAATAGTCTTGTACAAGATCTTTTGAATGTTTAATTTCTGCTACTACCGCTTCGGAACGTGTTGTACGTGTGATTAAGCAACGGGGCAAGAAACTTCCTCAGCAACACGAACTGTCTTCTTTATTTCTTTCCTCTTCTTTTATATAGCCAAAAATTACAATGATTCATAAGTCATAATCGTAACATTAAATTGTCAATTATTACAATAAGAAAAATGTGTTTTTACACAGTTTGAAAAACATTGAAAAGTGATTGCTATATATTAGGATTGCTATATATTAACGTGTATATGAACAAATTCATCGTTTTCTGGAGTATGTATTAGCCCTTTAGAGTAATAATAATTACCACAACATTTTATCTCCATATTTTACCAATCTCAACACATGCCGGTAAGATAGTTAAATACCTTTATCCATTGACAGAATAGGTACCTCGACAGCTGACACACGGAAGCAGCGACGTTTAGGTCATAATCAAAATATGACGCTGTAAATTATGAATTTTGTTTTTTGTTTTTTACGAGTACATCCTTTATTGTTTTTTATGTCACCGTTTGTTTGCATTAAAGTAAAGCTATAGTAAAGCGTTTGCAGTTGAGACGCGCCGAGCTGTGCTCTTCATATTTGCAGATGAGGCGTCGGGATACAGAGATCACCGACAGCGCGGTACAATACTGACGGCTGCCATTTATCTCGTGTCATGTGTGATGCCCGCGCCGCGTGACGGATACCTTCTTTTCAGCCGCCTGATCGCCATGCGCTAATGTTTCATATTGCACCTTCAATTCTTTACCAGATCATTCGCGAATTTAACTGCGTTTTCAGGTCGTAATGTTAGTGGATGGGACACTAATGACTTGGAATTAATGGTATTTTTGTTTCGTAACGGTGTACTGAATTCCATCTATTGCCAAATATAATGTATCCTCTTTCTTTTTTACATATCTTTAATATGTTTTCTGCGGGACCAGTTTCATCATCATCATCATCATCAGCCTATTCGCGTCCACTGCTGGACATAGGCCTCTCTTATGGCACGCCACTGGGCTCGATCTTCAGCCCAACGTCTCCAATCGCTGCCAGCCATTTTTCGGATATCTTCACTGCACCTCGTCGGAGGGCGTCCTACACTACGCTTACCGAGGCGCGGTTTCCACTCGAGAACACGTCTACCCCAACGGTTGTCGGTTCTCCGACAAATGTGACCAGCTCACTGCCACTTCAACTTGCTGGTACGCTGGGCTATGTCGGTCACCTTGGTTCTCTGTTGGATAACCTCATTCCTGATTCTATCCTTCAGAGAAACACCGAGCATAGCCCGCTCCATTGCTCGTTGAGCGACTTTGAATTGGTGTACTAGTCCCACCGTCAGTGTCCACGTCTCGGCACTCGGGACCAGTTTTAGAGGACTTAAAGTCAGTGTATTTGAGACCTATTAGAACTTGTAACTGTACTTAATTGCAGTGCATAAGAGCCCTTAACAACCTTCTAGAAAGAGTTACTTTAAATTTACAACTCTTTTAAAAATGAAAACTCGTTCCATTATATTTGTCTCGTTGAATAATTTTTGGCACCGCACTGGCTGAAAGGCTTGACAGTGATCTTTTAGTTACCCTTAAGCATTTAATGTGTGATTAAATCGTCAAAGGTTACAAAAAGTCCTTCGGAATATAAACTATAATACAACTTTAGTTACTGCGTATAATTTAATTATTAGGGCCGTGATTGCTTGTCAATGAAATTGAGAAAATTTATTTGCGCCCATAAAAATATAATACCTCATTTCAATTGAGTATGTTTTGTACATTCCACCATGTTCATGTGTTTTTTTGACATATATGTAAATATTGAATAAGAAGCTATTTTGTTGCTCTTTTCCTAGCCACTTTCTTTCCAAACTGTCACAACTATTTCGAGCATTCAGTACAATCAGAAAACTGACATTTCACCATCAAAATCGGTACAATGTAATAATAATAAACTTAGAGCGGCATTAGATGCACCACGAAGCGGGATGGGCAATAAAATGTTAATTAATTTAAAATCATCTTACTATAAGATCCACGAGTTTAATTGCGTCGTTTATTTTTTGCTACAGATATTTTAATACCCTTATGAAATAAAGCAAATGATTATTTACCATATTTTGATCATTATAAGCTACAAGATTCCGTGATTGGGCTAAGGTTTCTCCTAGTCTCTTTCATAATTAATGGCTTTGGACTTTAAAACCTAAATGATTTATTTTTGCTTGTCCGCAACACCACTAAGTATTTTGACAACCGTTCTAGACCTTTGTGTAAGATGCTGGCACCTTATTTGTTTGTAGAAAGTGTGTGGAGACCACGTGGCGCCTTCAAATTGGTTGATTGTATCGCTGGTGTTACTGCCTACACTCGCTGTTCGCTCACACAAGCACAATTTATCAATTGGACGCCTCGATGTCGGTTGAAAGTTGCAATTTGTCTAAATTGTAGCTGCAGTGATGTCAAAACTTCGGCAGTATGCGACGGTTTGGTACTAATCTTGTTATTGTACCCTGCAAGTTTACTTGCGGTCCTATCTATAGACAGGGTATAAACCTAATTTAGCTACCTATCGAATGTTTTGCCGCTTTCGAACGCTTTTGAATTCAATTTGAGATAAATCAAAATCAATATATTCTTTATTTAAATACTCTTTCATAAGATCTTTTAAATCGTCATTTTTTGCTAACCCCGCTTCGAAACGTGTTGTAGTACCAGTGAACAAAAAACGGCGCTAGAAACTCCCTCAGCAACATGAACTGTCTTCTTTTTTTTATATGGTCCTTTAATATTACAATCGTTCATGTCACAACATTATATAACTGAAATATTATGTTTATAAACGGTTTTTCTAAACTACACACTTCCTCGTTCCAATGAGTTATAAGTGTGAAAAGTAACTTCGTAAAAAAGGAAGCTCTACGTGTTTTAACAGCGTTATAATTCTTTTTAAATAAAGTGAGACCGTTCAGAGCTGTAAACTTTTATTGTCATTCAAATCAAACTAAAGCACTTTTAAAGTCACTCACGGAGCGATTAAATTATAGTAAACGTCGGAGAAAAAATACATAGATATTATGAACGGATTATCAACACTATTTAAATTTCTTCATCGAGAATAGCTCTATAAAATATAATTTAATTCAAAAGTTATGAAGTTTGTTGAGGCACAAACTTTAATATTGTTAATTGATTGTGTATGAGGCTGCACCATGTGCATCCACCAGTTACATTAATCCAATATCGAGCAATACTTACAGAATGTATCGTCACAATTTCGAATAGGTACATTATAGCGCTCGTATTTTTGGATGAAACGATTGGCCGCATTCAGGTGACGAATATGCCGCGCTATTAATACGAGTTACATCTACAAAGTCTCTTAGATTATTATTCTATTAATCTAGTAAGAAGCGATATAAAACGTCTATCATTAGTTACCGCGCACAAAAAGCTAAACGTTGTTGTTAGTCGGGCGCTGAACATTGTTACCTCGCGGCGTGAGTGATGCGCGCGCTCATCGGCTCGGACAGTTCGTCATAAGAGGAGGAGGGCGGCCCCCCGGCGCGAGGACATACAACACGCTGTAGTGTCCTCGCGAGATGTTTGGACGGTGATGGATGGCCGCCGACGCTTGTAAACAGTTCACACCTCCGGCGCGCCGCACGCACCCGGACACTGATTCAATGATTAACTCGTGAGTTTGTTATTAGATTTTTGAGCACGAGAGATAAGTAGGTGTTAAATTATAAATGTTGCCAATTTGTCATCGCGGACTCAATATTGAGTTACGGCGATCTGTTTAACATATGAGTAGGTTTATGTTTAGTGACTGTAGTTGCGGTGATTATAAGATTGATATCGTTTCTGTGTTCTATATATACGTCTTGCTATTAAAATGATTGAAGTGGGTGATTTGAGACAATCTGATGCGTCATCATATGCATGAGCGTCGGCGGGAGCGGGTGCGGACTAGTGTGGACCGGTGCATGTGTCCGCGCAACAATACTCGCCGCGATGATTAATATCATCCCGGTGTGCCCCTCGCGGACTCGGGGCATCATCACGGACGCTCGGGACACAGCGCCAACGTGTCTGACAACCATTACATTCCAAATAAAAAAACACTACAAAAAACACTTCTAAGAATTGCGTACATAAAATAAATTAAATAAATGATGTACCAGTGGGTTTCTAACTGTTTATATAGCATAAAGTGATATTGTATTACGGGCACAATAATGAATGTCCCGTGAATGTCTCGTGATGTTTACAGTGGAAGTATCACTAGTGAACAGGTGACATTAATTCGTGGCCGTGTAAATATCTCTTAATAAATGAATCGGTGGAGATGTATAAGCATTTGACCCCCGCGTGTGCGGGCGGCTGGTCCGCGCCTGGCCGTGCTTTATGCTGGTCGGTTCTCACCGCTGGCCACTAGGGCCGCGGCGGTGGAATCCAACCCCATTAATATTTCATCATGCGATGATCCATGGCACCACTCCAGCTGGTGCGCGGCGCGTGTGATCTCACCACAATGACAAAAAATGTGTGCGCAGTGCGAGGGCGCGCGGGTTGTTGTCGGTTGATAACGCGCTATTTATCACACCACATCGTGTTTTGATGGACTAGTGAGTGTATTGACGTGCTCAATGGACGCCTCTACACAGGCCCACTGCATTCTTTACAAATACACTTGACAATCCAATTTATTAGTTTAAGTTGTGCTATTGTGTTTTGTTTTAGGAGGTATAGTTCTAGTTTTATTTTTTCATGCTGCATATTAACTCTGTAGTGGTTGAGTGGACAGGTATATGCTTAGCGCAGCGCGTGGCAGCGTGCGCGGTGTGTAGGAGCGCGGTGCGTCGCGTCGGTGCGTCGGGACCGCGGCATGTCATCGCGCTGGCGAGCGCATATGAAGTACCGACTAGGAGCACTGTGCTAATGATGATGACTTTTATAGCTGGACTTAAATTTATAATGTCGATAAAAGCGTGGTTAGTGCGCGCGCGGACGCGAGCCGACATGCGATACATTCTCCACACAAATAAATAATCCACTCATATTTGTATGTTGAGGCATAAAAACGCGTCTGACGCGCCGGATTATAACCTCGCCTCATTTCACACCTCCGCGACGCGGCGGTGAGGCGGCGGCGAGGCCGTGACGCTCCCGTCACGAACCGCGCCTGGCTCATTGTTACGCGCAACTTACCATATTGTATCTTCCCATATTACAACATGTATTATTTGTCCTTCAACCTTTATCTACTTAAGAAAACAAATAAACAGTAAAGGTAATATTAGTCACTGTTGATAAAAACAATAATTGTTTGCTCACTGTCTACACTAGACAAATGATTGGCAGTTGGCACTTATACAATATCGATCTTTCAAGGTCTGCCTTCTATTTATTTTGCAATTTGATATCTGACATTTTAGATAAACACGATAAAATAAAATCCATATACCAAAGATCTGAGCCGCGAATATGTAAGTATGCTGATGATGCGGTTTATAATCCGGCACGACGCGACGCGGCGGTACGAACCGACCTCGGTCCGTCCAGTTGAGTTTTATACGCGGGCTATGATAAATACGGCCAGGTTCCCAGTATTTAAGCAACAATAACACGAGCCCTTTGTGTCGGATGATTTAGCGCCCACACCACCGACACCGACTCAAAAAATTGAGCACGCGCGGACGGCCGCCGTCCGTCGATTGTGAATCCCACTTTTTGTTCGTTTTTTTTTTAATTTAAAGTTTCGAGATATTCTTTATGCAGTAAAGTTATTGTGGGCGAGTGCATCAAATATTTTTATCATCAATTAACAAGTAACCTTCACTAAAATCATTGTATAGTTTATGGCGGCAATCGATTTAATCCTCTGCGTGCAGGATCACATTTTCTCCGCCAAATGGTTTCGTATTGAGATGAGCCGGCGTTGGCTTTTTTTTATTTTACTATGACGTAATATTTCGAGCTGGGTGTAGTGTAGGTCGGATATGGTGTGGCGGTGTCCAGTGCCCAGTAACCAGAGCGGATGGTATAACGAAAGCTTGTTATTAGCGAGTGAATAAATAACGCGAAGTCGCGGCGGCCGCCTTGTGAGCCGACTTGACAGTATAATTAAGAGTATGGATTGTCATTTCGCGTGACTTCTTCGCAGTATATTGATGGCTGACAAAAGCTGTAATCGATTTTTTCACAACGATCGCGCGTGGTGGACGGCGATGCACATGTGGTAAGCAATTTTTAATGTTTCCTAATAGGTTTTTATACCGGTGCCATTATTACTGTGAACAGTTTATTTAGTTTTTAACAGAGTAATACAATTACGTTTTATTCAATGCTGAAATAATTATTACTGCGTTTTATACATTAAATTCATATTACAATATACCGGGTATATCAATAGTGCTACCGAATACGAAGCCGGGTGGTGGTTTAAGTGACTACAAACACAATATAACTAAAAATTTCGCAAAGAAACCCGACAATTTTTTTTATTATTTTTTAAGTATCGTCGAGTTTGGGTGGTAAATCCATAGTTTTTGCTAAAATAATAATTTAAAGCCTTGAGTTTCATAGCGTATTTAAATATAAAAGGGTGTACACTATTATTTCACAAAAAACTATGTTATTACTAACCAAATACGACGATAGAAAAAAATAACAAAAAAAATTCGTCGCAATTTTCTTGCACAAAATTTAGTTGCATTGTATCTGAAGTCACAAAAACTACCACCCAGCTTCGTTTTCGGTAGCACTCTTGATATACCCTGTATAAAATGGATAAAGATCGCGAAATTAATATGTGTAGTTGTATGTAAGGAAAACAAAAAAGTTGATAACACCATTCTATACATAATTATAATTTAGTATCCAACTTGAACATAACATTCTGCATATGGGTTTTTATTAATAGCGATATTATCATTCGACTTAATATTTGTGAAAGTCAGTATAGAAAAAACACTTTATGACGGTAGAATGGGCACATTATACTATTTTTTATGAAATCAATTCCAAATACGTACCAAATAAATCTCTAAACGCTGTCAGCGTCTTAACTTATTATGTTTTTTCTTCAAATATCCATTAATTATATTTGCCGCAGTATTCGTTTTATACATTTATTTATTATATTAAGCCACAAAACGTTTCGTCTTCTAATTGATTTTGCCATGTATTGTACAAATGGCTATTTACTGCAATTGCCCCTTACGCAATTAACTTTTCAAAATTGTTTTCATAAAGAAATAAAAAGACAATTCTGATAAACCCTGCGGCTGCACTGTCCAGGACTACTGTCTACAGAAAGTATAAATTGTGAAAATAAATAAACAACCCACCGTCGCATTCAAGACATTCAGCGGAGTCACGGAAGACCCGATAGCGTTCAATGGTATATCTACTCGCGCTGCTGGACAAATTATTATTATATACTGGAAATTGAATAAAGCTAAAAATTCGTTTATAGTTTAATGTGCCGCTATAGGAATGAAAGGTGAAACATTTGACATACTTGTTGATTTGGTCGTCTACAATCTTCTGTTGCTGCAGTTTTTCTCTTTTCATGCTATTTCCATTGGACATGTTAATAGTATTAGTTTGTGAATATAGATGCGTATTGTTTTTATGATAAAAACATATCCTAAACAATATGTAACTTGGATAATTCTTAATTTTATTTGTAGTTCCAAACTTCGTCGAACGACAATGGAAAAAATATGACTTTTACAGTAGGTATTATAATTGAATTGTAAAAAAGAAACACTTTTTTAAATGAGCACAGCCAAAAATGTTCTTTACACAGTCTGTTAAGAAAGCGCCCAGTAATATTTGTAGTAGGGATCACAAACAATACTATAATAAACGATAATTGCAGCAGATATCAAGTTATTAAGGCGAAGAAAGTTAAATATGTAGTTGGCGATGAATTTGTAGCGGGCCGTGTGTTTCGCATTGCACAGTGCGATATACTATCGGTGACCACGTGAGGAGTTATTTGTTGTGTGCGTTCGTGGTGCATCACGCGATGCACCTTACACACTACACACTCATATAATTAACCGCGCACTTTAACGCATAGCTGCCCGTAAAGTAGCATCTTGTACAAAGTTCACGCGACGGACCGCGCCCGGGTCCCGCCGCATGCTGCTGGCAAACGGTTTGTTTCTGTTCCACATTATATTTATTAACACATACCTAGTATTCGTTTCTGATAATGGAAACTAAAACTTTTGCAATTTAACGGGGCTTTTTTGGCGATCAAGGGGCCAAATATTTAATTGGTTAAATTTGGTCAGGCTAGCGGCAGCCTAGATGCTTAATTTATTTATAGCAGGCACCGATCACTGACCTTTAGTATACTTTGTACGCCAAACTGGATATATACTAGAAAAGCACAAATAATAATATGTTTGTCGACATGAAACTCCTCCTAAATAATTAAATAGTAGGTTTACTTCAAATAAAATAGATGTAGGTAGATGTAACCTGTCTTATTAATTCTGCGAATTTCATAGGCCTTACTGCAACAACAGCAGCAAAATAGTGATAATTAATTAGGCACATGACTACCATGTTACCTTCAGTGCAGCTGTATACAGAACTTCATGGTTGGATACACAAATCAAAAACATAATATTTTTAAAAGAAGTTATGACACTTCGTGCTATATATTTTTAGATAGTTTTGTAATTTTATTATTTCTGGTTTCGTTTTGATATCAGTATATCAATAAGAATGTATTTTTAAACATCATTTTAATTCTGTCTGTTTTTGACTGTTGCAAAGTAGCAAAACTATGATAATAATTAGTTATACCTACGACTCAAGGCAACATAGACACCACTTTTTGCAGAATCTTTATATTGGCAGTGCGTATAACCAAACCGGAAGAAGTAAAGGACTATTTCTTTGTGTATTTTTCTATGGCGCATTACCACCTATTTTATAATAAATGAAATAAAACCAAGCGCAATGTTGGAGACCGGATATTATAAATAAGCACGATGATTTTCCTTCTAGTGTCTACGTATTCGCAGTATTATGTTCAAGTGGGCTTTTGTTTTTTTTAAGCTCTTTGGAATGGTCGACAGCTGCTGTTTTTAACATAATATGGAAATTCATTTTGTTTTATGTTTGCTGTAACATATAAAAGTAAAAATAATATTATAAATATCTTAGAACTGGCGCTCGCGTGCCATCTCCTACATCATACGCGTCGTAATGAATTCTAATTTTTCATGCTACTTCCTTGTTATCACAATGTTAAACAAATATCGCCATTTGAGAGAGACGCGTCATACCACCGAGGTAATCATTTATATTGACGGCGCAAAGCATAATAACCGATTTAGACAGCCATCAAAATCATTTTGAATTCTTGTTAAGTTATAAAAATAACTTGTATTGAAATATATGTGTGAAATGAGTCGGGCCGTTTCTGCACAGGTAATGAACTTATCAAATTATATAAGTGATGTACAGACATCTGTTTTGCGTAAGACTGATTGGCATGCAGTGGCAGCGGCGGCGCGGCGGTGCGGTGTGGCCCCGGTCAGCCGTCAAGTGATGTGATGCCAGCAACACACTAATACTAAATTAAAACGTAGTAAATACTGCACACGTAAATAAGGGCAGCAGCCACTAAAGGAAGATTAGTGAGCGAGGCACCGACAACAGCGCCAGATTAAAATGAGTGAGTGCGTTCATACATCAGCGCGGCGCGGCGAGGCGAGGCGAGGTGCGGTGCATTGTAATACCAATATTACGTGCACTTGTGAAGAACATTTTTCATTATAAACTCATTATTATAGTTACATATATAAAGCGGTTATATTGGACGGGCTCGGGTTAACAAATGTTCTCGGCCATCGTTTACAATGAGGGCCATGCATCACGCGGCGCGGGCTGGCGCGGGCTGGCCGGCTCGCGTCGCCGTGTAATCCCCACGTAAGTGCTCATTCCGTTCAGATTAACCGTGTCCATCGGTATGTAATTTATCAATTTGTGTCGTCCGCTCGCGTGTCGCGCGTGTTTAGCTACACCTTCCATCCAGCTTGTGTGGAGGACACGCCACCCGACACTCAGCGCTCTATAATCTCCGCGCCTCTTGTGTTGCCTTCTATATTACACCGACGCGATGCTTAGAAAAACCTGCGGTTATCGATGATTTTAGGAGAGCTACTGTATTTTTATTCCCTTTAATAACAAGAATTTTATTAAACATTTAGTTTAACACCAGATATTTTATATATTTCAATATGTGAATGGTTTTGTTGTGTTACGCAACATTCATCAGAGCTTATTTATAACTTCAATTCGGCAAACATACACAAACAAATAGCTGGTCCTCCTGACAGTACGTTAATACCGCCACCAAGACATGTCTTTTAAGATTAGTTGCGTAGGCAGCTTCCTAAAATGGTACGGGAAATTTAGGAACTAAAAACGATAGAAGGAAAAGCGAATGCAGCCTCCCACAATCTCAACAGTTTAACGAAACACAAAAATAATATCTCTAGAACTAGCCCTATACTCCGCCCAACACTTGAATATTCCAAACTCCAAAATAAATACAATGTGACTTTTGCAATTTGATATGTGTCATTTCACTATCAAAACACAGCAACGCATGCAGACGAGCTTGTCTTGAGATGCAATATTATGTTTACAATATATTAATTCACACACTTTTCCTATTATCAAATTCTACGTAAAGCTATAGAATAAAATAATTTCTTTAGAATTAATATTTACGTACATACTATATAATAACAACATACGTAACAATTCCCGATGTTTCCATTGCCAGTTGTCATAAAAATCGACTTAAATTAGGTACTAATTAAAACATCTATTTACTAACAAGAACTCGGACAAGATTTGAATTAAATATTTTTAATCTGTCAAACAGAATTTAGAACAAAAAATACTTTATCTAAAGAAATATACGTAGGTAACATTCTTCGTTATGATGTGTCTATATCCAACATATCTAATGAATTTCCGCCGCTGCACTGGGTCAATAGGGTCAGCCTGACCTGCTTGTCTTTGGATCAATGCTCATTTCTGAGTTAGTATTGATATTATCTATTGCCAATACCAGAGTCCGCATCTCAGTCGGGCTGAGAGTCGGGTTCGGTCTTGACTAACTGAAGATTTTCGATTTTTATGCTTGTTTTACAAACCATTAACCGCCGGCCGTATTTACGACTGTAGCACACATAGTAAATGAGCCTGTCTCGCTACGTGTGATTTATTTAATTATATTCAAATGCGAAGATTAATAATGTGGAAATATTAGTTTATTTATTGCTCGTGTGAAATGAATTGCTTTTCGATCGTGCTCTGAGCGGTGCGATGTCTTTATTGTTCCGATAGTTCTGACTCGGCTGATCTTCTGGAAGGGTCTACACGTTATCTTACGATAAGTTATCCAGATATAAGTTATTTTAGAATAACTTAAAGTCAAACCGTCATATTATGTGACTTACATCTATTATTGGGAGGAATATCATAAAAGTTACTATAGGGCGGAACAACTCGCACGAGAGCGCCGCGCCGGCAGCGAGTGGATGCATAAAGTAACAGACCGGGCTCTGTGACGTACTTTGATATAGGCCTACTTATATCCAACAAAGGACTTCTACGGGCTGATAATAATAATGATTCATTTTGATTTAATTTTACCTTTATTTCGGCTTCATTCGAATGCTCTTTTAGTTTCCAAGCATTTACTTTTGCCATAAAAATACTGAAGTCCGTAAAAATAC
This sequence comes from Hyles euphorbiae, assembly GCA_023078785.2. NCBI lineage: Eukaryota > Metazoa > Arthropoda > Insecta > Lepidoptera > Sphingidae > Hyles > Hyles euphorbiae. The sequence continues at coordinate 1,023,636 of CM041058.1, read as the reverse complement.
GCAAACACTCCTCAATGTTTAACGAACTGACTTAAAACTCGAGCTAAATTTATTTACTACATTTTAAGTTATTCAATGAACCCCTCTGACTAGATTCAATCTGTAAAATAAGCTTTGTCAATGTACAAAAAATCACGAGAAGCAGCCGACTGACACCGCATGAAATATCAATTTATTATCCACACCTCAGCCAATAACTGCCTTTTATGCGCGAGCGTTTACAACATCCCTCGGTGGCGGAGCGACGCGCCGCAAACAAACCTTCTCGTGTTCGAGGGTGCTATTATTTGGGGCGGGAAATAATAACGCTTGTTCACAAACTGTATTACAAAACGAAGGTATGTAGGTCGGCACATTATGAGCATTACCGACAGTTCGTGTGAAACGCAAACTTATTCCTTTATATCGAGTAGCGCCTTGACAACTATATTGCTGTGCCGCGGCTGCCGGGCCTAAGGATGCAACACCACGCCGTCATCAATCGGATTACTGCCTTATAATTTTGTAGTTAAGGCGTGTTTTTGTGTGGTGCTTGTGCCCCGGGGACACTGAGGTAGTGTTTGCAGTGAACAAGTATCACTTGTGTCAATTGCATTAGGATTGTCTCGGCGGCGCCCGAGGTAAAGCACGGGCGGGTGCGGGGCGCGGGGTGCTGGTCGCGAGGCGAAGGACACTGTTGTACAAACAGCGGCGTGTTTGTTACTATTGGCGGTACATTATGTACGGCGCTGGTTACACGTGTGTTTGCTTTCACAAACACTCGGCATGAGACAATGGTCGTGGACATTACGAGCCCCGCGTCATCGCAGAGACGTCTTCATTGTCTCACAAACAGATTTTATTTGTGATTTGGAATTATAATTGTCTTTTTTTAAGATTTTTCTTTAAACGTTCTTCAAATGTTTTATGCCTACAATTGTAGGTAGTTTTGTTATAACTATTTGACTTATATAATGAATACATGATATGACATAATTATGTTAGAATGGAGATTTTTTACCAATGTGCAAGAACAGTTCGAAAATATTTCTAATTTGTAGTTTCAAAAATATATTCTTAACGATAATTATTTATGAGTAAGGTATGAAATGTAGCCGCCGAGGACATTAGACAGGATAGGATAGGATAGGACATTAATGGAATGTCCAAGAGCCGGATGCCGTCGGCTGGTCTCCTGACGTAACGGACGGTGCGGAGTTTCGTTCCACCTTCATAAACATACCATCAGCGCAGTCGATAAGCTGTTACAATCAAATACCTAACCCATAAAGCCCACCGAAGCACTTCAAGTGATTTCTATGAAAGAATTATAATAAACATACTTGTATAAAAAGGTGTATGATTGATAGGAAACAAAAAACACAATTTCCATTAACGATTTCACATAAAAATGCCGAGTCGATGGCATCGTAAACTCCATAATGATTTTATTATTATCTTTATATTGTGTAAGTCGAGCGGCGCGCGGCGGAGCGCCGGCCAACAAACTTTTAATTTCGTCCGTCATTTGTTCTACCTTGTGTTTCATTAATTAATTGCTAATATTAATTGTAACCAATTTGCCGTCATATAAACAACGCACCTTATTAACTTTTTGCCGTTGTATTTTGATTGTTATGGCAGCCGATATTGTCAACTTCGCGAGTCTTTAGCTCAGAAATACTGTCGGACTCCGTTTACACAGCACCTTTTGAGAGATATTAATTAATTACTAGAATATATTTTAACCTTTCTGGTATTATAAACGGGATTCATTGTGCACAAATAACACTCGAAGATTTTACAAATCACATTTTGAAAATTTATCAAGTTATTTATTACCAGTATTTAATTAAGTTACTCATAGAACACCCATACCAAATAATCAAACGGTATAATAAAGAAATTGCGCAAACAGTAAATGTTTGTGCTTATCGATATTCGCGATCAACGATGTGTTTGTTGATGAGTCTGTATAGACAGTGGTATTGGGTGTTGGTCCTCGCGAACAACGCTAGATGTGCTAGTGATGTAGACAATGCAGATGGAGCTGACAAAGCGTGTCGGCGCGCTGTGCGGGCAGGTGTGGGAGGAGCGCCGCGGCCTCCCGCTGCGGCCCGCGCCTCTAGGCACGCGACAATGCAGCGATGTCGATATACGCCAAATCTAATATAATCATTGCAGAAAATCTATTCGATGAAGAATATCGCTCGTTGATGTAGGTAGAATTATTTCTGTCCTGCGATTAGAAACAAATGCTAAAGTAAATAATCAGACGTAGAAAAAACGACTTTACAAACCCTATACTGTAATTAGTCAACAGAGCCATTTACAAGATTCAAATATCTTGTTTTTGTGGTCACTGTAACATACATCTATGACCTTTACTGTTATGCTAATAATAAATGAATAACGGAACTAATAGGTTGATAAAATATGACGCTTAATATGAAACATATGTTCGCCAACAATGAGACAATAAAATTTTCGTCGGACTAATAGAAAAACATGTTTAATATACATTGAATATGTCATTTGCAATAGAGCCGAGTTGATAGATTAAACATTTATTTAGAAGCTTGTTCCACATAAATGTCCGTCGGTTTTTATCTAAGCAGTAAATATAAATAATGCGTGTGATCTGTCTCGTAATATCATCGAATAGCATGATATATGGCCGGCCGAGAGAAATGCGCACATATAAGTGATTTACATAGAAGCTATTATTTTTCCAGGTGAATAATAAAATTGCAAATCAGTTTGTCGTCAATAAAATTTACATATTATAATCAATTTTGTGCGGTTAGTACGGAGGTGACACGGCGCGAATCATCGACAGTGCGGTGTGCACAGCACTACGGTGTGACTTACAGCCAGTTCACACCTGCCCGCGCGCCGGCCCGCGTGCCGGCCCGCGCTTGGACCCCGCTTAGTTTCTTACAGCCGTCCTACGCCAGCTCAGTGCAATTTATTTCATTTAAATCTAATTACAAATTCATACTAATAATATTGTATGCAATATTATAAAGCCTTCATACACGTGTAGAGTGCGACGTGCGTGCACACGGGATGCCGGCTGTTGCAGCTCGTAACCTTTACTCGTAACTGTGCCGACACGCTGACAAATAAAACACCTAGATCCCGAGAAGCCGCTGCAGCTCAGAGCAACTAATTAAATGACACCGCATGCTGCGCGACAACTGCACTTCAGCTTGTCGGCCTAACGCAAGAATTATATTAGCAGTGTTCAATATAGCACGTTAATATAAATACTACCGCACAATTTGTTAAAATGTTTAATTCAGTGTTAAGAGATTTAAGCCAGCGAACATTATGCATACCGACGAAACGTCATAACGACTTTTTGCGAGTTATTGATCAGATCAGTCTGGTAGAGCCGGTGCGGCACGCACTCTCGTCGCGCACTCTTACAGCGCTCAACTCACTGCATGCACAGAGCTGCTCGGTACGTAACGGTATGACAAATGTTGGCGGCTGTCGCGGCTCTAATGAAAATATGTTCCTAGTAATGGAAGTGAATCCCCGCCGCCCGCGCCCCGCGCCCGCCGCGCCACCACCGCTGCGCTTCTACTACAAACGCAAACAGTGCCGCCTTCTGCCGCCCCTCCGGCGCTTTAATTCATAACCGAGGAATTATTAACAACAAGTTTTAATTAGTTTAAAATTTTGTTTGATAACGCTATGAATATTTAAAAGGGCCTCGGCGACCGTTTAATTTACAGCTTTCCAACGGCGGCGGGGCGGCGCGGGGCGGGGCGGAGCGGGGTGCGCCGTCACGACGCAATTAAAGCACAAACACAGAACTAGCGTGGCGTTATTAATATGTACGAACAACTGGCGGCTGGCGCCTTCGGCTGTTTGTGATGGAAAAAAAGCTCGGAATTTATACGTCAATAAGAGTTTGTTGGGCAGCGGGCATTATCGTAAAATGTGAATAGTATTTAATAGTTGGCATAAGAAGAGCCGCTCCTATTAACCGCTGAGTTATGTGACAGTTATGGTGTGCGGCGCGCCGGCCGCTCGCCCGCGCCGGCCCGCGCCGGCCCGCGCGCTGCCTCGCACCACACCACCTCCGCTGCATCACCAGCTCCCAACTCTACACCACCCACAAACCAATAGCAGCAGCCGGCTAGCGCCACACGAGCTGTGCAATTTAAAAAAATAATAGTAATTGGCATAAGTGAACCCAATGAAGCTAACGTTCCACTAATTACTACCAATGTTCATTTAAAAAATACACACAGAAAAAAATTAAGTTCTGAGTGCTAGTCACCTGCCTTTCCTTAATGCATGTGGCAAATACTCACAGCCGAGGCGCCACCGCATGTCTCGCACTAACAGTTACCTCTAAACAAATTGAATACTTGACTGAAAAAATAATTGGAGCACGCCTTAACCGTTCCTAACTGTTCAACTAGTTTAGATCATTTATGATTATTGCGGGACTTTTCGTTTTTTATATATTGTTGATACCCGTAGCGGCTCTAATTAAACAGTTATTGGATACTTTTATTCATTCCTTCCATAGCCTTTGTGGATTTAGAAGCGCATGCAAAATTTGCAACGCGCTTTACTAGAAGATACTCATTGCATAAATAAACATTAGTTAATTTTGCGGTACAAATATTTTATTTTGAGGCTTTACGTGAAAACCGAATCAGATAAATCTGGGTACTGGGGACACATTCTACATTGTTATACTCTTATTTAACTCCTAAAATTCCCAGGTATTCAGTACGTCATATTTATTTCGATAATGATTGAGGATGCTTTAATAATTATACATCTCTATTTTGACGGAACGCAACTTATATTAACATTTCGAAAAGCCAGCCTTTCCCACATCCCAATTCCATAATTACAAACTAATAATAAGCAGATTAAAAAACGTAACGGCCTGGGATCGGAAAGCGATCGCGACGCGGAACCTTCGGCCCAAACGAGAGAAATTAAGTCAGACATCCAAAAATTGTAATGGCCGTTGGAAAGATCTGTTTTTTGTTTTCAATATACAATAAATAGGATAATAACTAGAGGTCGGTGGAGCGAGGTGGTGCGGGGTGGTGCGGGGTGGTGCGGGGGGGTGCTCGGCGGGGCGCGGCACCATGCCGGCTAATTGTTTGTAATTAGCGCTGTATGCTGCGGCCGGCGGGCGGCCAGCGGCAGCGCGCACTCCGCGGACGCGCGACGTGCCTACCGCACACCCACTGCATCAGGACTCATAGTTGTCACCTTATATGACACCTCTGTCCTCGGCAAATATCATGCACCAACTTAGTTTTACACTTGTAACTGCTTTACCTAAATCTGAACTAAGAGGTGATTCTTTTTTATTGTTAAGTTTGGAGATCTCTCTACTAAATGACTACCTATGATTAAAATATGGTATTAGTAAAGTGAACGTTTCGTGGATGCGGTGGGTAGAGGCCCCGTGACCCCCGTCACCATGCGGCGCTGCGTATCGGTTGTCTATAACTTTCGTGTTTATTAACTGTTTATTACTTAATATGTTATGATAGCCGCTATATCGAAGAGTTTTAAATAATAACATGGGACCAAATTTATTGCGCAGACTGATTGAGGTACGTGGAGGTTTCCGAAGGGCTTTATGTATTTTATGTGGAGCCGATGAATCGATGGCGACGAGTCGGGGTCAGATTCCCTCCGGTGATACAAGGCATCATTATTATTCCGGAACTCATCAAATCATAGATCGCTGTTGAGCAGAGCAACTATTAAACATTTGAAAACCCCTGAGTATCGGTTAATGAGTGCTTATTAGGGCACGGAACGGATTGTTTAGATGCAACCCTACTACTGTTGTTTACTGATGGTAGATTCCTCATATGTGAGAAGTGGCCTAGGTAGGTAACACCGCGAATTCTATTGGTCCTGCCAAATGGCACTGTAAACACTGTTGTGTTCCGGTTTGAATGATATTGCGGCCAGAGTAACTACTAGACATATTTAGACTTAATGTCTTATGTCTCAGGAAGGCGAGCGCAGTGGAATGCCAAGCATTGCTTTGTAGGGCATGGTGCTGTTTGGTCTTCTTACTGTCCCTGATACCATCTTATCGCTTACCATTAGGCGACTAGCATGCTTGTCTCGCCATTCATAACAATAAAAAAGTCTATAATTTGATTCTAGAAAACTACATTTGTATTCTGTACATTCTGTTACCATCCTTTAAAATAGTAACTGGAGATTTGTATCATCATCATCATCATCATATCAGCCACAGGAAGTCCACTGCTGAACATAGGTCTCCCCCAAGGATCTACACAATGACCTGTTGGAAGATTGGAGATTGGAGATTTGTATACTAGATTACTTATATAGATCCTTCATTTTAGAATTTCATTTATTTGTTATAAACAAAAATACAATTCATATTTTCTCTTTACACAGTTAACATAGACTAATATCGTTAAGATCACATTCATGTATCTTTAGCGATGGAATGATGTCAATGTTTTCGCAAATCTTTGATGCCTTTCATCAAAGCGATTTGTCTTTGACCTTATAATATGCTTCAGACACGGGTGTATCCTAATCATTACAGACGACAATCTTTCCATAAAGCACCTTTTTTAAAACTTGTGAAAGTCGCACGGGTCTTGAATGGACGAATATGGGGAAGTAATTCTAATTATAAATGGTTCAATTTCATTATTATTTTCGTTGACTTGCGAAACAACACAATATTCTTTGCGTTGTGACCTTGAGGCCTGTGCCACTTGATTGTTTCAACCAATCATGCCATTGCTGTTGATCGTGTGGTTCTTCGGAAGAATGTCGATGAGTAACATATTGTACCAGCAAGGAGGCTGGACACGGTGTTCAGCTGAGCTTTTCAGCTGCCGAGGGGGAGGTCCCCAACAGAATTTCGACAGTAATGTGCGCTGCAGAAAAAACGGTTAATTCCAAAACTGAGTGCTTATCGTCTACCACTTACCGAGGCTTCCGGCTTCACCAGCTCTCGCAGACCAGGCAACTCCAGCAGCAATACTCTCGAGGGAACACGTTAAATGGGAATATATCGGGTATAGGTTTTGGTTACGAGGTTGCGCAACAGCGGAGTTTTTGACCAAGTACTTCCACGATTCAAAAACGAGTGCTGGGTTTTTTCCAAGGCAACGGTTTTGTGACCTGCTCGTTGGTCACACTAGAACCTCGCCTATTGGTCGGTGGTTTTTCGGTTGTCGAAAAGTTGTCTATGCGACGCCCGGTTGCGCCATCTAGCGCCGGTTCGTGATATCGGATTCGAACCCAGCAATGGAACTCCGATGCAGCGCACATTAACTTTGGGGTGACGATACATACCGCCCACCAAAATATGAAGGTATTTTACTTACAATAAAAAATAAAAAAAATAGAAAAATAAAAATATAGGAAAAATAAAGAGAGAAAATATAAAGGGTTGATGATAGACTGAATGATGTTTCGCGTTGAAATCTTTAACAGTTAACGACTGGTGAAGGTTGTTCTGCACTGATGGGTAGAGGACAAAGCTTCACCAGTGGGCGAGTGATGATATGATGGTTCGCTATCCGTACCGATGCGCATCTTATAACTCCATCCGGACCAGGATGCACATTGACTACCCGACCTACAGACCATTGTAATGGTGTTCGATTGTCATCCTTGATGATTACAATAGAATTTAAAGGCAATGGTTTACTGTCCTTTGTCCATTTTGCTCTTTGCGTTAAGGAGTGGAGATATTCGTTCCGCCATCGTATCCAGAAATGCTGTTGAAAGGCTTGTAGAAGTTGCCAACGGTTCGAACGGTTTAGATTGGTAGTTGTAAAATCATGTTCTGGTACGCTGGTTAAGGGTTCTAGTGTTAAGAAATGACCCGGTGTCAGAACATTTAAATCGTTTGGATCGGAACTAATGGGGCACAATGGTCGCGAATTGAGGACTGCTTCAATTTGGGTGAAAAGTGTGCTAAGCTCCTCAAATGTTAGAACCTGATCTCCTACAATGCGATGCATATGACTTTTTGCGGCCTTTATTTGGATTTCCCACACCCCGCCGAAGTGTGGCGCCGAGGGTGGGTTGAATTTAAACTCGATGCGTTCTGTCTGTGCGGCTAGGTCCATCAACCTACACAATTGAGTTTTTGCACCTACAAAATTAGTACCACAGTCTGCATGGATGATAGAACATCTCCCCCTACGCGCCACAAATCTCCTCAACGCAGCTACGAAGGCGTCGGTGGATAAGTTAGAAGCTACTTCGAGATGGACTGCTTTTGTAGTCAGGCACACAAATAGACACAGATAAGCCTTATCCAACTTGGCACCACGATGTTTTCCCAGCTTAATCCGGAAGGGACCGCCAAAATCAACCCCGACTACCGAAAATGCCTTGACTTGGTTCACTCGATATGATGGCAGATCACTCATAACGGGTTGAAGCGGTTGCGGACGCGTTTTAAGGCAACGTACACATTGGGATAATTGTTGACGGATAACGCGTTTCGCCGCTACGATCCAAAATTGCTGTAATATTAGGTAATGTGTAGTGTTAATACCGGTGTGACAGTGTTTGCGATGCACCCACGTAATGTAGTAAGTAGTGAGCGGGCACCGAGTAGGTAACAACGCGGGATGCTTGTGGTCATGTTCTAAACCACTCCGAGATATTCTACCGCCCACCCTGAGGATACCTTTGCTATCCATAAATGGGGTGAGTTTCCGCAACCATTTGGCTAATGCTTGATGATTTTTTAGCTTGTCTATGTCATTATGAAAGAATTTCTCTTGATAAAACCTTACCGCGACGTATAAAGCCTCATGTCGTTCACCGTCCGTCAACGTAATGCGCTCAAAGCGGGAGGATGCTTGACGCGTATTGTTCATGAACCTACGCACATACCCAATAATATTTATAATTTTATCTAAGGAAGAAAACTTTAAAAATAGGGCATCGATCCACCCAAGAGGCTCCGTCATCGTCTCCGTCACTAACGCAGATTGGGGTCGTTGTTCTGATTGGATAATATCTTCCTCCTGCGTTTTTGGTTCCACTAGATTAGGTGGCCAAGTTTCGGGCGCTTGCGATAACCAGCTGGGGCCCGCCCACCATAATCTATTGTCGAGGAGTTTAACTGGCATAAGTCCCCGTGAACAGATGTCGGCGGGGTTGTCGTTTGTCGGTACATGCCGCCATGATTCGGTCGGTACGCTGTCCTGAATTAGGCTTACTCGATTCGCCACAAACGTGACCCAACGTGAAGAGTGCGATCGTAACCAAGATAAAACAATCATAGAATCTGACCATAAGTATAATCCTTGTAAGGGAGGTCTAAACACCGATTTGACACTTGCCAGTAACTGAATGAGAAGGACCGCCGCACACAACTCGAGACGAGGCAACGAAATTTTCTTAATGGGAGCTACGCGAGCCTTTGCGCAGTGTAGAAATGTACGAGCTGAACCCGATGCATTGGCCACACGCACGTAAATTACAGCTCCATAGGCCCGTTCCGATGCGTCACAAAAGCCGTGAAGTTCGAATGTCGGATTCGCTCTAAAGTGGACGCAACGTGGGATTTCAATGCGCTTAAGTTGAGGCAATTGTTCTAAATATTGGGCCCAGTGCTCGATAACATCCTGTGGGGGGGTCTCATCCCACGGAGTACCGACTATCCATAATTTTTGGATTAGACATTTGGCTTGAATGGTGAGAGGCGAAAGAAATCCCAGTGGATCGAAAATCCTAGCCAATTCGCTTAAGATATTGCGTTTAGTGCAAGGCTGTTGCAGGGGTGTTACGTCAAAAACGAATGCGTCGCGCAATGGTTCCCATCGTAAACCAAGCACCTTTAACGTTGTATCCTGCGTTTCGTCAAAGTTCACCGTATCTTTTAGTAACTTATGTTGATCCGGAATGTCGTCAAGCAGATCTGGGACGTTACTAGCCCATTTGCGTAGAAAGAAATGCCCCTTAGAAAAGAGATTGATGACTTGTGCTTTGGCTTCATGGGCTTCCGAGACCGAATTACACCCGGTTACTACGTCATCTACATAAATGTCGGACAGTAACATTTGCTTTGCGATTGGAAACGCGTCACCTTCATCATACGCCAGCTGTTGCAACGTACGACAAGCTAAAAACGGTGCTGCGGATGTTCCGTAGGTGACAGTGTTTAAATTGTACTCTTTAATAGGTTCTGTCGGACTTGATCTCCACAAAACACGCTGAAAGTCCCGCTGGGTCTCGGTAACTAGAACTTGCCTATACATTTGCCGTACATCCGCCATAAAAACAACCTTGTGCTCCCGAAAACGCAAAAGAATCGAAAAAATATCATTGTGTAGTTTAGGATCCGTTAGTAGAGTATCGTTTAAGCTCTTGCCGTTGTAATCTTTTGCCGAGGCATCAAACACTACTCGTAATTTCGTGGTTGTACTTTCTGGTCTTAGAACACCGTGATGTGGGATGTAATATCGTCCGTTTCCCAATTTTGTGCTTGGTACCAATGACATATGGCCGCTGTCCAAGTAGTCATTCATGAAGTCCACGTATTGCGTTCGTAATTGTAAGTCCCGAGACAAGCGTCGTTCGATTGCGAAGAATCTCCGCAAGGCAATGTCACGTGATCCGTAAAACACAGGAACCGACTTGTCCTTGAATGGCAGAGTCACGATATAGCGACCCGTCGGGTCCCGGGTATGCTCCGATGCGTATTTGTATTCACAAAGCTGCTCTTGGGGCGTAAAAGTGGACGCCTGTGGAACGTTGTCTATATCCCAAAATCTTTGAACTACACTGGCCAACTGCCCACTATCCGTAGTTGCGTTAATCCCGAGTAAGGAACTATGGACTATGGACGTCTTCCCCAGTAAAAGCCAACCGAACACAGATCTCAGTGCGGGAGGTTGAGATCCTTGACCCCTGATCTTTTCATTCAATAAAGATTCCGCAAATATGTCTGCACCTAACAGAATGTCGATGGGACCGGGAATATCGAAACCAGGGTCGGCCAATTGCAAAGATTTAATATTCGACCAACCGTGTGTGCTCAATTTTGCTATGGGTTGGTCGCTGCATATCCTGGGGATGACTAACATATCTAAGTCGAATAAGGTTTTAGAAGACGTCCCCAACTTACATCGCACTACACCATTAATTGATGCTTCGGCACCTCCTAAGCCAGTAACATTGACTAGTGCCGGTCGAGATGAGAAACAAAGTCGATCGGCAGCTTGTTGAGTTATAAAATTGTTTTGACTGCCAGTGTCAAAAACGGCGCGGAAAGCTAACGAGCGCCCGAAAGCATCCCACACGTATACTATAGCCGTGGCGAGCAGCACAGTAGGGCTAGTACAAGCTAAGTCGTGTCGCGTAATTAGTGTAGTATGCGCTGTCGACTCGGGCGACGTTGCTAAGTCTTGATGTAAAAGTGTGTGATGTCTATGTTTACATCTCTGGCACGAGAACATTGATTTACAGTCTCTGATTGTATGTGATGCCCTTAAGCAATTAAAGCACCACTTATTATTACGCGCTATATTAATTCGTTCATCTACAGTGTTTTGCAAAAATGATTTACAACTTGTTATTGAATGTCCGTCTGAACAATAGGCGCATTTGATAACCGGTTTGCTAGTTGTAGGCGGAGTCAGTTGCGTCGAGTGGGGCGCGATGTACGTTCCGCTTACCGCCGCCTCATGAGTGCAGTCCTGCGCAGCTACTAAGGCATGACCCATTTTCGGTTTGTTGGCTCGGAAGTCTAGATTCGACTTTATGTGTTGTTCCCTATTCCATGTGGAAGTGCTAGTTGATGGTCCGGATTCAGTGAAATGTGTATCTCTAATTAAAGCTTCACACTTTAAATATAGAAACGATTGCAAATCCGTGTAACTCGGCAGCTCAATGGTAGACTGTCTTTCTTCGAACTCTCGACGTAGTTTTGGGTCTATCTTTGACAAAATGTGATATGACAATACGAAATCCCATTGGTCTACCGGTAGGTTTAAACGTCTCAAAATGGTTAAATTTTCGTCAAACATATCAAGGGAACGGCGGAAATCGTGTGGGTTCTTTAACATGAAGCTTGCGTTTAATATATCGCGCCAACAAGTGAATGCGAGGTCTCGTTTGTTTTCGTATCTTGTAACCAATTTATTATATGCATCGGAATAGTGATCACCTGTGGCCGGGAATGTGCGGATGAGTGCTAACGCGTCGCCTTGTAATGTTGACATCAAATAGTTAAACTTATCGGTGTCACTCATACGTGTATTATGAATTAGGTTATCATACGTAGAAATGAATTTAGGCCATTCCTTTATATTGCCGGAGAAGGACGGGAGCGTTATCTTAGGTAACTTTACGTGTGAGTTAACACAGTGTGACTTTGTGTAGTCAAGGGAAGATTCGGGTGCATGTGAGACGGGTTTTACATTTCGTCGAAACGTTTGCACATGAGTTCGTCTTCCTCCGGATCGTCGGCCAAATCCAGAATAATTAAATGTGCTTCTTCGAAGGTAGCCGCGATTTTTTTTACCTCCTGATGGTAAGATAAAAATAATTCGATTTGGGAAGGATCGTTAAGGGTAAGGGCGGCGATTTCGTGGGTCTTGGTCAAGCGGTTATATGCTAGTGTACGCTTTCTACGCAAAGATGGTAAATTTTCGGTTGTATATTCCCACGTATCCTTAGAACGGGATTTCTTTGCGATACTTAGTTTTCGTTTTGAATAACTCATGATAACTGTTGGTAACGAAATTCAAAACCCGATGGAGAGGTCAGATTATGGAGGTAATCAGCTGACGCGCGATAATGAATCAGATAGCAACGTTAAACGTTTAAAAACACAGCAGACACCGATAGTAAATTGAAAAGTGTGTTGCTATAGAATTAACGTTACGCACTGGTCGTTATTTGAATTATCAGCTGATTGGCTATGTGTACCACTCGCGTAACGGAATTTTGTATTTTTTATTTTTTAACAACTAATAGCAAAATGGACAAATAGAAATGATATTTAAAAACTCAATAGGTATTCAATAAAACACACTGGACCGTATACGAGAAATGCGAAACTGATTAGGGTAATTAGGACATAAAGGATTACTTTAAACGATTAATTCATATGTTCCCGGGTTTCGGCACCAAAACATGTACCAGCAAGGAGGCTGGACACGGTGTTCAGCTGAGCTTTTCAGCTGCCGAGGGGGAGGTCCCCAACAGAATTTCGACAGTAATGTGCGCTGCAGAAAAAACGGTTAATTCCAAAACTGAGTGCTTATCGTCTACCACTTACCGAGGCTTCCGGCTTCACCAGCTCTCGCAGACCAGGCAACTCCAGCAGCAATACTCTCGAGGGAACACGTTAAATGGGAATATATCGGGTATAGGTTTTGGTTACGAGGTTGCGCAACAGCGGAGTTTTTGACCAAGTACTTCCACGATTCAAAAACGAGTGCTGGGTTTTTTCCAAGGCAACGGTTTTGTGACCTGCTCGTTGGTCACACTAGAACCTCGCCTATTGGTCGGTGGTTTTTCGGTTGTCGAAAAGTTGTCTATGCGACGCCCGGTTGCGCCATCTAGCGCCGGTTCGTGATATCGGATTCGAACCCAGCAATGGAACTCCGATGCAGCGCACATTAACTTTGGGGTGACGATACACATATTGATGCGAAAAATCTATTTATTACGCATAAACAGCCTCATAAAATACTTCGATCATCAGGTCGGTATCGCTTTTTAACACTATGCAAACGCGGATTTGATTCTTTTTCATGCGCTGTTTCATCAAAAGCAGTCTTTAGCTTTTGATATTTTTAATTTATTAGCTAATTATATTCAAATTTTTCATCAGAACTGGAGAGTGGTTAGGCCGTATAGTTCACCACGCTGGCCTATTGCAAGTTGACGGAATTTACATACCATACAAATCCTTTCAAATCGCTATGGTAGGGAGGTTTCCTCAGGCTGTTTCTTTCACTGTTATAGTTTGTGGTGATTGACTCACGTGAATACCTAAAATCAGAGCTGGGCCCTGGAATTTGAACCCATTGTCGCCGTGGAAACAGCCGCGTCTGGTCTCACTCACTGAACGAGACGCGACAGCAAAGCTGTCACTACACGTCGGTTTCCTCTGAGGCAGTGATACCATACCGGACGAATTTGCCCATTCATGCTGAGTCATGATTGACAACAGCGTGGCTCTTCCACTTCTTAAAGTAATGGTAGAAAAATTAAGCATTGGATTATGGACAAGGTGGACAGATGATCCTGTAGAGATCACAGGAAGTTCCTAATTGTTGCTTGTTTGCTTCCAACAGACTGCTGTAGACGTTCTGTAGGAGTCTATGATAGACAGTGGACTTCGCATGGCTGCAAATAGTGATATTATAACCAAAAACATGCGTATAAGCGAATTTGCTATAATTACTTAAAACGTATAGAATGATTTCCTAAAGCCTACTCGCTAACCTAAATAATGTTTCTGCTATGTAAATGAGAGGTTAATAAATAACGAACTGTTTACTTTATGTACCAGGGCTATTTTGTTATTAAAGTAGGCCTCGTGCCAAGCTCTATAAAGCTAATCAATATAGTTATCATAATGCTTAATAGTTTGTTGACAGTGCTAATAAAGAGATTATTATTGATTGTAACAAGAGATTCATTGTTCTTGTTCAATATGGTGTTTACAGTTATTTTCCGTAATAGTGAGAAACTCATCCTTGTAAAATAAAGAAAATACATGAATTACGGAAGTGAAATATATTTTTACGGATTTTAATATTTTTTAATTTCCTGAAATTGTTATTATTTCACAGCTATCGTAACAAAGTCGAAATATCGTCACAAAACTTACGTAAAAATAGAAAAAAAAATTACACGTTAATGACTAGACGCGACTGCCAACATGGTCACGGTGGTCGCGGGTTCGAATCCCAGGGCACACCTCTGACTTTTCGGAGTCATGTGTGTATTGATAGTCAATCACCACGCACTAAAACGGTGAAGGAAAACATCGTGAGGAAACCTGCATACCATAGCGATTTATAAAAATTTCTATGGTATGTAAGTCCGCCAACCCGCACTAGGCCAGCGTGGTGGACTATATGGCCTAACCACTCTCAATCGTACTGTCGATTGTAGAGAAGGCTCGTGCCCTGCAGTGGGACGTATATGGGCTGATACAGAATGCTCTAGGATCACTATTTATTTTTGGCGTCTATAAGATGTACTACTTGAAATTACTGTATAACTTGGAGCCGCGAAGCTTGCTTACAGTTACGCTGCAGTTAAATTAACTCATAAATAACAGTTAGGTAATAATGTTTCCCGGGCAAAAACTAAACTACTTTCTGAGCCTCAACTGCTTATCAAAATATTACGTGGATCGCGTAGTCTTGTGTGTTGTGGAAGTGGAATTTATTCAATCATATTATGTTAAAACTTTTATCATATTACGTTAAAAACGTTTATTGTTGCAAGGCCAAACACAGGTATATATACACAACATTCCAGGAATGATATACTATACATTCCAAAACACCGCCGCCCAGCGGTTGTAGGTAAGTATTGTGTGGTGCGTGTGGGTTTATGTCTAAGTGTTGATGTTCTTAACACGCAGTTGGTCAAGGTGAAGTGTCAACTGAGTGGTGTGGTGGATATGTGCGGAGTGTGTGTGACGTCACGGGTGTGCGGCGTCCGTCGAGCGCCGACGGTAGTGAGTAGTGAGTAGTGGGCTCGCGCGGTGTCTGCGCGCTGCGGCAGATCCGTGACACGAGGCCACGCCCAGCCCCGCCCCGCGGCGCACTGCCGCCGCCCGCCATCCGCCGCATCTCTACTCACCTCTAAAACAATACCATAGGGTGCACACCGAGCCGCCACACCGACACGCAAACCATTGTCCCAATGTTTGCCAGAGGAATTCCGAACGCTCTCCCTAATGGAATTATAGTTATCCGCCTTTGAGAGCGCGCCCGTTTGTGAACACCGAATCGGCCGAACGTCTGTCTACATTGTGATGCGGACTCGTAGTTCAGTCCAAACTATATGTCTGTGCAGTTACATGGCGAGTGCGTCGCGCCGCGCCGGCATGTGTTTGCATACGTGCATTCAGAGGTGGCTGTCTTCTCTCATGACGGATGGTCGGTGTGACCCCCGTCACGGAGAAAAAACCCGCGGCCGATGTGTGAATGGTGTGAAACAGCGCGCATTGTGGCGCATTGTGGCCGGTCGCGGCGGCCCCCGCTGCGCCATTCTCGCCGACGCTTTGTGCGCCCACCAGATATCTCGAGATACGGCGCGCTCGTCGGCCCGCTGACGTACGCACATAATTTATTTCCAATGATTTTTTGTCAGCCAGTTGGTTTTGAGCATTGAGCTTGATGATCGATGAAAAAATCACCGTTCCCCTCGGACGGAGAAAACAAATAAAACTGATAAAAGTATCGCTCGTCAAAAAACAACTGCGGGTGGCATCTCTCGTGGCGCGACTCCCTCGAGCGGCGTGATGTTGCCGTAAATATTTTGTATAAATCGGGTCCAATTTCCGCATGATTTCTCCGGTCACGGCGCCGACGGAAACGTTTCCTCCGTGAATATAAAACGAGCCAACGAATTTCAGTTGTCGAGCGCGGGGCGGCCCACGCTTCCGCACAAAATGCTCCCAAGAATACGCCTTTATCTCGGATTTTTCCACCGTACCGTGCCAGTGCGCTTTGATCTCGTTTCCTTTCGATATACTTATTCATACAACTCCACGTATGTACTATTACTGTAAAGTGTAATTCGGTATTGCTCAATAGTCAATACGAATAACATCCAAATCCCGATCATGTGGCGCAGCTCGGCGAGCGGCGAGGTTCGGGCGCGCACCCACCCACTAAACTTAATCTTCCAAATACATTTATCATGTTGAACCGATAAAAATACCATTGAGATCAGGCGCACACAATGAGATACAAGCGCTCGGTACCTGATACCGGCCGAAAGTCAATTATATTCAAATATAAATCGGATTTGCAAACGTAAGCCCGTGACAATGGCGTGGGCAGGCGCCGCGAGCGAGCTCCTGCCGACACTCGGAAGCACTCACAATGAGGGGACAGTTTGCTCGCCACCACAATACGGACGAGAGGCTGTCACGCCGCCCTGTGTGCCGCTGTCCCGCTGTCCCACTCGGGGTCACGGCAGCCCGCACTATTGTCACGCGTTATGTTTTCTTTTGTGGATTATGAAGTGAGCATTGTGCGGCGTGGCTGGCAGTTTGTGTGTAATGCTGGCTTAATAGTGGGACGCCATAGAACGAATCCGCATTGTCCCTCGATCATGCGATTATAATCGGAAATGCCATTTCGCCACACATAATGCGTAGTCTATTACTTTGCAATTTGTTTTCGGTGATATTTTGCTTCATTTACTTTTAATTCACTCAACGAATCACCGGAAAAAAATGGTGAAACAAATAGTTTCTGTTTAACTTCAGAAAATATGGCAAATATAAGTAAAGAATAAAATTTAAAAATTATATATTTTTTTACCGTACATACTTAAGTATACCTACGTATAACCAGGTTACTAAACGTTTCCCTTAAATTATCTAATATTTTATTGTTTCTAATGCATTGAGACGTGAAAAATTGGGTAACAGGTGTTTAATCAATAATAACAAATAAGATGAGTGACTTCATTTCATTTAATTTGAACTGCACTCTTATCAAAATAACTTATTCCAAGGATTTCTACCAGTCTACTAGGAGTATATTAATTGTTACCTCAATGTTACTTTGAAGAACCAAATTTATTCCTTACGGAAAAAAAACCGTTAATATGAAAGCAGCGCGTCACGCCCGCTCTCTCCGGCGACACCCGGCTTCACAGCGAACCATGCACGCATCTATTGGATATCAATGACGTGGGGAAATGATCGCTGTCATAATATATCATTTTCAATCTTCACAATCGTGAGACCTACGGTCCCGTCTCGGGCCGCGTAACCGTCGCATCTCCAACGCGCGGGGACACCGAATTTGCATAATTTCAACCAAAAAGCAGAACAAACAAACCCTTCTAAATGACGCGTTAAATGCAATCAAACAACGTCATTATACACGAGTAGCTCGCTCGGGGAGGCGCAGAAAAACTGCGACAAAAACACCGATACAAGTCAGCTGAAGTCAACAATGCGGCCACCGGGGGAGCATTGTGCCGCCGTCAATGGCCCCTTAAGAAATTTGTTACGTGCAGTTTGATGGCGACGCTATTGTGGGACAGCTCGCGGGACGCGCACATATGTGCGTGCGGTTATTATTCCTGGTCGGGGATGGCCGGGGAGTGTTCGCGTATTGTTTGTTGTGATCGCGGCCCGGTGCACGCCGAGGCGCCACTCTAATGGCTGTGAGGACGCGTTACATTGACTGCCACCGGCGAGATTTATTGCTGTTATATATGGATGTTGTTTGCACTCGCCCTATTACAAATAATAAACTGCCACGCCGCACCGCACCGCGCCGTTCGAGTGTGTACAACACTGATTTTGTGTGGTTTATGTTACACCGGGAGCGATTGTTACAATAACCAACTATATTATTAACATTCTTTATCATTTGCATACGATGTTTTTGTAAAAAATGTGTACAAACTTTGTTTAAATGGAATGAGTTATTCGCCTCTAAAACAGCAACTATCTTTTTAACATATTTATTAATATAACAACGTAACTACCGCACTGCAAGCGAAGAAATCTAAACATATTTTTGTCATTATCTAGGTTTAATGGGCGTCTTCATTGTTGCTGATGATGAGCCACGATGCGTTCACACGTTGTTATAACATACTAGAGTCGTCATTGCTTCATCCAGTACGAAACCAACTAAGGATGGCCGTTTTTAGAAACTATTAATTCTTATGCATGACAAATTCAATGCGAATCTCTGTTTCTTTCGTAGATAAATTAGATAGCATTTCGAACAAAAAAATAGGATACTGGCGTTCTAGAGAAATCGCGCAAAGAATCGCGAATACGCAATGGGCACAATAAAAGTTGAAACGTAGAGCTCTACCAGCGCTAAAACGCTCGTCTTCACAAAATAACTTCAGAACTGTCAATTTGGCATGTTTTAGCTAGTCTCAGAGTCTCAGCGTCCCGCGATCAGTGGATGAATTAACATTTCACCAATCGTCTCGTCGGTTGATTATTTTTGAAAATGGAATACATGCGCCTGTCTTTGTGAGCAATCCAGAGCAAACGTTCTGTCATTTCTAGATATTTATTTTACTTGATCGAGCTGGAGACATTCTACAACAGCCATTGAATCTTTACAATTGACCAGCCATTTTACAAAATAGGTCATTTTAGTATTAATTCATAAAGCGGTGTAGCAATGATGGAACTCTTAAAATTGTAAAGCCACGCCGTAGCTCTCATAACTTTTAGCCAATCGATTCTTAAATGTTTATTGGCCGTGATCGTCTAGTGGTTATGACCCTAAATTAGAATAAATATGTAGGTACGGTCGAGTCATTACATAACTTTTTGCCAATTGATTCTTAAATGTATTAATACTTGCTACCCTAAACATTATATGTATAATTATTTTAACTTGTAATGTATTTGTAAAGTTAATGTTAATGAGTATGTATATTCACAATGTTGTCGATGATCGTGATGTACGCTAAAACTCACTTGAGTTTATGATTGTATCATCTCAATACTAGTAATATGTTTGTATTAATTATTAAATAAATAAATAAAAAATAAAAATTGTCATGTATAATTAATTAAATAATTGTACTAATATTGTAAAAAAAATCTTATTGAAAAATAAATGCAAAGTAATTGTGAAAAAGGCGGAGTTATTAGTAAATAAATTGAGTGACTGTTTAATGACGCTTTTGAAGGTGTCAATGTGTAGTAATGAGAGCGAAGTATGGAGCGTCGAGTGTCGATCACAGAGCAACGTGGCGGAGTGCAGGCGGCTTGTCATTAGGTACTGCAAATAAAGAGCGCGCCTCGAGGCTTCGCTAGTCTGCCCGTCATTTTTTTTTTAATTTATTTATTATATTTAAGAGAAAATAACAAAAAAAATACAATTAGTCTCACAAAACAAATTGCTTGGTTTGTCTGTGAGTACATAGTGGTGTTTTACATACATAATATATTGCGAGTTGCGAGTGCCTAATTATATGGCTTTTTGGAATTATGCTACTTGGTTTTGACCAACAGTAATAAGGTAAACATGCCTTTAATAAATGACGTTCGTCTAATAAATTGATTAGAAAATAAAAAAATATATAAATGTCTGCAAAAAACTACATGCAAAGGAGAATGTGCTAAATCAGAGAATACATTTTTGTACTAAAGATAAAAGATGCAATCGGAAAATAAAAAAAATAACCTTATTTTGCGCGATATCCAGCTCAGTAATATTATTGCAATCCACACTTAATCCGTAAAAATATTAACTAAGAGTAATTATTCCTGAATAATCATCATTATTCTTATACGGCCTTATTCATGGACAATTACAAAAGCTAGTTAGATAGAAAACACATTATCGTTGAAATGACCACATATTACATGCAACATACAAGTAAACAGTTTACATTCTTTTGAAATAGTGTAACAAATGGCGGTCTTATAGGTATTAGCTATTCCAGACAACCAAAGATACCCTATTACACTATATTATTATTAAACCTATTTCAGTTACCTAATGATGTATATATACTTTTCCAACGACTTTTGGAATTCAGTTTCGGCGCAGAACATAGAAAAATCGATATCTAACTAAAATAGATTTTAAAATATCTATGAATAACTCCGAAAGAACTAAGCGTAAAATTGACAATTCAAAATCTTGTAATATCCATCAATGCCAGTATTTGGTGTAACATCTCTATTACCTCAGTCCTCAAACCATTACAGCCATTAGAAAGTTGCATACAAAGCGGGTGGTGGTATAATGTGGTGTTTTTTGTCGGCGTGACGAGGATATCGATGTCGCCATGGGGTCTGTGACAGCGCCGTGTAATATTTGTGTCGCTACCTCTCGTATTGGGGGCTCCAAACCGGTGATACATGTCACTACTTTATCTTCATATATTTAATAATTAATAAAATGACTTTTCAATCTTGCCTTTAAAGCCAAATCTGCCAAGAAAAGAAATGCTGTCGGTTCGATTGGCGCACCCAAACATTGCTTTTATGATAAACAAATGAATATTAATTTCAATGCTGCGTGTTTAACGTATAATTGTATTGAACCTATCGCCATATCAGGCACAAATTCCTGACTGCAGACTGATAATTTTAAAATTCCAATATAATGACAGAACTGTCTATTTAATTACAATCGCACTGTCATTAGACTGTTCTTGTTGCTTTAGCTATTCTTCTGAGGTTCTCGTCGATGTCCACATTAAATTGTGGGTTAGTTATACTCTACCATTGCCAGGAATAGCCAGGTAGCGGAAACCGCAGCGTAGGACGTCCGCCCACACGGTGGTCAGACGACCTGGTGTCGGTCGCGGGACGTCGCTGGATGCAGGTTGCCTCCAACAGGTCTCTGTGGAAATCATTGGGGGAGGCCTATGTTCAGCAGTGGACTTCCATTGGCTGATGGATGGATGGATAAACTATAAATATCAAGAAATACTCGCAACGGCCTCTGAACGTCAGTTGGTTATTCGAGATATTAATTCTGCATTGTTTTCTCGACTACGCTTTCTATCACCGGTATTGGAAATAATTTAGTTATGAATGGAAAAGAAAATACACGAAGAAGATCTGAAATACATAATATCAAGGATTGATGTTAATTTGTTTCCCCAGATGTTACTAAAATTTACGTATAAATCGAGATTAAAGGAAAATAATTCCTCAATGTGTAACACATACTGTAGTCTTGGTTTTAATCAACTGTATTTTTAAATGGATGAACCAGCAATACGTGTGCTACATCATCGTGTAGTTTCACCTCAAATTCATTTTTATTGCAATATACACATATTTGTGTAACTATAGCAACTGCTAGAGATGGAACAATTAGCTGTATCCTTTCAGATACAAACTACACTACATAGAGGTTGCAACCATATTCATCTGTTCTGTGGTTGCAGCCCTTCACAGTAACTTACATAGGTGTTTCGCGTTTAGGGTTATCCTGTTTATATCCTGATCCATCCAGCCTGCCCTATTTGTGTCCACCGATAAGAGATTATTATCCCACGTCGATGAACAATCGATCTGGAATCCAGAAAATGTATTAGCAAGTGTTTTAAATTTGGAATGCCATGAGAAAAAATGACTCTACATTGTTTCCTACAGAAAGAGTTAGGCAAATATATACGTCCATGTGTCATAAAAGCCAGTGGTTAAAAGTTTTGGTTGAATGATTTTATTAAGTAACACAAAGAGGCGCGCCGCGTTACATCTGCAATGAACACGTCCTCACTAATCCAATAAAGCGCGTATTCAGCTCACGGACAAACAAATACTATCAAACGTGTTATTACGTCACGGGAATCAAAGCAAGGGTGTCGTGTTTACCACGCACTTTTATTGCATTACAACACCCCCTTCCCCCTCGCACCCCGCACTACCCCGCCTTTCTCTCAATATTAAATTATAAGAATGCACATATTGCGATATTGCAGCGCCGGCCGCGGTGCGAGCCAGTTACACCCGCAACTTATAATGTTCATATTTGCACGACGCGCGAATCAAGAGGAGAGTGGAGATGTATAATGTGATTTGTCGGAATAGGAATTGTAAAATTTTAGCCCTTTATGTTGCGTATCTGACAATGTGGTAGAAACTTTTCTGGTTTATTTGTATTTAAATCACATGAATGTTGTTAAAAATGCATGACTAGACTCGACAAGATAGTGACTCAGTCAGATGTTAATGAAAGCCAGCAAAGTAAACAAGAGTAGGTATCTAATTAAGATTTTTTCATGAATGTTTAATCCTTTTGTTTATTCATACGAAATTCACTCAATAGGGCATGATCATGCTATGATAACTAGTTGTTATTGTATTGGAGGCTGATAGAGCTGATAAGTGGTAGGTAGAGTAGACAATGTAATCTTAACAAATACAGCCAAAGTCAATCTTGACATCAATTTCCTTTAATAGTAGTATTCACGCTAGTATGAGAATTTCCTCTACTCTTTTTCAACTACTCTACCTTAAAGTCTCTTTCATGCAATATAACCTAATCCGATGTACCTAATTTACCTAAATTACAGCGATATGGCATGGTCGTTATTGAGCGAAATTTAAGGGTATCACTTGTGGTACCATAACCGGTCGCTCCACTACTAATCCTGGGTCGGTGTGATAACAATGTATGATGTTTGTGTGGCAGACGGAGCACCGCACTTGCTGCGCGTGCGGCGAGCCCATCGCGGACCGGTTCCTGCTGGAGGTGGGCGGCGGCGCGTGGCACACGGCCTGCCTGCGCTGCTGCGTGTGCGCCGTGCAGCTCGACCGACACCCCTCCTGCTTCCTGCGCGACCGCCAGGTCTACTGCAAGCAGGACTACGCCAAGTGAGTCTCAATCAACCACCTACCGACACCACCCACCATTTGCATACATACACCTTGCGATTGTCTCTCACTTTCAGCTTTCAACAATTCATTAAAAATGTTATGTTTTTACTGCCACTACATTAGTAAACTGTGCTTCATTCATAAAACAGTGTACATTAAACACGAGTTCCCATACAAATAATTCATTTAGAAGACGATGAGAACGGTCCTGATGATGATTGCGCTCGAGACGCAGAAAACGTTTGACATCGAAACATGATTACTATATGAATATTAATTTTCTCGTTTTATTGAGTTTTTACGATGTAATTAAACATTAAAGCAGACATAATCAACGGAACAACCATCTCGTGTTGTTTTCGAATTAATCACTAATGAAACGTTTACAAGAATATTGGCTCTGAGTGACGTGATCCGAGTGAACTCTCGGTGAACGCGAGATCGAATTTTCTTTTGCAAATAGGGTATAATTTGATCGGAGGCAAATCGAACTGACAACTTGAAGATCGTAGGGTCGAGCTCAAGAAATACCATCATCAGAATACTTCCTTATTTAAGAATGCCGCTCTTTCCGAATTCCTATGAAATTCGCCAAGCCTCAGTAGACCAGCGTGGAGGTCTCAGTTCTTACTTCTTAGCCCCTCTCAGTCTGGAAGGACGTACCTACGTGTCCTGTATTCCGTGTGGGGCGTATTATCTCTTGTGTTATATTGTCATTCAGAAGTTCACTTATGTTTTCGTAGCTCTTAATATTTTTTACCTTCCTCAATTATTTTTTTGGATTAATACTCATCCACTTTTTGCGTCCGTTAGACCTTGGAAGTGGATAAGAAAGAATAAATGTCTGTGAAGGTCGCTGTAGGAACATGCTAGTGGTACCGGCGGCGGCGCGGGGGGATGGTCGCACGCCGCGCGCCTCTTAATTAATTCCCGTGTGGTCCTCCTCGTTACAGCGCGATTCGTTCTGCTCATCACCATTCCACTGTACAATGTTAATGGAGCGTACTTTAAAACGTTTAATTGAGTCATTAAGTGGTATTTTACCGACGCTGTGCAGAAAAATTGATTTCCACATGAAACGTAAATTGGTAAAATTATATCCACAAAATTGTTTATGACGAAAACGCTCACAAGCTCGACGTCCGTGCGGCGTGCGGCGCGGCGCGGTTGGGCGGGGGCGGTGGGGGGGGGGGATCATTTAGTCGGTCGGTAATTCTTTTACAATACACTGCCTACGTCCAATTAACCTTCGACGTATTAGAAATACACGCAGTCATCGTTACCCGCGCGGAGCGGCACGGCCGGCCGAGTGCGGAGTCGCGCGGCACGCATGAAGGAATGCCGGCCGGGTAGGCGGTCCGGTGTGCACATGACCTGTGACCCGCGCGCTGTGTGGCGGCCCGGCCCGGGCGTCGCCGTGATACTGCACTATCGATGCCACTATCGTCGGCCTTTTTGACATCCACGGTTATTTGGAATCGATACCTCTCTCTTTTTATTGCATTGCTACGATCGCTCCCCAACCTCATCGAGCTGAGGATATGCGGCCAAAAGTCGTTCGAATTGTAAACAAATTTCCATGAGGTGAGATCTATCAATAAAAAAATACTAGTGCGTGGGTCCGGAGCGCACGGGTCGTTTCACACTTCACGCAATTTAACGCGAAGGAGCATTCGGGTCGGGAACGGTGTGAAACAGCCTCGCGGTAAACGACCGCGCCTACTATAATAGTCGGTATAATTTTTGCACGTTTTTGTGCGCAATGTTGCGAAACTGGCGCGGGGCCGGTTCTGCACGCGGCCGCGCTGGCAGCGAGCGCAGCGCCGCCACCGCTGCACCGCTGCACCGCTCCAACAAACACTATACCACTGCTATTTGTAAACAAACTTTTCTCACTCTTACCGACCACCAACCAATATAAACAACTTATAAACTGCTAATGAGTATTCAACGCTTATTTTACAAAGTTTGTTGCAATATGAAAGATACACACATACATCACGAGTTTATTTATCAAAGTAGACTATAGAGGGTCTATTGGGGGCATTTATGTAGTCAGAAAACCAAAAAAAGTTAGGGATTTTATGAACAAAATTAGAGAGTAAAAACATGTTCAGTATTTTCAATGGCATTTTTTGTTCAAGTAACATGTATTTAAAGAAAATATTTACATATGTATTCCCGATACATTCCATGTAAGTATTACTGAGTCTCATATTGAAGTACTTAACGCGAACGGCAGACATGCAAATGCAAAATCATAAATTCCGAACAAAAAGCATCCGCATATCCCGCTCCGTGTGATCGCGTCTGCCCAGCGCCGGCCAGGATAATGCAACAGGTGCGTGAGAACTCATTCTACACGTCAAATAGAAAAAAACGGGCCAATGTCCTTCAGAGTGGTTTTTATTGAAAATCTGTCGGCCAAGTGTGGCACAACAAAGCTCTGGCGGGAATATTGCCAGAGAAACCACGCGCGCCGTCGAGCAGGCCGCGGCGTGACTTGCAACACCACGCTTTTCATTTGTCATTTATTTTGATTGTGGCAACTGGACGAGACGTGGATCTATATATTTGAATGGGCGGCCGGGCGAGTGGCTGCGTGGCTCGGTTCCGTTTCAACGCGGCATCGCACCGGCGCGGGGTGGTCCGCACCGCGCACCTGCTCGCACAGATCAATACTCATTTAATTTAAATAATCATATCTCAATTTTTATCCTTTTTGATAGGTGGAATTTCTGAAGAGGTCACATAGCTTACTCAGAGACTCATATTGAAGACTACCATTACTTAACTGCCATGATATCTTCTTGGGCTTGATTGGCCAGGGGAAACAGTTAACGGTTGGCAATAAAATCGACATCCAGATATTCGGGATTAGTACAGTTAAGGATTTTTTTCTATAGACATTGTTTATTTTTTCAACAATGAAGGATGCACAAGAGAGGTCTAATAAAGCGTAAAACACATAAAGAGAAAGCAAAGAATCACATAAAGATTTCCTTCAACAATACAATTAGTTTAGCGTGTTTTATATTTATTTAGGCCGTTCTGGGTGTCACAATGTGTACATGGGATATTAAGGATTATATTAGACGACAAGCATTATAAGGATTGAGCTAGCCAATATACATGGATCCCCGCTGTTAGAGTTTTCACTTCATAAGTTTTTGAAGTACTTTCATCCCATCTATGCAATCCTTTTGGGTCTTATGATGTTCATTAGTTCCATTCACCAAATACAATATTTCATTAGATTTCGATTAATAAATTGTTAAAATTACCAAACTCGAAGAGAAGTATAATAAAGGAGAACTAAAATACTGGTTGTAGGTCTCTCGTATGTGAGAGGTCGTCTGGGTAGGTGCCACCGCAATGACTATTTCTCCCGCCAAAATGCAGTTTTGTGTTTCAGCTTGAAGGACATTTTAGGCAGAGTAACTCAGGATGGCGAGCGTAGTGGAATGTCAAGCATAGCTATACAATTCCAGGTGCTGTTTGGTTTTGCTGCTGTTCATGAGCAGTCGTATTGCTTACTATCAGGTGGCATGCTCGTATCAAAATTCAGTGCAATTAAAAAATATATGCTATTGATAAGTTCCGAAAGTGTTTAGTGGTGACAATATTACTGCTGGATCCTTGGCAATAGAGGTGTTCGGGTCAAACATTGTGCACGCAACGCCAATATCCATAATTTAATTGGGTTCTTTGTTGGCGAGATGTTGTTGAGCGCCGACCATGCTCGCGCGCATACTCAAGTTTTTTAATCACTTGAATGTTTATTTTAGTAAAGGTCAGACGATGAAAGGGAAATGCATACTTCATTGTTTCAGGTAATAAGATAACGAAATTGGCTTTTCAATCTTTTTCATTGTAAGTTTGATGCGGTGTCTTCTAAGGCCATGAATTGACAGCATATTCTTAAGATTATCATAATCAGAAATAAACGAATTGTGTAACTGAGTATTAAAGTTAATTCAATTTCGCTGCATACGTGGAGCTCCTATGGGAATCTGTAAAGGAAGCTTATGATAATAGTAAGATAAATAGACAAAACACTGCAACTCTCCATCGAACCATGCTACTATCCAACTAAACTATAGGCACCGTTTGAAGTTTCATACTTTTCAAGCCGTAACAACTTTGTATACTATAACTCACACAATTCCAATAACATTTTCTTTAAAATCTTGGTATTTTATTTTAACTCGAGATTCACAATCCTAAATGACTAAATTTAAATTCAAATAGTTCAAATGAAGCAAAATAACTAATAAATTCAACAATCATTATTTTCTACACGTCACTTAAAAGTCTACTCGTTAGATCCTTTACCGTAGTGTTGCTACTATTCAATCGCAATAATGCATATTCGGTAAAAACAATGAATTGTCGTGATGTTTTCGATCCCCTTATCCTTCAACTTTTGATAATACGTAACTTTTAGCTAATACTCGTAATATACAGTTACACCATATCCAAGTGTTAAATGATCTTGCGCACACTCTTTAATACAGGGTATATCAAGACTGCTACCGAAAATGAAGCCGGGTGGTAGTTTAAGCGATTTCAGACACAATGCAACAGAAAATGTTGCAAAAAAACGCGACGATTTTTGTAAATTATTTTTTTGCATATTGTCGTATTTGTATGGTAAATATTTTTTTTTCCTAAAATAATAGTGTATACCCTTTTACTTATAAAGACTCTAAGGTATAAACGAGTTCAAATTATTATTTTGGCAAAAACTATGGATTTACCACCCAAAAATGAAGATCTTTATAAAATGATAAAAAAAATTGTCGCGTTTCTTTGCGAAATTTTTAGTTGCCTTGTGTTTGTAGTCAGTAAAACTACCACCCGGTTTCGTTTTCGGTAGCACTCTTGATATACCTGGTATATGTATATTGTATACATACATAATTACATAAATAAATACATAATACATAAATAATTCCATAAATCACGAAATACTAAAGTGACTTTTGCGATAGTGGATATCTCATTTCAATAAAAATGTTCGCGAAAAATGAAAATGTATACAGTAATGGATTAATAAATACAAAGAAATGACATCGATATATCTTAATAGTCGCATGTTGCAATAAACGATTTACATACACATCCGTATTTCAAAATGAATGAAATGCAATGAATTTCATAGTTATCATATATTTTTTTTATGGCTGCTATTTGCTAGTACATATTTGGGAAAGAATTGCAATTAGCGGAGTTTTCTTGGATTAGTGAACTCGTGTGATGTGTCTGCTCCACTAGAAACACAATAATGTAATAATATTTTAATTAAGCTTAGGCTTTAATGTTTATAATATCAACTAAGATTTGTTTGAATCAGTCCTAGGTTCTATATTCCAGAATTGGTAAATATTTTTTTTTATTCGCAGATCAAGTCATATCAAAATCACCATAGATATTTGAAATTTTGTTGATAAAGAATCTGAACAACAAACTGGAACGTAAACACGCGAATCAAATGAAATCCACGGCAACGGCATTATCAAGGGCGCTGCCAATACCGCGGCGAATAAAAAACGGGTCATCGAGAACGTCGGCACACACTCGCAAGTCGCAGCACATCGCGAGCCAATCGGCGCGTTCGTTTAAATGCAACCGTGACGCGATTTTAAATAATATTTTCGTGCTATAACGAGCGGTGGAGTCCGGCCGCCCTCGGCTACGTGGTAATTGCTTTCCTTCATGTATCTCCCTGTTATTGTTTATTTAGCGCGCCTTTTTGTGAGGTAGCCGAGTCAGGGCGCCGCGCCACGCGTCTCGCGCGTCTCCCTACGCCTTTGTCTCTAGCAGGATGTTTGTTGAGTGTCGTGATGTCGCAGTGTCGTGTCGTGGCGGTGTCGCAGTGTCGCGAGTGGGCACAAGTGCGCACCACGCTCATTAATTATGTCCACACAGAGCCGGAAGGTGCCGGATGTCGCGCAGCACCTCTGTCTTTATTTGGAGATACATTTTAATTGCTTAGTAATGAGCTGAGGAATAATAATGTATTGTGTAAGCCGTACATGTTTCTATTAACAGACACTTGGACCGGCGGAATGGAACATCACGTGGTAGATACAGCTACAGCTAATCAAGGATATTTAAAGTGAGATGTTCTGTCAGCTTACGAGCGGGGCGCCGGTTATTAAGTCAATGTTAATGAACTTGGAGGCTAAGTGCTAAGAAGGAGAATGTAGAGGCAACTTTGGGCTCATATTGATCTCAATTTCATATCCAAAAGCCACTCGTCATGTTGATCCCGCGACACAGCGCCACGCGGACGCCGCACAGCGCCACGCAGACAGCGCGCCAGCGACAGCGCGACACACGCGATGTCGCCGCCCACACTGCGCCCGGCGCAAATGCGCGCATCGTGTCTTATGTAAATTCGCCTTGTCCACTCTTGAGTTTAATTAATCTCTAACCGCATAAATAAACCCTTAGAACGATAGCAAATAAACAATGAGTGAGCGGAGTGGCCGCGCACCCGCCGCCGCCGCCGCCGCCGCGCCGACCGACACGGCCATTCCAGATCATATTTTTAAATAAAATCAATACGCCTCGTGCACGCTTTGATTGGATCCGTGATTGGATCAAAATTCTAGCTGTGTCCCATTTGAATACGAACATTTATCGAATACATCCACTCCGGCTGTTTATTGTAATTAAATACGATCTACAATTTATTACGGAGCGGACTTTCTCTCGTGAACGCGAACGAGAGCCGCCGCGCCGCCGCGCCGCGCCAACACAACCCGGCCTCTATGGAAACTAATTTGTTCAATAAACAATAATTATAAAGAAACTAAAACCATTCGTGTTTCTTTTACTTACCAATAAAAAACAGCTCGTGTAAAGATCGATATAAAAGATAAATGAAACAGAAGCTAAATCGTATAATAAGCACGTACCTGCCCAATCCTTTTCTTAGATCTTATCTTTTTTCAATTATAAGCGTGTCAGTGAGATGCGTGCAGTTGGCACCGAGAGAAACGAGTTTGTTTCTCCTCACGTGCACAATGCGGCGTGGTACAAGTAGCAAAGGTCAAGCAATAGCAATGATTGCCAATGAATCGTTGCCAAACTCATTAAACAAACAAAAGCGACGGAGATGCGAAGAGGCGCTGGGTCACTGCTCCACAATTAATTTAATAACAGAAACTAATTAGAAAACGGACGTGTCCGCTCGTCTATGCGCACACATGCAAGCTATTAGCGCCGCCATTGTGGCGCGGGCGCGGGCGGCGAGCAGCTCTCCACCTAGCGCCAACAATCCACTGCAATACACCAATGAATCTCGCATCGACGTTGTATCTTAAACAAATAATTTAAATAATGTCGTCGCTCGGCTTGCAAGGGCCCGAGTGCACCGCGTCCGCGCCACACTGCAAGCTACGCTTCCCTTGCGATATTGCCGCTGCGAAGCACAAGTACACGAGATAGCATCTAGGATGTATAAATGAAACCACTAAAATTTTATAACTGCGACATCAATAACCTTGTGCGATAGAAAAATAGTACTTTGAGAGCAAAAGTATACCGGGTATATCTAGACTGCAACCTAAAACGAAGCTTAGTAGTTTTAGTGACAATAGACACTGTATTATAAATACAATTTTCGAAAAATGGACGTTTTTTACAACTATTTATTTGTTATTAAAATAATGATTAAGACCCTTGCAAAATATTACGTCTTCAAAAAGAGATGGAAGTATAATATTATTTTAGAAAAAACTACGTATTTACCACCCAAACAGGAAGATAGCTAAAAAATCCAAAAAAGTCGTAGCTGTTTTTTCAAAAATTGTTGTTGCATTGTCCTTGAAGTCACTAAAACTACCATCAGGATTAATTTTCGGCAGAAGTCTGGATATACCCAGTATTAGCGTTATATTCTAATCAACAGAAAATGTTAATAGTAGGCTCAAATCCTTAGGAGGCAAGGGCGTCGAGTCCAAAGACGTCCACAACTAAAAGCAATCAACGAGTGAGGATTTATGGCGCTGGCCGCGGGCGTCGCGCACCACGCATCCGCCCGGCCCGGCCAGCGCGGCCCATTAGCTCCTCCGCGGTCCAGCCGCTGATAAATGAGCAGGACCATCATAACTGCTGCACAGACGCACTGCCGTCCGGGAAACTAGCGCGATTTATAGCTAGGAAATCTAACGGAGTGGAGACTGGTACATAACACAAACTAGCCCCGTCTCGACACCATAAATGATTACGCTGATGATATTGACTCAGTCAGAAGGTACCTATCGCGCACAACCAGGCGCTAAAAGATTGCTGAAATGAGTAATGACGCACCGCGCGCGCGCGTACAGCAACTTATTCTAATCATTATCGTATTCTCAAGTTATTTTCACTTGATTCTAAGCACAATTAAGTATAATTATATCAAAACTAGTACACGTAAAGGGAAAATGTCTTTATTAAGATATTTATTGATACTCTGAAATCAACTGATTTTATGTTTCTCGGGTATAAGAATATCTAACAGAAAATTTAAAAATTGATGGTATAATAAAAATGTCCGACAATGAGAAGTGTCCTTCGTCTATGTAGGACAATATTACAGCTGTAACTCAATCATCACTCGATCGAGCAGACTTTTTCATATCCTAGTTAATCGGGAAGATGCTTTTTCCCGGTAATCGATTTGTAATCAAAATACAAATGTCACGTTTGAACGGAACAAATATAATATAGCCTTGCAATGCTCTAGTTCCAATCAGTTGCAGGAACGGCTTGCCCAAGGGATATGAGCTGCACAATCCAGACGTATAAATCCTTTATAAAGCAAAAGAGCCATAAGCAGAAACCTAGAGTGCGTCTTATCGCAAACCCATAAAATCAGGAGGGATGCAGCAGACTCGCGACTCGATACTCTAGCGGCATATAATTAAAGAACAATCGTGGCGGTGTGGCGCGGAGGCGGACCACCCGACGCCATGCGTAGTCACCCGGGCGTCACGAGACCGAGGCGCGGCGAGCGAGAGCGGACATCTTCATTACCGCGGAGTGTTAAAACGTGTTAACGTGCCACTCAGTTAATTATTATTCGAGAGACCTCCGTTAATTGATTCGGCCGGCGACAAAATGTTAATAAGCCTTTGATAACACGCTGAAATTCATCGACGCACGTTTTTTGATATGCAAATGTTGGCTTGCGATAATAACGATAAATGATACGGCGCTGAGTGTGCGCCGGCGCGGCGCGGCGTGCGGACTGCACATCCTCTCACACCCTCCCTTGCACTCCCTGCCTCGTCTCCTACCGCACCTCCAAAGGTGGCGTTGTTGTTTTACACAAACTCAATTGTGCGCTTTTGTAGGCATTTATTTTAAATATTTCACAAACCAGGCCTTGATACGATCTGTTATAGAAAATAAACAGATTTACTGGCGATAAGCTGTATTAACAATTTGCCTATAATTTATTATTTTATAAATGTTACACAAAGGTGGACATATTGCCCTATTTATTATCTATCAGTTAATGTGTGTTATACAGAGATTTTACTCAGTAGGTGTTAACTGTTTGTAATTTAAATGGATAAGAAATTGCGAAAATAACACATCTCAATTATTGTTATAAAACGTTACGACAGTCTCATATGACATAGGCGTCGCCTGATCAGCTATTATGAAATTTCGATCGTGGGCGGTTTGGAAGTAATCAGCCTCAATGTGTCTGGCTAGATGAAAGAAATATCAAAAGTGCCTGACTACCAAGGAAAGACATTTTGATAGCTGTCTTAACAGCATAGATAAAATTCAGCTTTCATACTATAACAATAGCTAAATTACATTTTATTAAAGATATACTAATGCTTATCCTAAAGACAATACTAATAAATACACCCAACAGTGACATACATAATCCTGACTCCCATTAAGATAAATTAAGGCTCGTGGATATCAGAAGCTACGAGAGACTTTTCGGTCTCGCAAACACCCAGACCTGAGACAAATACTTGTGGGACCCACAAAAATGTACTCAGTACGGCGATCAAACCCGCGGCCTTTCGTTTCATAGCCGGCGTGTAACCAACTGCGCCATGGAGGCGGTCAAAGTATATTTGATGCCTCCAAGAGCTACATGTTTGAAGTTTAACCTACGAATTGTTTTTGGTGTCTAAAACCAGAATACCGACTGCGAACCGTTACACACAGGGTTAGATTCTTGGATTAGGCACACTTGTGTGATATTTCAATTTGTAAACCACTCATATAAGTTACCAAGGTCTTCGGGGTTACATTTGTACTCGCTATGACGATAGACTTGCAGCACTTCACATCTTATGTTGCCGGCTCTGGTATTAGTGCCAGGCATGACGATAGGCAAGCCCCCTATAAAATCTTGGGTGAAATAGACTAGATTTGCGTAGGAGGCACTGAAGCTCCTCTAGCTACCCGTTTGGGGACACAGACATGAGAATGTTATTAATAGTAAGTTTTATGTTCATACGCAAAATTTTTCAACCTATGTTTAACATTCTAATCAATATAAAAATATTATTTATACGATAGGTATAATGCAAGGAGAAATCTTTTGTTCTCATGTTTAACAATTTAAAAAAAAACTTATAAAAATATTCATTTTGCATTTCTTCTGTACATTACAGGCGCGTTGACGGAAAGCGATTTACCTAGCATTAAATAGTGATCGGGTACTATCTGGAGGCGATCAACCATGGACATATTTATCTTGACGAGTGCAGAAAGTCGACAAGTGAGCCAATCGATCGTCACAAGCAAGAATTTCTGTGAGAAAGCTTAAACTAACCATTAATAATATAAGCACACGCTAAAATCTCCGAAAGGGTTACTAGAGATTCTATCAGTGTCGAAATTTCCATTATTTCCGACTTTAAAGCCCTTTCCACTTCAAAGTGCAATCCTTTTACCATTATCTATAGTATAATTAATATAATTTCACAATAGACACTGAATTTCGTATAATTAAATCCTACTGCACCACAGGCTTGTTTCTCGCGCAGCTTCTATCTCATTTGTTATCTGTTTTAATAACTAACATTATAACCCTTCTGAGTTATAATTCATCAGCCCATGGTCCATACCGCCCACTGTTGAGCACCAGACTCCTCGACAGTCAAAAGTACGATTCAGTTGGCTTAGATCAGCTAACCCGCAAGAGGCCCGCGTGGTGGATCTCTTGCAGGTTAGCTGACTTCAGATACCGCAGGTATTATTTTGAAGGTCAATTCCTTCACCTTTTCCTTTACTGTTGAAAATTATTAAGGTATGCATTATCAAGAATCTGAATTTCCAAATTTTATGAGTAATTTTGCCAAGAGCCTATATTTCTTCGGCAATATATTGAGAATCGCAGCGACAAGCGACAGGGTTGGCTAAGTGGTCATTGAGTGATGGCGGGCAGGCGGCGACAGTAGGCAGCAGATACGCGCGCTTCCGGCAGGCCACTTACATTACGTCACGCCACCGATAACACTCCATTCAAGCGCTGTTAAGACGCTGGAAATCAACTCAATGCTCAAAATATTATATTTTACTAGGCTTTTAGCAATATTCAATCATGCACTTTACGTGCATTATGTGAGAGAAACTATACCAGATCAGTAATCATATTCTCTATTATAAACGGCGAACCATTTCATTTCAATTTAATACAGACTGAAATGAATAGTCTAACTATTAATTTCAGTCTATATTTCGCAAAAAAACAGTGTAGGACGTATGAAAATTGATGTGGTGTGTGCGTGACTGCTATCATCAGCTATTTTATACAACGTTAGTTACTATTAAAATCAGGATATGATTTTTATTTAAAATAGTCGTGGTATTTATCTACATTATATCTCTTTAAACATTAACTTTTAAATATATACTTATGTAGGTATTACAAGTATACATTTCGTGATTCCTTTTTTTAGTCCGGTATTCACTAACATTGAAGGAAAACATCGTGAGGAAACCTGCGTACCATAGCGATTTATATAAATTTCTATGGTATGTAAGTCTGCCAACCCGCACTAGGCCAGCGTGGTGGACTATATGGCCTAACCACTCTCAATCGTACTTACGATTGTAGAGTAGGCCCGTGCCCTGTAGTGGGACGTATATGGGCTGATACAGATTCACTAACATTGCCTTTATCAAGAACGATAAGCCTATATAAATGACATAAATACGTGTTTAATTAATTCTATTGTCATAATACTAACTTCAGAAAATGATAAATACAGAGGTTGATATAAAATTGGAAACATCCATTACCTGCGTCGCTCAAACATAAATAATATTGCTTAAAACTGTGAACATTACAACAATAACCTGTTCTTTTTATTGTGACTTAAAATATATTTATCGCGCGGTTGAGTTATTTGTAAAACGTTATCATGTTGTTTAATTTAAATATAATAACATTACAATGCTGATAACGTTCAGGGGCCGTGATTTAATAACGATAGAAAGCCATTAGAGTTGCGTGCCGGAGCAACGTTACATGTTTCTTACTGGACACAGTCAAGGCGAAGCACATGACATTAACTTGACCTTACCCGAATGTTAATCGTATTACGCTGTAATGAACCACCAACAAAAACATTAAAAAAATAGTCTACACGACATGCTAAACTGAAATTGCTAGTATGAACATGCCTGCGCCCGCCGCCCCCCCGGAGTACGTGTTGGTCGCGTGAAAGTTTGGACCTAGTTTGGCAAGGAATGTGTCTAGCTAATTTTGAAAAGGGCAGCAATAATTATAACAAATATTAAACTTATTAGGGTTCAAAACTATTTCTACCGAATTTAATCGTTTGTAATTATCCCATACGAAGATACTAATCTAAGAAACGGGGTCCCGCTCCATGCATGTATATCCTTTTTTAAGGTGGGTCTGGAGATTCGAAACATAGAAATTCCTATCAGCAGAAACGTAGTATGTTCTTGGCCATTATTATTGTTTATGTAAATGCTAGCTTAAGACCTCGAAAGTATAAATAAAGAGGATTACAGTTTTGAAGTGAGAACGCTTCATGTCCTTTGTGCGTGCGTCATCAGATGTGCAGTATCATGCAGTGATAATCCGCCGCCTTGAGGTGCGCGAGGCGGGCGACGCGCGGAGCAGCGGCCATCAACAAAATAAACAAACGTTTTAATGTTCGCTTTAAGTGATGTTGTGGTGACGACGCGCCGACCTTATATTATGTTCATTAATTAAAATATCCCGCGTTGGCGAAACGATAATAAGTAGCGGCAGGACCTCGGCGCGGGGCCTGACGACCATTAAACCAAAGCAAAATGCAATAAAACAACAACACTGATAACTGACGGATGGCCGTTTTATATTACACAGATAGCGCGCTGATAATTTAATTAGCATATTATGGGACTATGACATGTATAGTTAGCAAACCTATATTTTATATAATAATTAAGAACTACTTCAGAACTTTTTCTAATAGAACACGGCCATCACAACCGCACATTACTATCATATTTGTAGTATTGCCCTGTTTTTAAGTTAGCAAAAACGATCAACTACTCAATCAAATAATCCTCGGGAATTTTCACAAATAGTGAGTTTTTTTGTCTAAAAAATGATGTCTACGGAGATAAGATCACCAGCTAGATAAGATATTTTCCGTTGTATCCGTGTATAGCGATATGATACCCAAGAGCCTCGGTAGCAGAACTAATATACACATATATGATATCAAGGATATCTTTGCCGTTCTTTGAATTATGAAGTTGTAATGGTGGGTGCGTGGCTGATCTAAAGAGGATGGATGTTTCTTCGAACTTGATTTAATTCTACCACAAGGTTTAAAAACATCCCTCTTAAAAATTACGTTATAGAGTATAGTAGAAGGACTCT
The DNA here is from genome assembly GCA_023078785.2 of Hyles euphorbiae. Lineage (NCBI taxonomy): Eukaryota > Metazoa > Arthropoda > Insecta > Lepidoptera > Sphingidae > Hyles > Hyles euphorbiae. The sequence goes on along the minus strand of CM041058.1, from coordinate 986,218 downwards.
GAAACCATTTTCTTAGGAGTATGAATCCTCCAAAAAATTACCACTGCTAAATTGATAAGAAGGTCTGATGATAATTAACCGTGAGATGAGATAAGCAAACTGTTACAAAAATGTATTTTTTTTTTATTTTTCTTCCATTATTTAGCTGTCTTAAATAATCTTCTGTAAATAAAGCGTAAATTGGTCCAGGAGCATTGAGAGCTACCAGACAATTAATATTAAGTGTTTATGTAATATTGAATGCACAGACTGCGAATGTAATTGCTGAGCGAACACGGGCCTGTGTTGGAGTGTTTCTTTCAATTAGTGCTGTGCGAAAATAAGCAATTCATTAGGTGCGGGTAGGTGGAGCTCGCCGCGCCTTCGCCGCTGTGTTGCATTGTTTTTACCACGCACAAATTTCTCACCGATCTAGCTGCTACTAAAAATAATGTTTATTTAAATCACCAAAACAACACTTCACATTTCTTTCTAGCTCTACACCTTAATCATTTTCTGTACACATTAGCATAATTATAATTCTGTAGCAAATGAGCCATGATGACATAAAATTTTATCCGCCAAAAAAATACATATAATGCTCTGTTTTGAATAGTAGCACAATTGTACGAAAGCATGTTCAGATTTTTATAGTGTGTGATCGATATACCGTCAATTTCGAAGGCCTACTTTAATTACTGAACAGGTAGGACCAATAAAACTTTAATTGGCCGTATCGTAAAATAGATCCACATTCTGAATTTTTAGTTATTCTACAGTCAAAATACACCGTAAATAAGTTATTTTGCGCATTTAATGATTCCATTTGGATCGAGACAACACATTCCTTACATTATCCGGTAGCGGCGGGGCGGCGTGGATCGAGTGCGTTCGTACAGATCACAACATAAATAAAAGATGCGAGATAAAAATGTTTTATTCGGTGCCGACTGGATGTATATTCATGAAGCGTGCGGGCGCGGCTGCGTGAGGTAGTAGTGTGTAGCGTGTAGTGTGTAGTGTGTGGAGTAATGCAGCTGATACCCGAGGCCGGGTCCGCAGGAGCTTCGGCGCGAAGTGCTCCAAGTGCTGCCGCGGCATCTCGTCGTCGGACTGGGTGCGCAAGGCGCGCGAGCAGGTGTACCACCTGGCGTGCTTCGCGTGCGACGCGTGCGGCCGCCAGCTCTCCACCGGCGAGCAGTTCGCGCTGCACGAGGACCGCGTGCTCTGCAAGCCGCACTACCTCGAGACGCTCGACGGCGGCTCCATCTCCTCAGATGGTGACTACACACATTTATTTACTTCGAATTGATTGAACAACTCATCTATACATATAAATAAAATTGAAGTGTCTATTTGTAACGTGAAAATAAAAAAAATGACCAACTACATATCGTCATATACACGATACCTATAAGGAAAATGACCTTAGATTTTTTTTGTCTGTCTGTCTGTCTGTTTGTTCCCGCTTATCTTTGAAATGGCTAGACCGATTTTGACGGGACTTTTACTGTCAGGTAGCTGATATAATAAGGAGTAACTTAGGCTACATTTATTTTAGAAAAAATATTTTTTTTTAGAAAAGTAAAGTAATGTTGCAATGCCCAAGTACTGTCCAGTACCGCGCGCAGCTCACGCGCATGCGCAATTTTTCAATAAAGCTAATACAAAAAAACTGAAAATAAATGATAATTAAAATAAAAATGCAAAAACAAAAAAAAACGAAATAAACTAATTAACTTTTTTGTTAAATTCCACGCGGACGAAGTCGCGGGCACAGCTAGTATCACATAAATTGAGATAATATTTTAACAGCACAATTGATTAAAAGCGATAGCATATGTTTATCGCTCGCAGCCAGCATTCAATAACGAGCGACAGTAAACTCATCGGGATCGGGAACGCGAAGAGTTATTCAAACGTAGTGACCGATATTAATCTGTTGCGTGCGTTTTTATAACTCTCGGAACTAACAAGCTTTTTATATTGGTTTGTTGTTCAACGAAACCCTTTTTATTATCTCTTTGTTTTCAAAGTGAGTGAGTTCAGGCTCTTGATTCAGATTAAGTTTTTCGTTAATTGTCTCGGCCCGTCGGCAAAAACCCACGTTAGAAATGATGCATGCCGTGTTGAAGTTCTGTTTGCATTGTCTTTAGGCTTGATTTATTTGTGTGGTAATGTGATGTGTACTGATCGTCAGACGGGTGCGACTCGGAAGGCTACCACAAGAGCAAGGCCAAGCGGGTGAGGACGACGTTCACGGAGGAGCAGCTGCAGGTGCTGCAGGCGAACTTCCAGCTGGACTCGAATCCCGACGGGCAGGACCTGGAGCGCATCGCGCAGGTGACGGGGCTCAGCAAGCGCGTCACGCAGGTGTGGTTCCAGAACAGCCGCGCGCGCCAGAAGAAGCACCAGCACACCGGCAAGGGCAAGCAGAACCAATGTTAGTATCCGCTGACCAACTCGTCCACTTGTGAATCTATTCACGTAATACCCACATCAAATTAGCGAATGTAATAACAAACAAACATTACTATGAATTATATTGTAATCATAAAAGGAAACAAGGCTACGTGAGAAATATACTCTAGTTAATATAAATACGTCAACAGATCCATTAATTTTCCACGATGAATGTTTTAATTAGGCGTAGTTGGCGCTATAGCGAATTGTTGTGTGTATGCGTTGCGATTGTGCCCGGCGATCAGTGTGTTGTGGGAGTGTTGTGATACTATGTTGTCGTTGACGGGGAGTGTGTTGTCCACAGTGATGTCGCGGGACGCGGATCCGGTGGGGTTTGGGCGGCCCATCAACCTCCACCTCACGTATTCCTTTCAGAACAAGCCACCGTTCGTCCCTATAGGTCAGTATTGAACATAACTTATGCTGAATGTACGTATATAAATATTTCACTGTATTATTAATAATATTCAAGTAAGATTGTTGTCATCTTTGTAGTCATATGAAGTAATTAAGTATTTTTAATCGTTTCGTTATAACATTGAATAACTTCCTGACTGATTCGGTGGCGCAGTTGTACTGCGGTGTGATGGCAAAGCTGAGGTCTATGGTTCGAATCCGATATTGGATTTTTCACTATTATCAGACTCCGGGAGTCAGGAATTTGTGTCCGATATCATCATCATCATCATATCAGCCACAGGAAGTCCACTGCTGAACATAGGCCTCCCCCAAGGATCTCCACAATGACCTGTTGGAAGCGGCCTGCATCCAGCGACTTCCCGCAACGTTAGCCAGATCGTCCGTCCACCTTGTAGGCGGGCGTCCGACATTTCGCTTGCCTGTACGTGGCCTCCACTCAAGAACCTTTCGGCCCCAACGGCCATCGGTTCTACGGGCTATGTGCCCGGCCCACTGCCACTTCAACTTGCCAATACTATGGGCTATGTCGGTACCCTTGGTTCTGCTACAGATCTCCTCATTTCTGATCGATCTCGTAGGGAAACACCGAGCATAGCCCGCTCCATGGCTCCATGTGTCCTATATGCTCGCCCCCTATCACATTGTGGAACAAGGCAAAGCGTGGGTGTCCAGGCAGCACATCTGCGTATCTCTTATTTGTAAATGGCGTATCTTTACGTATGTATATGTGTATTGAATAGCTGCCAATATGTACAGCATAAATGTAAAACTTAAAGGACTTTTATCCTTATATTAATTTGACGATTTCCATATCTGTCATCTGTATCCCATAGTGGACGATAAAAGGCTGATGATGATGATAATATGAAGTGGTAGTGGCCTATTATGTACGTAATGTAATGTTTGTTTCCAGATGGAACTTCTTTCACAGACTCTTCAATGGATGAGTTGTCGGAGGACTCGTCGATCCACTGCATGCAGAGCGAGGTGTGAACGCAGGGACGACACCCTGCCGCGCACAGCGTAGACGAGGCAGAGGGAACACGCACTCTCCCGCTTCACCATGTTGTAAATACTTGCCATATTGTTAGCATATTGTACCTAACGCATAGAGTAACATAGCATATATTCCGTCACTCATTTCTTTAATTACTTAGCTAGACGAGTTGCAATGTAAAAGATTGTTTAGTTCGTTTAATTATACGGCAATTAATGCGCTCTTTGAATGTTATCGTAGTGTTTCCGACTATAGGAGAGTTTTGGTGTCGATATTTTAATGAATTTGCTTTCACGATACAGCCGCTTAGTGTGGGTAATAAATGACATATCTTTATGACGTAATGTATAGATGTACCTAAGTAGCGTAAGTTATATGAAATATTTTAAGAGTTTTAAAAAAATCGACCTCTCGTATTTATTGTAAAAAGTAATATTTATTTATTTATTCCTAGTAACTGTGATACGTTCGCTGTTTTGACAGTTCCATTGGTTTCATTCAAATGATCAACATTTTTATAATGTTGTTTCTGTAATAAAAACTGGAAGGTTTTGTATTGTATGCACTCACGTTCAGTGCTAAACGAAACTCCGGGAGGTGTTGTAGCAATATTGACAATTTATTTTGTATAAAACTTAATTAATTTATTAACAAGTAACGGACGACAGAACAGACCGGCAGGGGTTCGCTAGAAGTAAATTTTGATTTCCCTCAAGCCTGTCTGTCCCGGCCGTCCAAGCTCAGCTTATCCTAGTTCTAGTGCGTCAATTACATCGTCTGGCGGCAGACGTCGCGGCCGCGGTGTCCGCCGCCTCTCTTGTACATACAGTCTCGTCACGCCCGAGTGTACATTTCTCTATATCTAATTTATAGTAGTTGTATATCAGTAGGCCGCGTTACACAGCGTCTCGTCATTTTTTATCACAATTCATAAAATTTATTCTGTACAAATTCTTGAATATATAACGTTGGTTAATAATTCTTGTTTTATTTCTCGGATGCTTTGGCGTGTCGTTTAACAATAAATAAAATATATTAATACTTAATTAACTTACATTAAGTAGTTAAACAAAGAAGAATATAACTATCCCGAGCTTATCTAACATTACTTTACATAACAAGTAAATATCATTCGACATCTTGTCGTTATACATAACTTTACATTTATTTTTACATTAATAATTGCACTTAATATTTTCTCCAACCCGCACTAGGCCAGCGTGGTGGACTATATGGCCTAACCACTCTCAATCGTACTGTCGATTGTAGAGTAGGCCCGTGCCCTGTAGTGGGACGCGACTCTAAATGTTATACAAATTTGTATTATCACGAAAATCTAACGATTACGACAATTACAAACATTTTTACATAGATTTATTTTGTCTACACCTACTTCGAGAGTAAGTCTTGTAAGTAAATTTTCTTAGACTTTCTTCCTACGTGGTTAGAGCTAGCTTACAGTGGTGGTAGTGGCGCCACCTATAGTTTGTCCATGGCGTTGAGCAACAGGTCCATCTCCTGGTGCACCTCGCGCAGCAGGTCCTTCATCTGGCGCGGCGAGTCCAGGATGTCGATGCTCTGCGTGTACGGGTTGTAGCGCACGCCGAAGTCACGGGGAATCGTCTGGGCGAATTTACTGCAATTGTACAAGGGAATCGTTAGGATCAGCAGATTTACTTATTATTAAAAGTAATTATGAAATGACAGAAGAATTCTACAGTGTACAAGTTTAACAAAAATCAATCCATATTAACAAAATGTAGTTTGATTCATATTGTTTATTGTACCCTATAACCCCAAATGATAAATTTCAGCCAAAGTTAAAAATTTATTTTTTGTTTCTTGTCAAATTCTGTTATTATTAAAAGTTCTCGATAGAATATTGTACCTCTATCAGATAAAATTGTTTAATATTCAGTTACTGATAGCCTTATGAATGTATAATATATGAAATTAATTAGCTCATAAAATAATTCATTTCAAGAAATTTTCACTAGCATGAAGAAAATCGTGAACAAAACGTACATCATCTTGTCTTTGGCGTCCTCGAAGCTGTTGGCGACGAAGTAGACCGGCTGGTACTCGGTGATGGGGTACTTGGTCTCGCCCGTGGTCTCTGGCTCGAAGGGCCGCAGCTCCGGCTTGTCGGACAGGCAGTACTGCAGCTCGCCGAACGAGGACAGCAGGCCGGCGCCGTACGCCTTCAGGTTGCCGTCTTGCCGGCACAGACCGAACTCCACAGTGAACCAGAAGCACTGGAATACACAGATCAATATTATTGTTTTGATCTAAATGCTAGTAAACATTATTCAATGTGCTTATGTTAAATTTATGGATTAAAGTTCAGGAAGCCAAGTGTGTTTTTGTTTAGTAAATATTTGCTTTATTGCAATATCATAATATTACATGTATTTTACGTCTATTTTCTTCATAGATACTTAGGAATTACAGATAGGAGATAAATAGACACAATATATCTACAACAGTCATGATTTAATTTAGTGTCAATTAATTTCGCACAAAAAGGAGGGAGTGGAAACTAGTTCCATGATTAACTATACCCTTTCCATGGTAGACTAGAAGCAAATAAATTAACCGTACTATTGAATTAATTTGTTTGCGGACTTGACATACCATAGGATTTCCTAAAAAAAAACAGCTTGAAGGCCTAACCACCCTCAATCAAATTACCGATTGTAGAGCACGACACCGTTGTCGAGCCATGCAGTAGGATAGATATGGGCTGTATTATAATATAGTGAAGTACCGTGGCGAGCTTCTCGATGTAGTCATCGGGAGCTCCGAGCGAGGCGAGCCCGATCTCTTGCGAGAACTGCGCGAAGGCGGGGTCGGCGAAGAGCGGCGCGTGGCCCAGCAGCTCGTGGCACACGTCGGGCTCGGGCGTGTACAGCGGCCGCGAGTGGTGCCGGATGTACTGCGTGCTGTGGAACACGCGGAACGCCAGCCCCGCCAGGAAGTCGCGTGAGGAGAGCAGCCCGGCTACGGGGCGGAGAGTGAAGCCCGTGCAGTCTGGAACACATGGGCATATGTTAAACTAGCGGCCCGGCCCAGCTTCGCCTGGGTGAAGATATTCTTTCACTCCACTCCACACCTGAAGACAGCCTTTGTGATATTGATTCGTTGGTGGGAGAAGTGAGATGTGATGGCCCAGTGGTGGCATGCGCGTGAGCTGCGCGCGGTACTGGACAGTACTTGGGCATTGCAACATTACTTTATTTTTCTAAAATAAATGTAGCCCAAGTTACTCCTTATTATATCAGCTACCTGACAATAAAAGTCCCGTCAAAATCGGTCCAGCCATTTCAGAGATTAGCCGGAACAAACAGACAGACAGACAAGAAAAAATCTAAGGTCATTTTCGTTATAGGTATCGTGTATAAAACGATATGTATTATAGTTCGACAATTTTTTTTATTTCACTTTACAAACACACACTTCAATTTTATTTATAGGTATGTATAGATAACTCACCTGCTATTTAACGTTCAGTCGTTTTCTTAAAGATATAAACTATTATATTGGCTATTAGTAATATTTCTTATTATCCCATCAATGACATAGAGCTAAAAAAATTGAGTTCACATTTCATCCTACCTACTTGCAAATTGCAAGTATTGCAAATTGCAATACTGTCTACTGTCCAGATGCAGTATCGACTAGTGAGAAAAAAGTTACAATTACAGCAATTTTTCCTAACTCTGATGTACCTATATAAACACGTACCTTTAAGGAAATTCGACACGTCTTCCAGCTGGGGAATGTTATCCGCCCGGTATCCGCAGTTCTCGATGAGCAGCGGGAACACGTGGTTGTGCTCCTTGCAGGCGTGTGTAGGGTACAGCTCCACCAGCTTGTTGAACACGACGCCCCACGTGGCCACCTCTTCGGGCGTGTAGTCCACGTGAGGCAGCGGCTGGCCGTGCTTGTAGTTGTACGCGATGTCGGCGAAGTACTTCCTGCGCGCGCGGTACACCGGGTCTGTGAACCCTGGGTGGTCCGAGTCCAACTCCGCGCCGTACGACAGGATCTGGTTCGCGAACCGGTCCAGGTCGCGGATCCTACGAGGGAACCAGGGGACGGCCGCTGAAAGGTATAGTTGATGTCTTTAATATTAAATATGTTTGAATATGTTTTTAATAGAAAATGAATGTATTTTAAATAAATTTCAGATTACTACTTTGTTCCCAAACTAAGTTAAGTTGTGAACCAAATTGTACTACTTACATCTATTATCTTTGTAATTTCTGGAGATGATATTCAGATATCCGACGTTGGTCTTGAGGTCTTCGAGGGCGGCTCCGAAGTCTCCGGCGCCGTGCTCGCACTCCACCATGAACTCGTAGCCTGGTCTCCTGGCAGACGAGCGGGACTCGATGTGGCTGAGGTTGACGCCGTGAGAGGAGAAGATGCTGAGGAACTTGGCGAGCGCGCCGGCCTCGTCGGGCGTGGCGGGGGAGAATAGCAGCCATGTCGATTTGGTGGAGTCGCGACCCTCCTTGATGTAGTTGCCTCCTTCCATTAGTTTTGGCTGCAAATGATATTATCAAATTGTAAAAAAATAAGGCACAATAGTTGGCAGGATAGGTGAAACACTAATTTATTTTTAGAGGCACAATACTTATTGGGTCTTGTGATCCATCTTCTTTAAAATATAGCCGACTTTGGTCAGCTTTGATTCTGATATGGTCGTTAGAGTATCGATGTTCATTATAGGGAATATTCCAATGCGATATAATGAATGAAACATTGAACAATGTGGCATGCCGGTAGTGAGTGGGTCGCGATAACCTGTGCCCTCCTGTGGCCCGCCTCACCGGCCGCGGCACTCCGACCGACAGCAGCTGTCTCACGAGGGAACGACACGCTCCCACACGAATACCAAGTAATATGTAGTAACTACTTTATCGAATTACAATGTACCGGTTATACGATATTACGTTTCTAGATATTTTAAATTAAAACTTGTAATAGAAAAAAAAACTCATTAAAATCAAATACTCGTATAACATGTATACAATAAACTGATCTATAAATATAAAAACGACAATCAAACGAATCGGTTAAATTGTCGCAAAAAATTGAGTCGCCAATCTTAGTGCAAAGGCCAACGTATTTCATTTTATTTATATTCAATTATTAATCGCGAAGATAACGCAATTCAATAAACTATTAGGGCAATAAAAACAGAGACAAGATTTATCTGAATGTTTTTATAAATAAATGTAATCGTCCGATGTTATTGCACGCCGGGTTTATGCGACTGCTCGTGATAACTGCTAATAACATCCTAATTAACTGGGCAATAAGTGCTAAAATGTTCCTAAAACTAAGGTCTTGGACTGCCTGTATGTCGTAATTATTTTGCAATAATAGTTCTACTAAACATATCTTAATCGAGATAGACTCCATGGATTAAGTAAACTGAAAATTAAATTAATTAAAATCGATTTTATTTGCCTCCAATGGTAATTCCCACAACACTAGCAATCTACGTTAGCATTTATTTATCTATTTATTATTCATAAATTATACGTTAATGTAAACCACACAAGTTCGAGACATTAAAAAACAAATAAACAAAAAGTGCTTTATACGCGCGTGCTTTTATATGCTCAATACATCTTAACACATAGCCCAAAAATCAATGCAGTAAATTCTAAACAATGAGTTAATTTCAAACATGAATTCTATGATCAAGAAGGATATCAACAGTGTCCAGTGATTACCCCCTTCACTATTTAGTAGAACATTCTGCGTAGATATATTGTTAATTCCTACGTATTTATGAACAAGAGCGCAAGAATTTCCGCATCCGCGTAAGAAATATTTGTAGTATTTCATTGAACTGGTTAGTCCATGTTTGTAATATTCTACTATCTTAATGATATAAATGTAATGACACGTATTAGACATAATATCCTACAATAAATAAATAAATAACACCCAACAGTCACACACATAGTCCTGACCCCACACTAAGATGGAGTCTTGTGTCGTGGGTATCAGGAACTACGAGAGACTTTTCGGTCTCACAAACACCCAGACTCGGAAGAAATATTTGTGGGCCGCACAAACATTTCTCTCGGTGCGGGGATCGAACCCGCGGCCTCTAGTTTCACAGGCGGCGTCTAACCAACTGCGCCACGGAGGCTGTCACAATATAACTAAAAAACTTTTCCGTAAATAAATAAACAGAGAAAATAATAAATGCATGCTTCAGCAACAAGTGAGGGACTGATGGCGATAATTTTTTGTTTAAGAGGTTTTGCCAACCCGCACTAGGCCAGCGTGGTGGACTATATGGCCTAACCACTCTCAATCGTACATTCGATTATAGAGTAGGCCCGTGCCCTGCAGTGGGACGTATATCGGCTGATACAATAAAATTAAGAGTTTTTAAAAAATATGTTTTAAATACATTTTTTTATTAATATGTATTACTCTTGCAATAATTTTGCACCCGCGTTATGTTTCCGATAAAATAAAATATCATACAATTATATGTGAGATACAATTCAAAGCACAATTTTATATTTAGAGAATTGAATTGAGGCTTGCAAATAAGAAACACTGAACTTCACCGATATGTCTATTAGTCTGAGTGTGGAAGATTTTAGTTTATTTTTATAAGCTATTTTTAAGAATATACGTAAGTATTATTTTAGGTAAACTTTTTGTTTTAGCAAATATTTTAATTATGATTCTAGTTTATCACTGGAATTAATGAGTTATTAAAGTAATTAAAGGAGATTAGTTTAGTTCCTCGTCACATTGATTAGCCGTTTCTACGTATTATAAGATTTACGAGGAAAAATTTGAGTCAATTAATTTAATGGGTATGTTTTGGCTTTTATGAAAATCATTTGAGCTTAGCACGTTACGCTAGCTTTTTAACTTTATTATTTAAATATTTATAATAAATTTTATTTATAATTAGTTTTCACAAATAAACAGAAGATGAACGAATTTCAGAAAATCACTTTTTTTGCTGTCCACTTTACGTGAAATGCTCCTGTATATTAAATTATGTTCTGTCAACTGCGGTGCCTAGTATTTATATAGTTCGATTTGAAATTCTCGAAATATACTTTAAGTAAATTATTCAATTTTCAAAACTAAGTATCCAAAATAGCATAATCCAAATACTTTTGAAACAGTAGTTACTATTATTTATAGCCACCAACCCTAAAAAATAATAAAAGCAAACTGATGACTTGGGAGTTATGGCTGGCCGAAGAACTTACTACCTTATTAAAGTAAGAGACATTAAATAATGTGTCTGAAATATCTTAGCATAGCTATAAAAATATTTAGTTCGCTTCGTGCATCATAAAATTCGCAAAAAGCCTCATAAATACAAACATCACAAAGGTTACAAGATTATGAATGGCGTGTGAAAAGCTCAGACATGTATAAATATACTAACATAATAAATTAATAATATTTTCTTTACGAAGTGAATTGTAATGGTTAATTAAGTTGACATGCATTGATTTTAATAAAAAGTTAAATACTTCAGTTAATATTATAAAGTTGGTAATTATTATATTTTGTCTCTTTTCTCGCTATTTTGGCTCAGACCTTCACAACGAAGCGTGCTAAATGTGTAGCAAATTGGCTTTAATTATGTTATTAACTGTTCCACTGCATCGTCGATTCTTTGTTACTTTGTTACTATTTTGATTGTTAGTAAATAGCATTATAAATCGATTTTTTGTTGCCACGACTATTAAATATTCTCTTGTTACAATATTATGCATTGGAAGTTTTGGAACAGTTGGCATATTTTTGTTTATGTTTTTTTCTATTATTATTTTTGTTTTTTAGAGAAAGTCAACCCGCCTGCAAAACCCCAAAGCCCTGCAACCAATTTCTTATTAGAATAGGACTCTAGTGCTCAGCTATTGACGATTATGGACTCATACAGCAACTTACAATTTCACATATCACACGTGTTACAAAAACATTGTGTACAATAAATAAAAATACAAACATTCATACCGCTGTCAATTGTTATAAATATGTAAAACCTCACCTTGTCCGGAGGCGAAGAGGAGACACTGTTAGTGTTGGGTTGCGCTTTGATATCCATCCTGGTGACTTGAAGGTCCTGGGTGACTCGTGGGAGCAATGACTGAGTGTGAGAATGTGCCGGCGACGAGTGCTCCGGCTGAGGTTCGCGTGTATACAAACAACGCCGCCGCGCGCGCTTCCTTTATGTGCACCGTACGAGGGCCCGCGGAGGAATGAAAACAATCAGATGTGGTTCATTTGCGTCGTTCAGAAATGAATGTGATGACGTCATTAATTTCGTGATAATCATTAAATATTCAATTAGTGAATTGTTTGTGTCTTACTGTATTTTGTTGGCATAGCATAGTGTATATGCGATAATTGGGAAAAGACGATTATTACTGATCAATTAAAATTATGCAGCCGGTCTGCTAGACGCTGGATTTAGTGGATTTACTCGAAATGCATCTATAACGTTGCTTTGTGCACACGTCGAATTACGAGATTTACACATAGTAAAGTAGATTCCAATTGTTGCGGCTATAATTAGCAATTAATAATTATTTTGGTTTCGAAAAAGAAAAAAAGCGCATAACCCTGATTTAATGATTTGTTTCAAATGACAGCGTCCACTGGCAGTTAAACAATCTGACAGATAAGAAAACTCCAGATTCTGCTAAAGCCCCATTTATTGAGGAAGGAGATTAATACTTAGGTTTTTATATATGAGCCAATGGGGTACTCTAATAACGTTAGACACTAAAACAACTGCTACTTGACAATACCACATCTATCATCTATCTACATATAAAGACCACAGATACAGACGTATCATAAATATTAAGTGGGTGTGACAACATTATGCCATATCCAAAGAACAAAGTAAGCCCACATTTCTTGCGTTCCTGGTATTGATAAAAACTAAGTTGGTGCAATACAAGAGAGAGGTTGCGTTTGAGAGTGGTTAAGTTTCCTCTGTCCGTTGATATTTATTTGAATTACTTATTTACATTACGATATTATGTAACACTTGGCTGTTAAACTTGCGTCAATGCTTGCGTAATGTGGATGATAAATATTATCGGGCCATTTGCGTCCTTCCGCAGGGCTCGAGCCTCCTCTACGATGGTAGAGGCGTTATGCCACACCTATGTGGATTTTTTATACGATTAACGATTTTTTATATATGTAATACATAATGTGTACAATAAATTTTTCTATGATCAGCTATAAAAATCCTTAGGTTAATGACGACGACGGTTTATTGTAGAAAGGATAACGAGGGTAACAATTACCGTTTAATTTATCCAATTCTTCCCATATATAATTATTCTTACCTAAACCGTTTACAAGAAGTAACGTTTAACTATCTGGGAATTAAATTATTTCAACGCCAAGCGACCTAATAAGAATAATTTTAAAAGATTCCAACAGGTCGCTGTGATCTTCGAGGTAATCTATATACGGGTAACAGAGGAACTCCTGCCCGAAAATTGTGCACTTTAATTACCATTTGATGAGTAAAACTATCTGAAAAGTTTGTTTTTATTGACTGAAAGCGTGTATAAAAATAAGCAATATGTAGTTGTATTGTTACACCCTGTCAATAGAGTTTTTTTTTTTATAGTTATAGTCATATACAATGTACTTCAATCTGAAACACAACAGTGCATTTACACTACTGTTTGACGGGAGAAAGAGAAAATGCGGTGGTACCTACCCAGGCGGCCTCTTAAATATGAGAGACCTACCACCAGTGGCTCATATTGTTTTGTGATGATTTTTTATGTACTGGCCCGCTGCGGTTAATTTTAATTCGAACGAGTTTGCAGTGAACCGGCGAATTATGAAGGTCAAACCAGTTTTTTATAACAAAATATTTTATGTATATTATTTGCGGCGTAGTGTCGATTTATTGCGCTGTGCTTGACTAACATTTTTATGGAATGATTAGCATGTACGCAAAATTGTCTTATTGGCCCAGTGGTTGTTAAACGGTATGACAAGTGATACTGGTTTTGTGTTTTGTGCCGGTTATCGAATAAGAGCTTTCTGGAAACACGTACAGACTACTGGTGTGTGTCTTGTGAGATTCTTAATTTGACTCTCAGATCGGACCCTTGGAGTTCGGATAAAAATATAATTTTACGAGTATTGTGATTGCTCACCTTTTACAATTCAAGAAAAGTTAATATCTTAAGCAGCTTATATGTACGGATGGACTCCAGTCTCCACCCTCTGTATTATAAATATGAGGACAAGTTGATACTTATACATAGATACATACATAAACTCACGTCTATTTCTCAGATGTGCTACTAGAACCATGTTCGCCTTTTATGTCCCGTCCCACGATGTGACGTGTGTGAGGGCGAGCCCATCTCCATATTAGGCATAAATTGCTGACTCCGGGCTAATAATAAATAGAAAACTTCACCACAGAAGACCTCACCGTCGTAATGGTATAGTAATACAACTGCGCCACCGAAGCAGGCTTACACATAAATATTGCTTATAAATCATCATCATCAGCCTAAACTGTTGTCCACTGCTGGACATAGGCCTCCTCCAAATTGCGCCATTTTAGCCTGTCTTCGGCTTGTCGCATCCAGCAGCTGCCAGCGACCTTTCGCAAATCGTCACTCCACCTAGCCGGTGGGCGTGTTACACTACGCTTGCCAAGACGCGGTCTCCACTCAAGAACACGTCTGCTCCAGCGGTTGTCGGTTCTTCGACAAATGTGGCCAGCCCACTGCCACTTCAGCTTGTTAATCTTATATGCTATGTCTACGACTTTGGTTCTCTGTCGGATAAGAGATGTATTATCAATAAGGAAGTTAAATAGAATTACAAATATGTGCGTTCGGGAATCCCGATAACTTGTCAACGCTAATACAATGACTGTTTCTTCTATTTCAGGTATTTCTCATACACAGATAAATAAACGAGCTATCAAATTAATGAATGAAGGTATGTAAATTGTAAATACATACATATTATATTGATATATTATTATACATCAGTAGTTTTAATGGCGAAGGATAACAGCGAGGGGAATGTTGCGTGAGACTTTGAAGTGCCAAGTCTGCTAATACGGACCTGCCGACAGTGGTGGCACTTGTTATCAGCCCATATATGTCCCACTGCAGGGCACATGCCTCCTCCACAATCGAGAGTTCGATTGAGATGGGTTAGGCCACATAGCCCACCAGGATGGCCTAATGCGGGTTGGCGGAATTTACATACCACAGTTTTTTTTTAACCCATTATTACCCAACGTCGCGCTAGCGCAACATTTCAAATGTGATTTTTTTTTGTTTTAAAATAAGTAATTATTTCTATGAAATGTAAGCCAGTCTCGAGAATTAGAACTAAAAAATGGATTCAAATTTTTTTCAATGTTTTTTTAAATAAAAATACATATTAGTTTTATTTTTTAAAAACTGCTAATTGAGTTATCTCAAGATCGACAGATTCATCCAATCATAAAAAATATAAATTGAAATAAATCTTAACTTTTTACTCTGTATAAAGCTCAAGCAATATCTTATTTATGATATAAACCCTTTTGCTGGACAAAACTAGTCACACTTGTTGTTTATCTTAGACTTCCAGGAAATGTTGCGTATGCGCAACGTTGGGAGAAATAAAAGAAAAAAACTTCAGAAAAAAGAGAGAGGATCACTTGATTATAAATGTCTCTAATTGTTAAAATTTTAGAAATAACAGTAATAATGTGTATGTTCCATTTCTTATTAATTAGAATGTAAGTGTTTTGGTTAAAATACTGTAAACTTGCATTTTCCTTGAAATAAATAAATTATAGCTTTGACCAAAAACCTGAAGTACTGTTGGTTCGATGGAATGACAATTCTGTGGTGACTGTGGCTAAACTACTAACAACGCAAAAATGGTTCAACCATTGGTTACAGCAAAACGTTATGATAGAAAAATAAAAAAGATGGTGAATGTGCCACAGCCCCAGGTTATAGCAGATTATAATAAAAATATGGGAGGTGTAGATCTCCATCATAATGCAATAGCCAATTATAGGATTCGAGTAAGAGGGACAAAGTGGTGGTGGCCACTGTTCATCAATTTGATAGACAGTGTATTGGTAAACTCGTGGAAAATTTACAATATGGCGAATGAGCGATCTTTGAATCAAATGGAATTCAAATCTTACGTCGCTGTAAGTTTGATGAAAACCGAAGAAGCCCAACTTGCAGATAATTCGCATTTTTTGGGTAATTCAAATATAAATTTAGGAAGACCATCCAAAAACGCGTTACCTTCCAATATTCGCTTCGATAATATTGGTCATGTAATAGAAGAGCACGAAAGTAAAATGTGAAGAAGATGTCGACAGTGTAGAAGTACAACAATTTATACATACATACATAAACTCACGCCTTGTTCCCAGAAGGGGTAGGCAGAGGTGCCAGGGCACCCACATTTCGCCTTGTATGTTCCGTCCCACAATGTGATAGGTGGCGAGCCTATCGCCATATCGGGCACAAATTCCTGACTCTGGGCTGATACTGAATAGAAAAATCCAATATCACTTTGCCCAACCCGGGATTCGAACCCGAGACCTCAGCTTTGTAACCGTACCGTAGTACAACTACGCCACCGAGGCAGTACAACAATTTATATGTGTAAAAAATGTCAAGTACATCTTCATGCTGATTGTTTTAAAATATTTCACTCACGCTAATACTCTAGCGTTGTTAGACTTGCCTGTAAAATTGAAGTTCAGTAATCCCAACGTTCCTTAGACGCAACATTTTGCGGAATGTAAAATAATTAATCAATATTTTTTTTTACTATAATTTGCTCTTTTTGGATGTATTTATAAACGTAATAAACAATTAAACCAATAAATATGTGTTTATTTTTACCCTTGGGAATTAATGGGTTAAATCGATGCGGCGTGCAGCTTTCCTCACTATGTTCTCCTCCACCATTGTGTGGTGATTGTGTGTGTGTGATAGTGGAATGAATACTCACATTCCTTAGAAAAGTCAAAGGTGTGCACTGGGTTTTGAATCGGCAACCAGTATAGTCAGCCAATGGACAAGAATAGGCAATAAAACCTTTAGGTTTATAGTAATGTAAAAATAACTAAATATTATGTAATATCGTCTCGATCACAAAGATTTAACCAAGGTATAAGACTGTTCTAAATATTGCAAATAAAATTATACGTTTTAAGATTTAAATGATTTACCGGAATAAACAGTTCACTAAGAAAGCCGTATGCTTTCAAAACAAGTTGGCGTTTGTTATTAGTTAAGTGGATGTCAGGGTTGTTAAGTATCAAGTCCGTAAAGAGATTTGTAATAACATTTAAATAAACACTTTAATCGGATCGTAGTTTTCGTAAAGCGTCTGCCTCGGCAGAATACACGCTAAAGATTATGTATAGTGACGATTTTATGCAATTAGTTATTAGTATTAGACTCGTAGAAAATAGAAATTTGGTCTGTTACCATGATATGGCATATCAATGCGCACTAGAAGATACCAATGTTCTCTAGTAAGATTTGTAATAACTAAAACGGGGAAGGAAAACATCGTGAGGAAACCTGCATACCATAGCGATTTTTAAGACATGCTATGGTATGTAAGTCCGCCAACCCGCACTAGGCCAGCGTGGTGGACTATATGGCCTAACCACTCTCAATCGTACTTTTGATTGTAGAGGAGGCCCGTGCCCTGCAGTGGGACGTATATGGGCTGATACAGATAATAAGAATTATAATTATATCTAATCTCATATGACCCAACTTTTACAATTTGAGCTAGCGCTATTCTATCAGATTTATACGTTGAAGTAGATAGGCTGTAATACCATTTTTCTATATAAATCTTAATAAAAACTAATGCGAGGAAACAGCTAACGAGAAATATAATTGTTTTACGAATGTTTAATTGTATGAAGCCGCGCTCGGAGCGCAGGCGCCGGCGCTTTCATTCCGGCATTATTTTAACAACCGGCCCCCTATAAACCGCCTCAATTAAATTTTATTTCAACATTTATAATTATATTCACCCGACACATTTACTGGCTCGTACACGACGTGTAGCGGACAGAAATACAAGATTTAATGATAACGAATGTCTATATTCATTTCATTTTCTATTATTTTGAATAGATCGACAACATTGTGTCTTTGATTGTAGGTATCAAAATAAGATTTTTAAGCTGCCCGATCTGACTTAGTTATACGTTCCATCAATTTTGTATGTACATTACATTAGATAATATAAAATATAACTCTTATCGTATGTGACTTAAACAATACAACCAGTTTATTCAAAATTTGGACCCACCTCTTAAAGTTTCAGTATGTAGATATAGCAGTTTGACTGGAACTTACCTCTTCGTTTGGTTAATTGATTGATGCATCCCCGGTCGATTGATAAGTTGACATCGTGTATAAATAAGCAAGGTCGACGACGCGTGTAAACAAAAATATTGAGACCACAACGAACTGACACAAGGCGCACCTTCACGGCCGATACCACGTGAATTATCTTACGTACACAATATGCTTTTATTATTGAAAGATATCTTAACAATTCAAATTTCCAAATATAGAATAATAATAAACAAAACAATCGGAACGAAATAACTTTAAACGGAAGCAAAAGAAAGTAATTGAGATGGTCATTCGTGCTGAAAATGCTGCTTGAGGTATAGTAATTAATGTGGAATCTACTGTAGAAGATACATTGCGTTGTTTTGTAAATAAAGCTGCGCCCAGCTGTGTGTGAGTCGGAATTATCACTGAAGCGGAGATTATTGTCCTGATGGGAAGAAGTGAATGAATCGAGGAAAATATTATTTTTATTGCCTAGGAACGGCTAACGAGCGAACAGGTCACCTGATGATAAGTAATCACTGCCGCCCATGAAGATACACAACGTTTACATCATAGATATGATGCCGGTCCATCAAATTGGGAGGGGAGCGGGAAGAAAAAGGCCTAGGATCCAGTGGCGGCGTAATGGGGGGGCGGGGGGGCGGTCCGCCCCGGGTACCAAGCTCCAAGGGGTGCCAAAGACAGAAAGCACACAAAATCTACCTGTATCCAGAAATAACTACCAACCCTTGTATCTAGCTATTTGTATACTAATAGTATATTTTGAAGTTTATCGCAACTGTAAATATCGTCTTTTTTAAATATAATGTCTCATTCTCTAAAATAATGAATTCTAAATTTCGGTAGCTGGGCCTCGTAGTGGATAAATTTGAGATTATCCGCTTGCATAAGTCTAGGAGCCACTTGCAGAGGCCCACATCACAGTTGATGGCGTGGAGGTCTCTATCAGCTCCTGGTGAAGTATGTTAGAGTTGTCTTGTATAGTCGGTGGAATGTTCATGTCCATTTCAAAAGCCTGAGATCGAAACTAGTCAAGGCAGCAGACGCATTTTCTAGCCTAGGGCTTCCCAAACTAAGCGTCATGACGCCCTGGGGCGTCGCAGCATTGTCTCAGGGGCGACCGAGTCGAGTAAGCCAAACTGGAAGTCGTTTTGGGAAGCATTGCTCAGAAAAGCAAGCATATTCTTTCCATTATCAGTTAACCAAAAGTAATAAATATATCTGTTCTTTTTTTTTCTAATTAAAATGTCATGTCAAATTAAGAGTTTTTCTGATAATCTATTAATAGGGGCTAGTCTGAGGGAATCGTAAATCATAATTTCTTAAGGGTCTGTGAATGTCTGTCTATGTGTGAACCGTACAAATGACTTCGGGAGGTCCTGGTCTAATCAACTCAACTTCGAAAATTCCGGCACCCCTTACCAGAGGCTGTACGCGAGAGTTGTGCGTTCGATGGCTTTTTACGGTTTCTTTTTATATATCATAGGTAGTAGTCGATCATACGGATCATACGGTGATCACCGCTGACCGTGAACATCTGTAACACCATGGGGCATAGAGATTCGTAGCGACCTTTAAGGCGAGAATACGCTGGCAATTGGATCTCGGGATTTGTTGTACGTAGAAGAAAATGTCGAGAGAAAGGTACTAAAGTGGTATTTGGAGGTTTGCCACGTTGAACGTTGGCGGAACTCAGCAGTAGAGAAAATTCCGAACATCCTGCCCGACGTTGAAATCGGTCGAAAGGGAAAAGTTGGTACTGGGGTGCCCCTACCCAAAGATGGGTGCAATGTTCCACGTGGGGCCGAACCTGCGCCTTACAACATTGTGGACCTGACGTGATATAATGCCTTGATCTGTTGAGAATATCAAGCTTCTATGAGGCTAATTCGAACATATACCGTTTCGGTAGAATCTCTGAACAGACTGTCATGTTTTCTCGAGTGGTGGCGTAGCGGATGATCATTATTCAAGGGATATCGTACAATCTTCCAAGGGGCCGCCTGTTTTCTGGCTGGTTTCCTTCCCTGGGACGTAGACGCCAAAGCCCTTTCGTCGACGGCTTATTACTAGCGACTGGAATCGTCATGTCAAGGGGAGCCACCAGCCCTTAGAGCAGGGTTTCTTAAAGTGGGGTCCACGGACCCCTTAGGGGTCCGTAACATGTGTGCCAGGGGTCCGCAGGAGCTCAGTAAAGTTTTAATATATATTTATCAGAAAATTATCATTTAAATCCCTATCATTATTTAAAAGAATATAACTAAAATTCGATATAAAAAATAAAAACTTCAAAATTAAAAAAACACTATAAAGAATTATAATAATTATAAAATCCGACTGAAAAGCATGTAGAAATAATTATCAATGAAAGACATAGACCCTGCTCTATTGTAAACTACCAATAAAAGTCCGTGTTCAATAAAAATGAGTATTCAATACATAGTTTGTTTTTCTTACTGAAATATTTCTTGATGTGCGGGGTCTGTGAACTATTTTAAATTTTGTTAGGGGTACGTGACTCCAAAAAGTTTAAGAAACCCTGCCTTAGAGAAAAATACATTGGCCGTCTTGGAGGCGTGGTACCCTACGATGGACAATCATCCCAGTGCTGGTGAGTGGACCAATCTGGCAACGCATCCTTTTTTTACCAGTGGCCGAACAGGCACCACGGCATGTTGCGGCTCATCTGACACTGGTTCTATCGGGGCACGGTTGCTTCGTTAGATATATGTGGCGGGTGGCGAGAATGAATGAAACCGCTGTGTGCCATCATTGTGAAAAAACACACTCTTTCGGAGTGCCCACTCTGGGGTGACGAGCGCAGAATACGCCATACAGCCGCCAGAGTAGACCTCTCGCTCTCGGCCGTGATGCCCTACATGTTCGAGATTGGGAAGGCTTGGCAATCTAAACTCTCGTTCTGTGAGATCGTGATCTCGCAGAAGAAGAGTACGAGACGGGATCTCGAGGTGAACGATCCCGCTCACCGCCCCCTGCACAAAAGGGTTGCCGGACAATAAATGGCTGAACCGCTGCAACGCCTCTACCCTATCGTAGGGTATGAGAATTTCGCCACGGTATATCCTAACCGTTATAAGAGGCGACATTACGCTGGGCTGGGCATACTGTGTAGGGGGCGGTGCGACCAGTGGCGTAACTAGCCCATCGGGGGCCCGTGGCAAAATTCATCTACTGGGGCCCTTCGTAAATGTAAAAATACTTGACGTTGTAATTTCGTTTTTATAAGTAACCAAGTAAAGTTCGGTCTACTTAAGTTTACGTAGAAATTACAGGGAGGCCGTACTGGTAAAACATTTTAGCTTGTCATATATCCAACGAAAATATGTGGACTAACTTCCTAAACGCTGTCCAACCCAACTGAATTCCTCTGTCGGCTTCCTTTAAAAAGTTGTATCAACCCAATTGCATTAATTTCTCCAGGTAGACATATTCGTTGACAACTTCGAGAGCCATGACGTCGACGATAGCTGGTCCCGGATCGATGAATTCATTAGACATGACTTTCGCCTTGTCTAGGTTCATACGGAGAACAGCTATTAGTTTATAAGCTTCATTAAGGCTGTGCAGCAAGTTCAAGAAACTGTGGGGCTAATCCACAAGTTTAAAGTCTCTCAACGTGCTATGGAAAGAGCTATGCTATGAGTGTTCGATGTCTCTGAAGGCCAAAATTCGGAATTAAGTGATCCGTCAGAGAACCGTGGTGACCGACATCATATCACATATGTCGCAGAAAAGATAACCGCTGGAGTAAGCTAGTTCTGAAGTGGACATCCCTAACCGTGTCTTGGGAAACGTAGCGCAGGACGCTGTCTGGTCAGATGGCGGGACAACTTTCACAAGTTGTCAGCAGTGACTGGATGCACAAAGCAGTAGACCAGGCTCATTGTAGTACCTTGGTAAAGGCCTATTTCCAGCAGTGGACTGCAACGGGCTGATGAGGAATAACTTCTCTTATACATGTTGATTGTTCTACTTCGTGTTTAAAAGTGGATCGAAAACTGAGAATATCCTTGGAAAGCGAGTAAGATACACTGAACCATAAAGAAAAAGGGTCGGTTAGAAAATCTTTAATATCTGCAAAAGTACCTTATCTAGCTTTATGAAATAAAGACTGCATTAAAGAATATTTTAATGCCATTCCTCTATTATTTCATTTAACATAGCGTGATTGGCGGTGAATTCCGCTGATTTACACGTTGTGTCACTTCATCCTATGCGTGCTCGTCGTCATCACCTGCCCGTTGCAGTCCATTACTGGACATAGGTCTCACCCAAGCTACGCTACAAAGCCCGGTTTGCTGCTTTAGGCATCCAGTCGCTGCCGGCCCTCTTGTGCAAGTCGTCCGTCATCTAGTCAAAGAGCGTCCCACACTACGTCTGCCAAGACGCGGTCTCCAGTCCAGAACACGCTTACTCGAGCGGTTACGCGTTCGCAACATATGTGGCCAGTCCCTTTCGAGTTCAACCTAAAAAATTCAAAGCTATGGTTCTCTGACAGATCACTTAGTTCCGAATTAAATAAATAGCATAACTCTTTTCATTGCAATTTGACCGACTTTAAACTTATATATTAGCCCCTCAATCAGTGTCCACGTCTCGGCTCTGTTAATCATTGCAAGACATACTGGATGAACACCATAATCTTTAAGCTCTGTGGTATATCCGACGAAAATATGTGGTACAACTTCCTAATCGCAGGTCAGCCTGAATCCTGAAACCGAATCCCACTATCGGCTTCCTTTTTGAAGTTGTACCTACCCAATTGCATTAGTTACCCGAGGTAGACATAGATATGACATGCAGGCGGACGTTTTCTTGCATAAAAACGGCACTCTCACCAAATTCTCTTGTTCTCTACTATAACTCAACCTAGAGTTTCAGTGGTGTATTTCTAGTTTTTGCCCATTTGCAGGTTTCAATGGCTTTAGATTTGCTTCAGTCAGAGGCCGCCTTACTGCATCCAAACTCAGATTGTTTCCTCCAGCTCGTAAATGATGATTTTTTTACTTCAACAGCCCTAAAGCGCGATTTCTCAAAATTTTTGAAACCATATAGTGATCCTGCCGTGCCACCACGTGCACCATTTTCGGCTGTTCCTGGTTTTCGAAGATTAGATACAGTTTCGTGGAAACGTATAGCGTTTCCACGAAACTGTATACTCTTAAACCTAACCTACTCGCTGAACTGCAGAAAGAGACACACTAATAGTTATTGCAGTATTTCGTGTGCTTACTGCGCCCATCTTCAAGCATTGTCAAAGTCCTGGTAAATTCTTCAGAGGTTAAGTAATGACATTATGACTTCAGAATAATAAAATGTATAAGGCAGATCTCTTGTTTACATCTTGCAAATGGAAGTTAAAAATGTAAAAATTAAACAAATCCGCGATAAAATTGGTAAATAATAGTTTTATTTCAATCTTCCAAATTGTTTATTCTTATTTTCGTAATTAATGTTAGATTCTCCTCTGCTTACGCCCTTTTGAGCTTGAGCCCGAGGCTCTGTCGAGCCAGGGCCCTGTCGGGCCCGAGGCCCTGTTAGACCAGGGCCCTGCCGGGTCGGGGGCCCCCTAGGTCGGGGGCCCGTGGCATTTTGCGCACTTTGCCACCCTATTGTTACGCCACTGGGTGCGACCTTACCTAAAACAACTTGGACATGAGCGACAGGGCGCATGGCCTTATCTCTGACGTAGACGATCTAGTTGCACCCTTCAAAAGAACAAGCAGCAATGATTTTCTATAGGACGCTGAGGCCATGACATGATCGAAGCCCGCCTAGGCATCGATCATGCGCTTGTCGCCTTGTGATGTCTGGGGCCGCCCATAATGCGTGTGATGGTCATCCAGGGAATTTAGTCAATATGCTAGCGGAGGTTTTGGTATGAGGAACCCGGTTCGGCCAAAACATCCCTAACGTGCCAGGCTGGAAAGCCAGTGACACTAACATACAGTTCCAGCCGCCTCCGGGCCACCGAAAGAAGAGCACAATAGCTTTCCTCCGATAAAAGTCGGATTTGATAAGTGCACGATATGTCAAGTGTAGGCTTGTTTAATATTGGGTGTTATGTTTATGTAGGGGTGCTCAATACAAAACCGCCCCGGGTGCCAACCTACCTTACGCCGCCACTGCTAGGATCAGGTAAGGGGTATTAGACAAAGCTAACGCCTACGTCGATTTCCTGTGAGTAAGTAGTACGCCCCGAACGAGCCTACACGTTAATTTTGAGGCATGACTGATAACAGCGTGGCTCTACCATTTTAATTATATTAATTGAAATTTATGTTTACGTAAGTAGAAGCTAGTGTTTTAGTCGTATCCACACTTTTGAGATTCTTCTAGTTAAATATCTGCTGTAGTGTAAGGATCATGTAACAACTCAGCTCCCCCAAACACGCCATGTGCGAAGGTTGCAAGAGGCTGGCTGTCTACGACTTATGTTGACATAATATGTTCTGTATCTGCTGCAGATTTAATCAGTCGTGGTGTTTCGATCAATACTACTACCAACATTTACTGACATTCTGCCGACTGCTTCAAAATTTACTAACGAACCTGAAGGCCTGAACTCTGAAGTAATGAGAATATGGGTATAACAAGACTATGCAATTAAGCAAGACACATTGTTTTTTTTATCTTGTCTTTCCATTAATTTAGATGTAAATCAATTAATGTTTTGTTTTATGTTTTCAATATTTTAATTTTTCATATAAAATATTTTTTAACATTATGATTAATTGGTGTAATTGGTGTCAACCAATTTAATAAATAAATAAAAATATATTACACACATTTCACCTTTTCCCAGAATGGATATACATAGGTGCTACTAGGAGATACACGTTGCCTTATGTATTCCGTCCTACACAGTAATAGGTGGGGAGCCTATCGCCACATCGGATACAAATATTTGACTCTAGGCTGACAATGAATTGCTAAAAAATCCAATATCCCCTACCCGGAATTCAAAACCGAGACCTCAGCGTTGTAACCGTACCGTAGCAGAACTGCACCTCCAAGGCAATAAAAATATAATTATTTGGACATATTATCTCCGCTACGATTGTGCATTTACATCTAAGTATTTGGGTCGCAAATGTTTTAAAATAGAAATAATTATACATTGGTGTTTGAAGGTCACGACTACGACACGATTAACTCAAATTGAGTATGAATTTGGGTTTTCCGAGTGTAGATAATTAAAAAACATACAATAATTTACTTATGTACATATATGTATATACTTTTTACATCTTAATGATTTCTACCAATTCACTCCTCCATTCCTACGCAAGCGGCATGGCTCAAGTAGTAGAGCCACTTTGTTGTCAGTTGCTGAAAAGGCAGGCTTATCCTGGGCGGTAACACTTAGGGTGAGTTGCAGGAAAAGTCCTGCTAAAGATAGAGGTAAAGTTAACTTTAGCAGTGTCTTTGACCATGACCCACTGAATTTGACAATCCGTCTGTTGCACCACTGTAGGAATTGCTAAAGGTAAAGTTAAACGGGTGACCAGGAAAAAAACGTTTTAACACCCCAAAACGCTACAGGGGTAATTTTTTATCAGTGACAACACTTCAATACAAATTTCAATTTTCTTTGAAATTGTGAATCTGTTTCATTACACGCTTTATATTAGCTTCACTTGTATGTTTGTTTGTATTTTTTTAAATCAAAATTTGTGCTTTACAGTTCACAATGCTGTTTCAATTATAGGAATTTGCGATCGACGATATTTAGATACTGGGAGTTGACAATGCAAATATTATGATGCCGGTTGTCGCCAATTTTGTACAAAATAATACCAAATGAGTGTAAAAAAAAAAGATTATAATTAATTGCTATTGCTATGCGGCTGGCCACATAACGTGAAAAACTGATGAAAAAAAGGAAAACCATGCAATAAGGTGATCTTGTACAAATATGTCATTTATGTTACTTCCAAAGACATAACCCAACACACTTTATTGAAGTATCGTCACTTGAAGTTCTCGATTCCCATAAAATATCTCGTAGTAAAGACATTAATCCATTTTAATTCTTCTAAAGCGCTGTGTCAAAATCAAGTGTTTTGATAGTTGACATTTTCCTATATATTGTATTATCTATGGTTGACATTTACAGACATGTCTGTAACTTTAGCCCTTAACCGCCCGAAACTGTGGAGCTAAAGGTAATGTTATTTGTGACGTCATTTTGTCAAGAGTTAGATTTCTGCAACCCGAAAATGGCGTAACTGTAACTTTGACGGTTGATTTGACGTTTGCTACAGGCAAAGTTACTTTCTGCAACTCAGCCTTAATTACAATCGAAGTTAAGCGACAGGTTTGCTTTCGTGTGTCGTTCGGTGAGTGAGATTGCCGGATGCCCAATTTTTATTTTCCTTACAATATTATAATTATTAAGGGATAATTAAATCCCAAAATTGATACATGCCATTATTTCTCGTGTATAATAAGTAGCTAGAATATTTATGTTTAGAACCAAATATCTTCAGTGGTTTCGACTTACCGTTTTCATTTTATACCTTATATCTCAACTCTTTTAAGAAAAATATATTATCAAGAATAATGCAGCATTCTTATGGTGAAATAATTGTTAAAATCAATCTGTAGTTCTTGAGTTATGGACAAAAATGTGTAAATGTTTATGATATTGGTATAGATGTATAAATATACATGAATTATCCAAAAAGCTTAGGTTTTATTATCGAGACACATTTTCTATTGTTAAAGTTTGATCCTTGATAATCAAATAATTGTCACTGTCAAACGCCTGACATGGACAACACGTCACAAATATTTAGGTAAATCGTGGCTCGACCGTGGAGCCGGCTCACCCAGCATGGTCCAACTGAAACAAGTGTCCTTGCGCCTCAAATCCATCAAGAACATACAGAAAATCACCAAGACTATGAAAATGGTGTCCGCCAGCAAGTAAACGAACCATACTTAGCTATTTACACCGCGAGGTGAATCGATTCTGTGGCGGTTCATGTGTTATTTGTGATCTGTGTAGGTCTGGCCCAGTATTTCTAGTATGAATGAGATGTTAGGAACGTTCAGATTTATATGTTTCTGTGCATATGAAGTTTCAAATGATGTGAATATATTAATCGTCGAAGAGGTCAATCGTCGAATCCAACTCGGTTGGGCAGCGTTCGGGAAACTACGCGACGTCTTCTCGTCCAAGATACCTCAGTGCCTTAAATCGAAAGTCTTCTATAGTTGTGTGTTGCCAGTGATGACTTACGGCACCGAGACGTGGCCTCTCACTATGGGCCTTATTAGGAAGCTCAAAGTCACTCAACGAGCTATGGAGAGGGCTATGCTCGGGGTTTCCCTACGAGATCGAATCAGAAATGAGGAGATCCGTAGGAGAACTAAAATAACCGACACAGCCCACCGGATTAGCAAGTTGAAGTGGCAATGGGCAGGGCACATAGCGCGGAGATCTGATGACCGATGGGGTCGGAAAGTGCTCGAATGGAGGCCACGTAGCGGAAAGCGCAGCGTAGGACGTCCACCCACAAGATGGTCCGACGACCTGGTAAAGGTCGCGGGACGTCGCTGGATGCAGGCTGCCTCCAACAGGTCTCTGTGGAAATCATTGGGGGAGGCCCATGTTCAGCAGTGGACTTCCTTTGGCTGATGGATGGATGGATGGATATTAATCTCAAATTTGCAATCATCAGAGACCGAGTGTTACAATTAATTCGGGCGTTACAAACCAATCTAGAAGTGTTTTTAAAACAGAAATCTTCACAGACTTCGAGTTGGAAAGAAGGTATGAGGTAATAAGTATATAAATCGTGATTGTAGATTTATGAAAGCGGAGAAAGAGTTAGAGGCGGCGCGTCCATTCGGGTACGGGCCGCGCAAGTTCTACGAGTGCACGCGGCTCGTGGAGGGCTCCGTGGACGACGTGCCGCAGGGCAAGCGCGCGCCCGCCGCCGCCACCCCCGCCGCCGCCCCCGCCGCCGACGACGACAAGGACGAGAAGGACACCAAGAAGGTCAAGAGGGTATATGTCGCCGTCACCTCCGACAGAGGTACTTTTACTATAATAACACGATTGAATTTTATTCTTATGTCGATATTCTAACCAGTGACGATAAGTTTTTTTTTAGAATTTTTGTCCGAATTTAATGTCAATGCCGTAAAAATTGGAGCAGTGTACAAAAAGGCGAACAGATAAGGTCGTAGGTTTACTTCGCGGATGAGTTGTAGAGCTAAATATTTGGCGATAATGGAGGTTATCAGCGGTGGCCGCCCTCCCGCGCCGCACCTCGGACCTTCACTCGATCTACAATATAATATATGCTACAGCCAAGAGTCTTTGAATCGAGCTTGGACACAAGACCTTCACCAATGAACGACAAGACATTACGGAGTTCCATCCACTTCATACTTTTATGTAACATTGCATGATTATGAAAAATGTACCTAATTTCGACATTCAGTGCCAATACATCTGTAGTCTAATAGTTTACTGAATGTTCGACCAGTTGATCCTTATGAATAGTAACAGTTTATGAAAAATCTGTAATTTTGTTGTTCCTTGTTCGGTATCAGTGTATTAGTCGTAAATTAGATAACTGCTGTCGTCACACTGCGTGACCGCGTTTGGCTTCATCAATCAGACGAGCAATCTCCCCCATATCTCACTCAATTCTATATTTATATTGAGATGTTACTTGTTAAATTTATTATAAGCTCCTCGTACCGCGTACGTATTGGGTAAGAATTTTAGGATTAGATTAAAAAGGTTTTTATATTGAAAACAGAGGATTGTAAACGAATACCTCACGACATAAATAACTTCAAGCAGCTATAGTGAGCTATGAGAGAGAAAGAGCGGCAGAGAGTACAGAGCCCATGTAAATGGTCGCTATAAAGGTTAATTTTGATCTATTTCAATCAACTCTAGTTTATAACTTGCTTGTTATTCGTCAAAGATATTTAAATGTTATGACATAATCGCTTATCAGCAATTCCAGTAGAGAAGAAAAATAATAAGATGTCAGTCAAAATACAAGTCGGACAGGTTACGCGAAGCGATCGCCTCCTTATTTATTCCTTAAAGTCAATGTTCCTTCTAGAAATACCAGCAGGGTAATAAAAATCTCTTTTTGAAACTACGAACTAGTTACCGTGTATTTTAAATACATTTCGCCGTGAGTGTGAATGATTTTATTCGATAGTAAGTTATTTAATTAAAAAAGGAAAAATAAGTTGATGAACGCAATCCGCTTCTGTCCCACTATGATCCCGGACAATTATTCTTGATGTTGATTTTTTATAACTACCGAAAACCTTGCAGTAAGTGAACTATTCGACATGATGATAGCACTCGGAATTTTGTTTAAATAGCCTTAACACGTAACCACCTGAGCAATTAGACAGCTTTAAAAAATCGTATATTTTTTTAAACAAAATACTAACCCTGAGTCGATAATGTACTCGTAGCAAAATCCTAGGCGTGTGTAAGTAAGTCAGTAGTCAGTAGTGTCAACCGACAAGCACGTTGAGCGACTGCAACAGTATTGATTGATGGTTGCGCGGCGCCGACACGGTATCGATACTCGATGCTTCGTGTAGGCACATAACTGTAGAAACTAGGGGGCTGGAAATAAACGCATTTCCATAGGCAATTATTTTATTTCATGTATTTCGTCACTAGACAATGTTGACATTGCAACAACATGCAATAACATTTTGCTGTAGTCGGTGTATAAGCTCAAGCCCGCAACTGCCATTGCGTCCTCAGGTTATTTTCTGTTAATTCTGCTACAATATTGAAACCTTTCCTCATTAAGTATTTGTAGTAGATTTTGCATAAATGTGAGCCAATCTTCTACACATTCCCAAAACCATTACGTCCGAATTAGTAGGCTGATCTACCAAAAAAATATTGCTCAATAGAGATCGTATTTTAAATAGATCAAATCCGATGTAGCCATGTCTTATTTGATGAATATTGAGAAGTAAGTGATGACTACTGCACTTTCTACTCTACAGTGTCTGCTTCAATGGAACACGTGAGCTATAGGAGTTAGGTATTTCACTCTTTTATCTTATAATGCAGCCTGATTCAAGTTCGTAATTTCTGCGCGTGTCTAACAGTAAGATAATGAGGGCATCACGAGGATGTTGGCGTTTTTCTCTCGCAATAATTACCAAGTTTTCGTCAGCCAACTCGTCGCAAACATCCGGCTTCTACGCATATCACCAACTGCGCACTCATATTTAATAACGGCTCTTCAAAATTCTTGCTATGATTAACTTCATAGCCAGTAACTGCCCCATTAGAGGACGAGGGAGATTCGAAAAAGGCCATCGATATAAGTAATAATGTGTATTTTTTTGGAACCGTGGTCGTGTAATGATACCCACACACGTAGTAAATTAAGTACGCTATTAGGTTCCAATATTATATTTCAAACTTGTGCAAACTAGTGTTTGTGCAATGGTACTTGAAAGTGTATGGCAGGATAAAGGATTATGTACAAGTTTTAGTAGCGCATTCTCTTGTAAGTCCGTAGTCCGTGGTAGCGTAATAGCTGCCAACAAGTATAAATGTTCTGCGATCGGTTTATCCCTAAAATCAGTGAGCCAATTGAGAGGTTATAAAGGAGTTTTGTGAAAGTATACCGGGTATCTCAAGACTGCTACCGAAAACGAAGCCGGGTGGTAGTTTTAGTGACTACAAACACAATGCAACTAAAAATTTTGCTTAGAAACGCGACAATTTTTTTTTATCATTTTTTAAAAATCGACATTTTTGGGTGGTAAATCCATAGTTTTTGCTAAAATAATAATTTTAACTCTTTTATACCTTAGAGTCTTTATAAATAAAAGGGTATATACTATTATTTTACGAAAAAATGTATTTACCACCCAAATATGACCATATAAAAAAATAACAAAAAAAAAATTGTCGCTTTTTTTTCCAACATTTTCTGTTGCATTGTGTCTGAAGTTGCTTAAACTACCACCCGGCTTCGTTTTCGGTAGCAGTCTTGATATACCCTGTATATTGAGATCTGTTAAATTTTCATGTTTGCGCACGTGGATAATTGAGGCCGAAACTGATGTATGAAATGTTGTGTTGAAATCAAGGATCTGAAAATTATGACATAATTTTGTAGACCAGTGAGAGTTGATGTTTCGCTGGAAATCTAGGGGGTTACTCTATACTTCGACACGAAGTTCGAATGTTCAGATGTTAAACTTCAACGTATTAGTTAACAGTTTTCCACTTCTAAAAATCAAATACTATATGCTCTATGGAACTTATCATTCACTTCAAAATGTCTAAGATACGATGTGCCATACAGGAGCCGATTATTTTGTAAAGTATTTTGGCATATTCACAGTTTTGCTTGCGTTGTTTAAATATTCGTCGTCGCGTCGAAGTACAGAGTAACCGCCCTGGGCTGTACTGTTCATTCGAGAGCGTTGCAGTCACTTTGTCATAATAGGTAATTTAAATTACCCATCACACAACGGCGTTTCGGAAGAAAGAAGGAAGTGTGATGATATTTTTTTTATACTTACACCACATAGTATGAATGCTCATATTCTATCTCTTCTGTACAATATCTTATTTAATCCTCTCACCCCTTTATATCTCAAAGAACGTTTTGTATTTCTTCATAAATCTCATTCTAACTCCTTGAGGTCATCGGAGAATCTGAAACTGAGAATGCCGTTGCACACTACAAATTTCACAGATAAGTCGTTTGTAGTCCAAGCTGTACGACTGTGGAACGAGTTACCCACTATAGTAAGGCAGGCTCAAACACTGGGATCGTTTAAAAAAATGGTGAAAGACTACTATCTCTCTCACTAAACCTACAGACCGAGAAGTATAGTTTCTACATATAGAAAATAAAACCTACAGGCAATTTATAGTATTTATAAGTGTTTATGCATAATTATAGTTGTATATGTGTATGTATGTGTGTATGTATGTATGTGTATATATATATATATATATATATATATATATATATATATATATATATATATATATATATATATATGTATATATATATAAATATATGTTATATATATAATATTAATTATAAATAATTCGTCTATAATTCTTATTTTACTGGAGCTTGTTTCCTTTATTTCCTAGACTGCCCCTCTCTTCTTCTCCTTATCTCGTATCCATCCAAAGGTTGTCTGTAAGAAATCGCCTAGAGCGATAAGACCGCCTTCTGTACTTTTTTATTGTATGTTATATGTTAATGTTATCCTCTTTATGTGCAGTTAAAAATAAATAAATAAATATAAAATAAATAGTAAGTGTTGAGATGTCGGCCGATAATGTCGGCAGTGGTTATCAATCGTTGATTGATTTAATATTATAATATTGCGCTCCGTCCAAACTTGTTATACAGTAAGTGATACCGGCGCACGTCGCTCTCGGGCGGTACTGCAAATACCGCTCATTTGCAGCCTTCGTGAGGTTAGCGTTAACCGGGTGAGGTATACTGGGCTGTCCTAAATGTACCATTATTTATTAATTCATTAAGCTTTTTATACATTAAGTTTTATAAAGGCGGACTTAATGCCTATGGCATTCTCTACCAGTCAACCTTTGGGTGATGCAGAGATTGTACAAAGTAGGTGTTAATAGTATAACGAAGTGCAAAAAATATATATATAATGAGAAAATACATATTTAAATAAATATATATTATATACTCGTAATAAACATAATAACAAAAAATACAAAATATTTTACGACCTCACAACAAATAAATGTTATTTTCTTACAAATATGTTTTTTTTGTTTCATTACAGTGTATGGCGAGACGAGCTTGCCGTTCGCCTGATGGTAAGCGATGCGACCGCTCATGAACAGTAGCAAAACCAAACAACAACTTCAATAACAAAGCAATGATATTCCTGATTCCACTGCGCTCGTCATCCTGAGACAAGATGTAAGTCTCAATATGTCCAGTAGTTACTCTGGCTACAATGTCCTTCAATCCGAAACACAACAGTGCATTTACACTGCTTTTTTGCCGGAAGAAATAGACATTGCGGTGGTACCTACCCACATGGCCTCTCACATTTGGAGATAGGTCTGGTGGTAGGCCACCAGTAAATCCACCAGTGATATCAACGCTGTGACCTCTTGATCCATAGTCAGTGCTTAAGCTGCACCGCAAAGGTTGTCGGATTTAAACCTTAATTAATAGATTACATTGCGTCGGCATCTGTATCCACGTGGCAGAACACGCTTGTGCGATAAACTTTGTTTATACACGTACGAGTATTGCAAATAATATGGAAGCAGTGGCACTTATACAGCGTGAAGTGTATAGTTGAGCATGCTTTGAGTTATTCCTATACCATCGTAGCTACGGCGATGCAACTCACTCACTAGACACCGCTCGCTGTCAGCCCAGTTATAGTGTGTCGAGCAAGTGTATCGGTTTCGAGTTCAGCTTCATGTTCCTTGTACTTTCGGGTAGTCATATAGAAGAGATAAATTGTCTCCTCCCAGCGGTACACACAAATATTTCGTCAAGGTTGGAAAAGACAGGCATCATTAGGGCTCTTAGTATAAATGAATTTTCTTGTAGACGTCGAGTCTGATCATTCATAATTTAGGCAAGATCGGCTACCGTGTGTTTCTATAACCAAGATGGCGTAATTTTGGGTACATTATTTTTTCATCCAACGGCACTTTAAAATGAGGCAGAGGTAAAATTGCATGTAAATTCAAATATTCCGTGAAAAAAATATTAAACCACAAATTGTACAACTCGTAAGCTGCTTGAAAATGTATTCCGAATATTCTAGTTAATGTTCATAACAATAATGCCAATATTTCAACTGATAACTATATTTTCGACATCAATTGATATTTTCAACCGCGTTTAGCATAATGAAATATTTCCAGAGTTTTCCAGATTTATATGTGACGTGGGTGACCCCTTTTATCAGAGTGCTCGACATTATTTGATTTTTAAATAATCTCCGCGAGCCTGTGTTCAAAACAACGGCGCATAATATATGCCAAGTTATTGCTACGTCCCTCGACATGATAACTTGTAGCGAGCAATATATTCCCCATTAATGAATCAATTTACTTATCAATTTATTTCTTACGTTGGCGATAATAATTAATTAACTGGCGATATATATAGGTTATCGCAAATCACGATAATTTCACATTTCTTCCTCTCTCCGAGACTGTGACGTGTGCATTTGCTTAGATATCTGAGTCAGAAAATAACGGTAAAGTACCTATTTAGAAAATATGTATACTTATTTTTCATTTCCACCTCATGCGGCAGCCACTCCGGTTTCCCTTTAAAAAGCCAAACCAGAAATCGACTAATATTCCTTGTAAAACAACAACTATTGTAGTCGTTGATATTTTCGTTTATAAACCTACTATAATGACTGTATTAAATTCTAGTCAGAAGCTCACAATGGCCATTTTTCTTTTTATTTTACAAAAAATACCAGCCCTTTCTAGGTACTGCATTTCATCTTTCACAAGCATAATACTGGCAAATAGTCAGTTGTGGTAAAAGGGTCTTCCCGGCCTGTCACGCGCACTCAGCCGCCAGCACAGGCTTGTTAAGTTAGTTGCAAAACACGCGTATGGCTGCGGCACCGCGCATCTTTGGCCCCGGCGCAGCCCGGCGCGGCCCCGCCTGATAACCGCGTATCGGCACGAGGCAATCTAATGGCTGACATCACACAAAAAACTTATATTTTAATCAGTTTGTTGAATTCAATCGAAGAAGATATGCCAGTGTATGCGGTAGGCGTCATATACAACAATTTGTTTGTTTTATTTGATAGTATGTGGGACATTTTCTGACCAAGAAATCACCATTTGTAGAAAATAATCTCTTTGCGGAATGGCGGATTTTTCAATAAAAGATATTGTGCTTGAATTTTCTTAGCTGTTTCTTAATAAATTTCAACAATTTCTAACACCTTATTATTATAGTGGGTACTATACTATTTTCACAAAACATAAATGTTCACATGAAAACCATAAGGTACTTCGATTGAATCCGTTTGTTTTACGTAACAAGTTGCACAAGACTTCCTCCTTGCGAGCCGCGAGACTACACAGAATCAGTCCCATGTGAATTGAGTCGCAGTCTCCGTGATTTGCTGTTTGTTCGAAGTAATTCAATCGTGAACGGTAAAGTTTCAAATATCGAGGGATGACGCAAAGGCGGCATGTCCCCGCCACGGACAAATCACATTATTATTTCTGAATTCAATTCGTTTATTGCTTCATGGCGTCATTAATTATTAACTGCAAATTAAATCACATTTTATTACGTTCTTGAAATGCAATTTGGAAAATGAAAATATTATAGCGATTTTTATTAGTAGAACGTATTCAAAAAAAACTAAACATGAAAACGAAGAAATTATAAAGCCAAAAAAACTAAGATCAATTCCAGTTTCGATTATTTGTGATGTAATAATAGTCATTAATTCGGGTGCAAAGTATTAAATATTATTTTAGCATAGAGGTCGAGGACAACAGTTTTATCAGCCCAAATTTTGAGGTACTGGCGGTAGCAAGGCGAGGGTTTTCCTCCATAAACGTATGGAAGCCATAGAGTGAGTGTACAGCTAAACTATGGCTGGGATATCACAAAAACTACTGTGTTATTTGATAACTTGGATGTCAGTTACGTTGAGGTAGTAAGTGAAAAAACTTGTTTTAGCTTTTCTCCCAATAATTTTAATGTTTCCTCAAAACTTTAAGTCGGTCATTATAATCGTTAGCGTAGAATTTTTGTTTCAACTTTTTTCCGTTCGTATCCTCTCCCAATTTGATGAGCCGGCAACATTTATATGATTTAAGTATTATGGATGTTCAAGGGTGGGAGTGATCGCTTACCATCAGGTGACCTATTTGGACATATGAAATAAACAAAAATATTTCCAAAAGTGCTAGAATAAGTCATAAATAGATAATATTATGATTTAAATTATTGCTGGTCTTTATATCTATCAGTTTGTCTCATCGTCATTCAAAGGCTCATTCGAGTGTGCGGCAATATTTTCCAGTACCTACATTGTTTATATTTCGATTTGCTAGTGGAGCTCCCAAAGTTGTTGTTTATTGATATAATGCTTTTAAAAAGAGTTTTTATAGTGTAAACATTAACAGAGCGCTTGATGTAGCGCCTGTGATGTAGCGACCACGGCACTCTGAAGCCTCCTTTTTTCCAACTTAGCGCGGATAACACATTCGATACAAAAGAAAATTGTAATATTTGCCCTATTTCAGTTCGTTATGTTGTTGATACTAGTAAACACAGGTTACAAACTGATTATTTCTTCATTTTATCTTTTTGCTGTAATCAAAAACAATGACATAACAATGTTTTAATGTTACTGTAGGTATACCTAATTCAGATTACAACGTGATTTAGATTATTATTTTTACTCTAAATTTCCAAGACTTGACACGTCAAGAAATACATATTACAGATTTCATACTGTGATGTTCAAAAAATCGCAGTAAAATCCGAAAAATAATTTCCATTGTATAACCACACCTGTGTAAACATAATAACATTATTAAACATTCGGCGTTTAAGGTTTAACATTTTACGTCTCAGGATGGCGAGCTCAGTGCTTTGTAATTCATGGCGTTGCTTGATTTCACTACTGTCAATGAGCGGTCATATCGCTTACCATCAGGCAAATGATAAGCTCGTCTCGCCATTCATAGCTAAAAAAAATACGTCAAAAATACTTGCTTCATAGTAATTTACCGTTAGGCGGGCAAGATAATGGGGAGGTAGAGCGCATAATTTCTCAAATTTATTGCCTTCACATTTGTATCAATTGCTTTCCCAAAAAGTGAGGGCTATTCTCGCCATCTATTGCTGCACACCCAATTGTAGCAATTGGCCCGTAAATTATTCAAAGCTTAACTCTCCGTAAAACGCCATCTGTCTAAATATGTATGAACTTGATGAACTTGATGGTTACATTGTGTTTTGCAGGGCTGTGCGGCGGCGTGCACACGGGCGTGGCGCGCCGCATCCGCCGCGAGGTGGCGCTGCACGGCGCAGACCCCAACGTCAACAAGCTGGTGTGCATCGGCGACAAGTCCCGCGTCATGCTGCGCCGCAGCTTCCCGCTCTGCATGCTCATCAACGTTAAGGATGTATGTTTGATCAATTTTAATATATTTGGTGGTAGAGTCAGGAGCGTCATTCATCCGTGGTCGAATCTCGTATAGACAAGCAACGTCGTTATCCATGTCTATTAGTTTTTATCGGTATTTTCGATTGCTCCAATTATGAAAATAATTACAATGTAAATTTGACCTACAATTTTATTGTCCTTTCCTACTCGTGAAATTTTATGGAGACACAACCTGGAAAGCAAATAGAAGGACTGAAAATATATTTTTATTGCATAGGTTCCGCAAAAGAACAAACAAATTGATGATTGAATTGATCACTGACGCCCATGACCATTCACAACGCTTAGATCATAAATATGTTGCTAGCCCATCTAACGGAAAGGGGGGTGGGAAGGTAAAAGGATGGGAAGAGCCAAGGTAAAGTCAGATAAGGTATTGGGCATCCGGCAATCTCCATCACCGCATGAAACCCGACAGCTTAGCTATCGCTTCACATCGATTTCCTATGTAGCAGTGGTACCGTCCAAACGAGCCTGCGCATTTATACTGAGCTATGCCTGACATCAGCGTGGCTCTACAACTTCCAAATTCTATTTATTATACTATATCCATTTCCCTACGGGTTTTATTCTTTGGGATTTGTTTGCTTGTTTTTTCATTGTAAATCTTTATAAAGTAAAATTCTACTACTACCACTTATATAGTCAAATATAATATGGAATCTTTCAGAAACTTTTCACAAAATAAAACAAAAATATGGAACGTCAACCAACCTCACGTTATTAGGCGTCAGTATTTGGCAGTAAGAGGTGTTTAGCCACGCATATTATTATCAAACAATCCGCCACAGATCGGTCGGATAGCGCCGACGTTCAGCGACGCGGCGGACATCGCGGCCGCCATCGCCGAGTCCGGGTTCCTGTACGACCTGGGCGAGATCTACTACAACAAGTACTTCTCGCCGATCAAGTACGAGCTCAGCGTCATCCCCTTCTTCAACAAGGAGCGCATTGAGGTGCGAGTGCTGACACTGACTGAAATAGCATTGCAATTTAATAAACTGTTTGTAGAGTGCGTGAATTTGGTAATTCGACATTTTTATATTTCTATAAAATATATATTCTATAAAATATTATGTTTCTGTAAAAAATATTTGATATTTCTATTTATTTTATAAAATTACTTTCATTAAATTTAATTTAGACAAAATCCAAAAAACTTTAAATATAAAAATGTCTTGATCAAAAATTGACATACCCTATCTAGCTTTCCTATTGTGGACAAAGCTTTTAAGTCACTTTCCCTTGATTCAAAAGAAAATCCTAAATTGTACGTAACGTTTTTTTCCCATGGCATCGAGAGATTACATTTTACAAAGGTAACATTTCAAAATCTAGTATGTAAAGCGAATCAAAAACAAAATCTATCGCTACTGTGAATAATAAATAAAGCTTTTCTATTAGTTAGTCGACAAGTTGAAAAAGGTACAAAATAGAGATACTGCTCTTAAAATTATGTGCGATAGCTCATTGGATCCGGAATGACGTCTAGAAAAATGTGCCAAAAGCGTGTATTAGCACATAAAAAATTGCAAAAGTTATAAACAATTAAAGATGAAAAAAAATGGCATTTCGTTTTTTGCCAATATTTAATAAACTATTAATATATAAGAAACTTCAAAAAAAGATTCTGAATGAAGAGGAAATTTCTAATAAAAAACTCCTAACTCCTGGAACTCTATCTTCACTATTTATAATTTTAATTTAACGCTGAAAATAGGTCTGCGCGTGACATTTTTAGGATGCGCGCGTGGCGTCAAAAGCGAGTACCGGACATTAATTAATTTATTTCAGGTATTGAATATATATTCTTTTAATTTGAAAAAAATATGGTGTGTTCTGAACACTATAATTAATTTATTCCCGTTGGAAATTTTACTTCAAGTTAATTTTTCAACAAGTTAAACAACTGTTAACTAACGAAATTTTCTCGAACTACCGTCTTAATTGTAAGTGAAAAAAAAAAAATTAAATAATGGTCGTAAAAAATTTCGCTTCGTAGAGCCTTTCTTACATACATATTTAACAAAATCGTGCAATAATAGTTAAAAAAAATAGTTTAAAAAAGGCTCTACGAAGCGAAATTTTTTAAGACCATTATTTAAACATTTTTTTTCACTTACTATTAAGACGGTAGTTCGAGAAAATTTCGTTAGTTAACAATTGTTTAACTTGTTGGAAAATTAACTTTAAGTAAAATTTCCAACGGAAATAAATTAATTATAGTGTTCAGAACACACCATAATTTTTTCAAATTAAAAAAAAATATATTCAATACCTGAAATAAATTAATTATATAATGTCCGGTACTCGCTTTTGACGCCACGCGCGCATCCTAAAAATGTCACGCGCAGACCTATTTTCAGCGTTAAATTAAAATTATAAATAGTGGAGATAGAGTTCCGGGAGTTAGGAGTTTTTTATTAGAAATTTTCTCCACTTTCAGAATCTTTTTTTGAAGTTTCTTAAATATTAATAGTTTATTAAATATTGGCAAAAAACGAAATGCCATTTTTTTTTTCATCTTTAATTGTTTATAACTTTTGCAATTTTTTATGTGCTAATACACGCTTTTGGCACATTTTTCTAGACGTCATTCCGGATCCAATGAGCTATCGCACATAATTTTAAGAGCAGTATCTCTATTTTGTACCATTTTCAACTTGTCGACTAGACTAAGTGTATGATACCATGGAAAATGCTTAGAGCGAATCTATAGTCAAATTGCGACACAGTAATGTGCAGTTGGTAATAGATTATAATATTCTTATAGCCATTTATAATATTCTTATTAATCGGTTTTCACATAAAGCTCTTCAATATAATTATAAAATTAGGTGTTAATTTATCTGGGCTGGTTTTCTTTATATTTGACTAGCGGCCCGGCCCAGCTTCGCCTGGGTACAAATAGATTTCTGTACAATAATATGTACGTATTATACATATAAACCTTCCTCTTGAATCACTCTATCTATTAAAAAAAACCGCATCAAAATCCGTTGCGTAGTTTTAAAGATTTAAGCATACAAATGGACATAGGGACAGAGAAAGCGACTTTGTTTTATACAATGTAGTGATAGTCTACTACCATAAGACACTCGTCTAAATTAGAAATTCTTTGCGAAATGTTTGCGTGCCTATATTGACCCGTTCTTTTAGGACTTTTAGTTTATGGGTATAAACTAAAATCCGGGTGGATTGTGGGGTAACATGCTGTTCCATTGCAGACAGCGCCAAACATAAACGCATTCGACGACGTGGATCACGACCAGCTGGAGAGCTATGTGGAGTTCACGATGGCGGCGCTCATCTACTTCGCGCTGAAGGAGAACTCCACGTCGGAGCTGTCGGCGCGAATGACGGCCATGGACAACGCCACCAAGAACGCTGACGACATGATCCGCGACCTCACGCTGCTGTACAACCGCACGCGGCAGGCCGTCATCACCCGAGAACTCGTCGAGATCATCTCTGGGGCCTCCGCGCTCAGGAACTAACACCCGCTGCGATTCACTTTGATTCGTCTACTGAGTATGTCACACCTAATATCAAATATGTACTTGTGTTCGATTGTAAGTTTACAAACGCCTGTAAATCAACGTGGAACCATTCATTTGATTATTAACAGCTAATTTGCCGAGACGAATAGCCTATTTGTCTTCCTTACCAATTGTTTTAAATCAAAAAGACAAGGTTAGGAACCCAGTATATTACGCTCGTTTATTCAGGTCTATTTGTGTGATTCAAGGTGCCTGTGGATATAATCATGTCGATGAACTATTTCTATTGAGCATGCCAATGTAAGCACAGTTGCTGTATTATTACTATCAGGTAGAACAAAATTTATTTATTAACATATAAGACACTTAGAACTCCATTAACAAAATGTGGAGAGTGTTGGAGTATGTTTGTCCAACAAATAAAATTAATACAGGACAGACGTCGATGTAGTCACGCCAAGGAAATAAAAACCCTTGCTATGTCAATACAATGTTATTTGGATTTGAAAACAATAGTACGTCATTTTTACGCAGCACTTAAATTTAAATAACTTCAATTTGTAACACGACATAAATACAAATCCTGCCGAATTACTGGCAGGGGCGAATATATTAGCTGATGGCAAGCGTTATGGCAACCAAAGTGGTTAGTATTTCCCTGGCGAGGCGGCACTGAGCGCATCTGTTCAGGACTCGTGGCTACGTCACTCCACGACGGGTGGGTGTCAGTGTGACTCCTTCAGGTAGCTGTCGTACGTGCTCTGGTCCATCAGCTTCTGCAACTCCTCGGGCTTGGACAGCTTCACTCGGAACAACCAGCCCTCCTCGTAACACGACTTGTTAATCAGCGACGGGGTCGATTCTAACGTTGTGTTCTTTTCAGTCACCTGTCAATGAAAGAAAATTAATGGTTTATGGGTGATACATTGCTGGGAAACCGGTCATAGTGTTTCAAAAGGCTCACCATAAGGTTTCAGTCTCTACGTATTAGATTTCGACAAGACCCTTTCAATTTTGTAGGTACTGCATTTGCCCTCAGATGCATGCATTTTAATCACTGTGTCATACGATAAATATATTTTAGAGAGGATTTTATTTTATCGATTGAAAACAAATTTCAGAAATAAGACCGATTGTATACTTGCCATAACAGGTTACTTTGATTCAACGTCTTGGCAATGTGGTTGGTAATGAGGTAATGTTTAGTTGCTAACCGTGCCGGAGACTGGTGTGTAGACCTCGCTGGCCGCCTTGACGCTCTCGAGCGCGCCGCTCTCGTCGCCCGCCGCCAGCTCCCTGCCCACGTCCGGCAGCTGCACGAACACCACCTCGCCCAGCGCGTCCTGCGTACAACACTCACTTAGATAGAAGTATGGTCTGAATACTGATTCAGGCCCTACTCCACCACTTAACATCAACTTAATTATAATTTAAAGGGCCAATGTGAACAATTTCTGAATTTATAATATGGTTAATGTCCTACCATACTTCAAAAATGTTTCCTCACGTTTACTATTTTTACAGATCATGATATTATTATGATTAAAAACGATGTTGTCATCATTTGTAATTATTTTTACATTTGTAAAACGTATTCAGGGCTCTAGTAGCTTTATTTCTGTAACTTAATTATTCAAGATGAAATAAACTTGAATATAAATCTGATTAATATTATCACTACCATTTTATTTTTTGAAAATATAAGAGAGCAAGCAGAGGGTTCGGTTAATTAACTAGGGTATATTATGAGTTCAACAATTCGCAATTTTTTATTTCATAAAAAAATGCATTACGCAATCCAAAAATACCAAGCGGACTTGAAATCATTATTGATGTAATTACACGTCCTATAATGAATTTGTATTAAGTTCAATGAATTTTTGATAGATTTTTTTTCAATCGTAATCTTTTAACACGTTCACTGCGGATCACGTACAACCGGCCCGCCGCTCTACCAAACCAGTGTGCGGTCAGAAAAAATAGGTACGTTTTGGTGGTGCGGAATCGTTTTCCCTGTGCAATAGTGTCGGGTCAAATAGGCCTGCCGCGCATATTATGAAAGTCAAGTGCGGGCCTTTTTGGACTACTACCGCACCAGCTAAAAGTCACTGGTTTCTTTACCGCAGTGAACGTGCTAAGCTGTCCTTGCGCGCAGGCGCATCACCCGCTTTCCAGGTGAGCAAGCTTGCGGATATTGCGACTGGGCCGTATCTCTCTCAAATCCACAGAATATCTACTAAAACTTCTCGGTGATCGTCACGCGTCATATGGGTGGCACCGGTTAACCACTATAGATTTATCCACAATCACTGTTTTGTGAAATAGAATATTTTACAGCTCAGGATAATACCCTTACAGGGACGAGCGCGGGGTCGCATTTATCTATCCCCAATAATTAAACCCACTACCATAATGAAGTAGTCGAAACAAAAAATAAAACTATTCATTTCATTAGTTTTAAATGTAGCGAAATTAAGAATATTTACACGGTTCTGAAGTAGTGTTTGGCTTGTAATTGTTGATAACGATACTGATAGTTTCAAGTTTGGTACACTAATTAGTAAATGGCAGTGAATGTACTGTTAAGGACAGTTTAGGAGGCGCAGCGCTTATCTCCACACGCCATGATAAATACGAGATGCAACTCAGTAGTCACTACACTCAGTTACCTTTGTCAACTAGATAACAAATTGGTCATTTTTTAGGTTAAAAAATATAATTACATGGCAATACTAGACTCCCTTTAAAAAGCCCTCCACTTGTGTCGTGAGTGTAAGAAACTAAAAGAGACATTAAGACCTCTCGAATACCCAGTCTCGACAGAAATACCTGTAGAGCACACAAACATTTATTTTGGTGCGGGGATCGAACCCGCGGCCTCCCGTTTCACAGACGGCGCGGCGTCAAACCAACTACGCCACGGAGGCTGTCTAAATTGCGATTTAAATGTAATATATTATATTCAGTATATAAGGCGAAATTTGGGTGTCCTGGCACCTTTGTCTACCTTTCTGGGAAAAAGGCATGAGTGTACATATGTATATTATATTCATTTAGTCTATAGGTAATTTCAATGACAAAATACCTGTGCATAACTTGATATTCCTACGGTG
Source organism: Hyles euphorbiae (assembly GCA_023078785.2). Taxonomy (NCBI): domain Eukaryota; kingdom Metazoa; phylum Arthropoda; class Insecta; order Lepidoptera; family Sphingidae; genus Hyles; species Hyles euphorbiae. The sequence goes on along the minus strand of CM041058.1, from coordinate 942,081 downwards.
CCGATGTTGTTGTCCACCGCTACCCACTCGTGTTTCTTCGTGTAGTATCGAGCTGGAAACAAAATAAATATTCCTATTATATTATTGTGATCGAAAGATAATAACAAGTAATGTTAATGTAAGCATTAGTCAAATCGCACAAACTCGCCAAAGCAAAAACCATGAGAAGCTTTAAAAAGTCGCTGTAGCTTTTATTTCGTCATAGCGTGTTAGATTAAGTTAAGAGGTAATATTGTTCTTCAAACTGTATAATTTTAAGATGAAGTTAGGTTTTACTGGTGGTAGGCTTCTCAGAGGCCACCTGAATAGGTACCACCATAATGGCGATCTATTATATTTCTATTTCTCTTGCTAAACAGCAGTGTAGACAAACTGTTGTGTTCCGGTTTTATCCACATTGTATCCAGAATAACTACATATTGAGACTTAACATTTTATATCACAGGATGGTGAGCGCAGTGGAATGCCAAGTATCGCTACTGTCGATGAGCGGTCGTACTGCTTACCATCACGTGAATGGCATGCTAGTTACGCCAACCAAAGTAAAAACAAAATATTAAAAAAAAAAGTATAATTTCACACCAGATGAGCATTCGCTATGAAATATCCTCTTGAAATACAAAAAAGACAATTATTACATTAAATGGTTAATTATTAATAAATTATTATTAATAATTAACTGTATTCTGTATCAGCCCATATACGTCCCACTGCAGGGCACGGGCCTCCTCTACAATCGACAGTACGATTGAGAGTGGTTAGGCCATATAGTCCACCATGCTGGCCTAGTGCGGGTTGGCGGACTTACATACCATAGATTTTTTTATAAATCGCTATGGTATGCAGGTTTCATCACGATGTTTTCCTTCACCGTTTTAGTGCGTGGTGATTGACTATCAATACACACATGACTCCGAAAAGTCAGAGGTGTGCCCTGGGATTCGAACCCGCGACCACCGTGAACATGTTGGCAGTCACGTCTAGTCCGTTTACCAACAGGCCACCACGCACTGTATTAATATAATTAACTATTTAATGTAATAATTGTAAATCAAGGGTAGTTAAATTATAAAGGTAGTTAAAAATTCACTGAGCGGATGACTAATTCCTCAGTTCGCAACGTGACCACAAAGATTGTAAATCAATAGAAACTTCAAGAAGATAAAAAAAATATTATAAAATTTGTAAAACGATAGTTTTATTTCAATGTGTAACATTCACGTAAATCGAATCCCATCAAAAACATCCTGTAAAAAAATTCCAAGTCTCGCAGCTCAGGTTTTCTACCGCAAAAAGTTGTGAGATGTATGTAATACCAAGTCGATTAATAATTTATTTAGTCCTTGCTTATGGGACCTTCTGTATAAAGTTATTACGTAAATTATTATCATATTATAAAATATTAAAAATTCTTTACGTTTTAAATAAATAGATCTGCTGAAATTACGATATATTTTTTTAATATCACCAATTACAGTTACGTTTATTAACGTTGCGTAACTTCAACTGTTTGAACTTAATGAAAGAAACAGACTCTCACAACAAATTCCCGCTTTTACAATTTTTTCACTACTGCTCCGCTGCTATTAGTCATAACATGATGTTATTTAACCTATTGCTTTTCTTGATAGTAACTTATCGAGCACCTTGGTGTAATTCTAATCTACCACTGGTAACTGAAGATATTTTTGGAAAAATTGTCTTTTTGAACTACTTGTTCTTGAGATGTACGCATTCAAACAAACAAACTCTGCAGCTTTATTTATTAATATACGCGTACATTATGTGCTGTTATGTTATTGAGTATTCAGTCGCCCTATTGATGTCGCTGCGGAAATAAAGATATAAAAATTCTAATAGTGACCAAGCTGGTTTAATCGACCCACGGATAAAAATTCCGATAACTTGATACGAACTTTACTCGTTTCGCAAGACAAAACGGAGGGATGCTGTGCTCTATCGTGAGATAATTGTTACAAGGCGACGTTGCGTAATGCAGTACAGATACACGCACTCCACTCGTACCGATTATAAGATAACACACATTTGTACATTACTGATAATATAATAATTGTGACCACCGAATCTGGAGGATAAAATTGTAATAAACATAAATTATGCAATGTTACCTCTTTATCTTTTCGTACCTACATAACCGTAAAACGACTTCTTATATGCAACTTATGCAACTTTATATACTTATTACAACTAAATGGAAGTGGTTCACATTGTTTTGACCGGCCCCTAGGATGGCGTTATTTATTTGATTTGATTTTCGATTAGCTTACTGGTGGTAGGTCTCTCATATGTGAGAGGCCGTTTGGGTTGTTTGGTTTTGATACTGTTAATGAGCGGCCGTATCGCTTACCATTAGGCGAACAGCATGCTATTCTCGCCAGTTATTGAAAAAACAAAAATTTAATGTTCAGGAACTTGCATCTATAAATTAAGGTTGACGCATCTGTGATTTTCTAATACTTCATGATACTTTCTACCTTATTTACGATATGCAGACGATACAGATTGCCACTCAACCATCAATACAGGGTATAATTAAATGGCCGCTGATATATTTTATAGCCTATAAATGATGAAGCTACAAGTTACTATAAATATGTACAAATTACTTGCACTAGTAAAGCTAAAATCTGGTAATTAATATTATTTATTTTTAATCCCCTTTCATTACGTCCCAAGACCTCTTAGCAATAGAATAGTTCATTCAAGAAACTAGGTCAAATTTTAAACCGATCCAAATCGTTTGCCCCACAGAACAGTTGAATATTAGAAAGGCATTAGCCGTCAAATTGTATGAAAACCAGCGTCGTCGTTTTCGAAACACAAAACCTCTACAAATTCAATATAGAAAGCTTGCGATAGTCGATTTAAAGTATCGATAAAATTATGGAAATATGTTTTTGTTACAAGACCGGAATTTATTTTATCGATATGCTTAATCGTTTTTTCTTGATACAGTAATTTAATTAGTATGATGTTGATAGACGAAAAATAAATGAGACGACAAAATCTAATATTGAAGGTTAATTTTAATTTGTATACTATTTTACTAATGTATATGTACAGGATTTTCAAGATTTTCAGCTGTGTGTGAAATATTAACATTTTTATTATTGGAAAAGCACATATATGCAATGATTACAATAAAATTATGATTTTTTTACGTCAATAGCTTCAGTGGTTTTTATTTTTCATACAATAATACATTATTTCACCCTCATGATACAGTTTTTCTATAAGCGTTGCCCGTAATTATTTTTGGTTTGTATATTACTTATGAGACAGATTTTTAATGGTCTTTTGTTTCACACATATGAATACTTAGAACAAATCGTACCTGTTGCCTTTATCGACTCGCTCTCGGAAACCTACAAATGAATGAATTAATATTATAAAGTATATTCAGACACAAATATATGTTGTTCTCAAGTTGGCGGAGTGATGACAATAGAACATAAGGATAGGTCGTCAACGTTGTCAAACGTTACGAGTACTACAATTTAACATTTCTAAAGGATTTAATTTAATTTTCTTTGTTTAATGCCATATGAAAACTGATTTACGAGTATACGAAATCTATAACTACATCGATATAGTTACTATGTACATGACTACAACACTGCGTGACATGTGACAAAATTCGAAGTTGACATAACAAAAATGAGCCGTATGCATTGTGTAGGAAATTGGCATTCGTGTGCATTGTATGTACACGTAAACAGCAATGTATATTTTTGATATATCGTCTATTAAATCATCGAATTCTTCAAAATGTCTTAATTACAAACCGCAATTTTTGGAAATAAAGGTGAAAATCAAGAAAATCGGTTTTAATAGTGGTATTGAATTCTTCCTCTATTGATATTCGACGCTTTAGTATGGGAAGTGCGAGATAAAATAGCACAAATCTGGGGTTTTACTCTATTTTCCCGGAGCTCCACACTCCACGGCATTTCGACAACGACTGATCTGACAGATCATCCGTTCCGCGGCAGTGATGCTTTTTATGCACCATCTTGCGACGCGTCAAATGCTTGTATTTCCCTTCTAACCATATTCATCTGTTCTGTGGTTTGCCCTATTCCCAGAGTTACTTTCGCAGTTATCATTTTAATAACGATTAAATATTTATACTCTCCTAAGTTCTACAAACATAAATAAATAATTGCACAATTAGACGTTCATTCGCAAGCTGCTAATAAACCGAGTGTAAGATCAATAGCAGTTAGCACTTTCGCACAGAAATAAATAACAAAATTCCGTCGGGAATAGATGCCAAATACCCATAAATATTTTGTTCACTACAAAGAATACAGTATTTGGACATTTTCTTATTTGGTGTTTTTTTTCTGCTTTGCTTGGACATCTGGTATTTAATATTTTGAATGACTAAGCAATCGTAATGTAGATAAATGTTATTCATTGTCCCATCCTCTAACATTGTTTAGAAAATACTGATAATAATGAAAGATTATTTTTTCATTATCGAATAGAAAGGGGTCTATAATACGAGGATTGAACAACACCATCCATACCCGTACACAAATCCACAGCATGTTATGAATACCAGTTGCATTTGGCAACACGGGGCAGTGAGTAATTCATGATTCGCGAGGATCCTAACTAACACGCGACAATAACACGTCACTTTCCTATAAGGAACCCACTCTGCATATCTATATTATACAACTTGCATGTAGTATTAAGATTACTTTTGGCATCTGTGGAGTAGAGCGCTGGTCGGCAGCAGGCAGGCGCCACGCTGCTCCTGGTGAGACGCGACGCCGCGCGGAACAAACTGCTCATCGACATGATTACTGAAACATAACATACATTACTATCAATAACACCTACAACTGTGTAGTGTACACACCTACAACACGGTGTGATGCTAAAGTCCAAACATTCAAAAAACGCTTACTGACGATTCTTCGATAGATATTCCTATGCCCTACACTCGACAGTAAGACATTAGTTCTATAAACGTTTCTATAACTTACACTAAATCCGCTGCAGGTTATGATTCGGTATAAGTCCTATCTCATTATGTAAGTGCCGAACCCACAAATTACAGTAGAAATTCGACTGCTAAGCATTAATAAATATTTGCAGTGGACATTGGAATACTTCATTTACTAATGGCCGAAGCAGTTTGTTCGCTAGACTTCGATATCAACCGGTCATATTACTATCACATTTTATTGTGTTTAAATAAATATTAAATACCTACTATATTTTGTCACGATAATGGCTTGGTAACGCAAAAAAAATCTACCTATTCTGTTTATCAAGAGGTTACTGACCATTCTATTTTATAGGTAAGAATTACAACGTTTAACTATACAACATATTCATAAATTACATCGCTACAAATACTGAATGAACGGCGTGATAGACTACTGTTAAGTGCAAGTTAGTTGTCAGGACACTTACCTGAAGAAATGAGTGAGGGTGCGGTGTGGCGTGTGGTGCGGGAGTACTTGGAGTCTCCGCCGGCGGAGGCGTAGTGTCGCCGGATCCACTCCGAATAAAATTATCTCGTCTTAATCATTGCCCGAACTCAGGGATAAATAGTGGGCCTAAATAGTAAAAGCATCGAGAGCTTATTGTTTTTATGAAGGTATTGAAGTAATTTTTTTTTTCTGAAATATTATGTATGATTCGGATACCTTCCCTTTGTAATTATTGTTGCATTTTACACTCACATTTAAAAATTTAATTAATAAAGTTAAATTCATTAAAAATCCTAAACCTCAATGAATGCTTGGACTCAAAACCCAGAAAAACAGAAGAAAATAATTAAATACCAGATATTCAAGATATTCAAGAATTATTAAGATTAACTACTAAGCCCGACAATTAAATAATTTGAAGTTGCAATGGACACAGCAAATAATACAAAAAGTGATGGCTAATAGAGCTAAAATATTCGTAAGACGCAAAGTACAATGTCGGACACGTATACACAAGGCTTGCAGATGATGCAATAAAGCCTGCTGGAAATTGCTGGTAGATTCTAACGGGTCGCTGAGAAACTCCTTATGCGAGCCCTAAAAGCTATGGACATTCTTTGATTACAGTGATAATACGAGTATCCAGTATATCATTTTATGTATTTTAGGCTAGAAGTTATATACCAACATTTATTTGGCCGTTATATAATGGAAAATTAAATTAATTTATACGTGTGTTTTAGGCACTAATGGACCTCGGTGCCCACCGCAGATTCCCGAGTCCGAGCGAGTGTCGCTTACCCTCATTATCGAAGTGCAGCGCGACCTTTGCCCCCGATGTTATTATTCGGCGCTTGTTGTGACACTGTGTGTGCGCGTGCTCCCTAACACACCCGTCGCTAACTAACTTCATAGTAACCCACTATTACTCAGATCTCTTCACATTTCATAATAGCTAAAGTTTTCTCCGGATTTTTATGATAAAGGGGCACCTGAGGGTACGTGATCAAAACCGCCCATCGGCAATGCCATAGGGATAGCCATGCGTTGATGGCCTTTAAAGGTAGCCATACACGCTAGGGTATATGACTAGCTTTAAAGGCCAACAACTTAAGAGGTTACTAAAGAGGTTTGCCTGTACAGTCACACCTTTCAGGTAATCTTTAGTTCAGTAGAAGACATACATGTATGATGTAGAGGTAAACCTGTACAAATTCTCAGTTGAAGACAAGGCGCCGGCAGCGGCGAGCGCTAATTTTAACGCTGTTGCGCTAGTAGATGTATTGTTACTTTTAATGGAAAGAAGTACGACCTTCACATACGCACAATTTTGCCTGTACCTATAGTTAAACTGCACTGGTGTACCCAAGTGAAAAATAATATAATTTTGGCTGGCTGAGCTGTCGTTAGAATTTACTCAGTTGTGCATCACACGCCCCCGTTTACCTGTAAAATTTAACTGTACTGTCAGACCTATCGAGTATACCCGACGTGTATCGTTAGCATAAGGTGGGATACGCTATTATTTTGAAGGTTGCCAGGTCGTACCTGTCTGCAAAAATTATGAAAACCACAACCATACCACAACCATTTTATTCTACTTAATAAATGATCACTTGGCAATAACCAGCTGCAGCTAATGAAACAATGCTATACAACCATCTGTGGTTTTAGCACTGAGAGCCGTGAGCGCGGGATTCTTGAATTATAAAGCTACGCACGCTTTAAAAATAGACATTTTGTTATATTTCTTTAGTATATAATTTCCAATAATGTTTTGAAATCAATATATATATTTGTGATAAAGATGACTCAACTGTGCCTGGCACTTGCAACTAAATGGAACCGATTATTTCCAGTAGCTTTGGTTTTATTGCGGGAAGACACACATTTAATGAGCTGTTTAATTAATAATTATATTTTAAAATACGGATAACATATATGAATACCACTTAGTTACAAAGTAAAACCGCAATAACTATATGATATAGGTATTTAACTTAATTACTTTTCAATGTTATGCAATTATCTTTAACCAATCTCAGTTGTATAGTATAGATGCCTCGTTGCCATACTCGTATACGAGTACGAATAAGATATGTTACCTTTGGGTAATACAAAAGTTCCGAATGCATTGCAAGTAATTCGGCTCTATGTGTACTTATTAACAAATGAATAATTTTCAAAGCTATCGACATCGAATGTATCGCATCCCGTATCTCGCAGTTAATTACAACAAATAGTATAGAGTAATAACTAATAAGGCGCGGCGTGACGACAGTCCAGTGGGGGTCGGCGCGGTGCGCTTGTTTGTGTCCCAACCACAAACAACTGCTGCGTCATGTGGCAATGTAACAGCTTCATTGTTACATCAGAAATATTTTAATTACTATCAGTAGCAGTTGCTTTTATTAAAGTCATGTTCAAACTGGAGCTCTACTGCTGATCGTAAGCCTAGATATCACAAAGATTTGTTGAGGCAGGTTTGCCTCCAACGACTTTCTGCAACCTTACGAGGTATTCTGGCCCCCTCCTAGGAAGACATCGGACGCTGTGCTTGCTTATACGTCGTTTCTAACAGAAAACTTACTGTGCCGAGAAAAAATAAAATGAATATCAAATGGTATAAACTTACACTGAGCCTGATTCTACGGTGCAGTTGGGATGAATAAAAAAAATAAAAAAATAAAATTGCGGCATGTTGCTATTGTTTTAAATAACAAAATCTCGTGTGACACGTCGTTTGTTCGCCTGAGTATAGTCCAATTTAGGAAAAAAATTATCTTAAACACAACAACCTTACCATTATTCAACTAAATTGTTGTGTATACTAAATTGATTGCTTTGAAAGTGTGATACATCCGTGTCAAGATGTATCGGCATGCTTTGTCTCATACACAGATGAATAAAAATATTGCATAATATCACGAATAATATTCTGTGATTGTTGACAACAGACACTGAAGTTTTATCGCAGAGCTGTGATAGGTATGCAAAAATCATAGGTAGGTCTCTCATATTATTTGAGATACTACAACAATGTCTTATTATCCCGCCAAACAGCAGTGTAAATGCACTGTTGTGTTCCGATTTGAAGGACATTGTAGCCAGATTAACTACTTGGATATAAAGAGATTGTACATCTTGTCTCGGGATGGCGAGCGCAGTGGAATGCCAAGCTGCAAGCATTGTTTTGCAATTCTTGGTGTTTGGTTTTGCTATTGTCCATGAGCGGTCGTATCGCTTACCACCAGGGGAATGACAAGCTCTTCTCATCATTCATTGCAATAAAAATATATTTAAATATTTATAATTATAGACGTCCCATTTACACGAAGAGTTCCTCGCGGCGAGGATCGTATGCCATCATCGCATGACATTACCGCTATAGATTATCGTGCTTTGACTAATGTTAACTCGATGCAACTATTTATGATCATATCTTCGAGGCGAGAAACTCTCCTCGTGTAAATGGGGGCTAATATCCTATACATTTTTTATTTTTTTAATACTCTAACGGCCGATGCCAATAATCAATCGAAAAAATTAGATTGAAATCAATCTGGATTGTTTTCTACTTTTCGATTTGTCATTTACCATGTTGCCATAGTTTTTTCACTACGGAGTTTGATTATTGGCAATATAGTATCAGAAAAAAGATTGAGCTGTCAATCTCAAACCACAAATTTTGAATTGGGATTGTTTATTGGCAGCGGCTGTATGTGGCGAAGACCTATCATAGCCCAGACATTTAAGTACTTTTGGTATTATTAAAAACCGGCAAACTAGGACTCCATTCTACATAAAAATCTCAATAAAATAACTTCGCAGAAGCGATTTAAAACAGTTATAACCTTTGCGACACAAAGTCTAAATATTGTAACAGATCATAGGGATACCCGATATAGAAATGAAACATCAATATGTGACTATATTTTATTAACTACTAAATAAACAAAGACATTAGTAAGCATGAGAAGCGTACTTTAAACAAACTAACAAATATAACTCAAATTAAAATAATATTCCGGTGTTACATAATTCGGTTGGTGTCATCACACCCAGTATACTATACTTGTACTAAATCATAAAGCATTTTTCAACGCAACTAACATTAATATAACGTAAAATATGAATAAAAACGAGAGGTTTATAATATTATGTTGCATCTACGACCACTAGCGACTACTAGCGATGAACAGCTACTGAGTGCTGGGCGAGACGGGCGCTCCACTGAAACTACGCTACTATAGAACATTCTGCATTTGTTTGTAAATACGTTAAACACTTCAAATTTCAAACATATTTTGTTACTAGAGTTAGATATTCATTTTATGTATGGTATTTATTGTCAGTTCCTCCTACAAACAACTGAACGTTTTTCAAGGTGTAATTCTACTATATTAATTACAGGCACTTACATTATATACGTTTTATCAAATCGGCTGTCTGCTGATATAGTTTGCCTTGTGTAATATTCCACTCAAGAGCATTTGAATGTAGCATAAAATCGCTGGAAGTAGGCTATTTCCTACTAATCAGGGTAAATGATTACGGTAGAACCAGTGTTAACAGCTGATGATAATATTTATAAACAATGATAAACCGCGGGGTATTACACCGGGGTCTGTGCTGCATCTACTGTCTAGTTGAGTGTATGTTTGCAGGAGGCCCTGTGAGCGTGGTTGGCTGCCTATCGCAGGTAGCAGGGCGTCGCCTGCGCCGTGCTGAAGATGGCGCTGATGGCGCTGTACGTGGCTGCGATACCGCCCAGCACGCCCAGCGCGATCACCTCGTAGCACACCATCTTCATCCATCCGGGGGTGTCGCTGCAAGGGGATCTCATGTTTTATTTTTTATTTTATTTACAAGGGACAATAAACGGTTACATGCTAATAACAAATATAAAAAAAAAATATAACTAAACGAGTTTACACACATATAATCCACACCATTGTCCACAGATTACCAGATAGAATAAAATAAAGCACGAAGGTATATACTATAAGTCCACTACTACTATGGTTTTATTATAATATGAGTATTAACCTTTTAATTGGAGATAACATATTTTTCGAAATTTTGAGTTGGTGAGAGAAAATACATCTGCATGGGCAAATTGTGAGTTGTAATTGTGTACGAGACGGCGGAGTGGCACTCGTGCCCCTGCATTACTCCTATAAGATTGTGTATGGAATAGCTGAGGCACGCGCACCCCTTGCCTAATCACAGTTCTAGGTACTCTATCAGTTCAATACAGTCATATTTATTATTACATAATTTGTAGAGCATCATAGCATCAAGCAATGTTCGTCTTGATTCCAAGTTTAAAACATTGGAACGTTCCAATAATATAATTCATTATAAGGTATTTTAGATTTGTAGCATTTGTAATGCATAGTCTTCAAAAACTTCTTTTGAATGATATTGCCATTCATTTAAACATAACATGATGAACATTGCGACGGTATCATAACTCATAAATATTCATTTCTGGTGGGTCAGTAACGTGATAGGAAACAAATGTCTTAATTAGGAATATTTCATTGATTATGCTTTTTGTAGTTGCATTTAACTAAGACTGAAGTCGTAATAAACGGAGAAGCCATTCATTTACACCACATTCACACTCATCACCCATAAATATCTTTTTTGAGTAACCCTAGTAACTAGCAGAAAGATTTGAAAATTAATCTCTCAGAAAACACTCTAAACATTCATCACTCAACACCATTACACGCGGAGTATAAGATATTTTTTTATTTTGGATGCAACGTGATAACATGACTTATTAAACGTAGAGTTACTCACATAGGTGCCTGTCCCTCCCTGGGTGCCTGCGAGATGAGGCTGAGGTAGCAGTAGGAGGGCAGGATGTAGGTGAGCAGCGCCACGCTGCTGCCGCCGATCAGCGCCAGGATGGTGTAGAACCGCGGCACGCTCTCGCCGATGAACAAGATGCCGGCCATGATGGACAGACGCACCGCCATGCGCCAGCCGATCGAGTCTAATACAAATCATATTTTGGATACTGATGCAATGCACTACAATATACTTAGTGGTAAACGCAGTGCAGTTAGGAAAATGACTTCAAAATTATTCTGGTGTGCTTGAAATGAAAAGTCCAAAGGTGAATCTAAACACGCTCGGGGCACATTTGAATAGATCACTAAAAACCGTTTTGTTAATATTACCGTACCTTCGAAATCAGATCGGATAAAAATATATTAATTAAACATGGACTCTATTAGCCTTTGATTTTATCCCCTTTGATTATATACCCTTTTTTGTCTTATGAAACCATTCATGCTTTTCTTTTATCCATACCTGGTAACACACTTGTCTCAAAATCAAAGTTAACTAAACTCAGGTACATACCACGAGGTACGTTGTAAAGCTCCTCCATCTCCTGGCAGACGGGGTTAATGAGGATGATGAAGGCGAAGACCAGGTGGATGGCCATGAGCACGTTGGCGACGAGGGTGAGCGGCGTGGCCATGAGCGACGCGGATACATTAGGCGCCACGGCGTCGCCGTACACCGCGTACCCGCCGATAGCGATAGGCAGGTACAGAAGCAGGATGGCTACAACAAAACAAGAGATGTATTCTTATTGCAACTACAAGTATAACATGCGAACTTGTCAAAAACCGCTGCTGTGATGCGTCTTTTAAGTTCCTTAATAAAAACTTCAATATCCAGTTGATCGGCTAATATTTTATACCACCAGTATCTTGTATTATGTATTTATTTCGTTTAATAACGAAACACGTACGAAACGCGACAACCTCGTATCAAGAAACGCAATTTCGATTCATACCAACCACAGATGCCAACGTATCAACTGTTGCTTACCCATGTTCTCTTCGACCATCATATCCCAAACTTCTTCAATGACGCATGAAATATATTAATACATTATAGTACTCATATATTACAAGATGAGCAATATTAATACCATTAGTTGAACTTAAGACATAAACTAAAGAATACCTACTGGTTAAAAATCTACAGGATGAGGTATAGATAAAGTTCTAATCTATAAAACTAACCAATGAAGCTGTAGTGCAGGCTCTTGCTGAACTTGGTCTTGTCAGACATGTCGTTCTGAATGGTGGGGAAAGTGGAGGCGCCTCCGAAAGCGAACATGATGGTGCCAAACGCCAGGAAGAAGTCCTGGAAGCCGTGGATGCCCCAGCGGAACACGAACGGACGGATCTCGTTCATCATTTCGATGAAGTAGAGTATACACGCCACTACAGTCGAGCCGAATGCGATCACTCCGGTGAACCTGCCATCAATGAAGGGTTTATTTGAGTATTTCGTCTAAAATTGTGCTAAATACTTGGAGCTACGATGTAATTACAGGTGGAGTAATCCACTGCGTGATATATTGCGTCGGAAAAATATCTTATAACTGAGCTTGCCTGGGCCACACTAGGGCTGACATTTTGCATGATAAAACTTTGATTACAGTTTATTTAGTACTGTTTGACAATATATTTCTTCTGTATCTTTAAAATAAAATGTGATTGGGAGTCCTTCCACGTTCAAAGTCAATGACCATCAAAATAAGTCGTTAACATATTGTATGTTATGCAACACTTCAAAACAACAACACGCCAATTATAACAGGTTTATGGCAGATTATAATAGACCTTCGGATAATCAAAATAATTATCTAGTTAAAATTTTTCGTTGATTTTGGATTGGTCTGTATGTTAGTCTAGACTCTAGATAAACAACGTACCTAACAAAAAAAAGGCATGATTAATTAATTGCAAAAAGTTACAACATTTAGTGATGAAATATTTGGCCGTCCTGTCTAGATCTGACCAATCTGGTCACTTAATTAGACTGTTTTTATCAAGGTTTTTATTTATAGTAAAGTGAAGTGAAGCGACGCTTCAGGCTATTTTAAATTATGACATCAATGAGTCGTTCGATTATATACAAACTCTCTCGCTAGCTAAGGTGTTGCATTTTTGCAGTCAGCGACATGTTCAAAAGCACAACCATTTTCCCAACTTTTCAGCCTTCCTTCAATTCTTTCTATATTCTAATACATACATTACTTTCTCAGCTATTTGTTGTACATTTGTTGATTTTCATATACGTTTGCCGCTTTCTTCCCGTATCCCGGCTAATCCTCGTGATAGCCATATTATCATTAGTTTTAAGGGCGTTCGTTCTATAATCTCAATGAAATCTAGGAAGACCTTTCTGTTGTCACTAATCCGTAGGCTTTTGCCACTCATATTATGTAGATCAAGATATAAAACTTACGAGAAGTCCCTGGGTGTTCCGAAGAACATGAGGGGCGTCATGGCGCCGACCACGATGAGGTACCAGGTGCAGATGGTTAGCGTGGGCACCATCGCTAGGAACACCTGCTCGATGATCTGCGCCGCCAGCAGCAGGTACACCACCGCCGCGCCGAACAGAGTCACGATGATGGCCATCGACACCACCACGCTGAACCAAAACATAAACCCTATAAATACACTGGTCTTACAGATAACTATGGTATAGTAACCATTTCAACTTTCGCTATGAAACCAGAAGGGAAGTTCACGGCATGCCTCGAGCTAAAACGATGGTAAAAAAATCGTTTTCGCTGGCTTAGCAACCATTTATTTATTAATGGTTAAACTAATTTATCAAAGTCGCGACAGAACTGACCTATGACGTCGAATCCAAAAGATTACTAAAAAATCAGGGTATAGTACTCAAATCATATCTTGTTTATTACGCAGTATCACAAAAATTTAAAACAAACATGTTTATTGATAATCATTGTTATGGCGGCACTGAGTAATCATCTCATCATTGTCCTAGTGACTAATACAGAGCAAAAAATTAAGAACTATCCTAATATATTCTGATTATATATCATGGAATCTAAGTAACATAGTAAAAACTAACTATTGAAATATTAAAATTAATAGAAAAAAGTACTGACCTCCAGGTCTTGCCCAGGGTGTTCTCAGCAATAATAGCGTAAGGGTTCCTCTTCCTGCTTCTCATTTCAGGGTTGCGATCTTCGAGGATGGTCCAGCAGTCGCCCAGCCGCTTGCCACTGAACGCGGCCACAATGCACATCAAGATGATGATGGGCACGCCCACCCATCCTGGAACAATCCAAATTATGATCTTCAGAGTAAATAGTGAATAGTACAGATAGACATGGATATAAGCAGGACGACTCAGGGTAATGGATGACTTAGATATTGTCGCAGCCACGACTTTCTGCCTTATAATTATAATAATTATTAATATAAATATTGACAAAATTAAAAGATGGTTCTTTGCAAGAGGCCATGACCGCCAGAATGTCATCATTTTATAAAAGCTTAAAGTTTGTCTATGCGTGTCCCTAACATGGACATTATACGATGATCCATTATGAAGTTCCTATCGTGGTGGCTTTGGAAGTTATCTGCTTCCAAACCATCAAAAGTGATGGACTACGAAGAAAACACCTTTGACCCTTTAATAATATACATGAGTTAATCAAATTCTGCTTTTTTACTATAACGCAAAAATACAAGTTTTTATTTATCACTTCAGACTTTCGTTTTTCTCCTACCTCTTAAATAATTTCTAGAACAAGACATGTACAAATTTGTTTGGTAAATATTAACTTAATATTCATTAAATTATAATTTTTAAGGTTCGACGACGATCGAGCCAGGGCCCTGTCGGGCCTGAGACCCTGTCGGACCAGGGCCCTGCCGGGCCGGGGGCCCCTAAGGCCGGGGACCCGTGGCATTTTGCGCACTCTGTCACCCTATTGTTACGCCACTGTAAATATTAGTAATGTAAAAGATAAAATAACAAATGCGTTATTTTCCCATTCTTACAGTCACTTCATTTCTTCTGGCCTCTTCTTCACTTTATATTGTCCTACATCATCGCTACCGGCTACGGAGCGTTAGCTAGTGTATCTGTTATGGGCCAAATGATTAATGCGAGCAATATTCATAATGCCCGGGCAGTATGAATATTGCCAAGCCATATCTGGCCAAGTGATTAATTACAATCTAAACTCACCTATTTATCACATTGACCGGGCATTATGAATATGGCTACATGATGATCGGGCAATGTGATTAATAGGTGATTTTTTAGGTGTCACGCTGCCGCATTGTCGCATCTGTGGTTGCATCTGCGATAGACCCATAAATTAGAAAGGTTGAATTGATCTGCTTAAGTTTAGTTGTTTTTTAACGTCCGAAACATTATCTTCAGAAGAAAATTAGTGTACCCACTTTATGGATCAGTTAGCTCGACTGTGCCCCAAAACCGACTCGGAACACCCCGAATTCACGTAGTCTTTTGGACCCTAAAGCGTATATGAAAAGCCGGAGGCGCGGAGGGAGAGCAGCCCCCGCCCGCTGTAACGAAGGATAGGCAACCGTGCGAGCCGTAGCGGCTGAGGTGAGCATGGGTGCCTATCTTTTGTTACGCAAGGGCGAAGAGGCTGAACTTCCCGTAGCGCCGGAGACGATGCAGAAGCTAATTTGATTATTGACTACAAGTGTTTTAAGGGTTAGGTTGCTATAATAGATATTTCTCAGGAATAGTGTACCATTTCATGGGAGCGGTACCAGGGGAGGTGCGACACTACCCCTCCCCCTCCACTCCTCCCAACCCACCCCTCGTGCTGCCCTATTCTAAATTCTACCACTTCGGCTCATTGTTTTGATTTTGATTCGCTTTACATCACTCTGCCCAATAGGCACTTGGCATTATTCATAATGCCCGGGCAATGTGATAAACTGATTGATTATAATCACATTGCCCGCTCTTATTGGGCATTATTCATATTGCCCGAGCATTATGAATAATGCCTGATTAATCACTTGGCCCATAACATATATATTGCTCTATTGTTTACTTAGTTTTATTCAAATAGGATACAAAACTCATACCGATTTATTTTCTTTCACAACATATCCAAAATCAAAGCAAAATACTGCGCTCCATTTTAAACTTTAACTTCAATCTCTACTAAGCTACGTTATATTATAATATTATCATTAACGTTAGCCAATCAGAATTATGTCACAAAAAAGTGGTCAGACGAGTGTCGAGGTGAGGGCCAGTTTAGTTTGAGAAACTTGCTCTATTCACGAACGTACCATGTATAATACATTAAGCGATTAAAGTAATCGTAAATTATAGTTCAAATTATTGTTTTTATATTTTGAAATTAGAAATATTATGTGAAGCAAGAATATGCTGGAATTTATTACTGTAAATACCGACTATTCGTGCCTATTTTAATAACTTTTATTACGAAAAGACATTATTATTGCACTCTATTATGTTGCTATCTTAATAATAATAAAAAAATCGCTCTCAATCTGTCGTTGGACCAAAAGCCAGATCCAAATGGCGGTATTGCTGGACACGGCATACATATTGAGGAGGTTCCTCACTTTGGATTCCTAACCACCGGTGGCCTAAGTCTTGAGCCTCGCCACCTGTTGTATATAAGTATATTTTTTTATATGCATTAAAAATGTAAAAAAGGAAACTTAAAACGTAAAGAAAAAAATAAAATATTAATAGGACACATAATTGTACTCCCACCTGGGGGTGGATATTAGCTTAAATACGATACTCATTACACAAACTTCTCCTCGGAGATCCTACATAAAAAAATTAAATCACCAACAAAGATTTCGAGGTTAAGAATTATATTAAAAACATAATGAATTTGGCGATTAACAACGTATTCCGTAATATCTATGTGCATGAAAAATACAAACAGCGATAATTGACCGTCATAGGGAAATAAACACTATAGTACCTATGTACTATGTTATATGTACCAATCAGGCACGCTAATAACCAGTGGTGAGCGAGGAAATGTAGTGTGATTGCGTAAGAATGACATAGCCAACAAAATGAACCACTTTTTTGACACGTATTTTATTCACGGTGCCCTTTCTGGTGTGAGGTGTCCCTATAATATCAGTGTCTATCACCATTAATTTCAACCTAATTAGACACATTTAACATAGGCGTGTCTTTGTTTATGTCACCTAATGCTATGCTTTCCATCCAACAACCCGTTGATTTAATTACATAAGTTGTCGACCGCGCTAGTTGATGGACGAATGAAATAACTAGGAGGAACAATACTTTAGTAAAATAATAAATTAATGAAAGCTTTACAATTAAGATAGCCGAAGATTAGGCGAAATGGAGGAGAATCAGCCGTAAGACGGACTCTGGCACCGGTCGGGATATCACCATGTAGAAGAAGAATAATAATAATAAGTAGAGTGAGTATGTCGGACCAAAGTTAACAGACGTAATAAATTACTTCAGCAGTTCGATCACGGTACATTCTGTCTTGTATATTATATCAACAGTGTTGCTCAGCTTACTATACAGTTTATGATTTCTAAAATTACGTCTAGCCGTACAGGAAATATGCAATTTTCACAAACGTGTAATGAGACCGAGAGGATTGCAATAAAAAAAAATATTATTACAGATTTGATTTCATTATACATATTAAAATATTTGTAGCTAAGTTTCCACAATAAATTCCCGCGAAATAAACGACTGGCCAATTTTTTTATATCACGCTTGGGAATAGCCATACGAAATGTGGAAACGATCGTTATATTGATAGTATGACATTAGCATACCAAAGTTGATCGCGATGTTGCCCAAATAGTCGCGTACTGTCTCGATCAAAAGTGGCCAGGGCCAACTAGCATTAATCAACGACTAGAAAATCAATTAATTTGTTGTTGACCTATGATATTGCAGTTTGTGTAATGCCTTAGCGCAGCATCTACATTCAGCTGATAGAACTTAAACAAAGATTGTTTTATTAATAAACAACCAGACGATAGTGAGCCCTGTGCATGTTATTTGTATCATACAAATTACTTTTAATTACTCGCAAATATTTTGTATTCTTGAATCGTCTTTGAGAGTACCCAGAACAGACATTTATTTACCTTTTGCTTTTTCGTTCTTTAACCGCGGTAAAAACGATACTTATTAAAACACTATAAGCTTTATTTTAATTGAGGTTGTGAAGAAAACACAAATAAATAATAAAATAATGGTCTTATCGCTTTTCTGCCGACAAGTCCGGAATGTTGTTTTTCTGTAGAATTTGTCGCATCAAATTATACCGGGTATCTCAAGACTGCTACCGAAAACGAAGCCGGGTGGTAGTTTCAGTGACTACAAGCACATTGCAACTAAACATTTCGCAAAGAAACGCGACACTTATTTTTTATGATTTTTTAAATATCGTCAGTTTTGGGTGGTAAATCCATAGTTTTTGCTATAATAATAATTTAAACACCTTTATACCTTAGATTATTTATAAATAAAAGGGTATACACTATTATTTTAGGAAAAAAATTATTTACCACCCAAATATGGTCATTGGAAGAAAATTACAAAAAAAAAATTGTCGCTATTTTTTACAACTTTTTCTGTTGCATTGTGTCTGAAGTCGCTTAAACTACCACCCGGCTTCGTTTTCGGTAGCAGTCTTGAGATACCCTGTATATTAATTATATTCGATCGTAAAGTAGATTTTGAAACGGATCAAGTATATTAGGTGGCAGCATTACGTGTGAACATTATTTATTTCATTGTCCTATATTAATATAGCTTGATATATTCTCCTTAGTTTATACAAAATACATTTCTGAACGCATGCATAAACAATTACAATCAATTAAAATGTCAATCCATTTTTACTATTAATATTAATAAAATAGGAATGATTAATAGTTAATATGAGAGTTACACTGAGTAGCAAAATAATAATTGTCAACGTTACTACTACACTTGATGCATTTAAATAACAATGATGGCCGATTCGGTGGAACATTGGGCTGTAGTACACTCTCTACAAAGATGTCAAGTGGATTCTAGATATATCGAGGCTATTAAAGCAATCTATAACAATGCTACTCTTCAAATCAAGCTGCACGAACTGACAGATCCGATACCTGTAAAAAGAGGAGTGAGACAAGGAGACACAATTTCACCCAAACTATTCACCTCATGTTTAGAGGATATATTTAAACTTCTCGACTGGTCTAATAGAGGTCTCAACATCAATGGGAAATACCTGTCTCACTTACGATTCGCGGATGACATTGTACTCTTTGCTGAAAACTTGGAGGACCTAACAACTATGACCGAAGAGCTCTATGACGTGTCTGTAATAGTGGGTTTAAAAATGAACATGAGCAAGACTAAAATTATGTGCAAAAACACCGATGCCAACCACATTATTGTACACGGTCACTCTCTAGAAGCAGTAGAGGAATATGTCTACTTGGGGCAAATAGTGAGTCTAAATAAGAACGGCCAGGAGAAAGAAATCCAACGCCGAATTCGGTTAGGATGGGGCGCGTTCAGCAAGCTTTCTGACGTCTTCGAAGGAGACATACCTATGAACTTAAAACGAAGAGCATTCAACCAATGTGTCCTCCCGGTAATGGTATATGGGGCCGAGACCTGGACGCTCACAAAACAACTGTTGCACAATTTACAAGTAACTCAAAGAGCCATGGAGCGGGCTATGTTAGGTGTTTGTCTCCGAGACAGAGTCCGTAACACGGAAATACGGAGACGAACCGGACTCATAGACATTAGCCTAATTATAGCTCGACGAAAGTGGAAATGGGCGGGCCACATATGCCGCAGGAATGATGGCAGATGGACTAAATCAGTACTGGAATGGAGACCAAGAACCGGTTATAGAAACAGGGGCAGACCTTTGACGAGGTGGACCGACGACCTGGTTCACGTGGCGGGAAGAAACTGGATGAGGACTGCCCTAGACAGACCATCCTGGTGTGCATTGCAAGAGGCCTACACTCAGCATTGGGTGGATATATAGGCTGAAGAAGAAGAAGAAGAAGAAGATGGCCGACAACTGTGTAGGGAGTGAGAGAAGTCTTATTGTGTGAGAGAAACAGGAGACCGGCTTCGTTCTCATCCCTACTCCGTGCTGTTTACTGGGTCAGAAGTGGCACCTGTAGATAACTGGCGGGATAACTAATTCCAAGGAATCACATCGAGGGCGTAATAAATGCCACATCACGCAGGGTTGGAGTCCTGAACAGGGTGCGTCGGTTTTTCACGCCCGGTCAGCTTTGTCGTTTATATAAAGCGCAGGTCCGGCCGGGTATGGAGTACTGCTCGCACTTCTAGGAAGGATTCGCCCAGTACCTGCTCGATGCCTTGGATGGATTGCAGCGGCGGGCCATCCGCATTGTGAATGATACAGACGTTACGACCAACTTAGAGTCGCTACAACTCCGGAGAGATGTCGCCTCTCTAAGCGTGTTCTACCGCCTGTATCACGGTGAGTGCTCTGAAGAATTGTTCAACTTGATCCCAATATCCCCCTCCTCTCCATTCCTAACCAGAACCACGCGTGCTGGCTTGCGAAGCCATAGCTTGACGGTCCACACCATCCCGACGCGAACCAAACGGTTCTCGAATTCGTTTTTGTGCCGCACTATGGAATTGTTTGCCGTCTCACGTGTTCCCTCCTTCCTACAATCCTGGGTCCTTCCGCCGTGGTGTGAAGAGGCACCTTAGCAGGCCGGCATAATTGTTTCCATTGGCATGGGACTGCTGTCTACTACTGCCTGGGCGGCATTGGCACTTACCATTAGGTGCAATGCCGCCACTATACCATAACATTATAAAAAAAAAAAAAAAATGGCGATTGATCAGTTATCGACCGGGGATGAAAAATGATTAAATTACTAAAATGGTTATTACAAAATAGGGGTTGGTGATAAAAGGGTAAAAATTTAGGGATGTATCTATTTTTTTATGCGACATAATAAAAAAACATAAAGAAATTAATAAAATGTCTAAAAATTAAATAAAAATGTTAAGGGTGGACAACCCTTATCACTAAGGGGTATGAAAAATAGATGTTGGCCGATTCTCAGGCCTACTCAATATGCTCATAAAATTTCATGAGAATCGGTCAAGCCGTTTCGGAGGAATACGGGAACGAACATTGTGACACGAGAATTTTATATATAAGATAAATGTTTTCCGTCGTTGTTGTTGCCGTATCTTGTCTCCTGCTTCGAATACCTACAGCATCATACTATATTTTTTTTAAATATATATGACAATGTGCCAATTAATGCCATTGTCTCATTAAGCGTATCTCCGGGTAATGTAAAACGAAGTAAGATATTAAGTGGAGTTCTAGTTTCTCACTAATTGTACCTAATCATATCATTTTGCCGCAATTTAATTATTGGTCTAATTAAAAAAACGAAATATTTTAATGACTTGTTTGTTACCTTGTTTTCATTTTATTATTACTAGTGGTCGCCCAGTGGCCGAAATTCGACCAAATCAAGAAGAGAAAAAGTTTTTACCTGTATGATGATGTTGTTATTCTGATAATTCGTGCACATTTAAATGTATGTGTCTCTCAAAATCACTTATTTATCCTGAAGTATATGCAATTACTGAAATCGTAAACTACAATAATTGCTTTGAACCAGCAATAGCAAAATATATATTTTTTTGTACCTGAATGTTGTTATTGCAGATTGCTGCTACAGAACTTTCTTTATGCATATAATGATAGTCCGTGTACATTTAAATGTATCTTACTGCTACACAATTTGTATAAGCGCTCAGTATTTCACGTAGTATTCGTCAAATGAAACTTTTCTGTTTGACATTCAACTATGTCTATAATAAACAAAAGAAACAATTTAACCAAAGAGTATGTATACGTGTACAAATGCGTGTGTCAAATGCATGCTGGTTTGTGTAATGTTTTATTTATTGATTTAATGTACTTTTTATGCATTATTATTAAAAACTTTTTATATATTAAATTAGGCAAATAGAACCTTTTTTTTTTATATGTCTATGTCAGAAGAAAAAAATGAAAAAGAAAAGAAACAATTTGACACCAGAGTATGTAGTATGCGTGTACAAATACTTGTGTATGTATGTGTGTGTGAAATGCATGGTAGTGTGTGTAGTGTTTTATTTTTTGATTTAATGTACTTTATAAGCATTATTATCGAAAAATATTAGCGATCTGCACTTCTCCTACACATAAACTATAAGTGTGCCAAATTTTATGCTCCTGCGCCCGCGCAATTTTCGTAAAAAGGGTCCAAAGTTTTTGCATCACGTATTAATATATAGATTTTGTGTTATTTTGTTTTTACTTTAAAAACCTTACGATCGTAGCGATGGTGCGGCAATGGAGAAGCTAAAAAATGGTAAACCAAAAATGGATGTTTTGAAAAAAATCATCACTGCTATAAAAACATCTTAGCTCTGCTGAGCGTCCCAACTCCCACTACAATCAATTTTACTAAACGATGAAGTACTCGTAATGTTATTTTTGAAAACAGTTAAACCGCTTTCAAAGATTTTTGAATAATCGCATGTCTGAAGCGGGAATGTAACCTGCCATGTGGTAAAACAAGATAGTACCCATCATGTTAAGATACCAATTAAAAGATCCGATTATAAAACATATCTTTCGCCATATAACATAGCTCTATATCTTACATAAAAGGAAGACCAAGAAAATAAAATCTATTGCTAGAATCACAATAGACTCGAAATAGGCTCTTGCTTATCTAAAAACAAAATTACATGAAATTCTTCCTTTCATTTAAAATGCAATGTCACATGAAGAAAAAGAATCATTATAATCGAGCCTTCTGATTGCTATCGTAAACTGATGTTATTTTTTTTAATACACAAATCCATTTTCTAGTAAGTTGCAACGTTATCTTTACATGAGTAGTAAGTATGTGAGGTACATGCTACATACTTTTGTAGATTGATCAGTAATTAATAATTATTTATAAGACAAAAATAGATCATATAAATCGGTGAATATCGCTTCTTTTTGTAATAGTCACGGAATTTAACGGTTCTGTAGTTATTGTATCTATATCTATACTTTCGGGACACAAGAATACAAGCTGCATGTGATACCTACATTAGGAGGCCGCCTTACATTCACGTCTTAAAGGTCAAATATAAATATACATCGAACAACGCTTTTTATTATTCAAAGCCATTTAGAATTTAAGTTAGTTTTATATCGCACTAATCAGAACTATTGATAATAATCATTAATGAAACGTTTTGTCTTCTGCAGTGTCGCTTATGCTAAACATAGAATATTTGTAATATATATTCGCAATAGCAAACGCAAGCGGATACTTATGACATCTAATTATTTTGCAATGATTAGTAACTAATTAATCATAAGTGCATTACTAAGTAACTAAAATTCAATTAATTTGACGCATTCAGTTCGACCGCAAAGTAGAGTTGGTTGAAATCAGAGCCACATTCGGTCCCTCACGACACCTAACCTCGGCCCTCACGGTACACGCACCAAATCTCACTGTGACGCAATTAACACGGAGTAAATTGTCATTTGATTGATATGTGGTATCTATGTAGCACTTCGTAACACAAGACTTTATTAGTAACGACTAGCGGTGTTATATTATAGTTCAACACCGGAATACCATTTCAAATTGTAGTACGAATTAGGTACTTTATAGCATAATAGAACTTATGATTAAGTTCTAAGATCAATGGCCATTGGCCTACAAAAACGAAAACCAAAATAAACAATGATATTTAGCTTGATCTGGTTTTCAACTAAACAATTGATCTTTACTCGACCTGAAAATATTTAAGTTTAAATGTCGTTGATCCAAAGACTCCAAACACAAATAAAAGCTAATTTATCTAAATAAAAATAGTTGTATTTTTACATAAATTTGCAGTGATTAATGCTATTCGCAGATATATACAACGCAAGCATAAGGTGGTATAATGTGAATGTGTTCGCAAGTGCCAGTTCATGAGCTGTAAGGTGTTGGTTACCTGTCTTGACGAGCGCGCGCGGCAGGGCGAGCACGCCGCTGCCCGCCATCTCGCCTGCGATCAGGAACGCCGTCTGGCTGGCGGACAGTCCCACACCCTTGCCATTGCCGTTATCGCTGCCGTCCAAGTCCTGCAAAAGAAGCAAAGGTTTAAAAGGAACCAAATAACATCGTGTTCCCTCCTTCTTACAATCCTGGGTCCTTCCGCCGTGGTGTGAAGAGGCACCTAAGCAGGCCGGCATAATTGTTTCCATTGCCATGGGACTGTCGTCCGATGCCAATGGATACTCTGCCTGGGCGGCATTGGCACTTTCCATCAGGTGCAATGCCGCCTCTATGCCAGGCCATTTAAAAAAAAAACGAATGGTCCTGTAACTTCTTACTAGTTTAATGGCAATCAAGGCCAAAAACGTAATAAAGTTTTCGATAGTCCTAGATTATACATAATTTAATCTTAACAATTCCAGATTGGTCTCAATCTCATGAAAATAGATCCGGATTGTTTTTTTTTCTATACCTAGTAGCATAATTGTAATTTGTACCTAGGAGGTATTATTATTCGCTTTGAAATAAGATTTTTTATTCAAATCATTTATTTCTCTTTATCTCTTTTTTATCTCTCTCTATATCTCTCTTTCTTTCTCTTCAGCCAGGAAATCTGCTGAACATAGGCCTCCTCCATTAATAGCCACATAGACCTGTGGGAAGCGGCTTGCGTCCAATGACTCCTTAATTTAAAACGATATAATTCTTAAAATATAATATGATTGCGACATCCTTTCGAACCAAACGTTAACATTACCACAGACTAGTCATTACAGTATCAATAAAGAATTCGTTTCCATAATTAAAACATTAAATTTAAATTAAACGAACCATAAGATGGTTCTGATATTTATGAAATATGTTTACGTGTAAATTCAATGAGTGATGCCTTTTATTACTTTTATCCAAAATGTTAAATACTTAGCAGGTAAATTTATATTTTAAAGTATACTACCCAGTGCTGATGTCTAAATCTTGTACTTGTGATACAAACGGGATCTTATTTAAGTCAATTGGGAGCTCCCCAATTAGGCCTAGAGGTAGCTACCTCTAGGCGGACTTTATTTTTGACCTTTGATTTAAAACCAATTAAAAATTTACGGCCTTTTTCATATACAGTTTCAAACCTATTTTAGTTATCGAATGTTTTGTCGTCTTCGCTCAAACTGAATTCAAAAGTCGTTCAAAGAGACTAAATGTTGGATATATAAAATAGTTTAAAACTGTCTAGGAGAATGGAGCTCCATAATGAACTTATCCGACAAAGAACTAAAATTATAGAGATAGCACACAGGATTAGCAAGCTGAAGTGGCAGTGGGCTGATATACATCTGCCGCATGGGCGTAGCCACGGTAGGGCAGGGTGGGCTTGCCCCACCCTGGCTCTGGCCTCTAAGGTACTTAACCAAACCTAAAAAAATAAATTATCTAAGTAAAGTGCTGGTTAAGGACAGATATAAGACTTTAAATTGACTGATTAACAAATTGGCATACTCCCAGAGCCCAAAAGGCTGAAGTTAGAGACACATTTTTAGATGGAAGATTTCGTGGTGTAGGAAGGTGAGCAATAAGAAAATGTTTTGGTCAATTCGAATTATACAGTTGGTTAATAACATAACCGAGTTGGATTCGACGATTGACCTCTCTCTCTCGAAGTTGGACCTGCTTAATCGGATCACTTGTCCTAAATAGACATATTCGTCTACAACTTCAAGAGTTGACCCCCTAACTCTTATGGGGGTGGGCACAACATAGACTTTCGACATGATCTTCGTTTTGTCCAAGTTCATTTTAAGACCCACCTGTTCGGAGACTCGATTGAGGTCTTCGAGCAAAGTGCTAAAGTATTCTAGCGATTCTGCCAAGACTACAATATCGTCGGCAAATCGAAGGTGAGTAATATACTCGCCGTTGATGTTGTTGTGGCAGTGAACATTTTCGGAGATATGACATCTCCCTGTTTCACACCTCTCTGTAGTGGAATAGCCTTCGTGCTCTGGTCTTATACTCGGACCGACATGGTGGCGTTGTTGTATATACATTTTAACAATTCGATGTACCAATAGTCGATATGGGACCGCTGGTGAGACTGTTCAGGTACTCGATCGAATCAAAGGCTTTCTCGTAGACCACAAACGCTAAACAAAGCGGCAAGTTATATTCCTCGGTTTTTTGTATAACTTGCCGAAGCGTATGGATGTGGTCTATGGTACTAAAGCCTTTTCGGAAAGCGGCTTGCTTGGGAGTCTGAAAATCATCAAACCTGCGTTCGAGACGGTTTGTGATATGTGATGTGATGACCCTCGAAAACAACAGACAGACATGGCTTTTTAGACATGGCTCAGAAGCAAGATGAACAGCAGTTATACTTCGGCGCCATGGGAAGACTATAGCACCATAGATCGACCATGAGGTCAAGAATGTGCTCTTTAATGCAAACAATATTGTGAGCACGGACATCGTGTCGCAAGGACTTTCAGATCCGTCTATTGAGCAGCCGGTATGCTTCGGCTTCAAAGGAGCACGTTTGGCCATGAGCCAAATGCCATGAGCCAAATGCCATGAGCCAACGTGTACATGAGCGATCTACGGCGAAGTCTGAAATACTTAAATCCCACCGTATGGATAACTTCTACCAAACCGCTGTTTAACTCGTCGACTGCAAGGTTTTCTTTTAGACAGGACTCAGCCAGGTCCATTTCCTGTGAGGCGGCTTCTGGAAAACAGAGTTCATTGCAAAGAGTCCCTCTTTCTCCAAAAAGTCGGATAGCCCCTGAGGTTCCGTTGCCCATGTTCAAATTGCCCTATTTTTAAATCTGCATCACTTCTCATGCCCAACTTTGCGCTGAAATCCCCCATAATAACATTGAAGTAGGGTTTGGAAGTATGTATGGCCCTTCTTATGTCCTCGTACATTTCCTCTACTTCTTTATCTGGAAGTGTCGAGGGTGGCGTGTATACCTGTGTGATCTTCAACGAATATCTTTTTGATATTCTGAGTATAAGGCACACTACCCTGCCTAACACCTTCGATGGATACGATGTTCCTGAGACCTGCAGACGAGAAATCCGACATCTCCTTGGAACTGGTGGTCGCCAAGATAGAAGAGCAGGTTACCAGACTTCAGGGTTATCGTATCCTCTCCGAATCTTCGGACTTCCGATCACCCCAGAATATTCCAGTGTAACTCACTCAATTCTTCTCCCAAGAATTCAAGTTCGATAATCTTCTCGTATGTCCTCAACGTGCGTATGTTAAATGTTACCAGGGCCAGTCGTCGCCGGGGTGGTAGCCACTTTTTTTGCAAAATTTTTAGTGCATTGTGTCTGAAGTCACTTAAACTGTCACCCGGCTTCGTTTTCGGTAGCACACTTGATAAACACTGTAGTTACATGGTGCAATAGGGCGTAACCTTTTTGTACAAAAAAAAAATAACCGGGGTGAGACAACGGGTATAGTTTGCTACTTAAATATTATTTTAGAATTCTACCCCACCCTGAGCCCATTGCTGGCTACGCCCATAATCTGCCGAAGACCGATAATCGTTGGGGGTAAACGTGTTCTTGAGTGGAGACCGCGTCTTGACAAGCGTATTGTAGAACACCCTCTTGCTAGTTGGTGTGACGATTTGCTAAAGGTCGCTGGCAGATGCTGGATGCGACAAGCCGAAGACAGGGTGAAATGGCGCAAACAGGACATAGGACATTGATCCAGCAGTGGATAGCAAAAGGTCAATGATGATGATGATAATGATGAGAAAGGCCGTTAGCCATTAGAAGGATCAAGTCCACAGAAATATACCGAGAATCAAACCTTTCGCTCGTTTCGTGCTATTTGTCTTAGTATTTGAATTAGTTTCCGGCTTTCACAAGGGAATAATGAGTATTATGTAAACACGCAGCGCCGAATCTAGATATTTTTCGAGGCGGAGCAAAAACTGAAGAATGCCGCCCCCACCTGCCTATATTTTTATCTTATACATCATCATCATTTTTATCAACCAGACGCCCTCTGATGACACAGGCCTTCGGGAAAGAACGCCATTTTACCATAACTTCAAGCAATTTTTCACGCTTTATATTAGCTTCACTTGAATGTAGCTTCACTTTTCAGGGTTAACGTCACTCGCGTCCGTAGGCTTTGACTCTAGTTTAACTACACGTGGGCTCTAGGTAGTACTAAATGAATGACACAGTTCGTAGTAGGACTTGAGTGTCCACCCAGGTAGCAATCACCATCCACGGGGCGTAAAGACCGCCACAGTGATCCCCGTAAGGGGACCGCGTTCCGGGATCAGCCCATGTTATTCTGGTTTTTCGAGGGATTTGAGTCCGCGCTTTCGAAGGGAGGAGTGTTGACCCGCCGGCCAAGGAGACCCGTAGAAATGGTTGTCCGCTGGCCGCCCGCAGTGCACTACAGGGGCCTAATCGTGGCTAACCGCCACGAGAGGCTGCCTCACCATACCGCGCATAATATTGGCTGGGTCCGTCGTGCCGGTTGGTGAGCGGATGAGGGGTCCCGGCGGTACAAACCGGGAGAGTATGGGGGCCCTTCCATCCAACGGATCGATTCGTCACATGCTGACCCTTTCGTGCCGGTGTCCATTCGGCCTTCTTAATACCCGGACTTAGGCTCCTCGATGCCTCTTCACCAAACCCATCGCTTCAACCTCACGACAGTGCAATAAAACAGAGCAGGTCCTTCAGCGGTGCATAACCCCACCACCACGTTTACTATGGAGTTCACCAACGTCCACGGACTCCATGCCGTCCACCACCATTTCGAAACAGCCCGGCCTCTTAAACTTCAAGCTTAAAGTCCGGGTATGCTTATATGTTCGGTCGGACATCTGCTGTCGCCGTTTGCGCTGCATGGGGGATCCCTCCTTCTCCGCTCTATGAGACTGAACGGCCCTCCGTTCAGTCTATTTTCTGCCGTCCAGCATTGCCACCGCTCGGGGTCGCTGGCTTACTAGCCGCAAGAGAAGGCTGCCTTCCTGACAAATCTCAATACGGCTAATTCCCGCCTCGAAGACCGTGGTTCCCAGACGCTGCCTAAACTACCTGATTGCGGTTTCTCAATGGCGCATTAGGCAGTGTGATGTGTGGCGTGAGCTACGATCTTTCGATGTGTGAAAAGCCAGTTTTAAGAGATTGTGGAGCCGAGTTGTCTCCTGCACTGACTCGCCTCTACCGAGCATCCTACCGTCCTACCCGAGGTGTGCCTGAGTCTTGGAGGGAAGCCAACGAGCAACCGATCCCCAAAAAGGGGGATCGGTCAGACCCTACCAACTATCGCCCTATCACTATTCACTATCACCTTAGTGATGTGTAAGGTCACGGAGCGGATCATAAACGCTCAATTGATCCGCTACCTAGAGGATCACTCGTTGATCAGTGGCACACAATTCCGTTTCCGTCAAAATCGATCAACGGGTGATCTTCTAGCGTTTGTCCTGCACCGCTGGGGTGAGGCGAATGACCGGCGTGGCGGGGCTCTTGCTGTGAGCCTTGACATAGCTAAGGCTTTTGATAGAGTCTGGCACCGTGGTCTTCTTTCCAAACATCCGCCATACGGTCTGCCCGACAATCTGTGTTCGTGGGTTTCCGGCTTTCTGCATGGACGTAGAATACGTGTCGTCGTCGAATCGTGCGACGTAAAATGCCGGAGTTCTTCAGGGTTCGATAATACCGCCCACCCTGTTTTTTCTGCATATCAATGATATGTTGTCGCTAGGCAACACTCATTGCTATGCCACATAGAACATAGATAGAACCAAACCACATAAAATATGTTCATTCTTCTTTATTCGATTAATCAACTAGGAAACACAAATTGAATATTTGAAACTAAACATAGGCGTTGAGATCGGCGAAGGAGTTTCCAAATATAGCTTCAACTCTTTTTCACGGCGCCTCTATCGCATATACATTAATACTCGCGCCCCGCGAAAAAAAAAGTTCTGCAATGTCCGTGTAAGTGGTGTTACGTTGTTAATGACTTGTATAGTTATCTCCCAAGACTCAATATGCCGCCCCCTGAACTTGCCGCCCGGGGCACAGACCCCGTCTTGCCCCTCCCTAGATCCGGGCCTGTAAACATGTGATATTTCCGTCGCAGCATTATGTTAGAATACTGTTTGTTGGTCGGTATCGCTGACGACTGACCACATAATTGCGTGTTAACGAGTAATTTCATGTATCGTATGACAGAAGACCCACAAATGTTATGGCGGATAGTAATTCGATAGGTGTTTCATAAGTTCCTTGTGGCCGAATCGTAATGTATTGAGAAACCGATTTGGATCAGTCATATAGTTAAAAGAATATTTTTCAAATAACACTATGACGTCAGCCAAGAGGTCAATGGTCCTTTATTAAACGCAGGAAGTCACTATAAACGAATAATGGCGATATTCTTACGCATAGTCAGTGGCTACTGGGCTCGAAGTCATTCATATTATATTTCAATATTTTATCTAGGTAAGTACATGTAAGAAATATATATTGGTTTATGATATGCCAGATCGGAAAAAACAAAATGGCGACAATTTTTTGGACGTACTTAATATTTTTTTAAATGATGAAAGAAAACATCGGGAGGAAATCTTCGCATCTGAATACTTGTACAAGAATTACGTTTTGTAAATCCACCAACGCTTTAGACCCGCTCATAAATATGCAGAGATACTAGTATATAAACAGATTTTACACATAAAAAAGTTATATAAAGTAGAGTGTTTTCTTTTTAGTGTAAATCCTAAATGAATTCATTATTTAAGTAGTTCCATAATGTTGATTTATAGTGCTGGAGGTGAAAGGAACATAAAATTTCGGATTTGGATACTAATAAACCGATTGTGATAAATTTTATTCCTTTTAAGTGTTGGAGCTAATTAACACATTATTATTAATAAAAAGATGGTTTTTTAACCTGATGAAACAGTAAATACCTGATAGTAGAACCTTAAAACCAGTTCATAAAGTCATCAAACCACGAAAACGAATAAACTGCGTGTTAATATTATAATAATATTTCAAAGCGGTACCAGAAGGAACTTATGGGATAACCAAATACCCTAACATTCCATAATGCAGTTATAAAGATAAAAAATCTCCAAGTCGCATTTTTCTGAAAATGTTTATTATACTGATCAGGTGGACATACTCATGTATCCAGCTGATGAAAGTGAAGTGATGCCTACCGCGACAAAGAGCAACATTCGCAGAACCCAGATTGCAATCGCAGTAGCGACCAGTGTAATAGCATCATTCGCTGTTAGTTGCCTTTGTATTAGTTCATATTGGATGTAGACTTTGCTTTATGCGTATAGTCTGAAAATCGATTTTTATGACGTAGGTGTGGAAATAAATCAGTAAGTTTAAGTTTCACGTCGTAGATATCAGAAATCACGCGAAACTTTTTGATCTTACATTCTGTCGGATCCGAATCACATATAAATGTTGTGCGCGCAAGCATTTATCCATTTTTTATTGAAATATCTACTGAAGTCGGTGGTTCGTTGGTCCCAAGAAACTAAATTACATGGAATTATAAATAATATCATAAAACTGCCAAAATTATGAAATGTCCTTAAACGCAAAAGGTATGTGGTATTTAAAACTTTAATATATTCTTCGACTACGTATCGTTCGAAGGAATATGTTTTTATATTTTTCGCAAGAAACGTCTTGATGCTTAGATATTTGAATATTTTAATAGAAAGGTGATCAAGTCCATCTGTCTCGTGTAGATAAGATACGAGCTGCATAATTATCGAGAGTGGTCTATTTTGTGAGGTGTATGTCGCTGTCGCCAACAGGCAATGTGATATTTAAGTTCAGGGCTAACGTCGTGTGCTCATGTGTTTATCTCTACATCTCGAGTATCCATATCATTTTAGGAATAAGATTAAAAATTATACAATAATTTTCTGTGCTTCATATTGTTCATATTGCGAAGGTAAAGCCAGTAATGCTTTGATTCATCGAATACGGCCGAAAGCATTTTCTGTACCTTAGATGAGATCTCTCCATAATGTAAAACCCAAGCAGTAGGCTTTAGTCTGTTATGTGTACACTTGACTGAGGGTCAAATAAAACCCTCTAAATATTGGACATTTGGTACAAACCTATCGCCCGATAACCCAAACATAAACAAGTGTCGTTTTTTGTACAGCGACGTTACAGGGGTTTCTAAAAGTACGTGCTAATTGAATTTTCGTCGAAATACTAAAGCTTCATTTTGTTTTATATCAGGATTTATTCAATGTGAATAGATATTATCTGTTTTTCAAATCATACTAGGGCTTGTAAGGTGTCCTATTTGCAGTTGACGCGTAAGATTGAACTAGTTGACCCATTTTCAGCGCCGTCCATTGCTCCACTAAGGAATGAGAATAAAATTGCACTGATCAATGCAAAACACAATTTCCGTTGCAGGGACAACGGCCACGAGGTGTCCAAAGCCGGCAAGGTGACGTCCATCATGTTCATGACATCATGACGTTAACATATCGCATTGGTAGAGGCCTGACTGCGGTTTAGTAGCCTCACATCTGTTATTCTCAGTTGCCATTACATACAATTACGTATGATGTTATTATAAAATAAAAATACAAACTATATGATAATACAAACTACATGACAAGTTATACATATTATCCACATGATAATATAAGTTGTACAATGTACTATTTAAAAAGAAATAGACTTGCATTTAGCTCATTGCTTGATGTTGAGAACATTTTAAAATTAATATAAATGGAGAAACATATAACGCCTACTATTTAGATACAGTATACATAAAAAAATACCAACATTTCCATACACATACAAATAGGAATAGTAAAAACTTTAATTATTTCTGGTGAGTTTTTGTAAGTGTAATTATATGCGGCGCGACGGTGCGCGTTCTGGCGGGCTAGTCGCGGCCCGCAGTAAGCTGTCAAATCTTGAGACCTTCGCCAGAGTACAGCCATGAACTCAATGCTGCGTGGGACGGCCATTAAGTTACATCATTAGATTGATGCATTTTTGAGAGAATATGCTTCAAGTGGAGTTCATTCAATGTAACAAGTAGGTAATTTATTAATGAGATAAAATAATAAATTATTTAGGCTCGACAATATAAAGGCTGCATGTAATATCGATTAAGGATAATCATTGAAAATAGCTTAGACGAACACAAGCTCTGAGAGCTTACGATCCTAGGCTCAACCCCAGGTCTCGGTGCTTCTTGGTATTTTTATGAAAAATACATAACTACATCGAAAATATAATACGTACTTATTAACTACCACTTTTATTTATCTGAGGTAACGACATACCTACTGCCGCAATTAACTAATGATTTAATTGTAGGTGCTATTTATACCGAATAGAAATTGTTACACAACATTTTAGGAGATTTCGTTTACCAGTGTTTACGCTCGAAATGTTTGTTAG
Organism: Hyles euphorbiae; assembly: GCA_023078785.2. Lineage (NCBI taxonomy): Eukaryota > Metazoa > Arthropoda > Insecta > Lepidoptera > Sphingidae > Hyles > Hyles euphorbiae. The sequence goes on along the minus strand of CM041058.1, from coordinate 908,201 downwards.
CGATTTATAGACTTCCAGGGAACCAACACTTCTATTTAGACTAGAGTCTAAACTACAAATTTCAAAAGCCGATGAAAAAAAGTTTTCATCACATCTACCATCTGACGGATTTCTTTTCTCTGAAAGATGGATCGACAAATTATATTACTGCTGGGATATAACTAAGTATTATACGTATAACAATAATGCAACGGTGCGTGATAATACATGGGCAATAAATAAACTAGTCACAGGTGCAACAAGTGCCTCTTACATTGCGCCGAGCTTATTTCCTTAGCGAGCCTATCAATATGACGAGAATACATTGTGATCCCGGAAAATAAATTACATACATTTTTCAAAACACACCCATCCCAACTAGAATGCACGGAAACTATCACAAGTATAAACGGCCTTTTATATTTTCACCGCCAGGATAGATATATCTTTTAAGATACAGGTACAGGAGTTGTAAATAACTTGTCACTGTATTTGTCACACACATTTGTAATTAAAATTTAGTGTTAGCATTCACTATAAAATCCTATGCCAAATGCTTTGAGAAACAACGATGAATTTCTTTCCACAGCAGTTCATAAGATCGATAATGAAACTAGTGGTCTAAAAATAAAAATAAATAAAGTAGCTAAACTTAGGTGAACCATGAACTAAGAAGGTAATTGAATGCACCCAAATACCGTTTAAATTTAGTTTAAAAAGGGAAATTAAATATTCACTAATCTTACAAGAATAGACTGAAAATGCCAACTAGTCTATTTTGGTTCTACCCAGTACGTTTTCAGGCTTTACTATTCCACTTTATGGTAAAGATGCGGGCATACTTTTAATAGCCATATGGATTTGCATCCGCCGGCTAGAGGTTCTTAAAATACCCATGTCGCGGCCCTATGGCTACTATACGCCGGGGTCTACGGACCTCACTAGCATTAGCTCATCGCCGGGGACACGACCCGCTGAACATTTAGCACATTCATCCTCGATCTATTTAGCGCTGTTGATTCCAGAGACAAACTCAACTAAATCAAAACGACATGTTTTCAAATTCCACTTGTAACAATTTTCGGTAATGACTCTAAAAATTTGTGCTTATTATTTACCTCACTTTATCAAATGAGATATCCTAGGGGATATCTCATTTGTTATCCCCTAGGATATCTAGGTTATCTAGGTAGGATATATAAGTAGTTGAGAGTAGACCGGCCTGAGAAGCCGAAGGAAGCACGAGGCGCAAGAAGATTAATTTTGAAATTTCAAAGTTACACATGTATATTTCAACGGAGAAAGCAAACGTCATAAAGAAACCTGAATAATACATAAAAATACAAAATGATTTCAGTCATGTCAACCAATCCGCACTGTAACCGTAGACAAAACCTAAAGACCTCTCAACCACAGAAGAAATGTGTGCTTTCTTGAGACTTATGTTATAAAGACATAATTTTATAACTTATTTTGTGAGGCTCGATAATAAATACGAAATATATACACTCGATAATAAATAAAATATCAAGGTTTCAACAAAGTTAAGTTGTGACTGACCACGTTGTGTAATAGACGATGTTGGGCATTCGACGGTAAAGCAATGTAGTCTGTTTCTACAATGAAACGGATGATTTGGATTTAGGCACGATACAACTTCTGAGTAAAGTATTTGAATAGTCCTTATAGGATATGTAAAAATAATGTTACAAAAATTGTATGTTTTGGTTGAGTAAGTCTATGTCTCATACGCCAGAGGATTTTAATATTCTTATTTGAATGTTTAATGTTTTTTTAGTCTGCTATTTTTGCTTGCTGTTTTTGATGCAGACAACAAAAACATCGATCTAAAGTTTCAACTTTCGTACAAAACATTCATTAAAAATAGACGTTGCAACACATGTATCTAAAAGTCTCGAATTTCAAACTGACCGCTCAAGTTAGTATGAAATATGAAGAAACTTTAACTATTCGCGCACACCGGCTCCGTATAATAAGTATCGTGTTATTAGGTATACTTGCCTGCATATTTATATGACCTGAGATACTAATTCATTTATCGGTAGTATATATTTTAGGTTATTTTTATTTTGAAACCGTTATTAAATTTATGTCGCCGATGATAGACGGTCATGAATGATTACGAATGAAAATAGCATCAACAAAACAGAAAGCTTGTATTTGGACTTTTTGGAAAAAAATATAAACGCAACAAACGTACAAAAGGTGGCGCCTGTAACCCCGAAATAATATTTGGTATGGTATGTGGCACTTACGTAACCCTAGCTTTGTTGAGACTAATTTGGGTCTCAGACGGGACAGAGGGCGAGTCTATTGCACTGCAGGGTATGAATTATAGTCCCGAACATTTGGTATTTTCAACCCAAAAAAATTATGGCCAGCATACTAGAAACCGAACCCAGAACCTAAAATTCTCCATATATTTGGTATGCGTTATATCTGTAAAACGATTACTGAATAATATTAGTATAAAGCCAAAAACAAATTCACATCACTCGAACCATAACGATACAGTCAGCACACCTTTACGAGTATAATTTCCTACTCGACTACATTTATCTTTTTAAAAGTTAGAATATTTAAACCGGTTTTAGAACTATGAACAAGCTTTGAACCAAGTAAATAAATGTGGGGCAAATGGATGAGTTGAGGGGCGTAGACAAATATCCATGTGAGTATCAGAATACTTACACATATTATAAACTTTCAAGAATCAAAAACTATTTCTAACATAGAGGTATATAATTCGTAGTTAAAAATATTAATACCATATTTATTAATAATTAAACACTTAAAACTATCTACTACATCAGGATAGTCTGGGTGTTAAATAGCCGAAATCTCAAAAAAAAAATATCGAAAAAAAAATTCTTTGCCAATAACTTTCCTTTTCTTAATTCAATAACTTTCCCACCGTTTAGATAAAATTTGGTTTTAACTATCCATTCAAATGAAAAAAAATAAGTTCAGAAATTTTAAAACGCGTAATAATAAAATAGCGGATTGAACACCCGGTACTTACATTCTTGGGCACAAGCGGCGTGGTCTCCGTCGCGCTGCTGCCCCCCGCCTTCGACTCCAACGCGCTTTTCGACATTTTCCTATAACAAAAACAAAACTAATTACATCCCATTTTAAAACTTCAAAGTTGAAAGAAAATTTCTTTACACAATCTAGTTATGAGTTTGAAATAGTTAATAGCGTTTTTATATTTAACGCATGTTTGTTGGTGTGACGTACGTTGTTTGTTGTGTTTAGCTCGCGCACATGCGATCACCAACAGGTATGCGATGGATCTGCTTGGCCAATGCTCATTAACTGCCGCTCGAGTTCGGCGGTGACCAAGTGGTCGGACGAGTCGCGCAACGCTACTAGCTACTAGCGAGCTTGCGGTAGGCGGACAGGGAACTATTACCGGGCCCCTCGCCCATTACAACCTTATTAATTGCTAACTTAACCGTTACAGAACAATATTTAGTCCAATATTTTATATACAATGAGTCTTTTAGTTAGCTAGACTAATATTAATTTATTATCTTGATTTATTTAATTTAAACTACATAAATACATAATTAAAGCTGTAATAAAATTAAATTCCGTTTAAATATTTTATGAAATGTCATTAAACTAGAATCTGCTTGACCAAGGTGGTAGGTACTACCAACTAACTCACAGAAAAACGACATTAATCAGTACCTCTACTGCTGATTTTTGTTCGTTAAATTTACAGAGATCAAAAAGGTAATGGTATGGTTGTACTTAAAAAATATCTGCCCCGCCAGCAATCATCCAAAACTATGTTGGACAATAAAACTGATGGATACATCTACAAGTGTGCATTTTATTGTTCAGATACTTACAGTACTGGTGTATTAATTGTAATTTGGGTTAGATCGGCAAAATTATGCAGAGAGACATGATGAAGTAGCTATCGAGAGCTAAGGAATATTCTTGATTGCATTGTACTTCCTACCGCCTAGCGGGTGCATTGCATTCTTCAAATGATCTTTTGAGATTGCGCTTAAAAATCATGATGAAATGCTCTGAGAATATTTGCTTTCGTATCTTATCGTACTGTATAAACATACATAAAACCTGTGATTAGAAAACGTTACAATTCTGACAAGGTGCCCTCTGCCCGTGCAATGTGCACCAACACGGCCATTCGGGTCGCTAGGGGTCTAACAATGGTTGACAAAATGACACTGGTGAGAAGAAAAGCCAATGCGTAGGGTATTGCCATCGACAACCACTCGTTTATGGGGCTGAAAGAATCACGAGTGCAGCCATGCACTTCCAAGTAATGCGCCGGAAGTCGTCTGCAAGACAAACTAGCTTGCTTACGTTGCAAGAAACCACTGAATGCAAGTCACTTTCAACAGATTGATTTGGAAAATCATGGAGGGGGGAGGGGTCCTTATTAGCCGTGGCTGATGAGAGAGAGACACTGGCATACCACTTTCAGCCTTACTTTTGGTATAGGACGGTAAGCTTTCTTTCTCTTCATCCACAGAAAGTCCACTGCTGAACATCACCCAAAGATTTCCACATCGACCCCAGTTGGAAGCGGCTTGCAACCAGCAACTTCCTGCCACCTCAGACCTAAAACCTCGGTCTAAGACCTTATACCTCGGTCGTCTGTCCACCGTGACTTCTTCTCAGAACCTTTCAACCCCATCAGTTATTTGTTCTTCCCGCTGTGTGGGCGGCTCACTGCCACTTCAACTTATTAATCCTACGGGTAATGTCGGTAACTTTTATTCTCCTAAGGATCTCCCCATTCCAGATTCGATCTTGTACGAAAATACAGAGCATAACCCCTGCATAGCGCGTTGAGTGATCTTGAGCCGTCTTTTGAGTTTGAGTACTGAGAGGTTACGTTTCAGTGTCATATTTCATCACTCAGCCACTGAAGACATTTGGATGAGACAACGCCGTGTAGTTTCCGCAACGCTGCCAATCCTAGTTGGATTGGGCGGTGACCCCTCTATCAAAGTTAGACATGCCTAACTGGACAACTTGCCAAAATATTATATATATTCGTCACCAACTTCGAGAGTGGCGTTGCCAACCGCAATTGATGTTGGTAGAACATTAATGATGTCTTCACTGAGTTGGGACCTGTGCCTATTTTCATTTTACTAGATCTGTATCAACCCATATACGTCCCACTGCGGGGCACGGGCCTCCTCTACAATCGAGATCACGACTGACAGTGGTTAGGCCATAGCATAAGTGCGTGGTGGCCTGTTGGTAAACGGAACAGAACGCGGCTGCTAGCATGTTCACAATGATCATCAATGTTCACCTCTGACTTTTCGGAGTCATGTGTGTATTGATAGTTAATCACCACGCACTAAAACGGTGAAGAAAATATCGTGCGGAAACCTACATATCATAGCGATTTACAAGAATTTCAATGGTATGTAAAGTCCGCCAACTGGCATTAGGCCAGCGCGGTGGACTATATGGCCTTACCACCCTCAATTTTACCAGATTAAAGTATTTAATATTTTTCGAAATGTACTATAATATTCTTTTTTTTACTTTTTGTATTGCAATGAATGATGAGACGAGCATGCCGATCGCCTGATGGTAAGCAATACGAGCACTCATAATAGTAGCAAAGCCAAACAACGACTTGAATTACAACGCAATACTTGGGATTCTACTGCGCTCACCATCCTGAGACATAAGATGGTAAGTCTCAATATGTCCAGTAATTATTCTGGCTAGAATGTCCTTCAAATCGAAATACATTTACACTAGTGTTTGGTGGGAAAAATAGACATTGCGGTGGTACCTACCCGGGCGGACCCTTATATATGAGACACCTACCACCAGTAATGTAATCGGTAACAGCAGTAAGAAGCGGCTTGTCTGTGCTGCTGGCCTTTGAAAGTCCATGAGCAGCTGCAGTCCCTTACCATCGCACATGCCATTTGCCTACGACGGCAGTTAAAAAAATAGATTTTTCTGTTAAATTATGGCTTTCAAATATCATCATTTTAAAGCAAAACGTTGATTTCAATAGGAAAAAGCAAATTACTTGATTTTACACGTAGATAATTGCACAACAATCGATTATCATACATATCGAATCATCAAGAATAATAGCATTGTCGTTTGCCTTTACTTCCGTAAGTTGGAATTTGGTTAACTAATAATAATTTATACATTAAAAAACAATGTATATATATCATAATCATAAAACCAAAATATCATATTATCAGTATTACTAAGCCCGGGCAGGCTTTGATAACAATCAGTTATTACCATCTATCTAATTTCTATTGGCATGTGGCCAAATTAGGAACATCAAACTACATTTAAAAAATAATTATAAAACGCATTGTGTATGTTACGTTTTCATAATTAATTATACTCGTAATCTAATAGTTTTAATTGTATTGTATTGTATTGTATCAGCCCATATACGTCCCAATGCAGGGCACGGGTCTACTCTACAATCGAAAGTACGATTGAGAGTGGTTAGGCCATATAGTCCACCACGCTGGCCTAGTGCGGGTTGGCGGACTTACATACCATAGAAATTCTTATAAATCGCTATGGTATGCAGGTTTCCTCACGATGTTTTCCTTCACCGTTTTAGTGCGTGGTAATTGACTGTCAGTTAAGATAGATAAGATAAGATAGTTTTAATAGGTGCAATATAATAAAATGTGAAAAGACAAACAACTGTGTCTAATATTTTGATTACAGCATGACCACAACGCATCTAGATTTTAAATGCCTAAAGACCGTAGACGATGCCTTCATTATTTAGTAATGCCAAATTAGGTTCTCTGTTGACTTTGATTTAAAAACTAAGGATAAGTCGTGGATACGCCCATCAGTATTCGCATTTGGAGTGTCAGTAAGATGGCCGGAAAATCGCGCCATCTATTATATTTCTTCATAACTAGGTCGAAATTAAAAAAAAATTGTTTTAGCAGTGATAAGAATTCATATATTATATAAACTCATTTGCAAAAAAAAAAACGGGCACCTAAGCAATGAACCATTTCAAATGTTACTATTGGTTTGTTTGATAAGTATAGGTAGTTTTACTTTCACAATTTTGTAAATTAATAAGCAAATAATTGTTTTCGTCAGTATTATCATAAAATTTTGATAAAATTTATGAGTTTTAATGCTAAAGTTCACTAGTAGTGTATGCTCGCTAGTAGTGCATAATATGCTCGTGAAGTAAAAGTTGACAAAGATTTTTGTTTGTTTTTTCTTTAATAAAGTAAAAGCAGATAAATGTTTAGTATCGAGTGTGACCCCCTCTAGCTGAAATCACAGCTTGAATTCGTCTGGGTATGCTAGCGAGGATATCCCGGATACTTGCTTGCGAAATACGTTCCCACTCCGCGGTAATCACATTCTTCAGCTCTCTGATGGTCTGCGGAGCCGGTTGTACTGATCTCACGCGTCGTTTCAGAACGTCCCAGACATGCTCTATAGGATTGAGGCCGGAACTTCAAGCTGGCCAATCCAAACGACGAATGCCGACCTCTTGCACACACGCTTCCACATCGCCAGACCGGTGGGCGCGAGCGTTGTCGTCCACAAAAATTGAGTCTTCGCCTAAAGCGGCCAATGCGGGTTGTGCATGAGGAATTAGAACTCCCGTTATGTATCGATGTCCAGTCAGTGAGCCGTTTTCAATGAAGACTAACTCTGTACGATCCATTGAATTTATTCCTGCCCAAAACATAACAGAGCCCCCACCATAAGGTGTGATTTCTTCAAAACAAGCCTCTGCAAAGCGTTCTCCTCGTCTTCGTAGCACTCGCCGACGTCGATCTTTACCGAACAGAGATATCCTGGCTTCATCGGAGAACAATACCCTATTTCAGTCTTCTTGAGTCCATGACTCACAATTTCGAGCAAACCTAATCCTGGCAACTCTGTTCTCACGGAGTAACTTAGGGCCGCGGGCCGGGCGATGACTGCGTATATTGGCCGCGAGAAGCCTCCTCCTGACCGTCCATAGACTAATATGCACATTTCTTACTTCTTCGAGGTTGTTCTTAAGGTCCACATACGAAGACTTGCGATTTCTCAATGCGCGACTCACAAGAAAACGATCATCCCATGGTTGGGTACATGGTTTTCTTCCAGAACAAGGCTCAATCAAATGGAGCATGTCTGGGACGTTCTGAAACGACGCGTGAGATCAGTACAACCGGCTCCGCAGACCATCAGAGAGCTGAAGAATGTGATTACCGCGGAGTGGGAACGTATTTCGCAAGCAAGTATCCGGGATATCCTCGCTAGCATACCCAGACGAATTCAAGCTGTGATTTCAGCTAGAGGGGGTCACACTCGATACTAAACATTTATCTGCTTCTACTTTATTAAAGAAAAAACAAACAAAAATCTTTGTTAACTTTTACTTCACGAGTATATCGAGCCTTTACCGCCATTTTAGCGCAACCGACAAAAAACAAATTTTACAGGAGGTTTTTGTTAAATATTTTTAAAAAGAAATGTGTAATTCAATTGAAATTTTATACAAAGTGTCGGTGTTTTAATTTCTTTAAATTACAACGTCATTAAATAACGTCAATTAAAACAAATTAAAATTATTAGATTTTAAATCACATTAAAATTGAAAAAATGATATTTTCAAACAAACTAAATAATAAAATAAATTGGTTTAAATACAACACGCTTTATAAGTTACCTACTGCCCTCAGTTGACCCAGACATAAGAGCGGCAACGCCGCATTTTTCGTCGCCGCGTCGCAAATGGCTTTAAATTGATTTGGCGCGATGAATCCTTTGTAGTTTTTAGGCATAATTGTATTCGTAGAATATTTAATGAAAACGCTCTTAATCAAGTCACCTTTTACACAAATTATGTGAGTCAAAATTGCTTCATTGGGTTGGGAGCGACGATGCCACTTACAATTAGTACACAAATTCAGTCTTATTTTTGCGAAGGGGGATGAAAATAGCACGTCGCGTAAAATATTACTGCCACTAAATAGACCTTCAAACAAATCATATCAGTGTATTCCACAGCTGTAAATCGCGACATCATGAACATAAAATGCTATCGTAATTCGTAATGTGTTGTGAGCAACGCACGCGCATTCGCAAAGAACAAGTACGGCTCACTGACGAGGTGGCGCGGGTGCCCAATCCCGAGTTTACAAAACCGCCCCCGCCCCCGCCCCCGCCCCCGCCCGTGACACCAGACCTTCGACCGTCGATCGCCGATCGCAGTGTTGCTAGGTTAGATTTCAAAAAATACAGAAAAAGTTTAGTAAATATATCGTAGATGGATATAAAATAGAGGAGATTATTATACTGTTTATTACAGGGCTTTTTTCATAGAAAGCGAAAGTAAACACATTCTTAAAAGTTACAAGTATTCCGTAAAAAGACTAAAGAAGTTAATCGCTGTATGTGTCACTTTTCTAAAATTCATCATAAAGTAGTGGAGATACATAGTCGTGACCCCACACTAAGATCGAATCTATGGTTTGGTTGAAAATTTAAGGATGGCTCGGTGAAATAAAAGACCCTATATCATTATTTTGTAGTGATAAACAGTTAGTAAGTGTCAGAAATAGCTTTACTATTTGTCTTGTTAGTCATATTCCAGTATGTTTTATTCTTACTGTATACTTTGTTTTGGTATTTTATATTAAATGAAGCACAAATAGTTTTAGTGTAATTACGTTGCAACACTGCCCAGGAGTCGCGGGTAAGGAGGAGGCGAGGTGGGGAAGGATGCACGATTAGAGATGCATAAAATAAGTCATCGATATTTTTATCGAGAGTAAATAAATGTCGTCAATTGAAATATGAAATCCGCATAATTCATATTTAAATACTTTTAGGGCAGTAAATGTCAAAGAATATCATATTTATTAACACAGTTATCAGAACATATTCTAAGCGTGCCAAAAAGACCTCAGTACAAATAAATACACAAAAACAAAGACTTAGTAAAAGTTATTTTCCAAGTTTCATTCTAATCAGCGGGTTTCTACATTGTCACCATAGCGCCTGCTTTTGAAAAAATGCGTCTCAACAGTACCCATACAGAATGATACCGAATAATGTCTCGGATGTTGCCACATGACCCATAGCAATTTTAAGTAGGTATAAAATGTAGATGTGAGTTGTGTATCTCATTTTATGTATCACATTTGTTTTTAATATTGTCGATAAATAAAGGTTTTTATTAATAAAGTTTGAATTCTTTAATTTTCAATAATAAAGTTTGAATTATATCGATAATATTGATATTGTATGATCGATGAAGTCGTTGCCACCCTAGCCTCATTTTGATCAACGACGCGACGTTGCCTATTCGACATCACGACGTCGCGAAGTTATGAGTCTTACTATCATGGATATTAGGTCTAAATTCAATTATTGATATTATTTCTATGCAACTAATAAGACCTTGTATTTTATTGCACTTGACCTTTATTATTCGTTTGTGTCAATGACCTAGCCAAATCGCTACAGCAGGTGGTTAAATATTGAAAACTAAAAAACTATCCTGTGGCTAAACGGGTGGTGATAAATTAATAAAATTTGGTGTATGGGCTGCTGATGCGGTACCCTATATGTGGTCCAAAAAAAAATACTTATGTCACCGCCATTTTGTATACATTAATTATTTTTATACATTTAAATATCTAATTCTTCCACAGGTTTGGGCAGGTTTGGGTCCGTTGTGGCTTAAAATACTACTTTCGATAAAAAACGCATTTTTGACAAAAGTGTCGCTTACGATAATTTGGCGGTAAGGGCTCGATATGCACTACTATATAGTGAACTTTAGCATTAAAACCCATAAATTTTATCCAAATTTTATGATAATACTGACGAAAACGATTATTTGCTTATTAATTTACAAAATTGTGAAAGTACAACTACCTATAATTATCAAACAAACCAATAGTAACATTTGAAATGGTTCATTGCTTAGGTGCCCATTTTTTTTGCAAATGAGTTTATATTTTTACAAACATTATGTCTTATAACAAAACAAGCATTTTCCAAATCGTAACACACTACTGGAGATGCACTGGAGCGCTGCCCGCACCACTTGCTTCGGAACACCTAAATGCGGGCTTTGCCAGTGTATTCTTGGTTTGCCAGGGCGAAAAGCGCATCCATCTAAATATGTCATGTCCATATGTCAATGTCTATTGATGATTTTTTTGTTAGCTGATATTTTTATCAATTGTCTCTTTTACTTCTAATATTAATTGCGATAATATTTTATTATTGTTATAATTAGGATCGTCATAAATTACATCAGATGTATAGGGTAGTTAGTGATACTTTGTAAATTGGAGTGTCGATGCCAAGAAGCTTATACCCAAATGGAGATTGCATTCCGTATATAAAAGTGAAGCACAAAAACTTAACCTTGAATGACGTCGCTGTTGCCTTCTATCCTTTTCTTTCGAGTGATAATGAATGAATAAAATGTCATTTTCATTCATTGTCACTCTAAAGAAAAGGATAGCAGGCAACAGCGACCGCATTCAAGGTCAAATTTTTGTGCTTCAGTGTTTTATACGGAATGCAATCTCCATTTGGGTATAAGCTTCTTGGTCGATGCCATAGCCATAGACAAGATAACCTAGTGATGTGCCAACTCAGGATAAACCCGACTCGAGTTAACTCGAGTTGGAATTTAGGTAACTCGAATTGAACTCGAGTTACACAACTCGAGTTGGAACATGGACGTTTGATACTACGTCTATGAGTTGGAAGGAAGAAACCGAGTGTTGAACTTGATATGTAGGATTGAATTACAGAGGTTTTTATAGTTTTTACTGGTATGAGATTGTACTGTTATATGTGTCCCATACGAAAGAGGCCGCCATGAGTTCTGTTACTTTACAATTCAAAGCAATTTTGATGAAACTTCGTATATAGGTAGCCGATACCCTGATATATCGCATGGGATACTATGTATACTTACCAAAAATACCAAATACCATACCAATACCAACAAATGTAATGTTACCACGGTAAAAGCAAGGAATTAAAATATGCATATTTGCTAGTCTTTCGTACTAAAATGCTTTCATCTACCGCGATTTTCAAACTCGAGTTAGGAAGAATTCAATTCGAGTTAACTCGAATTTGGCACAACTCGAGTTAACTCGACTTAGTTAATCGAGTTGACCATCTCTAAGATAACCTAATAAAGTGACACGGACATCTGATGCCTCAGTGACGTACGCTAATAATTGTACATTTATTTTTAGTCGTGTAATATTTTAATAATGTGAAATGTCAAATGGTACTTTTGATACAAGTCTACGTGATTGTGACGAATATTTCTTGAATTTAATTACGAGTTATCATACTTGGCTTTAGATCAGAACAAAACTTGTTTTATTGAGAGCCTGCACACGACTAATGTTGGTCACTAATGAGTTCTAAGGTCGATTGCCGGCCATTTTCAGGTACAAATATTTATGCTAACATAAACCTAATGTCATTGAAACATAAACATTGGCAAAAAAACATTTAATCCGTAAATCAGCAAAATGGGGCTTTGTAATATGAATAAACTCAGATAATAGTTCAATACAGATTCTTGACATTGTTCAAATTAAGTACACATGTAAGTTATTTGATCATACCCAGCCAAAAAATCATTGTTAATCGTTGTAGGGTAAATATAATAAAATGTATCTTCTAGTGGAGAAGTAAACGGGTTTAGAAACTCTTTTTCTTGCCTTACTGTATATTAATACCTATTGATCCAATTACCTCACTATGGAAACAAATAAAAGCTGTCATACACTGAATGCAGTTGTTTTTCACCAGATCTGTGTCATCAAGTTTATAACAAAATATTTTCCTGTTTTATTAATTCCTTTATGTAGTAATGTCATTTTTTTTATATGTGTGGTGTACTCTTATAGTTAGTTATTTTTATTATAATCACTGTAAATTTAGATTTCTGAACATAAATAAAATACACCAGTATTATCTATTTAATTTAATAGTTAAGAATCTGTTTGGGATCTGATTATTTTAAACATTTTGCACTATATTCTGCTTTATGCGATGTTATAATATTTTGACATGACAACGTCTTAAATTAGGTTGCGGCTGGGAGTCACTTATGAAAAAGTGTAACGCCCGGTAACGTTACGATGAGTCACCGAACGAGAGAGAGGCCCGCCGAATGCCTTGCGTCTCTCTCCCACTCAATTTAATTATATTCATATCAATAAATATTCTACCGAGAAAAAGACGTTGTCACGTAAAATCTTCGCCCGTAAAACCGACTTTACAGGCAACCATTTTTTTTTTATGTAGATATTCAGTGTAATAACCCACATTTTTCATCATATATATGTAGGTATATAGTTAAGAAAGTATACACATTTTGCAATTTATTTAATTAGTTTCATAATAAAACTCTGGAATTATAGACTGCACAAATTACAAACATTTGTAATACCAGTTCCCCTGTTAATATATGCATTATTAGTTACCAAATTAAATTGACGGCCACTATATACTTAAATTATTTGAAATTTGAAGAAATTGAAAATTTGACTATTTTGTTTTATTGCTTTAATGGTGGGTAGAGATAAAAAATTATAATACTGTATACTTATATAAGCTTTAAACCTTCAATGGTTTTCAATCTAATGAAATTGAAAATGTGTAAAGTGAACATTACTAAAATGTTATCACATTCAATGTTATTGGTGGAAGTTAGCAAATTTGCAGTTTCAATACCGTCCGTCCAAATAAATAGTTACTCGAATATAGCAGTTAATTTTTATGTGATGCTGTAGCTGTTAGACTTGCACATCATCTGTGTGCCACATTCTAATTTATTTCGACTGATACTAAGCATGAAATTTATTATTATAAAATTGTGGCATACAATTTTATCATTTTGTTGACAATTTTTTTTATATTTGTGTTATGAGGGTTTAACTAGGTCATAAATGCTAATAAATAAATATTAAATTTGCTGTTGTATCAAGTGCTGTATTTAACATTAATTTATCAATGCCTTTTATAATTATACTGTTAGAACAAAAGGTTAGTAACAGCTATGCAATAAATATAACAATTTAAAGATATTTACAACATTTATGTTGGGCTTTTAACATTTCTAACAAGCTATTGTACCAAGGTCACAATTATATTCTTCATTAAGCTTTCTTTGTGTGGGAATAAAAATGAAATAATTTATCTGACATGCACAATTTGCTTTTTGTTTATGTAAGCAACAAACAGAATATATGCCACATAATGAAGTTTGATCTTGTAAAGTTAATATCTACAATATACATGCAACAGCAATATTGCTTTTTACACATATCTCATATACAGCGATAATGCTTTTTAAAACACTGTTTATTTAATTTTTACAATGCTTGCAAAGGCGAGTTATACGCACAGCGAAGTAATTGCAGAATCAGATATAACTTTGTCTTTTGTAAATTTGCAATTGCATTTGCTTCAGCGACGTTTCTCAACAGAGCACAGCGCTATGTTAATATTTAATCTTAATAAAAAATAGTCCTTTGTTTCAGAGTTGAAGGTGCAAAATGGGTGCTAGTGTCTTTGTTTCACTGGAGGTAATTATATTTGGTTTGTTTATCTATTGAGTAATTATGACAATTTAATTAAATTATTGAATTATTATAATTTTACGATGTTCTATGTAGCTGCCATTCACTATTTGAGAAATAAACCAGAAAAAATGGTTTTGTTACATTTACTGAATGAACACAACGTAACTAGTTTTACTAAATTAAAGAATTCTCAGAACTAGCAGTTGTTATGTTGTCACACTGCACTATTGAAACATAACTATTGTAAACTTCACCAATGCTTTGACATGTTTTTTAATGATTGATTTGCATTTCAACCTTTTATCAGTATATGGCATCATAGCACTCAAATGAATAGATGGTTCTAAAAATGTTTTCATTATCTGAAGGCTAATGTAATCAAGATGTATCTCGGCATGTCTTTTCAAGATCATCAACTCTATTTCTTGCTACAATATTGATTTTAAAATAATCAAATCTCTAATGCTGTTTAATAAGATAATAATGTTATCCATTGAAGATAATAGTCAAGATTATTAAAATTAAAAGGATAATCCATGAAAAATAATTAGTTTATTATTCTACCAATAAGTGGTTTATATTATTTTTTTATTTGTGCATACCAAATTATTCCTGTATACTGAAGTTATCAAAGAATCAATAAAGATATAAAACTTAATTACATAATATTTTACTGAAGTAGGTGTGAATAGTCAGTTTTATTATACCGGTCAAAAATGCATCATATTCATACCAATACATATCATCCCAAAATGATTTTATTCTCTAAGATAGTGCCAGTTTTGTAATCTAGTTATTCGCTATTACACTATTTTTTATGGGCATTATGAAGTTATTTCAATGATGTTGTTTTTTATTATGTTGTAAATAACATATACCAAAATAAGTGTATCTTTTAACTTCTATCATGCCCAATAAGATCCAGAATGTAATATAGTTCATTATTCTTACATATTTATAATATTGTGGCGAGTACTAAGTAAATTGAGGCTTGGATTTTGAAATATATACCTCAGTTCTGCCTAGGTGATTGAGTGTACCACTACTTTTGAAGGCACATTAAACCTTTGGTCCCGAGTGTGGTAAATAAATCAGGCAGTCATTAATTGGTATAGATGACGAAGTTTAAAAAAGGGTGACTGTATGTATGTATGTATTGTTACAAAAGACTAACGGCCACTTTGTTTTTTAAAAATATTTGGCTACTGGGCGACAGTAGTAGGTATTCTATTTTCCATTTAAATTGCAATTTTGGTGCGTCATCCCTAGTAATAAATCCAATAACTATGTTGCTACTTGGTTGGAAATTAAATTTCATATAGGCATTTTACAATATATTTTTGTGCCGTGTAAATAACTATAATAATAGTATGTGCCTATACTATAGGATAAAACATATTCTTTGTTAACATAACATACTGATTATAACAGTACAGGAATATTTTCCTTCAAAACATCTATGATGGCCTTGTAGAAGTTTTTAATTTACCTGATTTAAAAACAATATTAGAACTGGCTATTGATATTTAATTGCACTGTACGTAATATTTCTTAGCCGATTTATTCTCTTCTTGTGTGCTTTGGAGGGACTTGGACCTGTAGGTATATAATGTAAAGGGATTGGGTGTTAAGAAACGATAAAAAATGGCAAAATGACGTTTTCTTTTAGTTTGCGTATATAGTTACTTCCCAGAATTTGATTCTTATTAGCAATATTATGAAATTGTGAAATAATACAGCATACTTATTTTTTCAAAATCTTTGTGCTAGGAATATTGACTTAAATAATTATATAGAACAGAATTTAGAGAATGAATAAGGATAGCCAACGCTATTGTATTAAGGACCCACCCTGTTAAATAAGTTGTTAAGTAAATAAATATATTAATTTACCAAAAATCCAAGTATAAAGTATAAGTTTTCATCAAAATATAGATCGTGGCTTCTTTCAGCAGTTTTCGCTATTCCTCATAGTTTCCGGATTGGCCATCCACGCCCACTTAAAAAATCATTCTGGATATTTTGTTATGAGTTTCCTTTGTTTGGTCCCTTTGGGATTCATGTCGTTGCGGTTGTAAGCCTATTGTCACTAAAACTCGTTGAATTTAGATGTTCCTTGTAAACACTTTGCGTGCCACTATTGATTCTGACTTATAGGGGTTGTAGCTGTAGGTGAATCAGCGGAGTTGACTTGTGTTGAGTAAAGATTAACCTCAGAACGTTTACCAACAACAAAAACTGTAGGAAACTTAAGAGTTGCATTAAAATTAAGTGGTAGAAAAATAGCTAATTTTATCATTTCATCCTGCACATTAATTCCGTCGACTGCCCAGTGAATTAAACAATCTTTAATTTTTTGATTCCATAATTATGGCATTTGGAGCTCTCTTTATCGTGTTTTACACCAGTGGATACTTAAAGTGGAAGTCCAGAATTTTTTTATCCTTATTCCTCTTTCATAATTGCTTTGAAGGAAATAGATTTTTTAATTTAATATGTTAGCATCGAATGTGTTCGTACAGTACTTGCCCTGACTTGCTTACGTTAACATTATGAATATCTCAAAATTTATAACAATGTACTTTAAAAACATAAAATAGCAAAATCCAGGTATAACAGTTTTTTAAAGATGATTTAATATCAAAGTCTCCGACTGCGTGAGATTGTTAACACTATTAAGTAGGCTTACTGACAACTGACCAATGAGCACGGATCTCGGCTTAGGGTGTATTTACGGAGTCTCTCGGATTGGACAGAGAAATAGGTCATCTTGTTTGTATCTTCTTTAGTCTTTATTTTAAGATTTTCCGTAGTTGCGATTATTGATTTCTAAAATTTAATACTCAATACAAAAAATTAGTACTCGCCACATGGATAAAAAATGTTACAATCCTTATAATAAGTATGTACAGTGTGGACCCTGTAGTGAACGGCAAAAAATGTGTATATTATGTATTCATAATAAGTATTTTGTAGAACTTCAGCAAATAGGAATATCTCTCCAAATATTTACTACGATTTTTATGCTGTACTATATAGATTTATTGTTTAAGGATAACAATTTTCCCTCCCTCATAATAAACTACCCTATTGAAAATTTTGGACTCCATTATAAACTTTTGAGTCAAAGGAACTAATGGCCGCAAAATCAATATCTGTGTATGGTTGTTAGGGTCGATATCTAAATTCATGATAGAAATTGTGAATTGTGACCTCTAACTGCAACTTTTTAGTTATTACAATAATTTTCATGGAAATAATAAGTATGGTATGTTTCATGGAGGTGAAATAAAGGATAATTATATAGCTGAATGATGACATGTAACGGGAATGTTGCACTTTGAGTTTTGTAAAAAGTTAACGTATATATCATAATGTAATAGTTGTAACGATGTAACGTAGCTTTCTTTTTACGTCCAGATAATATACCCATAGATGGAGTCGCAGGCAAATGTTAGTGTTCTAATATTTTAAAATTTCTGTAAGAATTGTAAACTTGATAAGATTGAACTGAAATTATAGATTGGAGCTACTATGATGAAGACGTTCGCTTAAATAGGATTTTGATAAATTCTATTTAGCATTTCAGTTTTATGTTGCTTGCTCACGAGTAAGTTCACCCATTAGCTTGATAGTTTTAGCGCCTACTGACAGATTAGTTAAGAATATTCTGTACAAAGAAGTTTTGTAGGCCCTCATTTTTTATGCACGCTAAACAAAAGTAAAGCCGCAAGAACTATACCTAATTAATAATAATACTTCTTAACGCGAGCGAAGCCGCGAGCAAAAGTTAGTTGTATATAATAGTCCACACGAAGATTGAGCCACCTGCATATGAAAATAGAGGTCGATCAATATAGAAGTTAGGTTGAATACAAGCTACTGTGAGTTATGTAGTGTGTTCGTTCAAATCAGTATGAGTTGACCATTCAGATTGGGTATTTAAGTCTAAGTCAAAGATACCACAGTATCTAAACAGTGTGAGCGAAACCTCAAATTGCACCATATTTTCGCGATAACCAAGATATTCCAAACTATACGTTCGTGATTTTTGTTGTTTAAAAGTGAACCACATTAGGATTCGTCAAGTATCGTGAGTGAATATAAAAAAGCAAAATATTTTGGAAGTGGTAGCTTTAGGATCAGAATCGATGACACAGTTATCAGCGCGTCCGTTCTCATCGGGTAGGCAGCGAGCACCTCATTATTTCTTTGTGACATCGTCATTTCTTGCGTGCGAGTGTCCAGCTCGATGCGGTATTTGTTTGCACAAAGACGCATCCTGGGGTCATCGCTGCCACTTCGTGCGAAGCGTAAGTTGCTTTACATTTGTATTTGTGTTTTAGTGATATTCGTCATCCGAGCGGATAGCCATCAATATGAATCCAGAGGAAACCGACTCCGTGAACACCGCTTCGGCGGATGGACATCCCGAGGACGGTTCAGGTAAAGTGTATTGTCGAATACGCTGGCTCCGTTGTGTCAAGCATGAGGAATTTATATTTTAATGCCATGATGTTATCTAGGATTTTTTGCATATTATCTTTATCATAAGTTAGTTAAATAATAATGAACTATATTTTTAATCATAAAATTATTATTTATACTGATATTTGGTTTTAAAGTGTAATAAATAAGTAGATAGAATTACGTTGAAAGTTTAAAACGATGTGAATAGCGACGGGAACGGAGGAGGCGCCCTCTTCGATGGTATCCAGCGAGGCGGAGTCGGAGGGCAGTTTGCTGTCGGAGACGCCGCGCCACGACACCGACACGCTGGTGAACCAAACCGGCGAGGGCGGCGCCGACTCGCACACGCTGCAGGACAAGCCCTGCGCGCCCGCCGCCGACTACCGCGGCCTCGGCACCACCATCACCTCCTTCATATCCACCAGAGGTGCGCTTCATCTTACACGCTCTTACCATATATTACTCGATACTATGCGGTTCAACTAAGAATAGGACTGACCCTGCGCCATATTGGTTCGTAGTAGCTGTCAAATCGCACAATTTAGGTAGGGTGAGCAAAACAAGATTTCTTAAAATAATATTTTTATTAAATAAAAATAATATGTTTAATATTTAATAATTCGTAAAAAAATTGATGAATGAATAATGTCGTGTTATAGTTACTTTCTGGCGAATAATTGCATATGAAGTAAATAAAAAATTGAAAAATTACACTTTTTTAAGCTTTTTATGACTAAACATTCTTGTTTATGTGTCCATATAACATTTTGTAATTGTTTCAATTTATTTAGTTAATTTATGTTCAAGAATTTGACTTTGTGAAAAAAATATATAATTGATGCGTAAATATTTTTTTGTTGCTAACCATACTTTTCGTGTGATATTTGACAACTAAAGGTCATTGACGTTCCTATTCTTATTTGAAACGCATAGTAATGTGAAATATTTTATCTAACTCACGGAACTCGATAACTCATGGATTGTTCATTGATGCAAACTCTCGCTCCAGACCGAACCAATATTTTTATAATGAAATAAAACTTTTCCGTAGCTGATTGATATATTACTGTCAGGGGCGTCGCCAGCCGATGGCCTAGGGAGGGGCAAATATTATGGAGAATGAGAAAAATGTGTATGAAATATTGCAACTTACACAATTTTGACGGCGGCCCCTAGACGGACAATAAATATTATTGTACAATGTATGGTATATGCAAAAAAAATACCGTATAGTAGGCAAGCCAAGTCAAAGATTTTGATTGCTTTACATTTGGCATTTTTTTTTAATCTCTGGGGGTGTGGCGACGCCCTTGATTACTGTTGTAATGAAGTCGCGATCCGCTAACGGAAAACCGACATACTAGGAAGTGTTTCTTTTCGGGTTCATTTCAGAAAGATAAAGTTGTAGTTGTGACATAATAACAAGCTCACGCGGGCTATATTTATTTAATTTTTTCCTTATATTCACATGTTGTGAACACTAGCCGTCCCGAGAGCTCGTGTCTCCAGCTTCCCGCTAAAATGATCGCATTACATTGTTCTTCCCTCGACAAAATGGTGCCGTGTGTGGAATAGTATCGAGAAATCGTTGAAATGTCGTGTCAATACCCTAGTAAAATATTCAAATTCATTAACTCCCGCCGCCGCACGGAGCATGTTCAAATCACGTTTGTGTCAAAGCGTTATGTTTTGCTGGAGCCGAGTTACAAATCAAATGCTCCTGTCAACGGTGAGACCGATATTATTATGTGTAAGCAAACTTGTGCACATCTAGGAAATACAATACATTGCGTGTATATGTTCTTATTCAAAAAATATTGTATTTAATAATATTGCGATTTTATGAAATAAGAGAGGCAGTGTTGCAGCGTTCGAATATTATTATTTATCGCTGACTAACAGCGTCAAAATACAACATGTATAAATTCACTATGATTAGTGATATGATAAAGAAACTATATCAATTGGTTTGTTAGCTTTTGAATAATAGTTTTGTGTTGTTTGAAGTGGTGGTTAATGTCGATGTACATGGTGTGTCGCGTGCAGGATCGATGCTGCCATGGGGCTCGCACAAGGGCGCGGTGTTGGCGCCGCCGGACTCGGACCTGCGGCCCGGCGAGTTCGTCATGCGGCTGCTCTTCACCGAGTTCACGGTGCAGGCCGAACGCAAGATGGAGGCGGTTATGGCTGAACCACTGGTAATATTACTCACCATATATGTACCGGCTGTCAAGCATCCGTCTAAGGGTTCGATCCCGGCATCCGAAACATAAGTTTGTAAGACCAATAACTTTTGGCAATACGTTTTGCATAGTTTCTGACACCCTCGACACAAGCCTCGGATGTTAGTGTGAGGTCTGAACTATGTATGTATGTACTGAATTGTTTGGTATACATATTTATCCCATCAAAAACATCCTGTAAAAAAATTCCAAGTCTCGCAGCTCAGGTTTTCTACCGCAAAAAGTTGTCAGATGCATGTAATACCAAGTCGATTAATTTATTTAGTCCTTAAGGGACCTTCTATATAAAGTTATTACGTTAGTTATTACCATATCAATCTTAAAAATTCTTTACGATTTAAATAAATGGATCGACTTGGCCATCGCATGAAAACATAATGTATCGTACAATTTATACATAATGCTGCTGGCCAAGTCGATCTATTTATATAAATCGTAAAGAATTTTTAAGATTGATATGGTAATAACTAACGTAATAACTTTATATAGAAGGTCCCTTAAGGACTAAATAAATTAATCGACTTGGTATTACATGCATCTGACAACTTTTTGCGGTAGAAAACCTGAGCTGCGAGACTTGGAATTTTTTTACAGGATGTTTTTGATGGGATCTCACGTCTTTTTGTAGAGTCCTACTTTTTTCCTTTTCGGTACTTCTTACTTCTAGAATATCACTAACGATTTTTCTTAAAGCCTCTGTCTTATGGATTTTTCTTATTTTTGTAGGCATCAATTTATCACAAATATAGCGGATTTGATTATTAATGTTCTTTCTTTCATTGTAATTGATATTTTCGAGCTATTTAGTCTATTTATTTGCAAGGGCATGTGACATGCTGAATACACCATTTCCCTCTCTATATCCCCTCCTGTTATGCCTCATATATATAGATATCTATCTACAACTATTATTCTATTATATACGGGTACAATGATTCATTAACTGCAAATGTAACTTTGTAATCCTATACATTTATATGGGATTACAAAGTTATCCGCACCGCCGCTCATGCCCGTCAAGGTTAAAATAGTAATACAAATTGCCCTTAGTGCGACCGAAATGGCCATATTTAACGGATTTCTAATGCATCCAAACGCGCCACTTCATGTCAACTACTAGTTGACAGTTGGTCTATCTAGAAAACTAGACACAAATTATGAAATGTTTGAATTTTCCCTTACTTTAGACACTAAACACTAATTATATTCTAAATTTGAAGGTTCTATGTCTGCTAGAAGTGCCTTAGACTTTTGATGATCGGTCAGTCAGTCAGTGAGTGACAAAATTAAGAAAGTTTGACTAGTTACAATTCTTAAACTACTGGTTCAAATTGAATGAATTTTAAATATACCGTGTTTACACAATGCCTGCTTAGTAACTGAAAATTCAGGCTTCATGCTTTAGCCACAACGAAGTTATAGGGGGTTGAAAATGGTCTGAATTGCTTCGAGAAAAGAATGTTACGGCCTATAGCTCGACTTGGACGGGGGCTCGGCCGCGCCCCCAGATTTATTTTATACAAGCTTCTGTGTAGTAAGTGTGTATAAAAATTAAATAGAACATATATATTTTGTATCCAAATAATTTTTCTCAAATACAACTACAAAAAAGGCTAAAATGTACTAAAGAAATTTGCAAAATTACCACTAGTAATTCTGAATATTGAATATGACAAAAATTATGAATTAATCAAGAAAAATATGTACTTTCCGAAAATAATACAGTACGCTTTAATTGATTTTTATTTATATTAGTATGGTAGCATCATAAAAAACTCTAATAAAAGTCATATAAAAAAAGATCGGAAACAGAAGGACACATTATAATGGCATTGTGACCTATTATTGGCAATATGTTTTTAATATGGTCAATAAACAGCCATTGCGCTGTTACACTCGGCAATCGGCATTGATTAAAGTGTTACAATCAATCAGTTTTAACTGCTTTGACACATTGTGCCAGTGCCTTAATGTGTCGTGACCAATATTTGTACCGCGCCGCGGACACGGTGATAATGTCTTGACGTCACTACTACAACGTTTATTGGATGGGAATACGATGATGTAAAACTTATCAAGCATGGCTACTCGAGTTTAGTGTGTGGGTAACTTTATCGTAATTGTAATTAGATTGCGAATTTAAACTTACGACAAACATATATGGTGCAGGAAGTGGTTGCGGTGAGGCGTGAGATATTGTAGAAATTATGTTTCAGAAAAGTAATAATTTAATAAAATATATATTTTTTGTACTACCGTCTAATTTAATTAAAATTCCACTCATACATATAATGTTTTTTATTACTTTGTATTTTGATTGTATTAAGGCATAATTAACTTTCACATAAACCTGATGAGCACATGAGTATAGACTTTGGGAAATATTTCCACCTGATTTCAAAAAAAAAAACCCCACAGAATGCGAACCATTACTAAAATAATCTCACCCAATAAATGCGTACAGGAGAAGCCGTTGAACAAGACCCTGCAGCGCGGTGAAGACCCTCAGCTGGACCAGATCCTGTCAGCCTTCGGCACGGTGGCGGAGCACTGCCTGCCGTCGCTGCTGCGGGCGCTGTTCGGCTGGCTCGAGCGACAGATGGCCGACTCGCCGCAGCTCAGCGAACAGGCCAAGAAGCCGCACCAGGACTTGAGGAATAAAAGGTCTATTGGCTTTCTTTATGCCGGTCTAACTAAGCTATACTGCTACTACTACACATGCTAGAGCAGTTTCGCCCAGATAACATAACATCAATTTATCCATCCATCCATCCATCAGCCAAAGGAAGTCCACTGCTGAACATAGGCCTCCCCCAATGATTTCCACAGAGACCTGTTGGAGGCAGCCTGCATCCAGCGACATCAATTTATGATTCTTTCATATTTTGACATATTTGTGCCGATCGTTAAGCTGTTTCAGTTATTCAGTTATTTAAATCATGAATGCTAAACAAATTTAAATGGTTGCATCTTTTTTTGTATTGCATTTTATTACCATATAACTCAGTGGATTATCACAAAAAAAAAACCTATTAAAATTGGGATATTTTAATGTTGCCAATGGCCCCTGAGAATAGGCATGATGACTGATTTTGAAAAACTACTTCAGAATGTTCGTATACATTAACAATACTTAAAATGAATTATTTAATTTTTGAAAAAAAGTAAAGATTTGCGCGAAATATTACGTTTTAAATTTCACATTTTAACCTTTGCTCAAAAACGCCGTAATAGTAATGGCGTCCGTGTGTGACGTCATGCTTTTCTAAATGCTTGCTCGTGCAATGTTTACGTGTATATTGTGATATATGCATTTTATTATTTTTAATAGTAATGCAATGTAATGTGTATACATCGATACAAATTCCGAGCGATTTGTTTATTAATGTTTCAATGGATAAAAAAGTTAGAAATATATGGCTAAAAATGGAAAGGCAAAATCCAGGATCTTTTTCTTTAAATTCGATGATTACCACGTAATCCGTGAACACTATTTTGATGGAAATAATAACTTTATTTACAATGTTCATAATGTTTGACGTGTCCAGAAAACAACATATCAAAATTTAAAATTTTTATAAATAACCATAGCGGTAAATATCGGAGGTACGATTCATTTATTTCCTTTCGGTATTATTATCATGCCAATCGCTGTGTATATGAGTACTGAAAAACGTTTTAATGTTCCAATTAAACATTGATAATATGGAATATCGCATAGTTCCAAATTTTGAGCTATTTGCGATGAA
Organism: Hyles euphorbiae; assembly: GCA_023078785.2. Classification (NCBI taxonomy): domain Eukaryota; kingdom Metazoa; phylum Arthropoda; class Insecta; order Lepidoptera; family Sphingidae; genus Hyles; species Hyles euphorbiae. The sequence continues at coordinate 883,133 of CM041058.1, read as the reverse complement.
TCCTTATTCCATGAGTAATGTTCCTTTTTCGTAGGTAGCACAAAACTGATTGCATTACTAAATATTAGATAAATATACTGAATAACATGGAAATTACCAAAACTAGCCAACAAGTTCACGTTAAGACTAAGTAATATTAACGAAAGTGACACGTCACTCGCTTCTGATTGGCGTTTCATCTAATATGGCGGATCCTTCGGTTTGTACTTTTATTTTTGCAAAAATATATTTAATCTTAATTAAAAACTAAAGCAAATGTTTATTTTGAGAATCCTTCTATTATACGTTATTATATTAAACCATAATTTCATTAATTCGTTGTTACTGTCATTATCCCCATTATCATTAAGAGAAACGGAGGTGAATGTGAAGGATGAATTTATTTACGAGTATTTACTTTATTTCCTTTTTACTATTTTGTCTCCTATAATCTTGTTAACTAATGATAAACATGAGCCCTATCCATCTTTTAGCCATAATAATTCTACTATAGACAATTGTTTTTCCAAACATCTCCACAGCGCTATGTCAGAAGTGTTTTGCTTTCATTTAGCCGGTTATCATTCTTCATAATTATTTTGTTATATTTAGGTTTTGATTGATCTGTGGAAGATTGTGTTAATATATATTCTCTCCCCCTCAGCATAATCTACATAGTGTCCGGCAGCGGCGCGGGCCCTGAGGCTGTGGAGCGCAGCTGCGAGGAGCTGCAGGCGGAGCGGCGCGACCTGGCCGTCGAGTTCCTCTTCTGTCTGGCGCTCATCGAGGTGCTCAAGCAGCTGCCCTTCCATCCGGGACACGAGGACCTAGTCACATACATCGAGAATGTCGCCTTCAAGAGGTTCAATTATAAAGAAGGGTGCGTTTTCAAGCTTAGTCTTGTAAAATACTTTGCATTCTTCTTTGAGAATATCTTGGTCTTCAATTTCTACCGAATTCTAAGAGAAAAATTGCAAGAGACTAACACCCATATTCTAAGACGTTCCTCGTAAATTTCTCGACTCCAGTCGGGCTTACTAGAGGAAATCTGTATTCATAGTTGAAAAAAGTCTCCTCCACTCAACGTCACTCAATTCTTTTCCTTTCTTGAGGAAAGGATTCAACTGTCAAACTCAAGGTACGTCGTGACCTACCTTAAGGAATACTTGAGGAAATATTTTCACTATGGAAACAGTGTTTATTATTTACATGACAAATTTTGACTGTCACTTTTCAAGTGAACTTAATATTGAAATGTCAAATATTTTTTGTTAAATCTGTACTTTATTAACACATCAATGACGTATTTGATGTCGTATTTTCTCGACGCAACTTCACTCGAGAATTCTCTAGGAAATATATATTTTTAACTAAGCATACCAGTTTCGAGGATTCCTCAGATTCATTTTAAACGTCACCTCGACAAAGATAAGGTTGAGGAAGATTCGAGGAAACGTCTTAGAATACGGGTGTAAGGTTCTATGCAATTTTGACGACTGCGGTGTCTTTTCCACACATCAATCCTTTAATTATATTTCATAATATTATTAAAAGTAAACCAAAATAATTCTCTATCCTTATCTATGCTACAAATACTGCGTAATATCTTAGTTCAGCATTCTAGGACAATTTTTACTATAAAAAAACTGGAAAGCATTTCTGCATTAACCAATGTAACATGAATGTCGGCAGGCTGCAGTCGAATCCCAACGCGGCGAACGTGCACATAATAGCGGATCTGTACGCGGAGGTGATCGGCGTGCTCGCGCAGTCGCGCTTCGCGTCTGTGCGGAAACGTTTCACCGCTGAACTCAAGGTACACTGTATTACTATTTGTTTACTAAATAAATACATCCTACAGCAAAGTCTCTATGCAAAGTCTTGCCCAACAGACTTATTGTCTGTACTGCATATTGTCATTGCTATACAAATGGTATTAAGCTTCAATTAGGAAGGCTTAAGACTTAAGTCACCATGCTGGCAATGTACGAAAATCGAACGAAACGAAAATTTTTAAGAACTTTATGATATGTAGTATCCCTCAGGATATTATCCTTCGCCATTGAAGTGCGTCTTCGGAAATTATGAGAGACATATTTGGCTACAGCACCAAGAATTAAATACATTTGGCGCACACAAACTACACTATAACGGTGAAGGAAAATATCGTGAAGAAATAGCGATTTGTAAGAATTTTTATGGTATGTAAAGTCTACCAGCTCGCATTAGGACATTGTGGTGGACTATACGGCCTGTACACTCTTAATCGTATTGTGTATTGTAGAGGAGGCCCGTGCCCTGCAGTGGGACGTATATGAACTGATACAGATACATAAACCGTTGCCTTAGAATATGACTTGAATTTGATGAAGAGTTTCCTTTTCAGGAGCTGAAGAGCCGCGAGCCGTCCCCGCACACGACGCAGAGCATAATATCCCTGCTGATGGGCATGAAGTTCTTCCGCGTGAAGATGGTGCCCATCGAGGAGTTCGAGGCTTCCTTCCAATTCCTGCAGGAGTGCGCGCAGTACTTCCTCGAGGTGAAGGACAAGGACATCCGCCACGCGCTCGCCGGACTCTTCGTCGAGATACTGGTGCCTGTTGCTGCGGTAAGTCGCCTTGTAGTTTCATTACACCATCAGTTACACTTCTTCTATAATTCGTAAACAACTTTAGACTCATTATAATATTTGGTGCAAACTTTATAAACCAATATTAAAAAAGCAATGGCTCTTTAAATGTTATTTCTTGTTTCTTGCTGTTATATTTGGAATTCATAAAGTCTGCAATTTGACAGACTGTGAAGAACGAAGTGAACGTGCCGTGCCTGAAAAACTTCGTGGAGATGCTGTACAGCCACACGCTGGACGCGAGCACCAAGTCCAAACACCGGCTGGCGCTGTTCCCGCTGGTCACGTGCCTGCTCTGCGTCTCGCAGAAGCAGTTTTTCCTGGCCAACTGGCACTGCTTCCTTGCCATGTGTCTGTCACATCTCAAGAACAGGGACCCCAAAATGTGCAGAGTGGCGCTAGGTAGGTTTTATTGTAATAATATGTTGTTTTATACGATTGATTGTATTATACTGTTCTGTATAAGTCCAACCTGCAGGGCTCGGGCCTCCTCTACAATCGATAGTACGATATAGAGGTGGTTAGGCCATATTATAGTCCACCAAGCTGGCCAACTGCAGATTGGCGGACTTTACATACAATGGAAATCATGATTTTTCCTTTACCGTTATAGTGCGTGGTAATTGGCTATCGTTACACGCATGACTCTGAAAAGTTAAAGATTTGCCCTGAGGTTTGAGTGTGCGACCACCGTATACATGTTGATACTCGCGTTTGGTCCCTTACGATTGTTTACTTGAAATATATATATTTTTTCTACAGAATCTTTGTACCGTCTCCTGTGGGTGTACATGATCAGGATCAAATGCGAGAGCAATTCAGCCACGCAGTCCCGGTTGCAAAGCATAGTCAACTCGCTGTTCCCTAAAGGATCCAAAGGAGTAGTGCCGAGAGACACGCCCCTCAACATATTCGTGAAGATTATTCAGTTCATAGCTCAAGAGAGGCTCGATTTCGCCATGCGTGAGATTGTATACGACCTGCTGATGGTGGGTAGGCCGATTAAGATTATTCTTACTCCTGAGAGGATGTCGATTGGTCTCCGAGCGTTCCTCGTAGTGGCTGATAGCCTGCAGCAGAAGGAAGGCGAGCCTCCCATGCCGAGGACTTCGGGCACTCTTCCATCAGGAAATACGCTTCGAGTGAAGAAGACCTTCTTGAACAAGATGCTTACAGACGAGACGGCGCGCTCCATTGGAATGAGTTCTTACTTTCCGTATGTGAGGAGAGTGTTAGTAGAAATATTAAGGGCATTAGACGCGCACTACGGGCGGCCGCTGATGCTCACCAACACGCAAAACGTTACCAAAGAACAGGAGATTAATACGGGAGAGCGGAAGCCGAGAATCGATCTCTTTAGGACGTGTGTGGCTGCCATTCCGAGGTGAGAGAATGTTTATACTTTAATGTAACTGTTTTTGCCTAAAATACAGTAAAATAATAGAATTTACCGCTCATCTATTGAAACAATTCTAATAGTAAGTGATTATTTAAAGGCTTATACCAGAGGGCATGAGCCCCAGCGAGCTGGTGGACCTGCTGTGCCGGCTGACGGTGCACATGGACGAGGAGCTGCGCGGCCTCTCCTTCCAGAGCCTGCAGACCCTCATCGTGGACTTCCCCGAGTGGCGCCAGGACGTGCTCGCCGGGTTCACGCAGTTTCTAGCCAAAGAAGTTCAGGTGCGTAAACGCATCGAGTTAGATCAATTTTTATGTTAACTCATAATTCACGAAAGTTATAAATGGTATTTTATTATCTTTTGGTGTCTCACAGTGGTCTATAATAAGTAGACATCCACCATGTCCTAAAAATCTAGGAAAAGTGTACCTAATTGATACAGCCTTCAGCAAATTAATCAATCATCCCACATTACGTGGGTAGCCCATACATTATTCGTTTTAAAAATAAAGATTCTTCAAATAAAACTAGTTTATGAGAGTTGAACAATGTAAGATGCAACCGAATAATAAACTCTAATCTCATTATTATAGGACACGTCGCCCCAGCTAGTCGAGAACGGCTTGCGCATGTTGCTGCAGCTGGTGACGAGCTGGAAGAACGGCGAGCCCACCGCCACCACCACGCCGCCCAAGATGGAGCCCCTGGCCTCCGTGGTGCGAGGGGCCGAGGCTCTAGGCCTGGTCATGCTTTGCCAGTGCAAGGCTTATCCGAGGAGACTAGCTGTTCATGTACTAAGGTACGGTCAAGGCCTGTTATATACCCTTTAAGAAGTCTTAATATCAGTGAAACGTAATATAATATTGACTAAACGATAATTTTGTTCATATTCATTCAATATAACCTAGAGTTTTCTCTAGAAGTGCTCGTTACATTTTCTTGTAGGCAGGAATAAATATATCGGATCATACTAAAGGTACTACTACCCTACTCGATTACAGGTTTATGGTATGACAAACGCAGAGGAAAGCTCCAATTAAATATGGCCAATAATAGCTTCTCGCTCACGCTTTTCGCCTCTCATGCTATTAATAAACGTCTCCGCGCGCGCAGACGGTGCCCGCACTGCGCATGCGTCAATGTCATAATCAATTTAAATTAAATATTTAAACAATTTAAACTGACCTTACAATTAAATGTCATAAATAGTGTCAGGGGAAATAATACTCCGTGACCTATTTTACTAAAACGTCAAACTGATTAGGAAGCAAGTGGAGTGAAAAGTAACTACTATCTATCTAATTATAAAAGTTCCATTTGACATATCTCAAAATTGTGAAATAGGGATGATGTCAAATAAATCGGTTAGTACAATATCCGATTATTAACGAGATATCGATACTATTTGTTTGTATTTCTTAATCGATTACAGTTTATATTTTTAGTTTACATTATTTCGTTTTTTTTATGTACATCTTTATCCTAATGAGACATCCACAATTGCATAAGTCACTTTAGTATTAAGGAACAAAAGCAATGATTTATTTATTACTAGCGGCCCGGCCCACTGAGTCGAAATGGCAATTTTTTGTGACACGTTTTTTTTCGGAATTTCCAATTTATTTTGACGCCAACGGTTCGATATTATCATTCCTTACAATATTTATTCTTTGTACATTTTTGTTTAACCCTATAATTTTGGCTAAAAAAAATATTTTAGATTTTTGATGTATGGAACGCACTACAAAACCCTAAATTTCTACGAAATCCTGCTAGATACTGCGTTGAAATCTTATTTTTCTGAATCTTGGTCTGTTCTACTATATTTGTATACTTCGGACGTCTGTATCGATCTGCAATTTTTTCAGTTATGCAGTTCGAAAGAAAAGATAAAAATCAATATTTCCCAAAACTCTTTTTACGATTATCTTTAGTAAATTTGACACAAATAAAATAAATTAATCGAATAAATTAACAAATACCAAGGAAAACTTGTATATGTGCGTGCCAAATTTATAATACGAAGGATACAATTGAAAGCCTTTTTCGATTGCTGATTCTCTTAGGTTTATATATTGTATTTACATAATGTAACTTCAACAAAGGACATGACCAGTTTTTGTATGGCGCTGTGCCTAGTACTTCGAATCTCGTCTACATCAATTAGTTTTGCATTGTTGGGGTAAGGTTTGTTCCAAGATTAATACAGAAAAGTTACAAAGCCTAGGAAGTTCAGGGTTTTTAGATATTTACAAAAACATATCTTATTTTCAGATAAGGGTTTGTAGGTTATCTGTCAATTTATTGAATCGAATAAAAATACGTTTACATAAATACTTTATCATCGAATTTGGAATTTAAAGAAACTATTATTTTATAAGTTACACAAAATATACATCGAGACGTATTTTATTTGTGCCACAATGCCCTGAGATTCGAACCCGCGACCACCGTGAACATATGGGCAGCCGCGTCTCAGCAGTCCGTTTACCAACAGGCCACCACATACACAAAATTATTGTTAAATTATTAAATTATTGCCTTTTATTAAAATTATTATTACATTATTTACTGATGGTTGTTCGGTGATAGTATGCTTGTTATTAGCTGATAATTCAGTACTTTTTAAAATTAGAAAACAACTGGATTAAAATTGCTCGATTATTTCTATATTTTTACCGATTATGCGTATACAAATCCGTTTGCATAGTCTCAACTCTACACATGGAAGACCTAACGACGTGACTTTGTAATGACGTCTAGTAAAAAAGTATGTTGTTTAAAATGGTTGTTTTGCTTTATTTAAAGGATTTATATTTAAATTTAGTTATTATGGATTGTAAATCCTGTAATAAAATAAGAATAGCTTCATAATTCTATGGTTTTACGGAAAGTTTTATTGAAATTGTGTGAGTTACGTCTTCACAAAGTTATTTATGATAAAAGTATGAAATGTCAAATGAGATTTCTTGAATTAGAAATATTATAATCACTGATTGGTGAAACACATGCTGAGCTCTAAACGCGACACAATGAGGAATATGCACGTAACTTAAATATGGACAAAATATATATTTTTTGTAATCTTTTTTGCTACCGAAAACACACTATACAATAAATTTTAAAATTTATTTTATATTATTCCTTTCCGCGCAAATTTCCGAAACGCAACACTATTGGTGGATGAAAACGTGACGTCTCGTTTACACGAGAGGTCTGCTGTCAACAAGCTATTTGTATGGTTTCTTTTCTGAGGAATAGTTGTTTTTATATTGCGTCTCTGTCTTTTTTTTATATCAAATGAATTGTTTTATGTGTTCACAGTATTAATTCATTGTGTAGAGAATTAATGCCATTATTTTATATTTAATATAATTTTCTGTATCCTCTTTGATGTGAAACCCAGAAATAATAGAAAGATTCATAAAACTAGTCTCGAACTTGCCTCTTACTCTAATACTTATTAATTCTTCTTTACTGGTGGTAGGTCTCTCATATGTGAGATACCATCTGGGTAGATACCACCGCAATGTCTATTTTTCCCATCAAACAACAGTGTAAATGCACTGTTGTGTTTCGGATTGAAAGACATAACCAGAGTAACTACTGGACATATTGAGACTTAACATGTTATGTCTTAGGATAGCAAGCGTAGTGGAATGCCAAGCATTGCTTTGTAATTCAAGGTGTTATTTGGTTTTACTACTGTTTGTCTAGAAGTTCAATGCAATAAAAAAAAATAGATGATTTAATCCCCAGTAATACTTATACTCATACATACATAAGGATATAAGAATTTTTAATAATATCTTTACGACTTTTCGTAAACTAGATTATGTTTTTGTAGAGGTCTGTACACAAAACAAGTAGGTAGGTAAACGTAAGAATGATATAAATATGTATTTTACTTAATTGTAATATCCTAACTTACATAGAAATGGTCTTCACAACAATATAAACAGCTCAAACTCGATACATTGTCTCTTCTCATAGCCTTGCACCACTTTATTCTTAGATTTTTACCTTTGGGCATAAGGAAATATACTTTGTCAGATGCAGTGTTTATGTTTTTTTGGGTATATAGGAACGACACAATATTTGTAATAGTTTTTTTGTGCTTTTCCATGGTAATTAAGTTGATATTCACTCACTTTCTTTATTTTCTGGTAATAATATATTGAACCAAACATTGCTGTTGACATCGAACTTGTGTAATCGTGACGTCACGAACAAGCGCGCCAATATGGCCGCGTGTGTTTCGCCCAAAATTTATAGCAATTTTAATATTTAATTTTTTGCATAATAGTTTATATTTTGGACGTGTTATTTGTATGTTTGGTAATGTAATGACTAGTAGAATCGTATACAAAAATAAAAAAAAATCATGCATATTCCCCATTGTGTGTGTCCCTAGCTTTTTCACATTGTGTGTCATAAATAAGAAGTAGAAAAAGTAGAAGAAGAAGTGCGTGGTGGCCTATTGGTAAACGGACTAGTCGCGGTTGCCAAAAAGTTCACGGTGGTCGCGGGTTCAAGTCCCAGGGCACACCACTGACTTCGGAGTCATGTGTGTATTGATAATCAATAACCACGCACTAAAATAGTGAAGGAAAACACCGTGAGGAAACCTGCATACCATAGCGATTTATAAGAATTTCTATGGTATGTAAGTCCGCCAATCCGCACTAAAGCAGCGTGGTGGACTATATGGCCTAACAAGTCTCAATCGTATTCGATTGTAGAGGAGGCCCGAGCCCTGCAGTGGGACGTATATGGGCTCATACAGTGGACCCCCGGTAATCCGGCACCCCCTATAATCCGACATGGTGTATTATTGATTAATGAATATTTTTTTGATAATTTTCGCTAATGCCTGATTGAACAAGTTACAACTTGTACGCACCATCACTATTGTGCTCGACGCGTAGGGTATTGTTTTGGTTCAGATTTCTAATTGCTAAGTTTGAAGTTGACTACATGCGAGAGGTTAGTGGTGCGGCGTAGCGTATGTTCATTGTTTATATTATACATATAAAGAATCTTATTAGTGGATATGTAATTTGTCGGATTACAAGGTACTCTTTTGTAAAAAAAAAAACGGACTATACGGTCTTAGGCAGTACTCTATTATCCGACAAATTCGATAGTACGACACTACCCTGCAAAATGTTTGTCGGACTACCGGGGGTGCACTGTATAGATAGAGATTCAGTGTGATAAATATCTCGCCAGCTGCTGATGTGTTTATCCCCTCAGAGAGACCAAGTACCTCCTGGAGAAGCTGCAGCTGACTCGCGACGAGCCGGCGCTGATCGACGCGGCGGACGCGCACGTGCCGCATTTCGCGGAGAAGTGTCTGCCGCTGCTGCCGCCGGCGGAGAAACAGGCCATCCTGGCCGCCGGACAACCTGACCTCGTGTGGATCGCTGAGAGGACGCATGCTGTGTGGACCGCCGGTAACACTATCATATATCACAATTGCTTTGATTAGGGACGCAAGGAAACTAGGTAATAAGGCAATGAAAAAAAAATAGTTTGCTTCAAATGTGCTCTTTCCTTCAGTTTTCATATGTCATTAATTTCCAGAATACAATTTTTACTTTTTCCAAATTATCGAGTCATTAATCAGTCATTTCTCGCTAGGAATCATGATTTCACAAAAATCCAAGTATGCAGTTTTAGTTTTCATCAAAGATAAGGCCGTGACTTCTGTCAATATTTTTAGTTATTACCTATACGAGAATATAGATTCGGATTTGGCAATACACGCCCACTTGATAAATTAAAATGATGGTATTTGCAGGCGTACAACACGATGACACATCATCTAAGAACAGTTGGAGCGGCAGCGCGTCTAATGGCGCTGATCCTTGGGAGGTAAGTTATATCATATTATTTTCATACTTTTTGTTTAACACAAAAGCATTAAAAATGAAAGACGAAGTTATTTACAAGGCAACGCTGGGTACATTGGGTACATGGGTTTTATTATAGTTGGAACTAGAAAAACTGAATAATAAGTATTGTTCAGTATATTAATTTAAAAGAATATTCCAGGTGGTCCTCTTCGGTCTTCTGGAACGGAGCCGAGTGCCCGCTCGGTGCCCCTCTACCATCCAGCAAGCATGGCCGATGCTCCACGCCAGGATTCATGCTCTCTTCACGATTATCGAGCCGGCGTGAGTGTTCTTATTGATCAGCTTATTTTGAACACATTTTAATTAACTACTATATATTGAGGAGATTGAAGTTGAATATTGTTTATGAATATCAATTTTTTAAAATTACATCCACAGACCAGCAAATGATAACCGCGCATCACTATTGTCGCGCGGTGATCGCGGACTACCACGAAAACCAGAGAAAGAACGAGACGGATATATGCAAGTGAGTTAATTGTTGTTTATCTTTCCAAACCCTATGGTTTTCTTAATGGTTTTTAAAGTATCTTAAACTTTAATTAAAAAATATTGTTAATGGGCTTTCTACTTACGTTTCTACACATGTAAAGTAGTTATAAAAATGTGTATCTGAATAAAACCGTATGTAAGCCATAATGGTCCTATGAATGACATGAAGGTATATGTAATCTATATCATTATCATCATTAACTTCAGCCAAACAAAATCCACAACCGAACATTGAATTGTTAAGTCGTCTTATTGCAAAGTTGCAAGAAAACAATTATACTCCATCGGTTTAGGTACTTAACTAAATGTAAACAAACCAGAACACGTGACGCATGGTTGTTCAACATTTTATTGCAATGTACAATAGGCTATTTGACTAATTTCTGAAAACCATACCACATTATGAAGCGGGGTCTATAGACCTTCCAAATGAAGGTTATTTTTAATTACTATATCTATATCATTGGAAAATTAATTTACAAAATACACTGAAAAATTACACTGTCAAAACGCTCTGTCTGACAATGTGGCGTTTAGTTCGTAAACATCCGTTCCACAGATTCGTTCGCATATATCACTCATTCTTAAATCATCCATAGATCATTCAATCAGTCAATCGTCCGAATGAGTTTTTGCATTGAGGTATTACAACTAAAGCGGATTATATGGTTGGTTTAAGAAATTTATTCTCAAAAAGACAAAATAAGTCACTTACATGAGAATAACAAAGATAGCTTAAGTAAAATTTAATTCATAGTACAGTGGTCGCCGTGCACTCATTTAACATATTTTAATTTATGAATATTAAGTATTGTAGTTGCAGCGAGCAATATGTTATGTTAATATTTATCTTCTTGCAATTTTTATTTTATTTAAGTAATATAAAGATGTTGATTTTCAAGTATGTACTTTGAAAGTTGAGATTTGAAACAGTTAAATGAGCTTACATTTTTAATTTCTGTAGGTATTTTATTATAGTATTGTGCTCCCTCAAAAGTTATGTTTTTTTTTGCATAGTTTGTTCGTATTTTTGGGAGAACAAGTAAACTAGGTCTGCGGGTGCTACGTGTGGAAATTTGAGATTTTTTGATGAAGTGCAAATCTGTGTGGATGGACTTATCAATAACTTTCCTAATAAAAATGCAAGTATTATAGGCATAAAGTTGTGTTACATTCATTATTTTTGTATCATTATAAAGTTTCAATGTTGGTGTTGTATATGGAAATTTAAAAAGTGTTTTAATAATTTTGTTTTGCGCTCTCTGAAGTTCTTTAATTTTTAATTTGCCGGCGCTGCCCCAGACCTCAATCAGGTACAATAAATGTGGTTTTACTAAACAATTATATATTGTGTAACGCATTTTTGTAGGAATACATCTCGAAAGATTGTAAAGCGAACCAGTGAGGGATGAAAGTTTTTTCTTGATATAATCAACCTGACTGGACCATGTTAAATGACAGTCCATTCTTAGACCCAGGTACTTCTCGCAGTTCTTTTGTTGTATTGGTATATTGTTGATGGTAAGTGGTTCATATGGCGGAATCTTTTTGTTTTTGGGTTTAAATATAATGTAACACGTTTTTGAAATATTTATAGTAAGTAGATTATACAAGAACCATTCATGTAAACGATCCAGATCTTCTTGTGCTTGCGTAATGATATTGGATATATTAGATCCGAAATAAAATAAACAAGTATCGTCTGCATATAAGGTTAAATGGCCATGAAGTGCTAGATGAGAAATGTTGTTTATATATATTAAGAAAAGTAATGGTCCCAGAATCGAACCCTGGGGGACTCCATAAATGATGGGTAAACTATTGCTTTGAGAGTTTTTGATTTTTACTACCTGGGATCTATTTGTTAGATACGATTTAAATAGTTTAAGGGCTTGTCCTTTTATACCTATGTTTTTAAATTTTTGTAACAACAGATTGTGACTAACAGTGTCAAATGCTTTTTTTAAGTCTATGAACACGCCTATAACAATATTTTTTTTATCTAAATTTTGCTTAATTATTGTTGTAAGATCGATAGTTGCAGAGGTGGTGTTACTTTTGGCCCTAAATCCATATTGTCGTTTTGATAAAAAATTAAAGGACTCTAGGTATGTCATTAAACGTTTATAAATAATTTTTTCAAAGATTTTTGACATTACGGGAAGTACAGAGATCGGACGATAATTGCCTGGATCAGTAGTAGCGCCCGATTTGTAAATAGGTGTTACTTTAGCGACCTTTAACATAAGCGGAAACTCTCCATCCGTCATAAGTTTATTAAAACATTGAGCTAAGTTATTTGAAATTTGATTTCGCAAATATTTAATTACTTTAGGACTTATCTTATCTATCCCAGTGCTTGCATTTGGATCCAAATCTTTTATAATCCTACTGACTTCATCTGCGGTGCAAGGTGTTAAAGTTGATAATTCGGGGTATTTATCTGGATTTGTAGAGTGTGATGGTGAATTAACATTGTTATGGTATTTTTTAGGTATTTGTGCTGCCAAAAGGGACCCTATAGTAGAAAAATACTTATTGAAAATTTCACAAATTTCACTAGTGTCAGTTATTGTTCTGGAGTCCACAGAAAGTTTTGAAGGAGCACAACTTGAATTTATTTCGTTACTTGATAGTTTATTTATGAGAGCCCACATTCTTTTAGGATTCCTATTACAATTTTTAAATAAATTATAGTAGTATGAGTCTTTCGCACTTAGTATTAATTTTTATATATTTTATATTATAGATCAAGTCGGCATTGCTGCAGATACGACACTTCATATATTTGTTACATTTGTTACCTAATGTTTCAGAATAAAGTAAAACGAAATATAAAAGCCCAATATAATCATACATTTTTAATAACTTATAAAGCTACATTATTATATAGATTTTAAAAACAACAAAACCTATAATAGGCTATTTGACTGTATAAAAATATTGACTTATTTGATTCCATCCGTGTAAATAATTTAATTTTAAACATATTTCATTATCATACATTAAAAATATTGTATATTTTGTTTAAAAACCACAATAATAATTTAATTTATTTTGAGTTCGCGCCACGTGATCGTAAACGATTTTGATTGGCTATGACGTCATGCATTAGTATGAACTACTCACGTACAGGAAATGAATGGGATTGATAACGGCATAGATGCAAATTAAATATTAAAAATACCTTTAAAACGCGTTATTTGTCATTTGTACCCGTGAATTAATAATATTATCATGTCCAATGTAATAAAATGTGAAGAAAGAAAAAAAAATCTAATTTTTTTGACAAAACCTCATTCGGACTATTGATTGATTGATTGATCTATGGTTGATTAGAGAATGGGTGACATGCGAACGAATCTCTGGAATGGATGTTTACTAACTGAACGCCACATTGCCAGACAGAGTGTTTTGACAATGTAATTATTCAGTGTATTTTGTAAATTTATTTTTAAATGATATAGATATAGTAATTAAAAATAACCTTTATTTGTAAAGTCTATAGACTCCACTTCATAATGTGGTATGGTTTTCAGAAAATAGTCAAATAGCGTATTGAGTTATCCTACTAAAAAATACTTTTGTGTCAAAAATATGGATAGTGAAAAAATATATTTACAATATCTAATGTATCTGATAATAAATATATTAAATAAAATAAATAAAGGAAATTTTCAATATTTACCTGTTTGTCCGTAACATTAATCTTATTCTATAATTTTGTTAAAATATGACATTTGTCAAAACGGCTTTGGTACATAATCTAATTTATTAATATTTTTGCTACTTTATTCAAATTATCGTTAATTTACGTATGGAATTAAATTCTATATTTTTTTCACGTGAACTGGAATGGTTTTTACATGTCTTCAGTTGGGAGTACGGTATTTTTAAAGCAATTAGAATAAATAGCATAAATGACAACTGTCATAGCCGACTGTCAGCGTAAGGGTACATGTACCCTTGCAAATATTCCAAATTATTTGGTCTAGATCCCCTCCAGTTGTATATCTCAATGAGTTTTGGTCAAAAAAAAAATAGAATTATATTTCTTTCTTCACATTTTATTACATTGGACATGATAATATTATTAATTCACGGGTATTAATGTTAAATAACTCGTTTTAAAGGTATTTTTAATATTTAATTTACATCTATGCCGTTATCAATCCCATTCATTTCCTGTATGTGAGTAGTTCATACAAACGCATGACGTCATAGCCAATCAAAATCGTTTACGATCACGTGGCGCGAACTCAAAATAAATTAAATTATAATTGTGTTTTTTAGCCAAAATATACAATATTTTTAATGTATGATAATAAAATATGTTTTAAAATTAAATTATGTACACGGATGGAAACAAATAAGTCAATATTTTTTATACAGTCAAATAGCCTATTTACGAATATTTTCTTAGTCAACCAAGTAACAGTATTAACAACAATTAACAGCAGCTTATAACAATTAATAAGTAAAACAGAGTAAAGAACAACGATGAATACTTCCAAACACTTCACCACTTCACGAAAACAGTAAGTACATTAACGCAATGAATAATAATTGGCTGCCATAGATAACATATAACATATCTTTCATTAAGATGGTCGCATTACGGAAAAGTCGTATTTCTAGATTTTGTAGCATAATATTTCTTGCTCAGATTATATTATACTCGTCTAGATGACACATCACACCTCACCGCGCGGCTCAAATAAAGTCTACCAAAGGACATGGCCAGTTTTTGTATGGCGCTGTGCCTAGTACTTCAAATCTCGTCTACATCAATTAGTTTTGCATTGTTGGGGTAAGGTTTGTTCCAAGATTAATACAGAAAAGTTACAAAGCCTATGAAGTTCAGGGTTTTTAGATATTTACAAAAACATATCTTATTTTAAGGTTAGGTTTTGTAGGTTATCCGTCAATTTATTGAATCTAATAAGAATACGTTTACATAAATGCTTTATCATCGAATTTGGAATTTAAAGGAACTAATATTTTATAAGTTACACAAAATATACACCGAGACGTATTTTAATTGTGTCACAATGTAAACAAATAGACAAAGCATGGTTCCTGTCAAGCAACTGTCAAGTGTCAAGTATTTTACTGCAGCGTTTAGTTGTTGCAATGAAAGTGTGTAAAAATGGGAAGAATATATGTGTAAGTATATACTACAAACATTGCTTTATATATATTTAGTATTGTTAGTTATTATGACCTATTACCTACTTATAGATTATTTTTAGGAATATTTTAGACAAAGTTATTATTTTTTTCCTACACTTGCTTTACTGCGAACGAAACGTTTATGCGGGGCCAACAATGGCGGAAATGGGTCATCAATCAATGCAAAATCTTATTAAACTTTATATTACTCCCTAAACTTCTACAGAAATGTGACATATTCTTAAATTAATAGTTGATTTTTTATATTCATTCAATTATTGCTTTGTTTTTGTACATGATAAAAAGTAACTAGGCAGAAACTGTCCAGGTCCTTTGGTAGACTCGTTTCTCACGTACGTCAGTGTCATTTGAACTACATATGGATAACGTGCTCCCGAAAAATAATTAATTATGCCGGTTTGTGCTGTCGAATTGTATCGCAATTGTGTGGGAAAACTGTATAATAATACCTATATCACTTCCTATCGGTAACATTATTGTTAAACCACTATTATTTGAAGAAAACATGAACTTTTAATTCATTATTTTGAAGATGAGTTTCATTGGCCAGTGTTGTCAATTTATTACTAGGAAGATTTGTTGAAACTATGGGAGAAACTATAAAACACAAATATCATTACATAATATTTCGATCAGAATAACAACAAGAAGAATGGCATTATTTATTGAGTAACATTAAAGAGCATTTAATGAGTAAATAATACTTACCTACACGATATTAATGAAACCCACGACGACAGGCACTTCATAGTAATTTTATTAATTCTTTGCCTTGTATGTGTATTACCATTCAAAATTTCACAAACGGGGTACTGCTATTGTCATGTTTGAAGAAACAGCGAGAACTTATTCAAGGTCCTAATAATATTTTTAGACTTCCTACGGATTCCGTACTAGCAAATTGCTGGAGAGACATTACACAGCGGAAACGAAAAGAAGACCATTCGTAGCCTCACATGACTTCAGTTGTGTGTTCCGAACATTTTGCTTATGATGATTTATATTTTACATATATACAGAAATCAGATAACAGCCCAGGCAATAAATCCAAAGAGTTAATTTTATTCGGAAACAAACACTAGGAGATGGGGTTAGATCTTTATTGTTTTTACTAAAATGCGTTATAAATATAATTTATAGTATGATTACTTTAAATAAAGAAAAAATATTTTATTCAACCTATTTTGTATATCAAATAATGGGGAAAAGTTAAGTTATAATCTGGAGTAGGCATCCCTAAACACACACACCTTGACAGTTGGATTACAATAATTACACGACCGGTACTCACACATATCAACGAAAGTGAGGACACTTTTAGCGCATCGTTTGTTGACATTGCTCAATCTAGACGAGTATTTAATCTAAGATTTCTTGTAACTTATATGAAAATGTTTTGGATGCCTGACTGTTTGGGTCTTTTTTATAGGCAGATTGCATTATGTAAAATTAGATAATTTAATTTAGATAATTTAATTATAATCTTACATAATTTAATTGTTTCCAAGCTCACACATTCATAATAATTATAATCGTTATAATAAATTTGAGCATGCAATGTAGTTTTACATTTACGCAAACTTTTTTTTGTCTTCAATTAATTTAGAAATGAGAAATGGCAATGTTAAATAACTTTTTTTATGGTTTGTTTACATTTAGTTAAGTACCTAAACCGATGGAGTATAGTTTGTAATTATAACACGCTAATTCTTGCTCGCGAACACGACAACATTGTGCGCTTTTTTCATACTTCAAAGACGATAAATGCCTGTTGAAAAATCGGATTATTGTTATTTTACCACAGTGAATGTTTGAACTGTGATTGCAGGTGTGGAAGTACTACATGACGATGGCGTACCTGGTGGTGCCGGCGGTGCCCAGCCCGGTGATCCGATGCGCCAGCCCAGACCTGAGTCTAAGGTGCACTCCCTCGTTCACCGCCGGCCATAACATGTTAATTGATATTACTATACCATCGTGAGGATGCGCTGGCTCAACTACGGACTAAAAATTTTGTATTAAAACATCTAAATTCTACATTTAAAGTCCATTTCATATGATATCTAATCAGCCAAGGTACCTAGATATGAAGAGTGAACAAAGGTTTGACAGATTTAAAAAAAATAAACTGATAATAAATTTCAAACAGGTGAAAATGAACAAAATTAAAACCTGTAGTAAGTGGAGAGATAAAACATTGCAATGTATTTACATTCATAATAATTATGTAACCCATAAGGTACTGAACTAAAGCGTCCGTAGTTGAATCAGTTTTTTCCTAATAATGTTAGCAAGCCCCCGTCACGTCTACTCCAGATTAGTTCAATACAGACAACTTATATATTCTCCGATACCGCCGAATAGAAATTGCTTGACTTTCAAATCTATTTCCTTTAAGTATTTTTTTAATGATTGGCAGTAATCTGTTTTGTGTTTCAAAATTGATATTTGTAAACGCCGTTGCAGAGTAGCGTTACTTTGCTATGATATGTACAACAGCTTTACTTATAAACGATTATAGAGACGGAAGCTTACAAACGCTATAATGGTCGCTGCTTCGACATTTTTTAAATATCGATAAATTGATCTCATAAAAAGTATTACGATATGGTTGTAGCCCGATACATAACGTAATGATCGATCTAAATCCGAGTTTAACTTATGGAATTTTAATTCGCTGGTTTGCTTTGAGGAAAAATGTCGACAGTATGTGAAATCACAAATAATTTACAGTTATTTTATCAGAATAGCGAAAAATTGTTAAGTTAGTGTTTTCAAATTGTTCGATGTGGCTGTTGAAGTACTGGTACTTGAGAACGCTTCAAGACATGCGGCACAAGCGTAGAGAGCTTCGTGTTTGTTCTATTTGTTTCAAGAGCCTGTGGTAGCTAACAGCTTGTGCTATGCGAACAAAATTTTACAGTAAAGACACAAATACGAATACAATATAGCTAATTTCTATCGATACACTAAGCGTTTATAAGTAAAGACTTGTATAGCCGACCGTGAGACTCACATTGTTTTAGATTTTCTTTTGTATTATAATATCCATAGTGTAATAAGGTGATCTCACGGAATACGTCTCAAAGTAAACGCATAATGGCATGTTTTGTTTTTGACTTTGTCTATTTTTAATTCGATTATTTTCACACTACTCTTTTATTACACTGTTTAGCAGTAGGAACATTCGGTTGACACTGAGGATGTTTGAATGCAGAGTCACGTTAGGATGTATTGTGTGTGTATATAATGGGAACTGTTGTGTCGACAGTGACGACGAGTGAGACGAGCGGCGGACAGCTCGTCGGTGTTCTAACGTAGTAGCGCATTTTAATGTCAGTTTAGCATACAGAGGTGATTAGAGCGGAAGCTATGCGCACGGGGCGCAAAATATCAGAGATCCACTGTGTCCTGTAGCACTGAGGCGGAACCGTGGTCGGGGCTGCCGGTGCTGAATTGGTCGAGTGAGAGTGTCACCGCGCCCGGCGGCTTCTTCACGCTGCCCTTGAGCTACGCGCGGTCGCATAGGCAACACAAACGAACGAGGTGGCCAGTTGTCGCTCGCTACATGCACGTCGCATACTCCATCATATAGTACTCGTGTCGTTTCCATCGAACGCGCTCGCGCTTCACTCTGTACCCGCCATCGCGTCATTGTCGCTCACTGTTTATCTCTTTTTTGCCAGCTTTGCGCTATTCTTTATTTGTGTCCAAACGATGGAAATGTTTAAAATGTGATTGAACGAGGGGAGCCGACAGTTATCCTCAGTGTTGTACAATAGGTACTTGCACATGAAAAAGGATTCTGCCAAGTGCAGCTGAATGCACCCAGGTGCACATTCGAAAATAATGTGATGGAATCGACACAAGTCATGTTCATTTTGGGTAATCCGGTGCATTGACCTTTAAATAAGTGTGTGCGTTTTAAAGGTCATTGTGCCCCTGCCTCTCATCGCTCATGAGTTCACACATAGGTCCTATGCACAGCTAGCGTTTCTCATATGAAACAGATCCACGATTTGTGAATCCTATGATCGAAAATGGTGTTCATTTCCGAGCAGGATGTTATAAGGCTAGGCTATATACACACGTTACATATTCACGACCATACATACATGTCAATGTTCCGTTTAACATAGCCTCATGTTTTATGTTTTGTAAATGACAATTTTGTATATTGTGTCCATTGTGTAATAATGAATGAATTAGATTAGATGAAACACTAGCTCCGCATCTATAGTTGAGCATGGGCTTTTAACGACCGCATTAACATATAGTACTACGTCGAGGTCGATAACACGAAGAACATTATATCTATAATATTCGATGTTAGAGGTCCATGATTTCCTACAAATATTAATAAGTGCATCATTAGCTAGGCGACGTATATAAAAACCGGCCAAGTGCGAGTCGAACTCGCGCACAAAGATTTCCGTACCATCATCTCTATGAAAAAAACCCTAAAAATCAAATTTGTTCCTGTTTATTAAGATAGAGTTAAAATTAGCTTAAAATTACGTTTGTTATATGGGAGCCCGCCTATAATATACTTACTTTATTTTGAAAGTTAATATACAACTAAATATTCTGTGAAAATTTTAAGCCTCGGCCTGTTACCGTTATTAATATTGAGCCAAAAAAAAAACGAAAAAAAATACGTTCTTTGTATGGGGACCCCCCTTAATATATATATTTTTTTATTTTTAGTAATGGTTGTTATAGTGGCAACGGCAGACTGGTGACAGACAGACAGACAGACAGACAGACAGACAGCGGAAGCTCAGTAATAGGGTTCCGATTTTACCTTTTAGTTACGGAACCCTAAAGACTGAGTATTGTTATAGATTTCTTGCACTTTTAGAGTAGGTTTTGTTTGTAATTATAGCTAATGGCTTAGACTGGCACAACTCACCTATAGATGCGTAGTTATTTCTCGATTTAAAGGGCAGCTACGGGTCCCGTATACTAAGTAAAACTTAAAAGTTAAGTAACAATATTTACTTTTCAATCTTTTGGTCGAATGTTAATTAAATCACATTACGTCGACGTATGACATTTAAAATAGGGGAAACAATTTTTTAAGGTAATAATTATTTGTTGTTAGTACGTTCTGTCGATGATCTAATTTATTGTCCTTACTATGTTTTTGTTTGTCAAAAATGTGAAGTTCAGTTTTGTTATTCTAGAATTGTCGACTTTTATCGAGGTTGGGATAGATGTAATAGAATATTAATAATTTAATACAGTTTGTTACTTCACAGACCTCGATGAAAGTAAACTAAGTTGTGTGCAAGTAGTTGTTCTATAAAGATAAGAGTGTATATATGTTTTGTTTTGCCCGGACAGTGCACTCTTCTTGCCAGCGTGTCCGGAGACACTGTGGGGGTAATATGCACCACTAGTTACATGTATAAACATATGTACATATGTGTTTGACTTGTGACGTCGACATACATAGTGAAGACTTGTCTGACATAATTCTCAAAGTTTCGATATGAATTTCTAAGACCTACAAATTGTTACTCAAATTATGTTTAAGCTACATATTGAAGCCGGGAGAATTATGGATCCGTGATTACGGAGCAGTGATACCCATTACGTTGTGGCAAGATGTTGGTATTTAACTCCATGTTTCATATTATTAACTACACGTGAGATGAGGAATTATATTGGTTTTTAAATTCTACACGAGTCTGGACATACGTTGCTCCGTCTGTGTTTCATAGCGTGTAGCGTGCTTGGTGAACGGTCTCGATGCCGATAATGGGTACTGCTGACTACTCATTTTGATAGATTAGAAAAATCGCGATCAAAATAAAATATACCGTTTTTTGTTAGGCCTGCTTTGGTTAAGCAAGATGTTTTATAAGGTTTTTTACAGGATAATTCTTGGATGTAGGCAGCCACGATTAAGGTTCAACAGTCACGCGCTAACTCTGCTCCATTTAATGTAGCCACCGAATACTAACATGATGTACCATACCCGTTGGGTTATGCATTCAATTGCGATGTGGTCGTGTAAGACTGACCTAATTTTAGAAAACCCAATGTAGTGGCCCGTTAATTACTTTTCTCTGTTAAGTCAAAATAGCTAAATTGCGTAGAATTTGTCGACATCTTAATCAAAAAGGAAAATCTAAACCACATAATATTGCTGCCGTTTTGTACCGAAACCATTTCGACGTCGAGATCGTTCTCAGGCGCGCTACATGGGTAAAAATAGTTTTTTTTTAAAAGTAGTGGGTTGATCAGTTACTCGTGCAGAACAATCATTCGTTGTCCTAAAGTATTTAGGTGCATAATTTATTGGTCCTATTGGACTCTGATGTAGTGCTAAGAACCTTGAAAGTTATTTCGTTATAAAACACTGTCACGAAGCGTCGTGGACTACAAGTGCATAGGCGACGGTAAACTCACCACAACAGGCGGGTCGTCTGCTTGTTTGCCACTTTTATTTACATTTAAATAATCCGCTTCATCGTTTTGAGATTAGACGCTGTTATTAATTTCTGATTAATGTTTTCAGTTACTTTGTTAGTTCTTCTAGAAACCCCTGTTTTTCTATGCATATTAAATTTTAAATAGCCGTTACAATATACAAATCAAGTCGAGAAAATTGGCCACATTTATTCAAAATCTAATGTAACGATTAACACGATATTTTGTGATCGATGTGGGTGACATCGTAACGACAACTAATTTTATTGCTTCAAAGATAATTTTGATAATTTAATTTACAAATATTAACCACGTTTAGTTCTTCATCATATTTGCAGATAACAATTTATGATGAACTGGTTGAAGTTTAGTCTAGTGATTTCAAGTATAAAATGACGGTATTTTAATGTAAAGTAGAATGTTAACTAATAAACAACAATAATTGTACTGTATATTCTTATCTGACATGATAATAAGTGGTCTTTTGGGTCTTTATAACCTTTCGGCCGGTGACAAAGTCAGCTTTCCTGCTCAATCTTAGCTATTTTGTCCAGTTTTTAGCATTCGGATGTAATGATAATTGGGTGGTCTTTGGTTACCACGAAATTCACGTTTTGCGAGATTTTATTATACAGGTACTTAGTTATCGTTAGACGTCACCCACTGTACCTATTGGGCTCGTACTAACATAGTATTGCAGCAGGCATGGGTAGCTCGCCTACACGTTGTAGTACATAGTCAACTCACTATTTCTGTACTCCATGTTTTATGTATGTTTTTTCCGTGTAACACATGAATGAGATTAAATAGATATAAGTATAAATGAATAATTTAAAAGATATTTGGGCTATCATAACATGATTGATGGGAAAAGTTACGGTATAAATAATAATATTGGTTATTATTTGTCTTAAATATCACTCATAATGTTGTTAACACAGCGGGATGTTTATATTTGCGCTCTACACTGTTTTGGCTATTTGACTGTTTTTTTTTTAATTTTTGCAATAATTTGCCATTGTTAGTCAAACATACTATTTATTCTTTTGGGCATTTCTGCAAAAACAATTGTCATTAATTATCATATATTATTGACCTGATTAAATGATATTCATATTTACCGCCGTGTGCCATCATCATACATTTAGCCAATTTATAAGATTTTGGCAGTTGAATAAATTTGGATCGCCTTTTAAAACCTCTGTGGAATTCAGTGCTAAAATAGCGTATTTTCTTAAAGTAGGTGTAGTGCGCAAGTGTGACGTCCGCGCTCGTCGTAGCCGTGTCGCCGAGGTGTCGAGGTGCCGCCCATCAGTCCCGCCTACTAGTTGTGTTGTTTGTCTAGACTTACATACGCTTCTTATTGTTTTACTGTCGCCGGCGTGTATCTAATGCCAACATAGTTCTATAGTCATAGTTAAGCTTTGTTTTAGTTCCCATAATACTGTTACCACATAATGTTTTTATTATTGCC
This sequence comes from Hyles euphorbiae, assembly GCA_023078785.2. Taxonomy (NCBI): domain Eukaryota; kingdom Metazoa; phylum Arthropoda; class Insecta; order Lepidoptera; family Sphingidae; genus Hyles; species Hyles euphorbiae. The sequence continues at coordinate 859,611 of CM041058.1, read as the reverse complement.
AATTGTATATATTGAACCCTAAATTATTCGCGAGTTTTTATGCTCTGTGGTTTTGAATTTCATTTGAATTTCAGGGAAAGATAATATTATGTGTGGTTCCTTGGTCAGCGTCAAAACTGTACTATGAGCAGTACATCCAAATAATTATGGAAATAAAGTGGTTTTATAAATATCCATTTATGTTATACTATTCTATATACTAGATGTTAGAACTAACAAACTTTAAAATTGAATTTAAAATGATTTGTTGCTTTAGTGAACATGTCTATAAAATATTGCAGTATACTAGGGACGTGTGACTTTCTCGTCCGTTTTTAGATTTGTGAATAAGTGTCTTGCTTTGTAACAAATAGAGCCATTAGACATGAATATAATGAGCAAGTTATGTTGATTGTTGTGGAAAGTTAAAGTGTAGAGTGCAGTCGTTACAAAGAAAAATGTTCTGATACATATAAATTATCAATTTTGATTAAATTAACACACGTTGTTCTGTACTGTGTGTGAGACTTGGAAGATAATAATGGTGACGTATAAATACTAAATATACGTTTAAAAACGGATAATTATTTGGATGCGCACTGCCCGTTTGTATTTGATGCTGACTATTTTATGATACAAAGTACCTAATTGATTTCATAATGGTGAGAATTTTTGCACTTTAAATGTTTGAAAGGAGTCGCTTAGGTTCCCCGCGCGTGTGCTCGTGTGTTGTAGTGTTTGTGTGCGTTGTATTGACACGTGCGTTGTGTCGGCAGCTCGTCGCCGGACTCGCTGAGCGAGCGCAGCGGCGGCGAGGCGCGCGGCGCGGCGGCGGCGCCCGGCTCGCTGCACAAGCTGGCCGTGCCGCTGGCGCGCTGCGAGGTGCCCGAGGTGCGCGACGCGGCCATCGCCGCCTGCGGCAACATCAACCCCGACGCGCTCAAGTCAGTGCATACATACATTTATTTTTGGCATGTGGACCGAGAATTTATTTTGAACTAATGATAATAATTTGCTTTTATAACGCTATGAAACATATTTTACCAGATTCAAGTTTAACAACGGTGGTCGCGGGTTCGAATCCCAGGGCACACCTCTGACTTTTCGGAGTCATGTGTATATTGATAGTCAATCACCACGCACTAAAACGGTGAAGGAAAACATCGTGAGGAAACCTGCATACCATAGCGATTTATAAAAAATTCTATGGTATGTAAGTCCGCCAACCCGCAATAGGCCAGCGTGGTGGACTATATGGCCTAACTAATCTCAATCGTACTGTCGATTGTAGAGGAGGCCCGTGCCCTGCAGTGGGACGTATATGGGCTGATACAGAAGTTTAACAATTTCATCTCAACCCAATGTATGATCGCAACAGACGGGCGAAAGGATAAACTAATTATTTATAATGAAATCAAATAGCAATAAATACATTGACATTTATCTATATACAGGGATTTAATGGAAGAGTTAGTGCCGCTGTTGCGAGAAGCAGTGGACCGCAAACAGGAGAACATGCGTCGGCGCAGGCGTCGCGACGCGCTGCGATTGAATCTCAATAAGATGTTGCTGCTTATCGCACAAAAGAAAACATTTGCTAACAGGTTTGTACCATTATGCCAAACAATGCAAATAAAAATAAAATTCATAGGACAAACAAAGTAACAGAATTTGCAAAAAATAATTTCTAGTACCCTTTCAATATTGATTCCAAAGAGCACCTCTGCCGTTAAAAAGAACTAAAACCAATATTTGATTTGTTATGCTTGTCGTTAAAATGTCCACATATTGGCATTACTGCAGTACGTTCGCGCTGGAGGGCGGCAGCCTGCACTCGAATCTCACGGAGTACCTGGACGGCGTGCGGCAGTGCCTCGAGGTGGAGGCGGAGAAGGACGCGCCCGCCGCGCGCGAGCAGAGACTCACATTCGCTGACTTCGTCACGGAACTCATCAAGAGCTTCCCGCGTGAGTACACTTTATTATTTAAAAATACTTTATTGTACACCATTAAAAAAAAAACAGATTAAATACTTGAAACTAAAAACATGGTAACAATTGGCGGCCTTATAGCTGCGATCTCTTCCAGGCAACCTTTGGATGGACTGGATTATTATAATAAAGAACTAATGGGAAGTAACTAACTTTATAATTGTCTCTGCTCTTATCTATAATTTATATGGTGTTTTTGATACAAATAGGGACGGGTGTAATAAAACAATTTGTGTGATAATTTTACGACTGGGTGACTGATATACAGAAAACCTTTTGGATGTAAACGATTAAATCCATTACATTCGCCCAATGTTCGTTGGTACACTTCAGATATCTATGACATTTGTGAAGAGACTTTTAACAATAATTTCATATCGATTTTATTTAGAAAACAATAATTTTCTATGTTCTGAAATACCGCCTTAAAATGCAAATGATATTCATTCTGTGTTGAATTTGAAACCCGCTTGACTTTCCCTCATGTTCTTGGTATCAAAAACAAAAATTGACTTTTATGTTTCACAAGTCAGTGCCAACATTAGTGTCGAGTCCCGTCCATAGTGACGTAACATTGTTTTCCAGTGGAGATGTACAGTTCCCTGCTGAAGAAGGAGCAGTGTCGGTCGCTGTTCAGTCTGTTCAGCGGGTGGTGCGGCCCGCTGGCGCGGCACCTGGGCGCGCTCGTGCCGCAGCCCGCGCCGCAGGACCTCGACGACAGGCTCAACCTGTCCGCGCTCAGGGTTAGGAGCCCTTCCTCTACTAATCTACCCTTATAAATAACAAGCTGAATGCTTAGGCCAACTATCTTGCTACAGACTATGAGAGTGACTGCACTATAGGTTTGATCAATCTGACGTACTCATGGAAAAAATACTCATGATTTCAATATAAGCATAATATAACAGATCGCACCATTAGAATTAAAGTGACCTAATAAAAAAAATCTTTTGGGTTTAAATCGTGGCTCAAAATGACCTAACGACCCGTTATTAAAGAAGGACCTATTGACGCATGAAAGACAGGAAGATGTATAAATCGGTCTTCTAGATGTATCTCCCATGAGTTCAAAATTTCCTATAAGTTTATTGTTTTTTTAATAATCGATTTTGATCAATAGTAGCTTACTCATTTCTACGTGTATATAAAACGGCGATATAGCTGTGCACAAAAATAACTTGTTACTTATGTATATAACTTGGTGATGTCACTATGCAGGCTATGAGCGCGCTGGTGTGCTGCGGCCCTTGTTTCGCGCCGAGCGCTCTGGCCGAAGACGGAACACTGTACCCGTGGCTTAGCGAAATGCTCTCTTCTACAAATGATAAGGTAATGACAACTGCTTTTTATTATGGGGTGACATAATGTCTTCTACGACCGATGGAGTGCAGTGAATCTATATAACTATGAAATTGACATTATTTTATTTTAAGCACCACGTTCTGCTGTTGTTTGCTGACAGGCTCTCCACCACCTTGTACATGATCTTATTATCGCTATTGAAAGGATAGGAATATTCTGCAACGAGCTCATTAATTTCATTTTCTGTCACGTGAACCTTGAAAGGAAATATGATGAGAAAATGAAGAAATTTGGAATCCCCGCTTCATTTGCCGGACGTAGTGAACCATTAACTTTGACTTCTTTATTGTACAAGCGGTCCAGTTTCAGCAATGATAGAACTGATACATCAAGCGGATATTACTAGATATGTATCCCTCACAGGTATACGAGCTGGCCCGCGAGACGATAGTGCTACTGTTGGATTGCAACCCGGACATCGGTCCGCTGCTGGACTGGACGGTGGACAAGTGCTTCACGGGCTCGCCGCGTGTCGCAGACGGCTGCTTCATGGCGCTCGCCACCATATTCAGTGCCAGGTTTGTGCCGCTTGTATATGCTGAGGGGTCTTTTTTTTACTGTCTTCACTGAAGCTGATGATATGAATTTTGTAAACTATATTTGTATATATATAGGGTTTGTTTGTTTATGCGGTAATCTCAGAAACAATTACTTAGAATTGAAGTTATTTTACTACTGGACAGCTCATTGATCAGGAAGTCTACCAGCTTTATAACATCACCAATAATACACTTATATGAAACTTTCCCATGAAAGCCTAACAAGGAAATACAGATCTGGCTGGATGGTGCCAGTAATTTATCAACCCTTGAGTTATCGATGGTTTTCAATTATTTATTACAAAAATATTATTTAGGCAACCTTAAATATTGAAACTAAACAACCTAAGCGGTTTAAGATGGCGTTTAATGACACAAGCTGATTGCAAAAGAGTTTTTAAAATTTGCTCATAAAATGTATTTGAGGCAAGTAGTAAACTTTATAGAGTTTATATATTACCCGAAGATCTAGCAAAGTTGAAATTTCTACAGTTTCAATAGTATTCATAAATTGCATGCATTTCTTCATTATTCCACATCTCTATTTGCTTCGTATACTCGGTTAGGAAACTATTCAATTTAGGAGTATTTTTGAATATTTCAAAAATACTCCTAAATTGAATAAATTGAATTTCGACAGCCTCCGTGACGCAGTTGGTTAGACGCCGCCTGTGAAACGAGAGGCCGCGATTCGATCTTCGCACCGAGAGAAATGTTTGTGCGGCCCACAAATATTTCTTCCGGGTCTAGGTGTTTGTGAGATCGAAAAGTCTCTTGTAGTTCCTGATATCCACGACACAAGACTATATCTTAGTGTGGGGTCAAGACTATGTATGTGACTGTTGGGTGGGTGTTATTTATTCCTAAATCTGATTGCATATTCCTAAAACTAAAGGTGCTATATGTAACATGGTTTTTTCTAGTGGATAAATTAGGACTTTGTTTGGGACTAATATAATAATTGGTTTATTACTATGTGTCAATCTTCAGATTTGGTTAATATTGCAAAGATATCGCATTGAAATCACACGAACACGAAAGACAAATATAGCGATATTTGTAATATGAAGAAATTCTCTATCTTTTTTACTTTATTTATATATGTTATTGTTTGTGTAAACAAAACATTCGTCTGGCGATTACCTACATTCCTCCTTCACACCGTCCACCTTGCCTATCTGCATTCCCTGGATAGCTCGAGTATAATATCAGTGGTAAAAAAGTCTATAAACCAGGATAAAACAAATATCAGTTTCTGAAATGGCGTTTTATGCGGCGGCTCTGAATTGAGTATTATTAATACATTTCTACGGAGCGGGACGGATGCGGACGTGCCGAAACGACGATATCAATAAAACGCGTAAGTGACGGGATTTTTACGGTAGCCACACCGATTTTTTGTTTTATGCACGGAAATGAAACCCAGATCCAACACAAACGATTCTATTACACTCTGTCTCTATTGCGCCATCTATTTGTATGGCAATGGACTTAATCAGGCACACTGTCTAGCTTAGGTCTGATGTACGGGTCTCATAACAGATGACGCCACATTCGCTCTGAACTACTGACCTGACCTATAAAAGCAGTATTGATCTTGTGTGCAGCGGCAGGTCTGGCTCGCGTACAGCCCTGTTTTATGTAGCAATATGCCGTGTGCTGCTAGATGGCAGCACTGATGTAAACTGATATTAAAATATTTTGGTCTGCGAAATTAAACGGATAAAATTCGTGGCACAGAAAGTTGGACGCCTGCTGTGTGATACACTAGATCGCGAAAAAAATGATGATAAATATGTGTGTCATACACAAATATTAGTTTCTGGAGTGAAAAGCTTTTGAAGATAATTCTATGAAACGGAAAAGCGACAGCAAAAAACTCACACGCAAAAGGGCAAAAGAAAGAGAAATGACGTTTCGCTACACCTACATACGTCATCAATATGCGATGTATTACTCAGAAGTCAGAGCACATAAAGCACTAGGGCGATAGATAAGAAACAAAGTTTCTTTAAACCCGTGGCATCATTATACGAAATATTTTGAGTTCTACCCGTAGTTCGATATCTAGTCGCAATTACATTTCTCCTACACTAAATATATTTAAATGCGAAAAATATTATAAAAATAATAAACCTCATAATTATCGTACTGCTTTACGATTATCTTATTCTTTTGAAGGTTATTTATCTGAATGTTCACTTCAGCCGTTTGTGAATTGCACACGTACACACTTTTTATTTCATTTGTTTGTATTCCTGCTTGGGATAACAGAATTCCAGTTATTTTACTAAAAAAACTTTTCCGTTTTACTCGATAAAAACGGCAATAGATATCAGATCTACTGCGAAATGGTTATCTTTCGGCGATTGACAACAATATACCCTGGCCGAAACAGAATTGCCGGGGCCACAATAGCGGGATTCCACGAACGTCCATTAATTTAAATCTCCGTGAAAATACAAAAGTGATTTTTTGTTAGTGTTTCAGTAGCAGCAGTAACATTTTTCAAATGTTGTTTTTTTTTTTAAACTAGTACACCGAAGTGACTACGTTTACATACGTATATAATCGTCACGCCTGTATCCCATACGGATAAATTCATTAATCACTGCAAGCATTCTCGTAAATTCAAGTTATTTTTGACCCAACCCGTGTCGGTATCACCGATTTGGATGGTGTATTTTCGGTGAGGTCGACCCCTACCGACTCTTCCGTCCACACTCGAGTTGTAAATTTGCCTGGTTTGTCCCCTTTTATCTATCCTTCTACAAACCAAACCATCGGTATATTGAAATTAAATTCATTTATTGGTAATATAGGCAATTAAATAGCTCTCAAGATAACTTAATACACATATCGCTTAATCTGTGTGTACAACATATTTTTATATCATTATTTATATAGAATTCTTATTAGTTTTCTCTAATATTTATGACTAGTTTATGGTAAATCCTCTTTTTTTTACTGTGGGTATACGCACCTTACGAAATGTTGATGTTCTTACGAAACAAAAACAGATCGTAAAGAATCGAGACTACCTAGATCATAAATAGCGCGGACTGCTCTTTTAGTCCATTGAAATGTTACAATTTAAAGACCGAATATTGCATTTCTTAGAGGATGCAATTTTATTTTTGGGACATGTTTGGGGGTCAATAGAAGCTTAACCTTAAGTTTGTGGGGTCGCCACCCTTGTCCCCCCGGCCGCCATCTTGGAAAAAGGGGTGAAAACACTTTTTTCGCGATAACTCGGAAATTATGTCTTACAAAAAAATTGTACGGACATAATTTGTAGCAAGTTGTTTTGCCTAAAAATTTCCTAATTTCACTTTTGCCCTAAATTAAAAATTAAAGAAGTTATAAGCAAAAAAGTAAAGAAGAAATTTCTTAAGGAAAATCTTCCCGTTTCTCTTAAAAGTAGACTCTTCGACTTGTATCTTACCAATTCTCACATACAGTGCTCAATCCTGGTCTTTGACCGAACTTCAGAGGTCGAGGCCCGGGTTTGTTCAAAAGCTATGGAGCACAGGATGCTAGGCGTAACACGCATGGACAGAGTACCCACTAACACCTTGCGCTCCAAAACCAGAGTCAAGAATGTTGCACAGAAATCAGCTAAACTAAACTGGGATTGGGCGGGCCACGTCACCCGGATGCACCCGAAGAGGTGGGCAAAGATTGCCAATCAATGGATGCCCAAGGATGGCTTGAGGCCACGCGGCAGGCTTCGGAAAAGGTGGCGCGACGATTCGACCAATTTAGCAGCACTTGGATGGCATCAGCAACTGATAGGGATAAGTAGAAGGAGTTGAGGGAGACCTTTGCCCATCAGTGGCACAGAATAGGTTAATTAAAATAAAAAAAAAGCAAAAAAGTGAGATATTTTTAAAAAAAGTTATACAGCAAAAAAAAATTTTTTTGCTGTATAACTTTTTGGGCAAAAAGTTATATAAATTTTTCGTAAGACGTATAGTTTCCGAGATAACGCGAAAAAAGTGTTTTCACCTCTTTTTCCAAGATGGCGGCCGGGGGACAAGGGTGGCGACCCCACAAACTTGAGGTTAAGCTTCTATTGACCCGCACACATATCCCAAAAATAAAATTGCGTCCTCTAAAAAATGCAAAGCTCATGTAACATTTCAATGGACTATTTTTGTAATAAACCTAGTCAGGTCATAAATTCTGTCACATTTTTAATATAAAATAATTGATACAAGTTTATTCATTATGTTACCATTTATATACTAAAATGAACTTAACAAAACATAGATTCTTATGACATTAAAGTTTATTCAAAATTACCTCCGTGATTTTGAATACAGGCCTTCAATCTGCGCGGCCAGTTGTCTATCGCAGCACGAACGAGGTCCGTGTCAATATCGGCGGCTGCCTCAATCAAGGATGTCTTGAGTGACTCCAAATTGGGATGAGGCTTTGAGCACGCCTTTTCCTCCAAGTGTTGCCATATCTTGTAATCTAACGGATTCAAATCTAGACTGGAGGAGGGCCAGTCTTCGTGCCGGATGAAGTCGATTTCACGCGCCGCCAGCCAGTCTTGTGTGCTCTTCGCTCTATGAGCTGGCGCCGAATCTTGTTGGAATACCCAATGCCTGTTATTGAACATGGTATGAGAAACAGGTTCCACAAGGTTCGTCAGGCAGGACTGTATTTTGATACACAACTGCATTTGTTTTTACACCTTTCTTACAAAAATGTACCTCTGTTAAGCCCCAATAAGAAACTCCCAACCATACCATGAGCGAGGATGGAAAATGACCTCGTTGGACACGCGGAATACGGTTGCTCGCTTCTTCACTACTGTATGCGTACACCTTATCATTTTGTTTGTTGTAGCTCTCTTCTACGGTAATTTTTTTTCATCTGAATAAAGAATCCCGATATTTTTTTCCCGCGTACCGCTTCAACAAAGCGCGGCATCTCTTCAGTCTCAGGTCCATTAGACGAGCATTCAAACGATGTCCTGTTTTTCTTCGATATGCCCGAAGCCCTAAGTCTTCATTTAACACCCTTTTCACCGTGGTTCTGCTTAACCCCATCTGAAGGGCCAACAGTTTCTGCTTACGTTTGGGATTTCTTTGAATTCGTGCCTTCACAGCTTTTATCACTGCTGGAGTCCTAACAGACCGAGGGCGACCACTTCTTGACCTGTCATCTACACTAGAGCCTTCATTGTTTCGTTTGATGGTACGATAAACGAATCTTTTGGTTATATTCAAAGTTTTCAGTATGTCAAAAATTTGAATTGGCGCGTAACCGCAACGATGCAACGCAATAACTGCAACACGGTCTTCTTTAAGCGTCCACTCCATATTTAAAAATGAGTAAAATTCTAAAAAGTATACATTTTTATTTTCATGAAGAATTCGATATTCGAATTCAATTAACTTTTTTGTGGCCAGCATTCTAAAAGAAAAGTTTTTATTGTGTGACAATACATACTTATGACCTGACTGTGTAAATATAAAGTTAATAGCAGCAGCCGATCCCCACAGTAGAATACTAAGGGACATTATTTATTTATTTGTTTATTATTATATTACTAGCGACCCGGCCCAGCTTCGCCCGGGTACAAATAGATTTCTGTACAATAATATGTACGTATTACTATTATACATATAAACCTTATATAGGCACGCTGCTGCCGCCACGGCCGGCCAGTACCGCCGCAAGCGCTACGTCCCGCAATTTTAAATCTATAATATCTTCGAAAATATTCATTTATCTTGTGCTGTAAAGGACCATATAGATCTATATTAAATCAACAATGTATTTAAGCTATTTAATTGGATAAGGATTAATGCTGTATTGGTTAAAATCATTTCGAAAATTAGTCTTTATTTAAATAAAATAAATAAATAAATAACACCCAACAGTCACATACATAGTCCTGACCCCACACTAAGATCGAGTCTTGTGTCGTGGATATCAGGAACTACGAGAGACTTTTCGGTCTCACAAACACCCAGACCCGGAAGAAATATTTGTGGGCAGCACAAACATTTCTCTCGGTGCGGGGATCGAACCCGCGGCCTCTCGTTTCACAGGCGGCGTCTAACCAACTGCGCCACGGAAGCTGTCTGTATTTGTCGTAAAAAGTAAATGACAAAAAAATGTTATTGTGGGATATCCATAAGAGATAGACATATACCATCGCGGAATTTTCTGTAGACCTTTTCAATGTGTACAAATATATAGTACATTATTTTGATAAATCTCGTAGGGTTCAGCCTGCGTTTGCAATGTAAGCGGAAAAAAATTGATAATTAACGACATCACATTAGAAACCTCAAAAATAACAATATTTCTCCACTATTTAATGGATGTTATTATACATGTAAACCTTTCTATTGAATCACTCTATCCATTAAAAAAACCGCATCAAAATCCGTTGCGTAGTTTTAAAGATTTAAGCAAACAAGGGGACATAGTGACTGAGAAAGCGACTTTGTTTTATACTATGTAGTGATACAACAATAGAATTATACTGTGAAATTATGCGAAGTATAGCAACGTAGCCGTTGCCACATCAGTAAGTTTTCTTATTTTCCGAACCACGAACGCTGCGGCACTAAGTTTACCTGATAGAAATTGTACAACTAACTAAATCTAATATTCCCGAACTTATTTCAATACGCGAGTTTACGCTTGCAAGGTTTGGTGATGCAAAGCGGATGAATTTAGTCTTCCCGGCATTTAATAATTGATTATTAGCCGAAAACCAAACCGAAATTAAATTAACAATATTATTAGGAGTATCAAGATTTTTATCTTTCCGACTTACTTTAGAAATAGTTGACGTGTCGTTAGCAAATAAAACGATGTCTGATCACTTCTGTACCATGTAAGGAAGGTCATTTATATAGATTAAGAACAAGAGGGACCGAAAATGGAACACTGAGGAACCCCAATTTTAACTTTTGATCCTCGCGATGTGATCCCATCCAAAGAAACTCTTTGTTCCCGACCCGACAAATAAGACATAGACAATAGACATATTCAGCGAACACGACTGATTGATTTGGCATTTCTTTGTAAATTCTCTTTACTACTACAGTACGCAGCAGTAGGTCGACATGGTTGATGTAATATCACGTTCCAAGTGGTTTATATCGTTATTTTTTGCAATGCGATGATATAAAAGTAATAATAATTAAATCACTCTTATTATGTAGAATATGTCAAAAGAAACTCTACTGTTTGTTACTTATCGATGTCTACAAATAGAAGATATATGAGAAAAATGTTGTCTACTGAAATGACTGTACGAACAATCACTTCAGTATGCAACAATATGTATTACAAAGAAGAATGTGAGAGGGATCGAAACACCGACGATGCGGAATCGTGCAGCACTAATACTAGAACGGCGCGGGCGATTTACGGGTGTGCGGGTAGTCCCATTTCTTACGCGTCGCCTCATACCGCGACCTGTCGCCTAGTATACATCCTCTTCCATTCCACACGTTTTCATCACGCTATTCCGCTCTCTGTCACACAAACTGTGATTATATTTCATCTCATGTTAAGTGCAAGATCACACAGGTAATCCACCATTTGTAAGACTGAGCGCATAATCACACAGCAGCTGCGTCGGTCACACACTGTGTGTGGTGGTTATCAACCAGCTCGATACTAAATTTTTTGACCTTCTATAGTGAGTAATGCTTAGAGTTCTTCGATACCGTTTGTGTGCAAGAAAAGTCTTCAACTCAATTAAAATGATATTGTGGAAGTTTCAGTAAGTTCATTACCGGCTTCCTTATGCCCATAAAAATACTTTTACAAGTTTATTAACAAAGTCTTCCGTATTACAATTCATAGGCCAAACTGGATCCAGTGAATCGGTAGCACATAGGTTTACTGAAATGCTTTTACAATCTAATTTTCTAATAGAATAAAAATAAATCATGAATTACACAGACAATACAATTTTCCGGTATTAACATAAAAAAATCTTTCGTGTATGTGTGCAGTTCACGCAGGCAGAAGTGAAACTTCAGAAAAGAAGTCTAGGAGAGAATGAGATGGATATATATTTTGAAACAACGGCACCAAATGAGAGTTTCATATATCATCCATGAATCAATGAATTAGAATACAAGCATGCAGTAATTCCTATATTTTTTTGTAAATATGATCTAAATTAAAAAAGATATACTACGATATTTTGTTTTGACTGAAATCGTGCTCGTGACTCTTTTGAGCATTTTTTGCTATTCGACATTGTTTGGTATTTGGCCATCGAAACCCACTTGAAAAAGTCACATAATATTTTTAGGATATCTTTTTTTGTCGCTTTTTGGTTACGAATTTTCAAATCACATCGACTCTAATCAAGAGACACTTCAAAAAATTCAGCCAACTTTTTTTACGGAATGGTTTTTTTGATAATAATTGATATAAGATGTGACTAAATCGATCTTTATGAAATTTCAAAAAGCAGACTCCTACTATTCTTTTAGATCCTCCTTCCCCTAGCGATGCGTCGGCAGTCGTCAGGGAAACCTATCCCTCGCGCACGATGGTGTGCCATCTGAACTGCTGCATATTAATGTTGAATCTGCTGCGGATCTGATCCGTCCAGCGCTTTGAGTTCCTGCCTATTGAGTTCATCCATATCCTAATGATTTCCACAGAGACTTGTTGGAGGCAGCGTGCATCTAGCGACGTCCCGCGACCTTTACCAGGTCGTCTGACCACCTTGTGGGTGGACGTCCTACGCTGCGCTTTCCGCTACGTGGCCTCCATTCGAGTACTTTCCGACCCAATCGATCATCAGTTCTCCGCGCTATGTGCCCTGCCCATTGCCACTTCAACTTGCTAATCCGCTGGGCTATGTCGGTTATTTTAGTTCTCCTACGGATCTCCTCAATTCTGATTCGATCTCGTAGGGAAACCCCGAGCATAGCCCTCTCCATAGCTCGTTGAGTGACTTTGAGCTTCCTAATAAGGCCCATAGTGAGAGGCCACGTCTCGGTGCCGTAAGTCATCACTGGCAACACACAAGTATCTAAGACTTTCGATTTAAGGCACTGAGGTATCTTGGACGAGAAGACGTCGCGTAGTTTCCCGAACGCTGCCCAACTGAGTTGGATTCGACGGGTGACCTCTCTCGAAGTTGGACCTGCCTAACCGGACCACTTGTCCTAAATTGACATATTCGTCAACAACTTCAAGAGTAAAAATATTCTCAAAAATAAATTTCAGTTTATCTTTTCAGTGAATATATAAGTTAAAATTAAAATTCAATAGAAAATGGTATTTTAATAAATATAGGTCTACCAGAATCTCATGGCATTTTGGGAAATTTCAAATTACGCATCGCAACACTGGGGTAATTGGATGAACATATTTTGATACTTTCAATAATTGTAATTTATTATTATTTAAAATTTATATGACTTTTTAGTAAAACTTTGTAAATAAAGTACATAATGTTTTAAGTATGCATATATAGGTTATTTAAACATTAAAATGACTTCAAAATTGTACTTTTAGATTAATAGCCAATTAAGAGCGTTTACTACACCTTGCACGCAAAGTCAACTATAGGTATTTCTTCGTTAATTTCACGCACACATAAGCGACCAAAGCTGTGTGCGTAGAGCTGCCGCGTCGGCTCGCTATACAGTCAGCTCAACCAACTTTGATCCGTGCGCTTCAAAATTCTAACATTCAGTTGAAATGTAACTCATGATTTATATATTGGTAATATAATATCATAAAAATATTTTATTTGCATTATAAGTAGACAAATATTACTGTGCAAGCAATGAACAATACAAATTTAGATACTAATCATATTTTCGTTATTATTACATTGTTAAGTTGCATTCAAATCAGTGTTCAATCAGTAGACACTACGGACGTTTTATTAATCATTTCGTGTTCGAACACATGAAAAGAGTTAGGGCCCTTACAACTCTTACAATTACGAAATATATTTAATTTTATATTACAATACATAACATAATTTAGCCTCGGAATTACATCCCATTATATTATATGAAATATAATTTATACTCACTACAAAATAATTGTAGGTAATAAAAAAATATATATATTTTACTACCAAAGTACTAAGATGTGGCAATCGCAGTCCGCGCGTGGCTATTTTTTATACGCACGGCAAAAATCGACTGCAGCCAGGCCGGAGCGACGAGCGATACGTCCTCTCTCTAGAAGGCCTTGCGGCGGTCTGATTTGATGCAGGTCGGACAGCGTGTTTTATAGTGGTTTTTAAAATATTTGTAGAAAACATGAAAACTAATTTTGTTGAAATATAAAAATGGTAATTTATTGATAAGATGTTCTTCTATTATAATATGCAATTGATATAAAAAATATTTACGATAAGTTGGTGAAAAAAAATATGTTCTTGACGAGAGATTCTGAATAATTTCGCATTGTTTAAATTTTTATTTTCAGGAATTAAACACAAAAAGATTGTTTTTCTCAGCAAAATCCCTCCATAAGGGTCTTAAAAGTCTGATAATATTTTTATTTTCATCTTATATTTAGTGGTTTCGGATATCTTAAGCTTCTAAATTGCCATTTAAAGCCTAAATAACGAAACTTGTGTTCAGTAATCCTCATAGTACTCACAAATTATCCATCAATCTATAATGTTTTCCACCAAAATCCCTAGATGACAACCTTTCCTAAATAAGTACTAATTATTTTTCCTTTAAATTGTTTATTGGTGGCTATTAACTCGTTTGAAAAGTCCTGTTTTGTTAACCACGCAAAAATTAGCTATATGTTACTGAAAATGTGGTCAAGACTGGTCAAGTAATTTTTGAGTTTATCCGTCACAACCTTATGCTCGTTTGCTCCCTATAATACTTGTCTTTTTTTCTTTTTTTACAATGAATGTCGAGACGAGCATGCCGTTCGCCTGATGGCGATAAGCGATAAGATAGCTCATGAACAGTAGCTAAACCAAACAACACCCTGAATTACAAAGCAATGCTTGGCATTAGACTGCGCTCGCCATCCTGAGACACAAGATGTTAAGTCTCAATATGTTCATTAGTTACTCTGGCTACAATATCCTTCAGACCGAAACAAAACAGTGCATCTACACTGCTGTTTGGCGGGAGAAATAGACAATGCGGTGGTACCTTCCCAGGCGGCCTCTCACATATGAGAAACCTACCACCAGTGTCTCTTTATAATATTAGTATACATCGATGTTATAGTCAAAGATCGATGTGCAGTCTCTTCCCGGAATGACTGGCTTATCCTAGGTTTGTCTAAAGCCTTAGGGCAAAGACGGAAAAATTCTAATTTCTCCGTATATAGGTTTGCAGGGTAGTCCCCTCTCGCCTCGCTTCACTTCATACTTATATTACCATAGAAATATAACTATTATTATCATTTGGTAGCGGATGTTAGGATAAGATTACTATTACCAAGTAAATCTGGGGTCAGGTCGCAAGGACGCGCTTACATCAAAAGCTATTGCGTTCAATGAAAATCTGAGCCCTTTGTCCGGAGTCAGGTCGCACGAGCCCTCAACACGGTCAGGTAACTATCGGTGGCACCAAAAAGTCGTGTCAAAAGTCGTGTCATTCATTTCAGACAGTTTCAATCACATTTGAACCCTGGATACAAAGCGTGTAGAATGTTTGAACTTTCCCAAGCGCGGCTCGCACATTGACAATATTGCTCCACTATTATATTAAAAATTCCCCTTATTTTAAACATGACCTCGAGAACTTATTTGTTGGGCGTGGCAACTAATCTTCTAAGTGACGTGTGATTTGATGTATCACCTGTCTTTCTATAAAAACAAATATTTTTAGTGCTGATTCTAGTTTATCAGGTTAGTGGATAAGTCTCCGTGTTGTTTAAAAGAACGTATAAAATCTAGCGAAAATTAATATTAATATTAGCCATAATGCCCTGGCTTGATCCATGTTCCATCCTTTACCTGCAAGGTGGACAAAGGACCTACCACCATGTTTGCGGGACGGATGGGGATTTAGGTCGCTTTACGCTTTCAACAGGTCTCTGTGGAGAGGTTTATTTCAACAGTGATTTTTGTTACTTAAGATGGTAACGCTGGACGTTTCCAGAGTGCACGGGTTGAACTTTCTGATAATTTGAAAGGCGTCGGACTTTCCGCTTGGTGGTTAGGGAGTATTCCAGCACGTATCCCTTGCCCGTTGTGAGAGGCGACCGGAAGAGTCGTTGCCCATCGGGTCGCTGGGCACATTGCGGGGGCGGTGCGTACTATAGCGAGACTATATACACTTAGGAAATTGCGACGGACGTGACCGCGACGTCTCTTATTTGTAGTGTACGCCCTACGTGCTCCCTCTAGAATAAAGAGATGGAGACGAGAACTAAAAACAATATTATATTATTATTATTTTACACTACATAAAAATGTTGAATAGGTGGACTTAATGCCTGAGGCTTTCTCTACCAGTCGAACCTACCTGATGTACCTGCATAAATAATTTAAAAAAGGTATTAATATATTACAATATTTAAAAAATAAAATCTATATGTATAAAAATGAATGTTTGTCTGTATGTCATCGATAAACTCAAAAACTACTGGACCGATTTGGCTTATTTTGGTCTTGAAATATTCGTTAAAGTCCTGGGAAGGTTTTAGGTGTGAGAAAAATTGGAAAATTTCTAAGGAAGATACTAAAAACCCTTTTTTTGGGTATCGTTCAAGCGTGATGCGTCCAGCCAATATAGGATGATCTTTGTTTATTTGACGGGAGACGTAAAAGACGGGCCAGCTTCAACTACCATCCAACGTAAAATTATCTATCTTTCCATTGTCTTTCATTGACGGCTGACGAAATAGAACAAAATTCAAAAAATGTGTACATCGTGTATATAATATTATCTAGATACGGCGTCTTGCGAGTAATTTTTTTAAACGTAAAATAAAACTAAGTCCATATCTACTAAAATAGCCTATTAGTCCGGTCATTTTAGACATAAAAATAGTGGTCAAATAACAAAAATTACGACAGAGCCAAATTTTTGTGGACAGCTTGGGTTCACCATCAGAAAGAAATCTTCAAAAGTCCCCATCGATCCCATGTGTGCTAAAAAAGTTATTTGGGGTCAAATCAAAATTCAAAATTTCAGGTTTTTTGGATTTTTCTCGAAAATGGTAAGTTTTTTCGAAAAATAAACGCAGACCAAATTTGTAGATCCGAAAATCCTCTACAAAAAAGTATCTGTCATTTTTTTTTCTAAGGGTCACCATTTCTGAGATATCGCGACTGCAAGAGTTTAGAGTAACGTTATACATGATATGCACACATTTCCACGCCACCTGTGAGGTAGTGTACTCGACGCGTTTTTTTTAACGTGGTTTCCCCAGTAGGCCTACTCCACGAGCTGTCATGATGTAAATTTCAGGGAAAATACTTTTCTAAATGCATAATGAATATTGATATTGATTTTTATTGGTTATTGAGTTTAAGTGTGTTTCTGATTTATTTTCACATTTTAGTCTGATTTATACGCTTCAGTCTACTTCAATAGTCATGTCTTCTTCGATTTCTTCTTCTTCCTCTTCCTGGATGTTCAAAAATTGTTCAAATGAAGATGAATCAGCTGTTTCTTCATCAAAATCACATAAGCCTTCCTCTATTGTATTCAATTCAACATTTGAACTAGACTGATCTCGGCAATTCGTACACGTTAGAGAACATAGTAACCCTACTTTCTTGCAGCCACATTTGCCTCTGCAATCTTTTTTGAAATTACAAAAAATAGAGTTAAGAAGTTTTTCTGGAGCGGGTGGCAGTAGTTTGAATCGGTACCAAAGTATTATCTATTATTTTCCAACCCCAGTCTTCCGGGTTCAATTGATTGCCTAGTCACGTCTGAACTTGATAATATACCCGATACAAATGTTGAATAGTAGATGCCGATGTTGGAGGAAGACATTAGAGTTGTATTTGCTTCTTGTTTCGTGTATTTTTGACAATGGTTGAATATCGGTGTTTATCAATGCAATTAATTTTTTTTTGGAGCTCCATAAACAGCAAGAAGAAAGTGAATTCCTTTGAATTCAATTGTTTGAGGTAAAGAATCAGGTTCTGTAAATACTTTTGCGCAGTCAAGTCAGCCGGTTATTGCATGTAAAAATATTTTTTTACATGCGATAACCGGCTGCGATACTACATCAGCAATATATAGAAGAGGCAAGACTTCAGTTTTAAAATTATTTGAAAAGAAAAATTTAATTGACTGCGCAAAAGTATTTACAGAACCTGATTCTTTACCTCAAACAATAATTACCAAAGGAATGCACCTTCTTTTTGCTGTTTATGGAGCAACAAAAAAAATTGCATTGATAAACACCGATATTCAACCATTGTCAAAAATACACGAAACAAGAAGCAAATACAACTCTAATGTCTTCCTCCAACATCGGCATCTACTATTCAACATTTGTATCGGGTATATTATCTAGTTCAGACGTGACTAGGCAATCAATTGTACCCGGAAGACTGGGGTTGGAAAATAATAGATAATACTTTGGTACCGATTCAAACTACTGCCACCCGCTCCAGAAAAACTTCTTAACTCTATTTTTTGTAATTGCAAAAAAGATTGCAGAGGCAAATGTGGCTGCAAGAAAGTAGGGTTACTATGTTCTCTAACGTGTACGAATTGCCGAGATCAGTCTAGTTCAAATGTTGAATTGAATACAATAGAGGAAGGCTTATGTGATTTTGATGAAGAAACAGCTGATTCATCTTCATTTGAACAATTTTTGAACATCCAGGAAGAGGAAGAAGAAGAAATCGAAGAAGACATGACTATTGAAGTAGACTGAAGCGTATAAATCAGACTAAAATGTGAAAATAAATCAGAAACACACTTAAACTCAATAACCAATAAAAATCAATATCAATATTCATTATGCATTTAGAAAAGTATTTTCCCTGAAATTTACATCATGACAGCTCGTGGAGTAGGCCTACTGGGGAAACCACGTTAAAAAAAACGCGTCGAGTACACTACCTCACAGGTGGCGTGGAAATGTGTGCATATCATGTATAACGTTACTCTAAACTCTTGCAGTCGCTATATCTCAGAAATGGTGACCCTTAGAAAAAAAAATACTGATACTTTTTTGTAGAGGATTTTCGGATCTACAAATTTGGTCTAAGGTTATTTTTCGAAAAAACTTACCATTTTCGAGAAAAATCTAAAAAACCTGAAATTTTGACATTTGACCCCGAATAACTTTTTTAGCACACATGGGATCGATGGGGACTTTTGAACATTTCTTTCTGATGCTGAACCCAAGCTGTCCACAAAAATTTGGCTCTGTCGGAATTTTTGTTATTTCAAATGTCTAAAATGACCGGACTATATTGTTTTTTGAGATTATTGCAACAGTTTTAAACAAGGTATACTCTATCGAAGCGTTTTGCCGGAGTACACCAAAATATATCTAATTATAATTTTTCGTTTTCATAAACTAGTTCAGTCAATATGTAAATTGTCCTCCGAATAAAGACCTACCGTTATTAAACATAATGAATCGTTAGGAGGGCATGTCAAGAGGTCACAGAAAAATTAAAATGGTCGCGCTGTTTGCTGATTTCGAGAAATTCAAAAAATATATTTAAAAACGCTTTTTTCTTGGAAACTATTGGTTTTAGGAAAAAGTTATTTAAATTAAAAATGTAGAGGGCATTGTGAACTACGTTTTTTGTCATTGGAGTGACGTCATCCGACTTGAAATACAAAAAGTAAAGGGCGCTCTCTAAATTTTTTGTAAAAAACACTTTTTCCTAAAACCAATAAACATAAATAGACTACTTTAAATATCAATATAATGATATACTACATAAACTATAATAAATATGATACATAAAATATTAATTTTATATAGTTTTTTTTTTAATTAAGGTGATAAGTAATGTGATCTATGATGCTATTTAAATATGGGTAGAGATTTGGCTTTTCTTATATTATGTATTTTAATATATTTTTATAGTTTAGTATGTATTTTAATATATTATTATAGTATGTATTTTTATACTTTCACACTGTTCGCACCGATTTATTAAACATAGAAGGCATTTATTCGAACCGTTTAACTCGTTGAATGGTTGTCAACTTAAATCTTTGTGGGGTTCCAGAATTAGTTTTTATAGAATGACGTCTGGCGATGAAATATGGCGTGAAAGCGTGTTGTTAGTCGATATCACATTATTTTAGTTTCACCACTCTGTTGTCTGTAATGAACTGCTCTAATTTAAAACAACTTGTAGCTTTTGTAACAATCACTGTATTGTAAACTGGTGTTGAAAAGAGCAACACTAGAGTTTCTCGTCTGTTCTACTGTAGTGAAAACTGCTTTCCGAACCGGGTGGTAGAACAATCTAAATGATGTTGAACATTTTATGGACTCTTATTCTCATTTTCATTTTCAAATCTTGCAAGCTAAATTATTAGGCCAACTTCACTATACCCGATTAGACTCAGGTGTTCTTGCGTAGCTTTGACGACAATATAATGATATGGTCTAGGAGCTAGTATGATGATGGAGACGGAAGATGGCCATAGGGACATCTGAACTAAACAAGATAAAACCATTGTATTAGGGATTTCTTGAATCATCTTGAAGAGCATTTTAATTTTAGATGATATCCAGATATGCCACATCATGGCTGGTCTAAAAGGACGTATAATAATTTAAAAAATCAAATTTGTTTTAAGAACAAAATTTTATCTTGGATGATGAATTAAAACGATAAAAATAAATTCTATGAAGTATCTGAAAATATATATTTGATCGAAGCCATTTATACTTAATCATTGAGACTCTACCCCTTACTGGATACGTGTTAGGTACTTAATACACTTCCGTGTTTTAAGATTTTACGTACATAGGTAAATACCTAAACGACAAATATTAGAATTTGTATTAACTTTTTAATTCATCATAAAAGCTTGTTTTTAAAACATATTTTGATTTTATTTTTTGTATAATAGGATGGATCATGAGCAAAATAGATGAAGTATTTTTAACAATAGCTATATTTCTTACAAACTACGGGTTTCAAATTTCAATATTATAAGTTATAATTATTTCGATAAGGTGTCAATATAAATTTACCGATAATATGGACGCACAACAAATTAAGTTTTTCAACTAAAAATGTATTATTTTGGTTTAGTCATAAATTTTATTCAGTAGCAGTCGTCCATTGTCCTAAACTGGGGGACTCCTGACGACTAACCCGCTATTAAAACGTACGTAAGTAAAATCATAATCAATAAATAGATTGTTTACCGAAGCATGGCTATGAGCTGCGTCTATCCGATGGAGTTGTTGAATTAATTACGCGCGCGTCGATAAAGTGAATCCCGCTCCAGTTTCAATCATCCGTAGTCTTGATGCGTGTATATTGCCAAGTCTATTGCGAAGATACACTCTACCTAGTCAGGTCATAAATTCTGTCACATGTTTAATATAAAATAATTGAAACAAGTTTATTCATTATGTAACCATTTATATACCAAAATGAACTTAACAAAACATAGATTCTTATGACACTTTAGGATTCAAAATGACCTCCATGATTTTGAATACAGGCCTTCAATCTGCGCGGCCAGTTGTCTATCGCAGCACGAACGAGGTCCATGTCAATCGATATTGACATGGACCTCGTTAAGACGCGGCTGCCTTAAGAGCGTTTATACCTTCCGCGCGCTTTTTGGCTTAAAAACAGGACTTTTCAAATGAGTTAATAGCCACCAATAAACAATTTAAAGGAAAAATAATTAGTACTCATTTTAGAAAAGGTTGTCATCTAGGGATTTTGGTGGAAAACATTATAGATTGATAGATAATTTGTGAGTACTTACTAAACACAAATTTCGTTATTTAGGTTTTAAATGGCAATTTAGAAGCTTAAGATATCCGAAACCACTAAATATAAGATGGAAGTAAAAATATTATCAAACTAATAAGACCCTTATGGAGATTTTGCTGAGAAAAATAATCTATTTGTGTTTAGTTCCTGAAAAATAAAAACTTAGGCAATGCGAAATTATTCAGAAACTCTCGTCAAGAACATATTTTTTCACCAACTTATCGTAAATATTTTTTTATAGCAATTGCATATTATAATAGTAGAACATCTTATCAATAAATTGCCATTTTTATATTTCAACAAAATTAGTTTTCATGTTTTCTACAAATATTTTAGTAACCACTATAAAACACGCTGCCCGACGTCCATCAAATCAGACCGCCGCACAGTGGGCTGAAAATCGCGTTTCATAGACATTCAAATTTTTTTTCCAATTTGACGGGTTTTTTAATTGGAATCTATTAAAACATGCTTTTTCATGATACCTTTTAAGTATAAAGACATAAATCACAGGATAAGGTACACTTTCGATTTTCTTTCAAAAATGTTGTATGGAGAAAACCATAAAATAAGCTATATCTCGGCTGGCACAGGAATGGCCGTTATTTCCTCTCGCATGATTTTTGCTCTATTTTTTTGCAATTTTTTTGATGTATCACACTACAGGGGGCAAAGCGAGGCTTTTGAGAAAAAAAATCTTATCAAAAAAAAAATTCCTTTGACTTCAATCTTGGTTGGCAAATTTGAACCACATGTCTCTAAAAATAATAAATAGCGGTCACAAAACAACTTTATTGCTGGTTAACCCTCCCAATTTCACAATAATAAATAATACGCGGCTTATATCAAAGAATTTTTTTTTACCTGACTTGTTTATGACACACAAATCGGTCTTAGATACTTGAACTTTTCTCATTGTTATCTACTAACAAATGTTTATATCTTTTTGTAAATATATTAAATAAATGAAAAAAAAATGATCAATAAAATTTAGTAATTTATTTATTAATTTATTCGAATAGTACGACTATACAAAATCAATTACACTACTCAGAAACAATTGTGGTTAAAGAACTTTCTATATCTATCTATCTATATCTATCTATCTATATCAGCCCATATACGTCCCACTGCAGGGCACGGGCCTGCTCTACAATCGAGAGTACGATTGAGAGTGGTTAGGCCATATAGTCCACCACGCTGGCCTAGTAGCGGGTTGGCGGACTTACATACCATAGAAATTTTATAAATCGCTATGGTATGCAGGTTTCCTCACGATGTTTTCCTTCACCGTTTTAGTGCGTGGTGATTGACTATCAATACACACATGACAAATATGTTGATGACTGTTGGTAAACGGACTAGACGCGACTGCCAACATGTTCACGGTGGTCGCGGGTTCGAATCCCAGGGCACACCTCTGACTTTTCGGAGTCATGTGTGTATTGAAAGAACTTTATTTTCTCAAAATAAATTTACATTTCACTTTATGAGATAAGTACACTAATAACTAAAGCTAACATCAGAGTATTATTTCAACTACAAATAACGTATTTATTAATTCTAATATGAAAACTTTAGCCGTATTTGAATACAAAACAAAAACATGAATGTGGGTAGGACTAATAGAAAATGGGTTTTAACAAACAGAATAACTAATGGCTCGAATATGGCTGCCAATTATTAATAAATGAGTCTCATTCAAGGTCCTTGAGGTCGTCGGAGAATCTGAAACTGAGATTGCCTATGCATACCACAATGTTCATGGATAAGTCCTATACAGTGCAAGCCGTTCGACTGTGGAATGCATTACCAGTTGTCATAAGGCAAGCTCAAACATTGACATCTTTCAAAAAAATGCTTAAAGACTATTATCTTTCTCTCTAAGTAGCTGCATTAAGAAGTTTTCATTTCCTCTTTTTGTCTCAATAGGTAATTTATAATTTATATTTAGTATGTATATTTATGTCTATGTTTATCTATAGAAATATTTATATATGTGTGTATATTAAGTGTATTATATAATTATGTATTATATATCTACACTAATATTATAAAGAGGAAAACTTTGTTTGTTTGTTTGTTTGGTTGTAATGAATAGGCTCAAAAACTACTGGACCGATTTTAAAAATTCTTTCACCATTCGAAAGCTACATTATCCACGAGTAACATAGACTATATTTTATTTTGGGAAAAAATAGGGTTCCGTAAGATATTTGGATTTTACGGACACAAACTGAAAAAAATCAACCAAAGAAGTTACTTATTTTGCGTACGCTGCCTAAACTACAAAAGATAGAACCATAAAATGTTATAATTAATTGTAGATCTTATAAATATCTACAAAAAAAGTCCGCGACACACTATACCTATCTATGTCGAGTGAGGCACAACAACCACATTTTTATTTAAAAATATTGAATTTTTTTTGGACTACATTTAAACGCGTTTATTTTACTCATGCTATTAATCCTTATCAAAATAAATTATTTCATCAATAAGTACAGTTTATGTTGATAATATTTGGTCTTTGAATGATTAAAATTGGACGTTTGGTTTTGAAGTTGTGATGAAATTAAAATATTACGATTTCTGCTGCACAAAAATTTCATAAGGCAATCTTTATATGTACATATATATGGAGAGACGGGATATAATAGAGTGGAAGGTACGGGAGAAGGCTGAGCTATCCCAATAGCTGACAGATTTGATAGGACGAAATATAAATGCACGTTATAAGACGGGATGGATAATAAAGAGAAAGGACGGGATGGATTGGGAAGAGACTGAACAGACGGATGAGACGGGATTGAGCCGGACAGTAGGACAGCTACGTCAAGTTTAGGTATACAAGAGTTTATACGAAAAATAACATGTATTTGGTGTGGAGTGGAATCAAAAAATATATGCACCCAGACGAAGCTGGGCCGGGCCGCTAGTCATGTATATATTCACTATAAATAATTTGTTTACCTATTCCTTATAAGAGCATGTTTTTAGTTTTCTTTAAATTCTATACTGCCCTCTCTTCTTATCCTTTTCTTATATCCATCCAAAGGTTGTCTGTAAGAAATCGCCTTGGGCGATAAGACCGCCAACTGTACTATTTAATTGTATATGTAAAATATTGTATACTTTGTCTTTTATGTGTGCAGTAAAGAATGAATAAATAAAAAAAAAAAAATATAAGGAACAAAACATAACATAACAAAATATAACAATGCACACATTAAACATAAACAAAATATAAGGTTATTAATATAAATATAAAACGTATAAAAAAGCCACTCACATATTTCATAATATTTTGTCTGTTCCCATCACCAATAGCGTGCTTTTTCAATTTATTACTCGTATTAATATAGTTTCAATGAGTATACTGATACTTACTCTAATACAACATTAATAACTGTGGCGTACTAATTATAACAATAATTATAATTGTTCCACCAAACTTCTATATAAATATATGTGAAAAACTTATATATAAATAATAAATATAAAGAAATGTGTCCCGCGACAGTCCAACACTTTTTGTATATAGTGGAAGATGTCCGATGGAATTGCGCAAGCGCAGGCCACGCCCACCGTACCCGGCCGGCCGCCGCGCCACTGCAGTCAGTCACGCGCGAGCCACGGCCGTCGGAACTAAATCTCAACCGAGTCGCTTACCTGAAGTAACATCGCGCATCTTCTCCACTATAGACCTGGTAAAAGCATACAACCAAATACCAGTGAATCCAGCTGATATCCCAAAGACCGCAATAGCAACACCGTTCGGACTTTATGAGTTCCCTTTTATGACGTTCGGTCTTAGAAATGCCGCCCAGACTTTTCAACGATTCGTAGACGAAATGCTACGCGGATTAGATTTTTGTTTCGCATATTTGGATGATTTTTTGATATTCTCTCGCGACGAGATGACTCATAAGAGTCATTTGCGGCAAGTCTTCGCCAGACTTAAAGAGTATGGTATGATAATAAACGTACCAAAATGCAAATTTGGAGTTTCAGAGGCAACATTTTTAGGATACCATATTTCTAAAGAAGGTACAATGCCGCTGCCCGCCAAGGTTCAAGCTATCAAAGACTTCCCTATACCGAAGACTGCACGGGAGCTAAGAAGATTCTTGGGTATGCTAAATTTTTATCGTAGGTTCATACCGAATGCTGCTCAACATCAAGCCCAGCTTAACATGCTTCTCCAAGGAAACGTAAAAGGTTCACATCCTATCACATTCACGGAATCCGAATATCAAGCCTTTAAATCAAGCAAAGAGTGCTTGTGTAAGGCTACCCTGTTGGCTCATCCCAATGTCCAACTTAAATTGGGCATAGTGACGGACGCTTCTGAAACCGCCATAGGTGCAGCTTTGCAACAACAAGGTGATGACGGTTCCTGGCAGCCGTTGGCTTTCTTTTCAAAAAAGTTAAGCCCATCCCAAAAAAAATATTCACCCTACGACAGGGAGCTGCTAGCAATATATGAAGCTATAAAGCACTTCCGGCATATGGTAGAGGCCAGAGACTTCGTGGTATATACCGATCATAAACCCCTATCCTACGCTTTTCACTCCCGCAAAGACCATTGCTCTCCGAGGCAATTCCGGCACCTCGACTTCATATCCCAGTTTACCACAGACATCAGACACATAGCCGGTAGGGATAACGTGGTGGCGGATACATTATCCAGGGTCGAAGAAATCGTTCAGCCAGTAGACTTACAATTCTTGGCAAAACTACAGGAATCGGACACAGAGTTGAAACTATTACTACGCAGTAACACCTCTTTGTCTTTGCAGAAAATCGAAATGCCAAATGTCGAAGCAGCAATTTATTGTGACGTAAGTGGAAACACCAGCCGTCCATATATTCCACAGGATCTCCGAATGCGCGTGTTTGAGAGCTTACATTCTTTAAGCCACCCGGGGGCAAGAGCATCTGTGAAACTTGTAGCAGATCGATACGTTTGGCCTGGGGTGAAAAAGGACTGCAGGAAATGGTCACAGGCATGCCTAGCCTGCCAAAAATCTAAAATATCTAGGCATTGCTCTCCACCTATCGGCACATTCGAATTGCCAAAAACGAGGTTCGCGCACATTCATATAGACTTGGTAGGACCACTCCCACTATCACATGGGTATAAATACTGTCTCACCGCCGTCGATAGATTTACTCGTTGGCCCGAGGCAATACCACTTCGTGACATCACAGCGGAAACCGTTGCAAACGCATTACTTCATGGGTGGATCGCCCGTTTTGGATGCCCGTTGGACATTGTTACCGATCGTGGTTCTCAATTCGAATCCGCCTTATTCCGCCGCCTTTCGGAGCTGGTAGGTTTCCAACATAAAAGAACAACAGCGTATCACCCAGCCTGCAACGGACTGGTGGAGCGATTTCATCGACAATTCAAAACAGCAATTGTTTGTCATGGAACTAACGATTGGGTGGAATCGCTCCCAATAGTCCTCCTCGGAATCAGAAGTGCGTACAAGGAAGACTTGTTAACCTCTTCAGCGGAACTCGTTTACGGAGAACCACTAAGATTACCTGGAGAATTCTTCAATCCACAAACGAATGAACCTTGTAATATGACAGACTACTTGTCCCGCATTCGAACATTTGCGAACAAAATCAAACCAATGCCGGCCTCACGTCACGGAAAACGAGGCGTATTTGTGTTTAAAGATCTGAAGACGGCGTCACATATTTTCCTTAGAGAAGAAATAAATCGTAGTTGCCTAAATCCCGCGTACTCGGGCCCGCACCAGGTAATCAAGACTGGTGATAAGGTAATTACCATCCTTCTTCACGGAAAACCAATCACAGTATCTTTAGACCGCGTCAAACCAGCCTATGTATTGCCCGACCCACACATGACTAAAACAGACATAAACATACATACAAACACACATTCTTACAAGCGTGCACTTAGTACGCCAAAAACAAAACCACAAATACCCCAAACATTAAACGACCCAGATCCAAACGAACAAACAACGAGAACACGATCAGGTCGCCTTGTACGTTTTCCGAAATATTATCGCCCTTAGACGGTCTCAAGGAGGGGGTGGTGTGGCGTACTAATTATAACAATAATTATAATTGTTCCACCAAACTTCTATATAAATATATGTGAAAAACTTATATATAAATAATAAATATAAAGAAATGTGTCCCGCGACAGTCCAACACTTTTTGTATATAGTGGAAGATGTCCGATGGAATTGCGCAAGCGCAGGCCACGCCCACCGTACCCGGCCGGCCGCCGCGCCACTGCAGTCAGTCACGCGCGAGCCACGGCCGTCGGAACTAAATCTCAACCGAGTCGCTTACCTGAAGTAACATCGCGCATCTCCCACTAGGACAGTGCTAAAGTGCATTCTAGACTTTAAGTAGTGTTAAGCAATATTGTAGTGGTGAACATTAAATATAATTTACGTTGTCTATCCGAGTTTCTGTTGCGCCGATAAACCTACCCACTACACAAAAAAAGACACTACAATAACATGCACAGACTAAAACATGCTTAAATAAAACCATATTTTTAAAATGAATCCACTGAAACTTACCATAATAATTATAAAAAAAAATTCTTCATTGTCTTAATTACAATTTTTACAATAAATCTTGTTAACTTTGCTCTAATCTTCATCGCTATCACTTAATTCAAAATCTATTTCAGATTATGATGTGATTGAATGATTCAACATCTGATGCCTTCGGTTCTGCAATGCAACTTGGCCAATCGATATCACACTGAAGCCAGTCCTCATAATCTTTCAAAAAATCTTCTAATTTCGATGAGATCTGAAAGATTTACATTCAAACATGAAACGACATTGTTATATAACGAAAGGAAGTCACTGTACTTACCCGTGTTTTTCAAAATCATAAACAAGTCTAAGTAAGTTGCTAAACTTTCCATTTCCGTGTTTATAATCGATGTTTACACAAGCACAAATCGAGGTAAACTGAAAAATTACAGCAAACAAATGTTTATTTATACTTCTTAAATAAATAACAAAATCATTAGCCACCTGTGCCATTATAATGACCCATCATAATTACGCAGCTGCCTTTTTTTATTTATTGGGTCTTAAATAAGTGAATTAGGAACAAAACCATAGGTAAGTACTTGCAGGTGAAAATTTATCCATTGTTTGGAAAAGTTCGAGTATCCAAGACCGATTTGTGTGTCATAAACAAGTCAGGTAAAAAAATATTTGTTTGATATAAGCCGCGTATTATTTATTATTGTGAAATTGGGAGGGTTAACCAGCAATAAATTTGTTTTGTGACCGCTATTTATTATTTTTAGAGACATGTGGTTCAAATTTGCCAAACAAGATTGAAGTCAACGGAAATAATATATATTTTTTTATATGATTTTTTTTTCTCCAAAGCCGCGCTTTGCCCCCTTTTGGTGTGATACATCAAAAAAACTGCAAAAAAAATAGAGCGAAAATCATGCGAGAGGAAATAACGGCCATTTTTGTGCCAGCTGAGATATACCTTATTTTATGGTTTTCTCCATTCAACATTTTTGAAAAAATATCGAAAGTGTACCTTTTCCTGTGATTTATGTCTTCATACTTAAAAGGTATCATGAACAAGCATGTTTTAATAGATTCCAATTAAAAAACACGTCAAATTGGAAAAAAAAAATTGAATGTCTATGAAACGCGATTTTCAGCCCACTGTGCGCCGCAAGGCCCTCTAGAGGGAGGACGTATCGCTCGTCGCTCCGGCCTGGCTGCAGTCGATTTTTGCCGTGCGTAGTAAAAAATAATAGTTAAAAAAAACTAAAATACACGCTTTAAATAAGATATACAATTAAAAAAGTAAAAATAATTGATACTGAATTTAAGATAAGAAAATGGAGTAAAATACATATATTTTATTGTTACAAAGCGTAGGGTGTTTACAACAATTACTTATCCTACTGCACTGGGTTACTGGTTTACCTCTCTTTATAGTACTCTCGATTATAGAGGGGGTCGTGCCCTGCAGTGGGGCCTATATGAGCTGACACAGTACTCACAAACACAGGGCTGTCATTTCCATAATTATTTTGGTACTGTGTTCTAATTGGAATAATCAATCAATTTAAATGAAGGATAAAACAACCTAATTAAACTGTAAAGCATTAGGATAGAAATGCTGCCGTTGATTCCCGGAGTATCGATGTAACAACCCCGTCAGCGAGCTCAAAAGCGGAGAGCCCCGGGCGAAAATGCACCGGAGCGGCGCGGCGGGCGCTGCCACCCCCACCCACCAATCATAACCCACACGGCACATGTACAGCACTGTGCCGACGAATTCGTTAGGGGGCGCGCTGGAACAAAACAACCGTACCACGTGCTTTTAAAAATATTTTACAATACTTTTGCACTACAGCATCAGCAAGGTGTAAACAGTGCGAACACAAAAAGCCGTTTTTAGTAGATTCCTTTTTTATTAACAGTATAAGTAACACAATGGAATAAAGTTGTCAAAGCTCAACGCTGAGTCTGGCGCGATAAAATTTTTCAAAGCATTAAGCGCTTTGAAAGTGCTCTTGTATTAAAGTTCATATATTTTTGTGTACGTAGGTAGGCAGTAGTAAAGGGGGTCATTTAGGCCGTTGCCTTGGAATATTAATAATTCGATGAATATAATATTTAATTACTGCATCATGCATTTTGCCTTCTGTGAAAATTATAAATAGTTCAACATATTTAAATTAACTGTAGGTAATACAAACACAAAAATACAGAATTTTAAAATGAAACGTGGCATCGTTACAAACTGCGTTTAGCATGTCTTCTTTTTAGGTCTTGATGCATAAAGCACCTTGCTAACTGTGTATGTCGATAGTAAGTATATAAACTTATATATGTAGTTAAATACATAGTAAGTGCAGTAAGAGGTATGGACGCAGCTTAGGTGTAACGGGATGTAGCTTTCCATTTACAATCTGTCACGTTAGCGCACACTATTATAGAATTAGCACCAGATCGGCTTAAAATGTATACTGTGGGGTGGCTGATGCTAAGAGCTTCAGTATAGGCCAATGCCAAGACTTACTAATATGTAGAACTCAGTGGCGTAACAATAGGGTGGCAGAGTGCGCAAAATGCCACGGGCCCCCGGCCTAGGGGGCCCCCGGCCCGGCAGGGCCCTAGTGTAACAGGGCCTCGGGCCCGACAGGGCCCTGGCTCGACAGAGCCTCGGGCTCAAGCTCAAAAGGGCGTAAGCAGAGGAGAATCTAACATTAATTACGAAAGTAAGAATAAACAATTTGGAAGATTGAAATAAAACTATTATTTACCAATTTTATCGCGGATTTGTTTAATTTTTACATTTTTAACTTCCATTTGCAAAATGTAAACAGGATATCTGCCTTATACATTTTATTATTCTGAAGTCATAATGTCATTTACTTAACCTCTGAAGAATTTACCAGGACTCTGACAATGCTTGAAGATGGGCGCAGTAAGCACACGAAATACTGCAAGAACTATTATTGTGTCTCTTTCTGCAGTTCAGCGAGTAGGTTTATAGCGTTTCCACGAAACTGTATCTAATCTTCGAAAACCAGGAATAGCCGAAAATGGTGCACGTGGTGGCACAGGAGGATCACTGTATGGTTTCAAAAAATTTTTGAGACATCGCGCTTTAGGGCTGTTGAAGTAAAAAATCGTCATTTACGAGCTGGAGGAAACAATCTGAATTTGGATGCAGTAAGCAAATGTTAAAGCCATTGAAACCTGCAAATGGGCAAAAACTAGAAATACAGCACTGAAACTCTAGGTTGAGTTATAGTAGAGAACAAGAGAATTTGGTGAGAGTGCCGTTTTTATGCAAGAAAACGTCCGCCTGCATGTCATATCTATGTCTACCTCGGGTAACTAATGCAATTGGGTAGGTACAACTTCGAAAAGGAAGCCGATAATGGGATTCAGTTTCAGGATTCAGGCTGACCTGCGTTTAGAAAGTTTGTACCACATATTTTCGTCGGATATATCACAGAGCTTGAAGATTACGGTGTTCATCCAGTATGTCTTGCAATGATTAACGGAGCAGAGACGTGGACACTGGTTGAGGGGCTAAAATATAAGTTTAAAGTCGGTCAAAGTGCAATGGAAAAAGCTATGCTATTTATTTAATTCGGAACTAAGTGATCTGTCAGAGAACCATAGCTTTGAAAGTTTTAGGTTGAACTCGAAAGGGACTGGCCACATATGTTGCAGAACGGGTAACCGCTCGAGTAAGCGTGTGTTGGCAAACGTAGTGTGGGACGCTCTTTTACTAAGTGACGGACGACTTGCACAAGAGGGCCGGCAGCGACTGGATACATAAAGCAGCAGACCGGGCTTTGTAGCGTAGCTTGGGTGAGACCTATATCCAGTAATGGACTGCAAAGGGCAGGTTACGTGTAAATCAGCGGAATCCACCGCCAATCACGCTACGTTAAATGAAATAATAGAGGAATGGCATTAGAACATTCTTTAATGCAGTCTTTATTTCATAAAGCTAGATAAGGTACATTTGCAGATATTAAAGCTTTTCTAACCGACCCTTTTTCTTTATGGCCCAGTGTATCTTACTCGCTTTCCAAGGATATTCTCAGTTTTCGATCCACTTTTAAACACGAAGTAGAACAATCAACATGTATAAGAAAAGTTATTCCTCATCAGCCCGTTGTAGTCCACTGCTGGAAACAGGCCTTTACCAAGATACGGCAATGAGCCTGGTCTACTGCTTTGTGCTTCCAGTCACTGCTGACAACTTGTGAAAGTTGTCCCGCCATCTGATCAGACAGCGTCCTGCGCTACGTTTCCCAAGACACGGTCAGCGGTGTCCACTTCAGAACTAGCTTACTCCAGCGGTTATCTTTTCTGCGACATATGTGATATGAAGTCGGTCACCACGGTTCTCTGACGGATCACTTAATTCCGAATTTTGGCCTTCAGAGACATCAGATAGCATGGCTCTTTCCATAGCACGTTGAGAGACTTTAAACTTGTGGATTAGCCCCACAGTTTGTTGAACTTGTTGCACAGCCTTAATGAAGCTTATAAACTAATAGCTGTTCTCCGTATGAACCTAGACAAGACGAAAGTTATGTCTAATGAATTCGTCGATCCGGGACCAGCTATCGCCGACGGCATGGCTCTCGAAATTGTCAACGAATATTTCTACCTGGAGAAATTAATGCGATTGGGTTGATACAACTTTTTAAAGGAAGCCGACAGGGGAATTCAGTTGGGCTGGACAGCGTTTAGGAAGTTAGTCCACATATTTTCGTTGGATATATGACAAGCAAAAATGTTCTACCAGTACGGCCTCCCTGTAATTTCTACGTATACTTAAGTAGACCGAACTTTACTTGGTTACTTCTGTATCAGCCCATATACGTCCCACTGCAGGGCACGGGCCTCCTCTACAATCGACAGTACGATTGAGAGTGGTTAGGCCATATAGTCCGC
Organism: Hyles euphorbiae; assembly: GCA_023078785.2. Taxonomy (NCBI): domain Eukaryota; kingdom Metazoa; phylum Arthropoda; class Insecta; order Lepidoptera; family Sphingidae; genus Hyles; species Hyles euphorbiae. Next base: position 826,358 of record CM041058.1, on the reverse strand, counting down.
CACGCTGGCCTAGTGCGGGTTGGCGGACTTACATACCATAGAAATTTTATAAATCGCTATGGTATGCAGGTTTCCTCACGATGTTTTCCTTCACCGTTTTAGTGCGTGGTGATTGACTATCAATACACACATGACTCCGAAAAGTCAGAGGTGTGCCCTGGGATTTGAACCCGCGACCACCGTGAACATGTTGGCAGTCGCGTCTAGTCCGTTTACCAACAGGCCACCACGCACTTATTGGTTACTTACAAAAACGAAATTACAACGTCAAGTATTTTTACATTTACGAAGGGCCCCAGTAGATGAATTTTGCCACGGGCCCCCGATGGGCTAGTTACGCCACTGGTAGAACTTATCAATGATAAATGTTACTTTCATTTTCTTTTCTTGTAGCATCGGAGGAATGGCTTGAATAAATTTTTCGGACGTGTGTTTATGTACAAGAGTGACTTCGGAACGCTCTATATTTTTTAAAAGTTTAACTGACTGTTTCGGCAAGAAATATTGTGCAGTATAGAAGTGTTTAAAATATCATGTAAATCGGGTGCCTCTGCCAGAGGATAGAAGCCTTGTGAAATAGCTGCATACGTCAAATTTATATGAAAACAATCCATGACAGTTAATAGTAGTGTCGTAAGTAAATTTTTGAGGTAATTTTGTAGATTGGAGTTGCTAGCATATTAGCGGGCATTAGCAAACAAAACTCTATATAATAATTAATTTTACAATAACAAAATTAATTGAGCGCAAGTGATTTAAGATTATTTAAGAAAACGCAAAAGGAAGACGTTTTAAAGGATTACCCGTTTTGAAATAATGTTTAGAAAAATTCAACACTTCACAAAAAGCCGAGTGCAGTTTCGGCGCCGAATTTGAATTCGTTTTATATAGAGGTGCTCACTTATGTAGGGCTGCAAATATAATTGTAATAAAGCTTATTACATTTACTTGCTGTAGGTGAAAAGTTCAGTTATATTAAAAAGACTCGAGCACTTCTCGTGTAAAACATTTCGAGTCGAGCTTTTATGCAGCGTTCAAAGTCAGACAGCCGCACTCAGAGCCGTTTATTATCAATTGAATTGTTTTTATAAATAGATTAATTATCATAAAAATTAAAAAATATATATGTGGGAATAGTTCCGCTTCGGGTCAAATGAAACTAGGATCGTTTCGATAATCTTCAATATATTGAATCTTTTATAAAATACGTCTTCACGTCTTACGTCTTCAGTCCTTCATGTCTTCCATCGTCTTCCAGACTATTCTCTTCTATATTCCGTTCTTGCATACTTCAACATCTATATCATTCATCCTCTTACTCTTTCCATCTTAAATACTTTCATTAGTCATCTCTCTCACACAAACCACGTTCCATATCAATCATTCGACTAACGTTTCATTCTACTCATCTTTCTTCTTAACATTCAAATCCTACATATATTTAATTGACATTAAATGTCTCCGAGTACGGCAGTAAGAGCTTATTTATCTAGTCGTGTTATGTTAATTTTTGTAAAACATAAATCGTACAAAATAAACACTGCTGAAGACGCAAGCACGGTGCCGCACTAGTAAATACTGTTTGTGTAAAATAATGAACGATGAATTCATCGTGCTACCAGAATTACGCGGGACTCTTTGGTCCTAAATATACATTTCAGTTACAATTATAGCAGTAGCCCGGCATTGTTCTGTGTATAGGTAAATCGACCGAATGTACAATTCTGCGTTTTCACAAATGAATACCTTGAATCATGGTGCACCAGGGTATTGTCTCGAATTGTCAAAAACCCTAATTGAACGCAAATTGATATATAAAACACATAGTGTAATGGGTCTGGTTCACTGTCGCACAGAAAACCAAACTAAAGTTATAGCTTTGGTGTTGTCTTTCGTTTGAGATGAGATCAGTGAGATATCCGGACTCCATAATATATCTGTTGGCAAAAAATGCATATCCATCTGGGAGAGCGACCACTGAACCTAATTGCTAAAATCTGGACAGAATCGGTTGTGTACACTTTAACACCACTTCAGGTGTTAAAGTGTATCAACACTTTGAAATAAAACTATTATTTACGGATTTTATCGCGGATTTGGTTTAATTTTTAAATTTTTTGAGTTCCCGACGTTTCGATTACTTTACAGCTTTCGTGGTCACGGGGCGGACTGAGGTATTTTGATCAACGTCGGCACAATGGGAACGGTAGAGCCAGTACGACGAAAATTAATTTACTACCAGTAAATATTTCCAATGCAGCGCTTTGAGTTACAATATTAAATTTCTCTCTGTAATTATTTGATTTCACATCATTTATATTTCAATATTATTGCAAATGTAGAATGTCCCATCATTTTACGTTATTATTAATAAACGGCCTTGTCAGATCGAAATTACTTACCTAGATCCGTATATTTTGTAATCACCAATAGAGATGAAACCACACCTATACAGTTATAGGACGGATATACCATCAAACGAATAGGTAGTCAAACGAAAGGAATGAATAAAATCAGCAATGGCGTTTGTTGGAGGGCGCGTGGACGAGCAGAGCTTTTAATAAAGGCTCTAATACTCAAAGCGCCGCGATCAAACAATGCCAGGACAATATTTGCGTGTCACTGCACTTTTACAGCTTGCGCAGCATTGTTAGCGATTTTTCGATCGCGCCCTGTCACTGCACTATTCGTCCGTGTACCAGTAGTCTAGTCGACAAGTTGAAAATGGTACAAAATAGAGATACTGCTCTTAAAATTATGTGCAATAGCTCATTGGATCCGGAATGACGTCTAGAAAAATGTGCCAAAAGCGTGTATTAGCACATAAAAAATTGCAAAAGTTATAAACAATTAAAGATGAAAAAAAAATGGCATTTTGTTTTTTGCCAATATTTAATAAACTATTAATATTTAAGAAATTTCAAAAGAAATTAATTTAGAAAAAGAAGATTTAGAAAAAAAAAATAACAACATTACTTGGATTTTTTAGTTTTTGTTTAAGTTAAAAAAAATGTTATAAAAAAAGTATAAATATTTTTTTAACTTTTATGACACGATCTTATTAAGTATGTATGTAAAAAAGGCTCTACGAAGCGAAAATTTTTTACGACCATTATTTAAACATTTTTTTTCACTTACAATTAAGACGGTAGTTCGAGAAAATTTCGTTAATTAACAATTGTTTAACTTGTTGAAAAATTTACTTTAAGTAAAATTTCCAACGGGAATAAATAATTTATAGTGTTCAGAACACACCATAATTTTTTCAAATTAAAAAAAATATTCAATACCTTGTGCGTGCGTGGCGCGAAGTGCGTGGTGGCCTGTTGGTAAACGGACTAGACGCGACTGCCAACATGTTCACGGTGGTCGCGGGTTCGAATCCCAGGGCACACCTCTGAGTTTTCGGAGTCATGTGTGTATTGATAGTCAATCACCACGCACTAAAACGGCGAAGGAAAACATCGTGAGGAAACCTGCACACCATAACGATTTATAAAAATTTCTATGGTATGTAAGTCCGCCAACCCGCACTAGGCCAGCGTGGTGGACTATATGGCCTAACCACTCTCAATCGTACTCTCGATTGTAGAGGAGGCCCGTGCCCTGCAGTGGGACGTATATGGGCTGATAAAGATAAAGAAGAAGATTCAATACCTTAAATAAATTAATCAATGTCCGGTACACGCTTTTGACGCCACGCGCGCATCCTAAAAATGTCACGCGCAGACCTATTTTCAGCGTTAAATTAAAATTATAAATAATGGAGATAGAGTTCCGGGAGTTAGGAGTTTTTTATTGGAAATTTCCTCCTCTTTCAGAATCTTTTTTTGAAATTTCTTAAATATTAATAGTTTATTAAATATTGGCAAAAAACGAAATGCCATTTTTTTTTTCATCTTTAGTTGTTTGTAACTTTTGCAATTTTTTATGTGCTAATACACGCTTTTGGCTCATTTTTCTAGACGTCATTCCGGATCCAATGAGCTATCACACATTATTTTAAGAGCAGTATCTCTATTTTGTACCATTTTCAACTTGTCGACTAGACAACAGGTAGAAAGCGCGCGTTCCCAATTATGTTTCTCCGAATTCTTTTATTTCTAACCTCTAAGGTGTTTGTTTAAATTTCAAATTAAATTATATTTTTTTTCCAATCTATGTATTAAAATGAGATTTTAGTAAGGTGGTCACCATGTTAAACTTATTTGAACCGTAGCATCGACTGATGTCAATGTACGCAATTCGACGCGACCGGGTGCGCAGGCAGAAATTACCTTTAAAACCTAAATACCATACTACAAGACCATGAGCCCCTGACGGCCATTCATCATTTTGTAAACGCTGATAATTTGATTGCGCACGCCTCTGACGTAGGCATCACACGATCAGCAAGTGAAGCTTGAAGCGTGGTGGGCTTGGAAGTTATTAGCTTTAATATGTCGAATATATCAAAAGAACCATCAAAAGTGTCTGCCTGCTTAGGAAAAACCTTTTGATGTATCTGAAGCAGCTGCCTAAGTAATATAACATATAAAAGCTTTTATACACAAAAATCACTAAATATAATTAGATGAGTAGTCACATAGAAAAGACACGTACAATATTTGAATTGAAATATAAATAAACAAATAAATACACTAAACAATCACATACACAGTCCTGACCCCACTAAGATCGTGTCTTGTGTCGCAGGTATCAGGAGCTACGGGAGACTTTTCGGTCTCACAAACATCCAAACCCGAAACAAATGCCCGTGGTTCACACAAATATTTGTTTCGGTGCGGAGATCGAACCCGCAGCCTCTAATTTTACAGCTGGCGTCTAACCTATTACGCTACGGAGGCTGTCAAAAATAAGAATACAATTTTAAGATACAACAATATTCATGGTTTATGCCCTACATATTGATAATTCGGATTGCAGTCATGATGGTAACGTCAATCGCATCCGCTCGAAACAAGTAACGTTAAGCTAGAGCAGCATCCGTACGTAGCCATCATCCATCCGTAGCATGTCTGAATGTTCGGATTATGCCACTGTTGTTAAGTTTTGATATCATTTGTTATTATAGGCTTCGCCCAAGTGCAGAAATTTGGGTCCATTTCACATCAAAAACACGCTATTTCGGCTTCCAACTGTTTTTTATTTAAACTCAATGTCCATGATACAGATACAGTAACCGTATACAGTCTCTGTTCATGTTACAGTCCCGTACCGTTCCGTTTTAAAATGATAATATTTTATTAACCTTTAAAATGTTGTACGTTATTCAGATTCAGTTACTTTCTTTTCTCTATCACCCATTTACCATTTCACAAGGCTGTTTGCCAGACAAGAACGAGCAAGAAACTCTAGCGTAACCCTTTTTTTTAATACAAGTTTACAAGACATTGATTATAGGAGTAGCAGCCTAGTTGAATTCAGAGTAGTTCATTAATAACACAGGTCTGCGATGAAAAAGTTTTTTAAATAAATTCATCGATAACATGTAGATATTGGTCTGTATATAGTAAATTTATACTTTGTTTTAACGTATCACGTCACATTTTTTTTGCACATAAATATTTAGTTCGTAAAATCGGTAAATGGGTAAATCAACTTTTTCTTGCTTTGGACAACCGTACCAGGTCCCGGATTTGTATTAATATAAATAATACCAAAACGTATTTTCTTTATACATAATCAATGAATACACACTTAAATCAATGTATTTAAGGCAAAAATATATTTTTTATTATATTGTGTCACCTTCATTTGAGAGTGGTCCGGGGGACATTTGGGTCATTTTTATGTCAAATTCTGTGTCCCCTTCACCATTTCTAAACTAGAAACTCATCTACACCGAAATAAATCCTCAGACGCAGTGAATATAAAATCATAGAACATATATTTATGGTTTTTATTTTTAGGAAAACATTTTAAATAAAAAAAAAAGTTTTTATTTAATCTATTTTTTTGTGAATTGTTCTTGTCCCACAAAGTTAGTGCATTGTACTGAGTCATTCGGACAACTAGTCTTTGATTACAAATCCAAAACGGAGATGGCGCTGTAGTATCTGAGATAACAAGTAAGTCTGTCTAGTAAACAATAGTTCAAGCTGCCAGGTTGAATTAACGTCAGCGAAGGCGGCAGGCGGCCGAACATCGTGACGCGGAGTGGGTGTGTTTATTGTTTGTCCCCTGGACCGGCGCGAAAATTGAGTAAGTAGATTAGTTACATTAATCAATTGCTATTGATCAGTTCACTTTAGTTCTGCACTTTATGTTAACAATGTAATCAAGCACAGTAAATAAATACTCTTTATGAAAAGACACATAATTTAAAAATGTCACTCGGACAACCAGTCTTTTGGACAACTAAATCAGTTGTCCGTGGGATTTTAAAAGTTGTCCTTGGGACAAATACATAATCTTTTAATTTCATTTTTTTACTTAGTGGCAAGTAATTTTCTGGTAATGTATTAAAAAACATTTTTATGTTTTCGTGACATTTTCTATGGTTGTTTATTACTTAGCTTATTTACCCAGTGATTTGTCTTCTTTCTAATGTTAAAGAAATTTTTAACGAAGAAAGCTGTAACTTAAGCAATACTTTCTTAATTTGACGTTTTTCAGAATGGGATTGTCTGAAAAAGAAAAATCGAGACGCTACAGAGAAAGGTTGAAAAATGATCCTGTAAAATATGAGGAGCGGAAAAGAAAAAAAAGAGAAAATTATCACAAGAATAAACGCCTGATTTCAGATTTACAACCAGAAGAAAAAAAGATATGTAGGACTATTTGGAAACTAAGAAAACAAAACCAAAGAAAGCGCATGGTAGCTATTGAAAACATAGTTGCAATGACACTACCCAGCTCACCGAGTATCCTGCAAGAAGAAATTCTCGTACACCGGGATGATGCCGAACCTACTCCGCGTGAACAAGAATCTACGCCTACAAATAAAGAAAGAGGAAGAAAGAAAATTCGCCGTGACTGAACTAAGATGTATAAACAGACTTTGCGACTACACGTGAAGTTGAAACTTTGAAAAAAATATATGAAAAATATAAAAAAAGGTCTCATCGCAAAGAAAAAGAAATGACCAAATTAAAAGAAAAGGAAGATAAGGAAAATGAAAGCAAACGCGAGAAAGAGAAGACATTAAGAAACGCTATTAAAGATCACTACAGAAAATTAAGAGTGCGAAAAGAAAAAAAAAATGGTAAAAAGCATTTTCGAAAATATAGACCAGAAGGAAAGACGTCAAATAATAGGACTCCAATGCAAAATTAGAACAAAACCGGTTAATTTGAAGAGTGGTACAGAACTGTCAAAAAAAATGAAAACTTCTTTCTTCGAGACGATGTGTCAAGAAATACGTCTGGTAAAAAAGAGACAATTTCGAAAGGCAAAGAAAAAGCACAAACGCGGTTTCTCTTAGAAACAATGAAAAATCTGTTCAAAGCATTCGAACTGGAAAATCCAGAAACAAAATGCTCTTATTTCTACTTTACGAAACATCGTCCATTCTACGTGGTCAAGCCTAGTGTAGGTGGAAGGGAGATGTGTCTTTGCAAAGTTCACACGAATATTGCAGCTAAAATTAAAGCATTGAAACAAAAACGGGCAATCAACGCAATAGATCTTAGTATGGCTATTGTAGAAACAGTTTGTGATAATAATAGAGAGGATTGCATGTATGGGAATTGTTCAGAATGCAAATATAAAAAAATGTACATAAATGAGAACCGTGTTCTAGGTAAAATTCAATGGTTTGAATGGGTTAGAGCAGAAGAAGTTTATTTAAAAGAAGATAAAAAAATTAAAGCTGTAAAAAATATTAAATTATATTGATTACAATTTCAGAGAATAAATAAGTCTGATTCAAAAACTGTATTTTAATGTTTTTTTATGTATGACCTTATGTTTTTTTTTTTGTATTAAATATCCATCCATCCATCCATCAGGCAAAGGGAGTCCACTGCTGAACATAGGCCTCCCCCAATGATTTCCACAGAGACCTGTTGGAGGCAGCCTGCATCCATCGACGTCCCGCGACCTTTACCAGGTCGTCGGACCATCTTGTGGGTGGACGTCCTACGTTGCACTTTCCGCTACGCGGCCTCCATTCGAGCACTTTCCGACCCCATCGGTCATCAGATCTCCGCGCTATGTGCCCTGCCCATTGCCACTTCAACTTGCTAATCCGGTGGGCTATGTCGGTTATTTTAGTTCTCCTACGGATCTCCTCATTTCTGATTCGATCTCGTAGGGTAACCCCGAGCATAGCCCTCTCCATAGCTCGTTGAGTGACTTTGAGATTCCTAATAAGGCCCATAGTGAGAGGCCACGTCTTGGTGCCGTAAGTCATCACTGGCAACATACAACTATCGAAGACTTTCGATTTAAGGCACTGAGGTATTTTGGACGAGAAGACGTCGCGTAGTTCCTCGAACGCTGCCCAACCGAGTTGGATTCGATGATTGACCTCTCTCTCGAAGTTGGACCTGCCTAACCGGACCACTTATCCTAAATAGACATATTCGTCAACAACGTCAAGAGTCGAGCCCCCGACACCGATGGAGGTGGGCACAACATGGACATTCGACATGATCTTCGTTTTGTCCATGTTCATTTTAAGACCCACCTGTTGGGAGACTCGATTGAGGTCTTCGAGCATAGTGCTAAGGTCTTCCAGCGATTCTGCCAAGACTACAATATCGTCGGCAAACCGAAGGTGAGTGATATACTCGTCGTTGATGTTGATGCCGAATCCTTTCCATTGCAAGAGCTTGAAGGCGTTTTCCAGCGCTGCAGTGAACAGTTTCGGAGATATGACATCTCCCTGTCTCACGCCTCTCTGTAGTGGAATAGCCTTCGTACTCTGATCTTGTACTCGGACTGACATGGTGGCGTTGTTGTATATACACTTCAACACTTCGATGTACCGATAGTCGATATGGCACCGCTGGAGAGACTGTAGCACAATGAATATGGTCTATGGTACTAAAGCCTTTTCGGAAACCGGCTTGTTCGGGAGGCTGGAAGTCATCAAACCTACCTTCGAGACGATTTGTGATGACCCTCGAAAACAACTTATATACATGGCTCAGGAGCGAGATGGGCCTGTAATTCTTCAGCAAAGTGTTATCACCTTTTTTGAAGAACAGTATCATCGCTAAATATATCAAACCCCAATTTTCCTATGGACAACCGAAAGTCCATCGGACAACTATGATGTCCCCATATAAAAATGGAATCAAATCTCAAATAGTTTTATTTTAAAGATTTTATTATGTAAATTTCATATATTGACGGGTAGCTAAGTATAAAAGCAACATAAATATATATATGTATTTAATATTTTCTGGTTTAATACTATGTAAATTAAACTTTTAACGTCATACAAAATTGATGGTTGTCCAAGAGACACTATTTCTTAAAATATCAGGAGAACTATGCGTAATATCTCAAATTGACTACTTTTTAATTTCGATATACACCCGACTTGATTTATATTTACAGTGTTAAATTACAGATAAAAAAATATTCACACAAAAAAAAATATTGAACTAGTTGTCCAGGTGACTGATTTTATAAGACTTTAGTGCGCTTACAAGCTAAAAATAGCCAATTCTGAAAGAAAAGTGCTCTGCTGTATGCAGATTCGTAAAGTAGAATATATTTTCTAACTTCTGAAACTATTGAATATTTAAAAAATCAATACTTGAAAAAATATGGCAAAATCATAACCTGTGCACTAAAAAGTTGATTGACCCAAATACGTTTTTTTTTTACATTCTTGATTCCAGGATCTATATTTTTATTCTATACTCTATGACCATTTTAATCTGTTGTTACTAACGTGTAGTACTAGGAAATATTGCCATTTACAATTAACATCACCATCTTGTTATTTTTGAAGCCTTAGCATGCTCTACATTTTTGCGATTGCTAATTACCCTCCACCAGAATTTGTAAACGTAAAAACTGACCATATATTATAACCATTTATCACAACTAAAATTAAACACACAAAATTGATTGTTTAGTGTCTTCTATAAATGGGTTCGTAAAAAACTCACTCTTTCATAGACTACACGAAATCTTATAAAAATGTCGGCCGGTCGGCTTTGTGAATCACTATTGCAAATCGCAAAATGTTGTTTATTTATATTACTTGTGAAATGTTATTACCAACATCACCTGACATTTGTGATTGTTATTGCTATTTATTCCTACACTACTACTCGTAACATGTCTTTCTTCCTGTAAGAAAAGTAACAAAAAAAGTTTTATGTATTTTATGGTTTAAACCGTGAAAAAAACGTGTAATAAAATATTGTTTTATTAAATCTGTGACTATGGCCCCTTGGAAGAACTTAATGATGATCTTGGATTACCTAAGAATGCTGCAGAAATTCTCGGTTCTCAACGAAAGAAAAAGAATTTATTAGATTATGATACATATTGATATTTAAATTAATATAAGGTATAGGTCCTACATATTTGGTACTTGGAGGCCCGCCTTCAGTGTATTATGCATATATATATATTTCGATTTGTTGGTTAGTCAAGTCAATAAGCAAATTAATCAGCGGGTACAAGTGCAATGAAATAAATATTATTTTTTTTTCTTTGCAGTGGTATTTTCATTATAAGTTTTAAACTCCGTTTTTATTCGTATTGAAGTATTATATCATATAAATATAATAAATGTGACGTGATATATATACCTAGTCAGGTCATAAATTCTGTCACATATTTAATATAATTGAAACAAGTTTATTCATTATGTAACCACTAGCTGTCGGGCCCGGCTTCGCCCGGGTGCAGATAGTTTTTGAGTCCAATCCACATCAAGAACATATTATTTCGCGTGTCTACTAACTATATTTCCCGCGTGCCGTCGACTATATTTCCCTTCCGTAGGAGAGGACATCCCGTGCCAACAATTTGAATTTGAAAGAGTAGAAAATATGTATATTTGGTTTCCTGACTCATCCCACGGGAACACTACATTTTTCGGGATAAAAAGTAGCCTATGTGTTAATCCAGGGTGTCAGCTATCACTATACCAAATTTCATCAAAATCTGTTGAGCCGTTTTTTCATGAAAGAGTAACAAACATCCATACATACATACAAACTTTCACCTTTATAATATTAGTAAGGATTTATATACCAAAATGAACTTAACAAAACATAGATTCTTATGACACTAAAGTTTATTCAAAATGACCTCCGTGATTTTGAATACAGGCTTTCAATCTGCGCGGCCAGTTGTCTATCGCAGCACGAACGAGGTCCATGTCAATATCAGCGTCTGCCTTAATCAAGGATATCTTGAGTGACTCCAAATTGGGATGAGGCTTTGAGCACGCCTTTTCCTCTAAGTGTTGCTATATCTTGTAATCTAACGGATTCAAATCTGGACTGGAGGAGGGCCGGATGAAGTCGATTTCACGCGCCACCAGCCAGTCTTGTGTGCTCTTCGCTCTATGAGCTGGCGCCAAATCTTGTTGGAATACCCAGTGCCTGTTATTGAACATGGTATGAGAAACAGGTTCCACAAGGTTCGTCAGGACTGTATTTTGATACACAACTGCATTCGTTTTTACACCTTTCTCACTTTTAAGCCCCAATAAGAAACTCCCAACCATACCATGAGCGAGGATGGAAAATGACCTCGTTGGACACGCGGAATACGGTTGCTCGCTTCTTCACTACTGTGTGCGTACACCTTATCGTTTTGTTTGTTGTAGGTCCCTTCTACGGTAAATTTTTTTTCATCTGAAAAAAGAATCTCCCGATATTCTTTTCCCGCGTACCGCTTCAACAAAGCGCGGCATCTCTTCAGTCTCAGGTCCATTAGACGAGCATTCACACGATGCCCTGTTTTTCTTCGATATGCCCGAAGCCCTAAGTCTTCATTTAACACCCTTTTCACCGTGGTTCTGCTTAACCCCATCTGAAGGGCCAACAGTTTCTGCTTACGTTTGGGATTTCTTTGAATTCGCGCTTTCACAGCTTTTATCACTGCTGAAGTCCTAACAGACCGACGGCGACCACTTCTTGACCTGTCATCTACACTAGAGTCTTCATTGTATCGTTTGATAGTACGATAAACGAATCTTTTGGTTATATTCAAATTTTTCAGTATGTCAAAAATTTGAATTGGCGCGTAACCGCAACGATGCAACGCAATAACTGCAACACGGTCTTCTTTAAGCGTCCACTCCATATTTAAAAATGAGTAAAATTCTAAAAAGTATACATTTTTATTTGACCTGACTGTGTAATATGAATACCGTTTTCTATTACTTTTAACAGCCGATGCCAATAATCAATCGAAAAAATTAGATTGAAGTCAATCTGTTTTGTTGTCAATTGTTTTCTACTTTTCGATTGGTCTCCTGTCATGTTGCCATAGTTTATTCACTACTGAGATTGATTATTGGCAATATAGTATCAGAAAAACGATTGAGCTGTCAATCTAAAACGGCAAATTTTGGATTGGGTTTGTTTTTTGGCAACGGCTGTAAGACAATTAAAATAAATATTAATGTTTTAACAAAAAAACTTTTAAAAATTTTTTTCGCGGACCCTTGTAATTTATAGATTAAAAATTTGATTGAATAAAAGTTATCATTATAAGCAAATCGAGAAGACCAATCCAAACAAACAGCTCCACCACTATGTTATAGGGAAGTGATTCGGCACAGGACGCTTTAGCGAGCATGACGTACTCTAATTTCATACAACTATGACAAAATAAATTGCACCATTCTTTGAATTTATATTAAACAGAGTACAGAAAACACGTCCGGACATATCGCGGTCCGTCCCGTCACATTCAGTATCAATATTCAAGCCAAATACCAGCCGGTCTGCTCCTGTCCCACATCGTTCCTTACAAATCAAAAGAGTAGCAAATAGGTTTATTAAAATGTCTTGCTCATCCCACAGGAATACTGCATATTTCGAGATAACAAGTATCATATGTGTTAATCCATAGCGTCAGCTGCCTCTAAATAAATTTTCAATAAAATCCATTCTGTAGTTTTTGCGTGAAAGAGTAACAAACATCCATTCATCCAGAAATCCATACATACAAACTTACACGATTATAATAGATATAAGGATTGTTACCACATTTGCGTAACTTATTTTACATAAATATGGTAAATGTATTTAATTTTAATATAAATGAGAATAAATTATTATACTTATATACTTTGCGTCATCTTAACGACAATAAGTGGCTGACGTCACTTAACTTGAATGGTGATTCTTGATGATTTGAGGTATTGTTTACCATGATTATAAAATTTTACACTAGTGCGACTTTCTTTAAGCGAAGAGCCCGGGAAAGCCCGGAAAAAGTTATTACATTTTCTACATTTACGGTCAAATCGTATTAGACTGTGCAGTAATTGGCCGGGCCTGCAATCCATGTCGATTGGCAGACACAACCTTTGCAATACAAATAAAACATGCAGAAAATTTATTTACTTGCGTTGCGTTCATTCGACAGAATCTGTAGTTATTATTATGTTGTAGCCAATGTTGACGTATTTTCCACTTTGGCAGTTTTACTAAATGTTGTGGCGACATGTTATTTAACGTTTAAATGATTTCGTTTACAAACGTTTGCAGTGTATTTGCGGTTTCCGTAGAAAATTAATTTCGCGGCCGGTCTGATGCTCGCCACACACATAGCTATTTAACTATGCAAGATTCAGTTTGCATAAATACACTTTCCTATTGCCGAGAGACCATAGACAAAGACCTTTTTGTCAAAATGAAATGTTCGCACGTGTTGTTTTATGCGATAGATAATGCTTTGGCTTTATTTATACGGCAAAAGAGTTTAAAAACCACAAATAAACCGTACTATCCATATGAAGTAAAACTGATTAAGTTTTACTTCAAATGTTAAGGTTAAGGTTAAAAGTGAGCGGTAATATTGGTATCAATTTTAAGTTCTAAACATGGGTGAAGCATGAAGATTGTTTTTCAATATGTTGTCTTATTGATTGCATATTGTGTACTACGCATGAGGTTTAGTTTACCTTTTGTGGACAGTGTCCATGGTGTAGGTAGTTGAGAAGCCTGCTGTGAAACAAGGGACTACAATCCCGCACATTGAGATTAATTGGAGATTGATCGAGTCCTGCGACCAGTACTTGTGTGACCGAAGTCCGTTATAGCTTCTGATACCCGCAGCCTGAGTAGTGTTTCATCAGAGTTATATATTGGTTTTCAGGTGATAACTGCTTCCATTTTTTTTTATTATTATGCCTTAAACGTTTTACGCCTCTGTTTGAATAAGTTACCGCTGTGGAAATCGTCATGGTAGGGTTAGTTTACATCTGAGATATCAGATGATATGGGACCAGAGGATCTCCTGGGATGGTATTAACTTTGATCTATTTATTGCGCTAATATTAATCAGCTCCAATATAAAGTGCTCTTCGTGTACAGCTTCGGGTTCAAAACACAAGCATTCAGCGCGCTAACAGTTTTCACTAAGTTTTCCGGCGTGTTATTGCTGTACATTTGACAGCCTCTGGGGCGCAGTGTTTATACGCCGACTGTGAAACGAGAGGCTGCGCGTTTGATGCCCGCACAGAGACACATGTTTGTGAGATTTATAAGTATTTCAATATACATATTTAAATCCGTGGAACCAATTGCCAGCGGCAGCATTTCTGGACAAATACCACCTAACGACCTTTAAAAACCTCAAAGGCTGTCGACGCATCTCCATATCCTACAGATATTCATGGGAGGCGGTAATCACTTACCATAAGGTGAACCGTATGCTCGTTTGCCCCCAATAATACATATGCTGGGTGTCCCATAACTAGACGATAAACATGAACCAAAATAAAATATAGTCCTATCTCCGATATTATTCAAAATACAGCCATCCTAATGAACATTTAAAATATTCATTTATACAGCTTTAAGTTGAATTACAAAATCATTTCATATGACCTAAGAGAATGAAATTAAATCATAACATTGAGCGCTGGTGCTTAAAAAAGGTGATCCTGATCGTTAAGCACCAGCATCCTTCCATTTGTAGAATTTATCATCAACCCATATACGTCCCACTGCAGGGCACGGGTCTCCTCTACAATCGAGAGATCGATTAAGAGTGGTTAGGCCGTATAGTCTTTTTCTTCTTTATTCTATTATCTATTAAGGTATAACCTACCAAAGCGATTGATAAGTTTTTTTAAAGAAGTTTCGTTTAATACCCTGCAAAGAACACTTGCAGGGTATTAAACGAAACTTCTTACGAATACCACTATATTTCAGGCCGTTATGGAAGACCAGTGAGGGAGTACCTGAACAATGAGTACCCAGACGAGTGGATTGGGCGTCTGGGTACGATCAATGGGCCAGCACGTTCCCCAAATTTAAACTTACTAGTTGACTTTTATTGGGGTTACTTAGTTATAATCAATCAGTTAAATGAATTAAGAAGTAGAAGAAACGAAGCAGCATCTGTTATCTTCTATTGTGTATAACATGTAATTATATGAGTTGAAATAAAATATCTGACCGAAATAATGACTAAATTTAATATCATGTGTTGATGAAAACTTGGGTCTTTTTCTGTTAAAAGCTTGATAGAACGGAAATCCTTAAAAAATATATCGAGTTCAGTAGCAATTTATAATCTAGATAATATGCGCCAATTTCTGTGAAACTCGCCATAGGTGGTACTAGGTATAGTACATTTTTTTACAGTGTGAGGTGTCAAAGTTGACCAATAATTAATTAAAAATTAATTCCGTGAGGAATTTGATCCATTTTCTTGAAAAGTAAACGTATTTAGATATCATTTGGTACGTAGTTCTAAAGCTTAACTATTTGTGTTTGGAAAACGTGCATCCTAATAATAAATAACTAAATAACACAAACCACTTGTCACACTGTTGCAAAGTGTAGCTCACTATCGGAATCTAGAAAACTATCGGAGATAGGACTATATTTTTTTGGTTCCTGTGCCGTCATAGCTTGGTCTATCTCTGGCACAATCTCTGGTTACTGGTTTATCGTCTAGTTATGGGACATCCTATATATATGAAAAAATCGGTTCTGGGTGTTTGAGAGACTTATTTTCGTCTCTGCATCGCCCTAAGTTCGGCTGAATAATGCCGCAGGCATTAAGTCAGCCTATACGCATTTTTTATAAAGTGGAAAAATAAAAAAATACATATGAATAAAAGTTGATATTCCGCATATCACCTGTAATTAGTCTTTTATACTGCCAGTAAAATTCTTCTTTGTTGCATTCAGCTTTTATATTGCCCCATACGAGAAGAGCCCGGTCCTCGGGGATAGTTTCCAATGCTACTAGAAATTGTAAGACCAGTTTTAATTATATTTCCAATTGACCTTGCCCAGGCGGGATGACGAGATTTCACCTATTTAATAGGTAACCTTAAGATAACGTCAAAACAATAATTCGCGTTTTTCTTAAATTCAATGTATAGTTGTATTTTTTTAGGATGAGTAGTCTTGTAAAGTAGAGACATCTAGCGTCAAAGCTATGAACAATATAGTCTATCATCTACACTACAATGTCATATACTCTGTGATCGCGGTAGTCACTAATAAAACAAGTTTACATATTTCTCAAATGCATATTTTA
This sequence comes from Hyles euphorbiae, assembly GCA_023078785.2. Taxonomy (NCBI): domain Eukaryota; kingdom Metazoa; phylum Arthropoda; class Insecta; order Lepidoptera; family Sphingidae; genus Hyles; species Hyles euphorbiae. Next base: position 809,702 of record CM041058.1, on the reverse strand, counting down.
ATTAATAAACCACGTTACAAGTCTTTATTTAACTTTTCCTACACTGTCAATTCATCAAGTGATGTAATACATTTTGAAAATCATCATCATCATCATCTCAGCCACAAGAAGTACACTGCTGAACATAGGCATAATATTTTGAAAATATTACTACGAAATATTTATTCCTAGTATAATTGTACGGATTTTATCATATATACCTAAATTTAAATAGAGTATTACGGATAACTGATCCATTATGTGATTCGTGCCAAGTACAAACCGTAGACACAGATAAGACTGAGCGGAAGTATCAGTTTTATAGAACTCTTGTTTTCTTGTTTGGAGTTGCATCAGGCTCGTACGGCGCACGAGGATTGCGAGTTCGTTTGAAAGTTATGGAATTCTAACAGTCTCGCTTCATTGAATCGAAACCATTAAACAAAATTCTTCATATAAACTATAAAACAGCTACTGAACCCAAATGAGAGATATTTTATGACGTCACATCTGTCCTCAAATATAAAATGAGGAGATCCGTAGGAGAACTAAAATAACCGTCATAACCCAGCGGATTAGCGAGTTGAAGTGGCAATGGGCAGGGCACATAGCGCGGAGAACTGATGACCGATGGGGTCGGAAAGTGCTCGAATGGAGGCCACGTAGCGGAAAGCGCAGCGTAGGACGTCCACCCACAAGGTGGTCAGACGACCTGGTAAAGGTCGCGGGACGTCGCTGGATGCAGGCTGCCTCCAACAGGTCTCTGTGGAAATAATTGGGGGAGGCCTATGTTCAGCAGTGGACTTCCTTTGGCTGATGGATGGATGATGGATGGAATATAATATTACGAATATAATAGTATTCAAAATGTAATAGACACTCAAATCAAAACCATGAACACAAAATATATTTTTAAACTTCACTGAACATATTGAGTCTTAAAGTTCCATTCTTAAAGTGATACAGAACATAATTTTCTTAGTTACTACTCGTACCATGTGAACTATAGTCTATAAATAATATTTTATTCCTCCTCCGTCTAAGATTACGGCGCATAGCATCATCAGCCCTGTTGTATCAATTAAACACCGAGGTCTATGGTACACTGTTTATTGTCTATTACACAACTAGGGATATACATTAATAAGGTATAAACTAGGGATGTACATAACAAGCCCAAGGAATAAGGATATAGTCGTCTTCCGGATGTTACATGCATTCTTAAACGCAAAGCTATTTCACATTTGCACTGAATTGAATGATGTCGCGGTGCAATATGAAATTGAAAATCGTTTCTCGTTACCAATGTGACGGGTTGTTTATCAATTGAGTTCAATTGAGATGTTGCCGCACTGATTCACTCACCACTCTGACGGAGATCAGTGCCGCGCACTCACGCACGCTCCCCTCTACAAACCACTGATATGAAAATATTATGATCGTTGCACATTTATACTAACATTTTTTTTTTTATTCTGGCCCGGCATAGTGGCCACATTGCGCCTGATGGTGAGCGCAAATGCCGCCCAGGCAGAGTATCCATTGGCATGGTTACTGCCGTCCGATGCCAATGGAAACAATTATGCCGGCCTGCTATTATATTACCCAGGATTATAGGAAGGAGGGAACACGTGAGACGGCAAACAATTCCACCGCCTGATGGTGCGGCAGAAAAAAAGAATTTGAGAACCGTTTGGTTCGCACCGGGATGGTGTGGACCGTCAAGCTATGGCTTCGCAAGCCAGCACGCGTGGTTCTGGTTAGGAATGGAGAGGAGGGGATCAAGTTGAACAATTCTTCAGAGCATTCACCGTGATACAGGCGGTGGAACACGCTTAGAGAAGCGACATCCCTCCGGAGTTGTAGCTACTCTAAGTTGCTCGTAACGTCTGCATCATTCACAATGCGGATGGCCCGCCGCTGCAATCCATCCAAGGCATCGAGCAGGTACTGGGCGGATTCATCCCAGAGGTGCGAGCAGTACTCCATACCCGGCCGGACCTGCGCTTTATATAAGCGACAAAGCTGACCGATAACGCCCTCGATGTGATTCCTTGGATTGAGATCACAGCGGATATCCACACCAAGGAATTTCACTTCACCAACATTTGTATGAGAGATGCATTTATGTAGTTTTAATAGATGAAAGATTGAAAGATTTTCCTTTGTCATCATTTTGAATGTAACCTAATAGCCTGGTTTCAAAGGAAGTGCAGTAACTGAGATTGTTTGTGTTTGTGTTGCGCCGCTGGTTCAATAATAACTGTCCGCGCCGCGCCGCGTGCAGCTCGACGGGCAGCTTTCACGCTGTGGCCATGTATTTGTTTAGAACTGTTGACTGACACCACTAGTACCGTAAAGAGCACGTTGCGGCCTCTGCTTCGTCATTACAATTTATACACCATGTTTAGAGTTTCTGCTCTGATTCTGCTATCTCACATTAAATACTAAGGCTGCGTTTCCATTAAGAGAAAAGCGGATTTGGGTGGTGGGAATATGTAAAAATAGATATGTAGCAGAGATAAGGGCTATGATGAGATGTGTAAGATTCGACATATTACATTGGTTTAAATACATAGCTCATGACATAATTTCTGGGCAAGGCGAGAAACCTTGTGTCAATGTGGGTACAGTCTAGCGAAGAATAAAGAGCGCGCATTGATTTGCCATCGGATCGAACGACTTTGGGTGTGATGTACCCCATCACATAAGGTTGTCCCTATTGAGGAGCATCCATACCACTGTTGATGATGATGAATTCCTAGCCGTTTCGGCTACGGCGACTGTGATATTGGACACAAGAATCTTTAAATTGGACGTTGTTCTTCCGTCCTCTGGTGAGCTATAATGTGGCTCGCGTACGTATGTACACCACTGTTACCTTTTTTATAAGTACCGTTACCTTTTCACACAGCCTCGCTTGGTTTTATATTAGTGGAAACACATACTTCTTGACTTATCTCCGCTCATCTCGTCTCCGCTACACTGTAGACGCAGCCTAATGGTTTACAGTGTTGATAAAAAATGTTTACATATATTATATTTGTGTAAAAACATACTATTTGAACTTTTGCATATTAAATATAATATACACATATAAATGTTGATACGTCTTTGGTAATATTAAAATAATGGTTTTTACTGCTTTTTATGGTGTCTAGATTATTCGCAGTGAGTTTAGTTTCCGTCACGCCTTTCACACATAGATGTTTAATTCTGCATGTGAACCTCACTTTTTATTAAATATTTTTTTATGCCCTTGACGTAGTGAAACGATAGTAGAAAATGGTCGGTTTATTTCACTGTGTAACATTCGCGTAAATCTGAGGAACCATTATAATAGAAAAGAATTACATTAATATTCGATAAGAATATATTAAATATTTGTTCAATGTGTTTGGGACATAATGACTTTTTCGAACCACTTAAAGAGCATCGCATCAGAAGTCCCAACGCCACATATTATTAATTTGTCATCAAGCAGTTAGCCACGGGATGGTTGTTTAGAATTGCAGATTTATCCATCTGCTGTAACGGTAAGGCTGGGTCTTGATATAAACAGTTAAAGCCGCGTATCGATATCACGAGGCCGCTGTGAGGCTGCTCAGTTGAGCAGTAAGTAGAGGCAACGTCCAGAATGGCTATAGCGAGGCAACTGAGTCTGCCCACCGCGAGGCTGGCTCGCGAAGCATGCCTCGCGAGCCAGCCTCGCAATGTCGACACCCAGATTAATAAAAGTTGCACTTGACGTTTCACACTTTGCCTATAATATATTTTTAGAAAACTGTCTGGTCCTTTATAAAACTTACTTAATTGGCACCTGCAGCAATAAAAACGATTCACATGTAGCGTACAGACATTTACTACTGTGTTCCAAAATAGTTTTTTAATTAGTATTTCGAATGTGCACTTCGTACTGACCTCACCGACGACTGAGCCCTCTTTGTGTAACTTGTCAAAGTAAACCTTCATCAAATATATAAAATGAAAATGAATTTTTGTATTGCCGCTGTATGGGATAAAAATGAATTGAATGGTTTGTTTCCAATCACACCGGCCTGGTGAGGGCGGAAGACGAGGGCCGTGTCCATTTGCGAGCAATTTGCGGGACATACCGTATCGAGCAGTCGACTTCTGCTAGATAATAATTGATTTCAATTAAAATTAGATGATTCATTATATTTTTTCCAACATAGTTTGCAGCCAAGTTTCTTATTCGAGATCTCTGAGATCGTTTACGTTTTAGTATTATTTTTGCCGTATTCTTGCAATGCGCATTGAAAGGACTCAAGACGAAGGAATGGTAAAGTAATTCTCAGCAACTTTATTCAAGTTCTTTTCCCTTTATTTTTAAAATTGGTCAAATTACGCAAATTAAGAAAGTGACGCATGAGAGAGAACCGTTTTATAATATCAAAAAAAATAAAGATATTTTCACTATGTGATTCGTATATTTTATTAATTGTTATTTTAAGCGCTCCGCCTGACGCGGAGTTTGTTTTTGTTATCCTAATCACTTATGAGTTTTTTTATTGATTATTTATGGGAAAACTCTAGTTCTCTATAAACGTAGTGGGCGATTGACGGCTTTGCAGCCAAATAAACTTGAGCTCTGAAGTCTCAGTTTCTTTAAATATGATAGCTATGAAACTAATTTGCAATTTGGCAACTTTTAAATATGTTATTCGTCGTTTAATGTAGGTAGATTAAAATTAGTAAGGACTCAAATTTTGCATTGTTGTTTTTATTTTGTGTACACTTTGATGGCTAGATGGCCATTTAAATATACAGCGGTTGTAACTTGAGCTACACCACAGCGCTGGCTTTTAGCGGACATCCAAACTGAAAAGTACTACAGAAGCAATCTGAAATTACCAATATATTTTTAAAATTCACAGGGCTCATTGTCCAATTATGGGCATTATTCTGTTAAACTGTTTAATATTTTATGTATATTACATAGCGACACGGTCCGCCTCATTAGGCCTCATATTTTGCTGTATTTTTAAGTAAAACTTTTGATTCCATTGTGTCTTGACGTATTCATTGTATTGCTGTTATTAATCCTGGATACCTGATACTTGTTGAGTAAGAGATTTACAGTAATTGACAGTGATCTTGTTATATTGTTGAAATCGACAGCTTCAGAATCGCAACTAATTATGACGCAAATTGCCGCGCTTGGATTCCTGCAAAGTTCTGTTGTTTCGTTTGAGAGCACATAAGTGTAGAATGAGAGTGTGTAAGAGAGTAGAGTATAACAGTTGAATGTATATTGGTGGCAGGGAGTACCCGTGCGACCACTACACGGCCATCATCAACGTGACGCTGATGTGCACGGGGTGCCCGCGCGCGCCGGTGCACGAGAGCGCGCTGCAGCTGCTGCAGCTGTTGGACAAGCGCTTCTTCGGCACCGTCGGCCCGCTGCCCGCCGACGAGGACACCGGTGAGTCTGCGCTACACTGCTTATCTGTACAGGACCCGCCCCTGACCCCCGCCACCACTGTATAGTAATTATCGATTAGTACCAACGCAGAGAATAGTAACCAGGTTTTGAATTATTGTTGTTTATTAAATTACATATGTATATATGTTGTTTTACATTATTAATTGTTTATGTTTAATTTGGGAGCACATACCTAAACGAGTGTTATTACATACTTAAAACTATTTCTGGTTAAACAAGTAATGCTAGCAAAATTTTTCAAACGTTTAATTCTATACACACAAGGAAAATTTAACTTATCGCTGCTTGTACATGGAATATTTACGCGAAAAACTATTTTTCGGAGACTTTATTGCCGTAATAGGACTTAAAACAACCATTGTGACAATATCCTGAGAAATATTGACACGTCAGTGGCGGGTCCTAGAGAGGTTTATACAAGAACCACTAGCATGCGCCATTATAATTTTATTGTGTAATGTAGTGAATAGTACTTGCATGCAATTATAGGGTTATTTATGTTTAATCCCAGGGCAATTTGTGAAAAACTATGTGACAATTAGAATTCATTGCTTTTGTATCAAGTGTGAAAAATAACAATTATGTCGTTCTTAGTAAATATTTCTAAATTATCTTGAGATCAGTATGTAAACGTACTGAATAAATAATATCAAAGAAAAAATATTGGATCTAAAAATACATTTTCACGAATGACCTAGAAAATTTACTTTATGAATCATTAGTGTTATAATAGTTGAAACTTTTATATCTAAGGGATCAAAGATAGGGTTTTCTTATAAAAATATATATTTATAACTCGGTATTGAAATCAGTCTATTTCAAAATACACTTGTGACATGTTTTTCGACACATTGCCAAGGGTTACCTTTCCAGCAGAAACGAGATATTAAGATATACATTATCAAGGTTAGTAAAATTATAACAGTTTGTATATTTTATTTCTGCTTTTACAATATTTTAATTCGGTTAATATAAATAGTACTTTACATTACTTCGTTGGTATCCTATATCAATTATATGTTGGTATATTTAAAAAATATATATATTCGGGTTATGTGGATTGTGGTTAGAACGTAATATATATTTTGTTATGACATGAATTACAGTCATAATTGATGTATTACTTTTAAGATATTTAGCAGCGGTTTCATAATTTATTGATGACTCGTAGCTCCGACTTACATATATAAGTGCTTTTGTACTTCCCCTTATATTATTTTTGAGTTCTTATGTAGCAGGCAGATACCCATCTGCTCTTATATTTTTGTTGTACATCTCTGAATCCTCATGATACTTGTATCACAATTTCATATCATATGTGCAAATAAAAGAAAAAAAAACTTGAAAATAACTTAAGTGGTCCAGTGCTATATGTTCATGTATTTATTATTGAATGTTTTAGACTGGTACGTGTCTATGAAATTATTTACATACATTAGACCTGCAAAACTCTCCAATTCCTTTTTTAATACACTGAATCTTATGCGTTCATTTGTCCTTCAATGTACACAATGAACAAAATTAAGCTGGACAGTGAGCTGAAAATGCTTTTTGCTGCATCACGTACCGCGCGGCGACACGATTTAAAAATAAGTTTTTTTTTCCCGAACTCTCCTTACGATCGATAACAATTAACGCAGAGCACTCGTCTTGTATACTGATAAATACTGGGAATTGTACGTAGTAACATAATAATTATGTACTGTATCTGTATCAGCCCATATAAAAAAATTGTCGGCATTTGATCTTCTGTGTGCACATTAAACCATCAGGTGTAGTACAGTCGCTTGCCAGTTCAGGATAACAAATGCTTCATCGAGTTGATGGTATCGGGCATAAGCAACGTGTCGTCGTCTTGTATTCTAAATACAAAATTTAGTTCGGCTATATGCATGGTATACTCGCATGTATGTATATTTGATTTGTTTGAGTTATACGTCCAAGAAATGACAATTTAAATTAGGCGGCTATTCTTATAATACCAATCTAAATATTTTATTGACCGTCTATAGCAGTACCGTGTTGGACGTAGGCATCTCCATTTACATTCTCATACAACTCTATCTTAATTACTTATCGTACATTAACATATTTAGGAACAGTTTTGTTACACAAGGTAGGTACGATAAATAAGAGAGAAGCGCAGACGGAAGTAAAGTTATCTGTACGTTATCTAAACTCGTGTTCACTCAGCAAGCTATTTGGTCTACAACGAAAGCAAAAGACGATTTACTAATTTTGTCTCAAAAATATTTCACCATTCTTCTACGAGTATAGAGTTAAGCAGTTTGTCAAATCAACAATTGTGAATTTTGTTCAAGGTATTTGAATAAATTGTTATTAATTGTCACAGAAAGTGAAAGTGTATTTTAGTACAAGACTTGCTAATTAACTGCTGTAATGTTTTATCGTTCCCAATATAGTAGTCAGTGAATTACTTGGCGCTACAGACAGATGTAAGAATAAAAATTGACTTAGGTATTTATATAATATGTACATGTGTGTATAATTAATATAATAAATATATAAATTATTGAACTGTATTATTATTGACACCTAATAGCTCTGTTACAGTGTTAGTTTCATTGATTTTGTTCTTTGCCCGTTTATGAGAAATGCTGGTCACGAGCCTCCTCCACCTTAAGCTAAAGATAATTCAAAAGTAAATCACCTACTGTGGATAATCGAGTGATGAGTCGAGTAGACAAAATATTTCATCAAATCCATTGAGGTATTACAACTGGAGCGGACGCGTCGAAGAAATTTTGGCTCGCTTGGCTATTATAAATCAAGTCGGCATTGCTGCAGATACGACACATCAAATATTTGTTACATTTCTTACCTAATGTTTCAGAATAAAGTAAAATAAAATATAAAAACAATATAATCATACATTTTTAATAACTTATAAGGCTACATTATCATACAGGGTATATCAAGACTGCTACCGAAAACGAAGCCGGGTGGTTGTTTAAGCTACTTCAGACACAAAGCAATAGAAAATTTTGCAAAACAAAGCGACAATTTTTTTTTTGTTATTTTTTTCCTGTGGCCATATTTGGGTGGTAAATACATTTTTTTCCTAAAATAATAGTGTATACCCTTTTATTTATAAATACTCTAAGGTATAAAACAGTTTAAATTATTATTTTAGCAAAACCTATGGATTTAGCACCCTAAAATGACAATATTTAAAAAATCATTAAAAATTAATGTCGCGTTTCTTTGCGAATTTTTTAGTTGCATTGTGTTTGTAGTCACTAAAACTACCACCCGGCTTCGTTTTCGGTAGCAGTCTTGATATACCCGGTATAGATTTTAAAAACAACAAAACCTATAATTGAGTTATCCTACTAGAATATACTTTTGTATCAAAAACATGAATAATGAAAAAATATATTCACAACATCCAATGTATCTGATAATAAATATATTAAATGAAGTAAATAAACGAAATTTTCAATATTTACCTATTTGTCCGTAACATTAATCTTATTCTTTATTAATATTTTTGCTACTTTATTCAAATTATCGTAAATTTACGTATGGAATTAAATTCTATATTTTTTTTCCAATGAACTGGAATGGTTTTTACAGGTCTTAAGTTGGGACTACCGTATTTATAAAGCAATTAGAATAAATAACATAAATGACAACTGTCAGGGCTGACTGTCAGCGTAACGTCAGGGTACATGTACCCTTGCAAATGTTCCAAATTATTTGGTCTAGATATCCCCTCCAGTTGTATACCTCAATGATAAAATCAGTGTAATTCAGAAAAAAATGATTGAATTTATTATAGTGGCAGGCACAGTGGTCGACAGAAGTAGAGATATCCACCGCCTTACATAAGATTTTAAGGCGCCTTTCTCTCGATGTTATGCATATTGTGTTGCCATACTTGAAAAAGGATTAGATAATAGTACTGCTGATGTGGTTTCTATTTGTATGCCAAGAATAATAAAAAAAATCTTTTGATAGTTCAGTCTAAGACACAGGCCGTCATTTTAAAATAATTTTAAATTAAATTAAACTGTCGCTTAATAAACATTACGTTTGAGTTAAATAGATCATTTTCATATTTGTAGGAAGTACCACTAAAATCTCGATACAAGGATTTATAAAGGAATAAAACAATTGGTTTGCGTTCATCTACAAATTTAATTCAGAAATGGTTACATCATGGATCCACAGATAGCGTCACTATCGGAATACTAGTACAATAGTTTCCAACATCTACACTACGGATAGTACTTCTACTATAATAAACACGGTAGATATAAACATATCATATTTTAAATAGAGTAAATGTAAATGGCATAGTTATTGACAAGTTTATACAGTGGTTACAATTTTAGGAAAGACATGCACTTGTCTCCCTTACTAGAAACTCGTTACATATCATTACAAGAGTTTCGGTAATATTCATAAGCAATGAATAAGGAGCTTTTTTAATAATGAAGGCGTTTTTTTATGAAAATTACCGCTAAAAATAATAATTACTTAATTGATTACCAAGGATATCTACTGATGCAAGTCATAAATATTTCATCGAAGAATAAAGATCCTTAACATCATGGTGTAGAAATAATTATAATGTTTGGTGAACAAAAAAATGTGCACCGAATACTTTTGTATGTATCCCTAAACCTGCCAATGACTATACGGGGTAATTAAATTTAGATGTAATCAACTTACCCTAATACCGCTACACGGTGCGAATTGATACTACTCAATGAATATTTACATGCTGGCTAGCAATACATAATACTTTGATTATTGCCGATTGATGGCTGTTAATGCTGCATCCACACCGCAGCTACCTTTTGTGAAGCAACATTGTGCAACAATGTTGACGATTTTTACCACCTCTTAGGCGACATTACTTAAAGTATACCTACTATCATAGCAACATGTACTAACAAAGAAAAACATTATGTTATCAGATGTTGCTGAGTAACATTTGGAAACGTTGCTCAAAAAAAAAACAAAAAGCCACTGCGGTGTGGATGCACAATAAGATTAAAATAGCGTAATATTAATAATTCTACATAATAATATTACAAGATCATATAAGATACATTTAAATTTAAAACACACTTCGATATTGGACTTTCCTTTGTGGGGTGTCTTTTAGCTCCACGTGCGAGTGACACGCGCTTCAGTCACGACAAATAAATTTTAATAAAAGCAAGCTCGTGAAAGCCAGTCCTTACACAACTACAAGCCGATGTACTTCTAGAGGAGCCGGCGCATCGACGCCAACCCCCGCAGAAACACATCGGCTCCATCAACATGGAATGATAACGTGATGGCTTCGTCTAGAGACCAGGTTAAATGCAACACAAAGCTTCCAAAAATGCATTAAGAAAGTTTATAATTTGTATGGAAATGGCCAAAAATACAACAATATTCATAATTCTTTGCATTACTATTACCCAATATGAGAGTAATTTGTTCATGCACTCGGCAAACTACTTTATAATCTCTCCCTAACATAATGTATTTATATAAATTATAATAAGTAACTAAGTACAACAAAGTCTGAGATCGTTTCATCACAACGTTTTTTTAAGTAATACGTGACATTGGGAATACACGCAGCAAAATAAATGTAAACTTGCCAGACACGTAATTGTTACATATAAACTTGACGGAAAAAAATTATAAACTTATTCCAAAAATACAAAAGAACACAATAATGCTAGACGTTATTTTTAATATAAGTTCTAATCGCGCATTTATAGATTTATGAAATATGAGTTAAAAATGTCTGATAACCTGAATTTTACTTCGACGTCATATGAAATACTTTGAATAGTTTTTTTTTTCATAACAATTAACATTTTATACTCTATAAATTAAATATAAAAAATAATAATCTAAAGCAAAAAGCCGACAACGTGAAATCGCATGTGGGGAATTTTAATTGAATACTGGTTCTGTTAGTATTTATTGCATTTGTTTATAAAATATATTCATATTATAAAAATAATTCAATTACGATATTACCGACAAGACCTTTATGACAGCTGATGGCAGTGAGGGTACATATATCCAATTTGTGAATTAAGTACAAAATACATAAGTAATAAAAACAAAATAAGTAATAAGTACAAAATAAGTAACAATTACCACAATAATAATGATAAATAATTTGTAAATAACGTTTAAGGATATAAACTTATCAGAAAAACTAAACTAACGAATAGGGACTCTAAATAACTATTATACATATTATATCACAGTCGAAGCTTTGATGAAACGTATGTACGGTGCACGTAGAACAGCTGTAGCCGCCGGGCTAGACGGGCTCCGGGGCTCCGATATCACCGCGCCTGGAGCGGACTGTACGGCAGGGACTAAATACTGACAACAACGAAATCTCAACCACAAAGTATAACTAAAGACGATTATGGCTGTATATGAAGAAAAAAACGTATAATGATTATGTAGTTGAAGCAAAATCAACATTTCATAACTAAATAACAACCTAGAAATGATTTATAGAAGTTTTCTTTTCTATCATCACAGTGCCAACTAATTAGTTTAAAGATAAATTTGCATTGTATTATATGAATTTAAAGTAAAGTCAGCCATAGCGGGTCGAATCTGGCGTGTACTCCTGTTCAACGGGCACAATACATACAGGTTGGACTACGCCTCTACATTACTGCTACCTCTCCATCCACCTCGCACAACACGGCCAGGAAGTTTTGGAGTTTTCTACTGACTACTTACTAACTAATCATGTCGAATTGAGATCAAAATTATCAGGCGTTATGTTCGGTCCCACTCATTCCCACCTGAGAATATACGTCCTGGGTGTGGAATGAGCCAGTCCATCCATCCTTTCATCCTTTGTACACTTTCAAAGCGCGACTTGATTTTAATTAACTTTAATTAATAAAAATACTAAAGTAAATGAATGAAAAGCATGCGTGTCACTTGCCGCCTCTACCTGCCTCGCAATACGATACCACAGTTGTATGTATCTAACATTACAGCTATTTCAAATTACATGTTGCAGTAACAAATTGTAAATTATTTTTTTAACATCCTTAGATTTACCAACATCGATAGAATACTCGTAGTATTATCATCTTATTCTACCTATGACACATTACTAATGACAGTAATAGAGAATATACTGAAAGTTATCAGTTGTGAAGTAAGAAAATATATAAGTTGTTGTTAAATACACGATTTAATGACATATCACCATCTCACCAATCAATATTTATTAAAGTCATAAGTATAGTTGTAATTTTTGCATTGGATTACAATATAGCGGTTGTTATTTAAAGAGGCTCAACACCAATTATTGTGGCTTAACATGAAAGTTACAATTTTATTAACAGTGATGATTTCATGACATGGGGATATGTTTTACAATGCTTTACATAACTATAATCTATTGCGTATAGAACAATGAATGAATTGGAAACGGATCCCGGTAGCGCCAAGTTGTGTGGAGGCTGTGGGCCGCCCCGCCCTGTCGCCGCGAGCGCACGTGGACTCTACACACTTTACACGTTCAAACAATACCTTCGCCAATTTTATTATAAACATTCCACAAGTAGTGATATCGTGTGCTATCCATATATATGGTGTGCTTCTAATTTCATTCTGTCCTGTCTGAGATGACAACTTTAGATTTTAAATTAAAATTTATAACCATTTAGTAAGTTTAACTTAAACGTTACCATGTCATCTACAGCGTGTTGAGTTAGTCGAGTGATCGGTTTAAAGACGGTGATACTGACCCAGAAAAAAATAAATGTAATCGCGCTGTATGCGAAAAAACAACCAACAAGACGATTCCCTTTTAAAAAAATACCGGTGCGCAAGCTACGCCCATTTTTTGTTATGTAGCCGATGCGCCGACAACAGCTACTCCCGCTCATCTCACTCTGCCTGCAGTCTATACAAAAGATTCACAACTTCCGCATACTTAAAGTTACTCCTGCCTCTCCGGCACGTATAGAAATTCTTACTACTGACAACACCGCGTCAGTCATAAATGTTGGGAACGTCAATATATTTTGCCAATACTCAAATAGACACTTTGGTGATAAGTGGATAGATATTGTGGTCTCCGTGCCATGACCGGCCGACCGATAAACTATCATTTGTAGAGTGACGGGAAAAAACTGGTATACGCTCCAGATTATTGTAATAGGAAATAGTTAAAGGTGCGAATTATAAATTATTGTTTCAATGAAAAATGACCCTTGCGTATTAAACTGTATCAAAGATAATATGTGTAGTTGTGTTTGGTAAGAATTAACATTAAATATTTAGCGAATACATGATTTTTCACGTATTTAAATAGGCCACTTGACTGTATAAAGTTGTCCAGGAAACGGCATTCTGACTAACGCGTATTGTTTCTCGCGCGTAAACAAAATATGAACACTGCAGAAGGGACTGTGCTCATATATTTTAACAGTGTCTATATCCTTTATTAGTTTTATTGGCGACACAAAATAAAGCCAGCTTTTCTGTCTATAATTAATATGCATTCATAATCGATTAGATGAAAGAAGAAACGAGGAGTTTGATTAATGTCCTCTAGATAGAGCACAAGCACAAAGAGTTACTTACTAGCGCCCTAACGGTTCTGGCTGCGGCGTCGCCGGCGGTGAGGGCTACGCTCACGCTCCCTCTCTCGCTCCCTCTCCTGCTGCCGCTCCCGCTGCCTCTGCGCTCGCCGCTCACGTCGGCGACGCCTTCGTGATTGCCGGCGACTGGGTTGTTGATTTTCAATATCACTTTGTCTATTGTTTACGTTAAATGCGTTCGGTTCATCATCCAACTCATCTAAATATTCCGGATGACGGGCATGAAACGGCAGCACTCTCAGTTGAACACCCCCACGCCCTGAGTGATCACTATCCCCGGCGTCCTGGGCGCCCTGTTCAGCATCAGCTCCCGGTAAGGGAATAACAGGAGAGCCGTTCGCCTCGGAGACTCCTGTGCTGGTGTCCGAGGCGTTACGATAGGGCGTCAGGATGACGTCGTCCCAGGCTGGATCCGGGAGGCCAAAGTCGCTGGGCTCATACTGCGGGTCGCCGTAAGAGGTTTCTGAGCCGCAGTATTCTGGTGAACTGTCGTCTGAAAAATCCATCGGGGATGCGTAACGTCGCGGTGGTTGCGCGGCGTCGCCGTGGTCAGCATCAGCGTCGTGCCCGCTGGGCCCGGCGACGGCGCCGCCTCCGTGCTGAGCACCGACGCTGCAACGAAACGCACCGTTACCACTCCACCACGCGACACCGATCCTCTTATTAGCTAATGTTGGCGCACCGCTGGACATACACCTCTTTCCTACTTCATATACATGATAATATTAACGTATGGTAACTTAAATGAACGGTTCATTAAATCTAAATAAAGTAAAAGGATGAATTCTATTTCATGTTTTGTATATTTCCATTTTACTTTTCGTATAATTTTATAAAATACTGGTCTTGCCTGTAATTACCACCGTTTCTGAGTTATAAGAGGCGCAAATAAACCCAAAATATTTTTTTCGGACCCCTAATGGCTTGCGGTCTATGGAATTAGAATAAAATACATCTGGATCGTTTAGTAAAAAATTACATCAACGGATTGAATGAAGATCGCCGGTGCAATAAAAATCGCTGGCAAGAAAATCTACATGATGCGAGCTCGAGTCAATTGAAATTGTTTGGGACTGCAATTCATTTTATTTTGGTGGCTCACAGCTATCAATAACAAACAAACATTATTATAACGAAATGAATGCAAAGAATAAACCTGTTATGAATTATTGTAGAAAGAAACTGTTGGGGGGAAAGAGCGAAAATCTTTGCCCAGAATTGATAACAGTATAGTTAATAAAAAATATATATTAATATCACTATTTTGAGCCAGTATTGTAGATCTAAATTGATTTTAAATTTATTTAAAACCAACGTTTCACCAATTGTAGCAATATTTTTCTACTTACGTATCAAGCTCTATTTTTTTCATTTCGCACTACCTAAGTTCACTTTCTAAATTTCTAATACAATAGCCATGTAAAATTTTCACCACAACTACGCGTGATTCAACACCACTTTATTATCATCATATCACTAAAAACTCATATCCAAATCACTTAGCGATGCCTGGGTTAAAGAAATAATACTTATGATGTCGGTGTTTCTATTTTTACAAAGGAATAAATGTTTAAAAGTAAATATAATCGGTAGTCGTGGAAGCGGCACGGGCGCGGTGTGCGTCGGCGGAATCGTTTGAACACACTGGCTCGGCGGCAGCGGGGCGGCACGCCACTGAGAGATGTTTAACCCTACCGGAGGGGATTCAAGGCCGGGGAATTCGCGCGGCCCGCCATAGTGACATTTGAATCTACAACTTTCATAAAATACGCCTCCGCAGTAAACACGTTAGTACCCTGCCATGGAAACGCAGGCGTCTGTTGAACTTGCATTTATTTATATACTGTACTTTACATAACACAAATTGAGTCTGTTTCGTCATAAGAAATTATATACCCAAAACTATATACCCGATAAACAAATCATGTTTTTAAGTAAATGATGACCATCCAATATTAAAAATATATATATTCAAAGTAAATACATATGTGTGTAATAACTTAAATTAAAATAAAGAAATGGTTAAAATTCTATAATCTATAAATCCATTAATGGATTGTAGGAAACCGACGAACGAACAATTATAATCTGTATTAAAGTTTAACAACTATCTTACTAACAACTCAATGTAAACTAATGTATCTAACAACTAAAAACTTTAAGACCAAGGGTTTTTTAAATTCTGGCTAAATCCTCGAACCGTATGTAGTATTAATTCTGAGGTCTATTACTACTTTGAATTTTATTATTAAAGATTAATATACTACGCCGAGCTTTTGTAGCAGAAATTCCCGCAACGTAGAATAATATAGCTATGAATTTGTAGACTGTAGAATTTGTCTACGCCAATCGGTGTTTCATCAGCTACGAAATTGTCGTAGCAGTGTAGCGGCTGAGCCAAATACTTACTGCACTACAGATGTAGGGGCGATGATTTTTAAATTGAGCGAAACCTTTACACT
Organism: Hyles euphorbiae; assembly: GCA_023078785.2. Classification (NCBI taxonomy): domain Eukaryota; kingdom Metazoa; phylum Arthropoda; class Insecta; order Lepidoptera; family Sphingidae; genus Hyles; species Hyles euphorbiae. The sequence continues at coordinate 793,170 of CM041058.1, read as the reverse complement.
CATACCTATATTTCGGCTTTTAAATATTTGTCATAGAAGACATAATCACATCGATTGCAATACCGAATAAACTAATGTAAAGCCTGATAAGATAATCAAGAACATGCAATCGCTACTCGGAAGTCTTGTATAATATGAATATTCTGTAACCACGCACTTCGTACCAATCTTGTTATTACTTGCCAATCAATTGCATTCAAGACTAATCAGTTCACTAACGAAATGTAATTGGATAACTCTCGTAGTGCAGTTGATTGATAGATGGCAGATCAATGAGAGACCGCGGGTTCTGTCTCCGTAACGAGACCGATGTATATACATATGCTACACAAATAATTATTGTGGCTATTACTACTCAGATGCCAAAAAGTATGTTGTAGTGTCCGAGAGTCACCACTAGAGACCTCCTGTAGGATCCGAGGTACGTGTATGACTGCAGTATATTTATTTATTTATAATATCTGAAAGTTCAAAATAATTTGTCTCCCAAAAGTATGATTGTGTTGTCTTGAAACTATTATAATCGTGTAATTTGAGTGGTTCGCGTAGTGTGCAGTGTGTAATGACGCCTATAGGGTGCAGGTGGGGTGGCGCGTAATGCCGGAATCTGGCCGCGACGGTTGCCCGGGGCGAGCCTGGGTAGCCGGGGCGAGGGGCGGGGGCGAGAGGAGGGAGGAGGGGGAGGGAGCGACTCAGCGCCCCCTCACTCATTACACTGTTACCTCTGTGTGTATTCGCGTGTACAACTGACATTGTGTGCGTTTAATCAGCTTATGTTCAAATTAAACGCGCTTTCTTCATATTTTTATGAGCGTAGTGATGGTGGGATGTCCAAATCGATAATAGAGATTTTGGAATTAGTATTGAAATATTTATAGATCGACAATGACTTGCGATCGTATTGAAACTAATTAAAACTTATTGTGTATGTAAAATATGTACGTAGGTAATTGACACACTTGCGCAATGTTTACGCGGTATTATGGATATATTGTATTGTTTTTAAAATTCAGAGAAATATTTCGTAATCGATATAAAATTTTGACACAATTTGGTCCTTGTAGGATGCCATAAAAGGTAAAGGAGATGACATGTAGATATAATACTGAGATAACTTCAATATGATAAAAAACTAAAAAAATGTTCCATAAATTTATAATAGGTCTATCTGTATACAGGATACATCCAGATTGCGACCGAAAACAAAGCCAGGTGGTAGTTTTGGTGACTCGCAACTCAGTGCAGCTAAAACATTCTCAAAAAAGAATTGACGATTTTTTTTTTTTGTTTGGATGGTAAATACGATTTTTTCATAAAAAAAAATATGTACCTACATTCATTTATTTTAAAAGATGTAATTGTATCTAAATTATTATTCTAGCAAAAGCTATGTATTTACCAAACACGATGATATTTAAAAAAGCCGTAAAAATATACGTCGCATTTTAAGCGAAATTTTTAGATGCATAATGTCTGAAATCACTAAAACTACTATTGGTTTCGTTTACGGTTGCACTCTGGATATATCCTGTAATAAATATGCATGTCCCTTTATTATGTTATTGTATGTATAGTATCATTGAATGTTTACGGCTCTTAGACCGGCGTTCACGTTCCGAATCGATTCGACTATTAATTATTAATCTGTAAAGTGCGGATTATATTAGTGAGGTCGGACGAGATGACCATTGACCACTAATCGCCGCGGCTAACCGCTAATATTAGGAACATTGTACAGTGACCATGCTTCCGAACAATCTGGAACTTGTGCGGCTTGTCCGTAATAATCAACAAGTAAATAAACACTTGTAACAATCTCAAACATAGCCCAGAATTAGACCTAAGATGCAAATATTTTCTTGAAAGTGAAGAGTTTAATATTAAATAAAGTTATGAAAGAAACAACTTCGCAAAACGAGAGCGGAAAACGAATATTTGTATGAACGTCTTACCTATGAATGTCTCTGTAAAAATTGAACATAGAGCTTCTTCGTCTCCAACCGGCCAATCAACTATACCGAGTAAATAATAGCCTCTTGTCAAACAATACTCAACATTGTGCGCTGAACCCTGTAGCTGTAAATGAACTTTAATAACATTTGATTCCTTTCATTGCACAATAAGCGAGAAAACGATCTAGAAACGAAACACTCCTCATTACGTTATCTTTTATTCTGCCTAAAGATAACTTTTGTTCATTAATATTTGTCTCTAGTACGGCTTCCGAGGAACCGAATACTTGGTCGTCGTTATCGAAGCTAATTATACAAGATATGAATCTCATGGTCTAGGTTATTACTGCTGGCTTTATAATTTATTCTTTAAAATTGTATCGTGGATGTTAAATGAATTTAATCTCTATGTATTTGTGCATATTTAGATATACCCAATTCCAGATTCTTTCGTTGCGCTATTATTACTAATAATACTTAAAAATGCGTGGCAGCTGCGGTGTCCATTCATAAGGACTTTATTTCGGGGCAGCGAATACAAAGAAGCCGGTGCGACCGTTGGTCACGACCCGTTACTCGACTGTGAGGTCAACAGCGCTCACCTTCGGGATTTCAATGTACAAGGTCAACGAAGTCCATTTATGTTTTAATCTGGCTGTCGCATCGCGTGCTACATACATGTAAAAGGAAACTTTGAATGTTAGTCTGATTGTTTCAGGTTTGTAGTTGAAATATCTAGAGTACCAAAACGTATAAAAGACTAGCGGTCTAGTCCGGTCCGGCTTCGCCCGGAAGCAGATATTTATAGAATCCTCTTAAAAAAAAATGAAACTATTTCGCGGAATAGTAGTATCGAGAATAGGAATACTAGTATCGAACATATTTGAATTTCTTGCACATCCCACAGGAGCACAACATTTTGTCGCGATAAAAAGTAGCCATTCTTAATTTTAAGAAAATAAGACAAGCGGTTTGAGCGTGAAGAAGCAACAAACACACAAACTTTCGCATTTATAATATTAGTAGGATTAATTATTTCCATTTGTAATGTTGAAAGTTGCGTATGCCTTAAACAGAAGGTACTTATTATAAATATTGCAATATGAGCCAAATAGGTACGCGAAATGAATACCTGTCAAGGGACAAAGCAAATATTACTTTTTAATCCCTGTATTGTTGAACATCAAAGGGATCCTCGCCCGTCAGGGTGACTGAGATGTGCGTTTGATATAGCCTAGGGCGACTAGGCTACGCAAGCTCAGTCTTTGTTACTGGCCATTTTCGAATACATTAGGGATTAAACGTCATCGATTCCGATATCAAAGGGCTGCGGCCACGCAGTGCTCGTCAAAGGCACACAAGGATGACGTACGTCAGGGTGTGATGTTTCACATCTTATAATTACGTCCAAACCATTTTTTACCAATACCGGACCCATTGATATGTTTTGTTTGCATTTCCCTGTGTTTAGCGTGATGTTATTTTTCGTTTGTAACGCACTAGTGAGACTCTGAGGCATCTATACTAATAAATAAAGCTGAAGAGTTTGTTCCCTTGACTTGTTTGAGCTCGCAAATCTCAGCAACTACTGGTTTGAATTGAAAATATATTTTGGTGCTGGATATCCCATTTTCGAAGGAGGATGGGTTATATTATATTAAATTCATAATAAGGAGCAGTGCACTAATAAATAGTTTTGCAAAAAAGGATTCTCTGTTAAAAGTATTTGAACCCGCACAAAGTCAGACCGGCCCACTAATTTAAAATATTTTTTTTTATTAAGTGGATATGAAATCTCAAATCTCCAATAACATCAAGTGTTTTGAAATGAAATGAAGAAAATCATTTAGACTTCTTGTTTTTTTTTTTTTGTTCTACTACCCAGTTGGGAAATCAATTTTCAGGGCTAGAGAAAAACCGGCAAGAGTCTGGTATTGTTCTTTTTAAAACCAATTTACAATTCAGTTATTATTATAAGTGTTAACAGGTTGTTTAAATCAGAGCACATCATCAATACTTCATTAATTATGTACCCTAATATATAAAGCTGAAGAGTTTTTTAGTTTGTTACTGCTAACCTAAGTAAGCGACGGATTAGAATTGTATTTAGCAGCAAAGAAATATGTTGCAAAAACGGGGGAAATTTTATTCCTTGAAAGCTTTGGTTGCGTGCGCGTTGAAAACCGCCATTATAATTTTCCTTTATATCCAATTCAGAAATAAAAAACTACACCTGAGCGAAGCCGGGCCGGGCCACTAGTTTGTAGCAATTTGTAAACAATAATTTGTTTGAAGGCATAAAAAACTATTACTATTCCTATTCCTCCTGACAGGACAGGATTAACATTCCTTGAGCCATGAAAATGTTAATAAATCTATAAGTACGCGAATTATTGTGTAGCTGATGTGGACTGGACTTAATAAGCATCTGCACCCGGGCGAAGCCGAACCGGGCTGCTAGTAAAAACATAACAAGATTTTTGAAAATATTTACTAACATCTTGGAAAATAGGACATAATGCACTGTTTTTCACCCAAATACCGTTTTAATTAATTGTTTCTCAAAAGGGTCAATTCATTTAAACTTTGAAATGCAATCAGGGACATCGAGACGATTCGTAAAACTGAGGATAAAGTGGAACACTGAATGTTCGTTGGCAACTATTATGAAATTTCAGCAATTGCATTGCATTTGCTAGTTAAAAAGATTCCCGAATATTTCCATTGAATTGAATTAAATTCAGCATTGGTACAAATTATAGCATGGATAAGCTTTTAACTGAGGTATGAAAAATAAAAAACCGATTAACTGTTTTTTTTCTAAACCTCTCGAAATCAAATAATTATGACACGATTTGTTTATTAGTATACACGACGGTTAAAATGTATTGTAGTAATTAAAGCCTCCTGTCCGCTATGCGTATTAAAATCTAATGTTACTCGATGTTGTAGATTCCGCATAGTATCAATAATTATCGGTGATGATGATCCAAATTAAGACAATCGAGATTGAACGTGAGCGAGCCCACTCATCAATAGATTACCGCGTGTGTTCAGCTGAGCGGACCTGCCTGAAACTTAATATTATCCTTCTCAATTGTTACACTTTTGAACAAGTTTACTTTTATTCAGTATTTCTGCAACGATAGTGTAACATTTTGCTTAATTTATTGGCTCTGTATTGTTTATCATAATTAGTCAATTAATGACGTTTCCGTTCTAAGATTTAATAAACTTACGCGGTCCTATTCCCATTCTGAATTTTCAGTCTAAAAACTCAAACCGCCTGCCTAAGACATATGTTTTTTAAATGTATGTACATAGTTTTATTATAAGTTAAATGGTTACCAGGAATTGCAATCTGATCAAATTTCACCACTGAATCCGGCCATTTGCAGCTTTACCACGAAGTTGATTTATGATTCCCTGTGACAGGCGGTACATATTGATTCAATAAAAGGGCCAAATAGTTTCATCGATTGCGCAGCCTCAGAAATGAGCTTTCATGCTAATATGTCTGCATTTAGTGGCGCACCGTAATTACATGTGCTGTATATTGAGGTGAATGTAATATCATTTGAAAGATCTGCATCGGTCAAAGCTATTCCGGAATATTCAGCCTATACAATGAAATAAGCCGCTCTGGCTATCTGCAATCTAGGTATGTACATGCCGTTTGACGACATCATCGGCATATCAAAGGGTCAATAGTACGTATTATGCGACATTGATTCACGAAAGCCTTGCCATTTGACGGCAAGCGGCGCGCTGCACGTAATAACAATAATACTGACTACAATCAAATAAAACCTCAATACTTGAATTTGAAAAGTAACGCGTACAGCTATACCCTAGAAGCCAGGGGGTAGTTTGAGTGACTTGAAAAAAAAGGAACTAAAAAAATTTAAAAAAGTCAACTAGTTTTTTAATTATCGTCCTGTTTGGGTGCTAAATACTTTAATTTTTCTAAAATAGTATAGTTAACTGTTAATTTTTTAAAACGTAATGTTACGCTAGGATTTAATAATTATTTAAGAAAAAACTTTGTATTTATCACCCAAAAACAACGATACATTAAAATATGCAAAATAAAATTGACAAATTTTAGTTGCATAATGTTTCTAGTCACTAAAGCTACCTGGTTCCATTTTCGGTAGTAGTCTATATATACTGTGGATATTAATTGATCCTGAAATATCTTTCAATAATTAAACGTAATGATTTTGTTTATATGCCCGTATATAATTTATAAACAATATTAAATATATAAAATAAATGTTTTTTTATAAATTAATACATATTAAATAAAACACTTTAAACTTAAAGCTTAAAGAGCTTTTTTTGTTAATTAGTCGTCTGAAAACACTCAACATTTAATCTATTAGCCTTAGTTGCACAGCTTAAATCAAAACAGGCGTGAATTTCTCCAGAAAAAACAATTAAAGTGTCGCTTATGTAAAGACAACTCGCGTATATTATATATACTCTACATATAATGTCAATCGCTTTTGCCCGCTTAATATGTTTCGCCTATCGCATTGCGCGCAATCAATACAATAAGTGGTATATAGCGTGGGCTTACTTGTGAAGCTCGCTCGCGGATGTGAGGTTGGCATAGTAATCAACCCTAGATCTTGCGGCGTCTGTTGTTTCTGCCATGGCATCAGCTGGGCCAGAGCTCGTCTAAAATTTTGTCCGCTTAAACAGTAGAGGAGGAAGTTTATGCCGAAGTTCGTATTAAAAAATAACAAGCTCATCTGCTGAAGAGCTGCCCATCTCCCGGTGTACTCCTTTTGGCTCTGTGGACGAACGGGAAGCGTTACTTTGTATCACCTGTAAACTGTATGACATATTACAATTACACAATGCACATTTTTTCCCGGTGCAGTGGAAATTGATATTCATCAAATTATAAGTAATACGAGGAAGTATTTCTGTACATACACTTGCGAAGTACATCAGTTACAGTGCCAGAAACACAAGCAATAGTAAAGCGGTGCAATAAGAACCCTGCGCGCTGGATGAATGCAATCATGTCAACCCGTCGTTCTGTGAGGATATATACGTATGTGTCGCTTATTTCACTGGATTGCCAACTAGTTTTAATTTTCGGGTAAATATAAAACGTTTGAAAAAAATAAGAAGTTAATATTTTGTAAATGTTAAAAAAAAACGGAATTTGAAGACATTTTGCATGTTAATTGAATAAACTTGGCATAATTTCTTACCTTTTAGACTTATAATTGTAAAATTAACAAAAGAAACGTAATGTTTTTTGTAAAATTGCTTTACTAATGATAATTTTTCACTAAAGCGACAAGGGCCGGTAAAATCGTAGTCCTACTTGAAGAAACATTCGCAAACTTATGAATCTTTATAAACCTTCCTTCACAGTTTTCAAATATAAATATATTGTCGTAATATACTTTCTTTTCGTGGTTCTCATTGTGATTCACGCTGAGATCGCGCTTATTTGTAATTTGTATAATTGTCCCTATTTTCTATGCAGGAATATATACAGGGTATATAAAGACTGCTACCGAAAACGAAGCTGGGTGGAAGTTTTAGTAACTCCAGACACAACGCAACTAAATTTTGTGCAAAAAATCGCGACGAATTTCTTTTTTTTTTTTTTTTCTATCGTCGTATTAGGGTGGTAAATACATAGCTTTTTTCTTAAATAATTGTTTACACTGTTTTATTTTTAAACACGATATAGTACGGAAAGCTTTAAATTATTATTTTAGCAAAAACTATAGATTTACCACCGAAACTCGACGATATTTAAAATATAATAAAAAAGATTTTCGCGTCTCTTTACAATTCTTTTTATTACATTGTGTTTGTAGTCACTTAAACTACCACCCGGCTTCGTTTTCGGTAGCACTCTTGATATACCTGGTATGTGTTATCACTGCGCTAATCGTGAGATGAAAGCAATATGTTTTATGAAATTGCGAAGCGGTACATTCTAAAAGTAAGAAAATAAGAAAAAGGTTGTCTGCAAGAAATCGCCTAGGGCGATAAGACCGCCATGTGTACTTTTTTTCATTTGTAATATATTTAAGTGTTAATCCTTTTTATGTGCAGTTAAGAATAAATAAATCAATAATATATGTAAAATGAACAAGCCATATATCATGGCATCAAAGTCGTAGTGGGCTGTTAGTAAGGAACTGGACGCGGCTACAGACACAAAGTTCGTTGGTTTAATCCCCAGGACACACCTCTAGTTTTTCGGTGTAACGTGTGTGTGGGGATAGCTAGTCAATTACCACACACCTCAGTCAAGGAAAATAACGTGCGGAAATCTACATGTAGAGATTTTCAATGAAATTTTCTATTGTATGTGAATTCCGCTAACACTCAGTAGGCCCGCGTGGTGGACTATAGCCTAACCCCTCTTAATCGATCTCTCGATTGTTGATGAAGCCCGTACTGTAGGGCTATGGCATGTATATGAAATGGTATTATTATATAAATGACAACATTAAAATTATACTGCGCTCTCATTATTGCGTCGCTTAATTGGAATAAAATCATGCCAATTAAGTAATGAAATCATGCATGATGAGATGTATTACTTCGCAACGCACGCCCCGCTCTGTGCGAGTAGCGCCGCATAATCCGGCTACAAGCGAACCCATCAGGAGTATTAAAAGTCCTACGGCGAAGTTCCCGGCAAATTGGCCAGCGAAATAAATGTATTGAAAAAAAAAACAATATTGACATAATTGATCCGGCTGCTAATGGAACAACTTGTACATCGACTCTTAATGCACATTGTCGAAATCGCTGAAATAATATCAAGTAAGAGATTGCGTTTTTATATTTTTATTACCCAGTCACGGAACAAAAGTGTGTGGAACTGGATAATCCTAACACAAAAGAGTCTAGTGGACAGGACGGAACAGAATACGTGATGTTTATGGGTCAGTCGAGCCCCAGAGACACTGACCGCTTTGTCGCACTCCTTTTAATGCGTGGCGTGGAGTTTGAGTGGCGCTTACTATTATGTGGTGCTAAATGTCTGCTCCCAGTGATACAGATGTCTATTTGCCACTTATTGGAGCTGGCACCGTGTAGTTGATTCATTGAAAGTCACATAGTAAAATGTGTTAAAATACTAAATATTTTAAAAAGTGTACAAAACGACATAAAAATTCTGTTTTTATAAATTTTGTTAACGTAAAAGTCGAAAAGTTGAAGTGGCTTTGAGTGACTCGGGTACACAACGCAAAAAACTGATGGCAGATCGGGCCCAAAGTTTGAAATTAAATAGTTTTTTGTTAATATAGACAATTAAATAGCTCTCATGAAAAGTCACTACACACTACTACGACTTATTCTCTATTTACAATTTTTTTTATATTATTCGTGTTAATCAATGTCTGAGTGTACTAAAAGCATAATTTAAACGACGCGCAGCAATTTAATGTTACTACTGGATCCAACGCGACCCTGTCTTGTAAGGCCAATCGAAAAAAAAATCAACTGGCTTACATTACCAATGGAACAAAGCGGCGCGATCCAGTTCTGAGTATATCCAGCGAATAAGTATTTCCGGAACTTGAATGTATGAAAGATGCATGTAAGTTGAAACCCGGCTGAAAGCGCTCGCAACTGTAGCCGGTCGGAGTAGCGAGGCGGTCGCGAGGGGGACGCGTTGCATCCGCGGCAGTGCGCACGCCGCACGCCGCCGCACGCCGCCGCACGCAGCAGTCTCCGCACATCCGGCGAGCAGAGCGCGTGTCTGCACACTGCTAGCATCCTACTCTCGTAATTCCGAACATTCTAAAGTTTAACAACCAATTCGGAACAAGTTCCAGAATAGTAATTTATATTTTTTGGCGGTAAATGAGTACCCGTTTTGATCGCCGAATTTGTAACGTCATGCAGAAGAAATATAAGAAATTTCGAAAACGAAATAAAAAAGGGGCGTCACTGAGCATCGAAGCGCCGACAGGTGTTTTGGGGGCAAAGACCCAAAGTTACGCTGAGGGGCGGCAGCTGTACTCGCCTTGTCAAGGCTGGGAAAAAATAACCGGCCTTAAAAAAAAGACCAAGAAAAAGAAAAAGAAATCAAAAAAAATTCAGAAAGAAGTCGATGATACGTCTGCTATTCTTGTAATCCTTTTCGAGTACGTTTTCCCAGCCATTATTCGTTATGTTTTGTTAATCCTCTCTTTTGGTTGTATATCCGTCCTTTAATAAAATAATACGTCATGAATTCCTTGTCATTTCTTTTTATAGCGGTATTTTGGCACCATATTTTTAACACTGCACTGTTGTCTAAACTTTTACAAACTGTAATTAATTGTAAAGCTATTACACCGAATGAATTGTTTATTGTGCGGATATTAAGAAGAAACGTAAATTAATCTCCGGCGAGGCGGCAGAAGAAACAGAATCAATTTTAGTGAAATGAAGTGGAGTACACTCGCCCCTATAATATGTATGAATTTAGGTGTTACATGTACTAACTTTTTACATATTATTGAAGGCGAGTGAACTGCGTTCAACACTAGAGGTAACCGCTCAACGACAATGACACTGGTTTAATAGCTAATTACATTTCCCTGACATTATGCATACTAATGTTCTCTATAAGATGCGCCAAGTCGATTCATATATAATTGCCGCAGCGATGTTATTATTCCGATTAAAAATTATTTTTAAGCTATATATAATTTTGCAACTGCGCTAAGCGAATTTTGTAACGTTTTATTTGATTAAAAAAATGTTCTGTAGCGTTTGCATTGTTTAATTTAACCTTAAAACACACACAGAGTCACACAAGTCCTATGATTGATTAGCCACATAAAGTCAAAACCTCAAAAGCAAATAATTTAAAAAATAATGTACAATTTCTGAAAGTAGAATTTTGAAATGTTAGGAATTTTAATAGTTAGGGCGGCACTGGCAGCCGGCGCGTCGGCTACGCCTGCCGAGCGCCGAGTGCGGGAGCGGCCGAGCTGCAACACTCCCAAGCTGATGCAAGCTGCTTACCGGTTCTAATACTATTACACATACACACGCACTAACTTTACTGATAACGGTATTTGCTAACAGTCTGACAATATGCTTTTAATGTCTGTTACACTTTTTATGTAATAATAATTAAAAAGGTATAAACATTCATACGACCTAGATTTCGAATATTATATCCGCTGCTATTGCAACTTAGTGTTATTAGAAAATAATGAGGGTATATTGTGAAAGAGCCAGCCTGGCCGCGGCTTATTAAAAGTCGGTTGATTTAAAAATGTTGAGAGCTTGTTCCGCCACCACTACTGACGGTCAGTCTTAAACATGAATAATACCTGCTATTCGTTAAGCACTTGCCTTTACCACTAAATGGACTTGAATAAATTATTAAAAAAACATCCAACGGATCGATGCTATTGATTGAAGTCGATAAAATTGTTCATGACTGAATTTTAGATGTATTTTTCATTTTAAATTATAAAATATAGACAAAGTTATTACTTCTCCTATCTGTTGCAATCGGATTTGGGTTCCAAACTTCCAGAGACAGTACATAGGTCGTGTACCTATCGTAGACCCTTATAGGGACAGAATAAATCACTACACTGATATAATGAGTTTCTTTAGATCATCCATACCGTACCAAGTTTTGTGAATTAATATCTCGAATACGCAAGTATTTTCAAAACTAGCCAATGACCCATACGCTTAAATGTACCGTCTGTTGCTTGTCACTACCCAGTATTAATTTATTATTGCATTGGTATTTACATAGGTATATAATTGGCATAATTTCATAACATAAAATAGTAACAGTTTAGTCCAAATTTACTTATCTGAGCTTTGTCAACAAAACGATGATTCCTCAATCTTTTTTTGCGGTCCGTAAAAAAGGATTGAGGAATCATCGTTTTGCTGACAACTTTGTCCTTTTTATTCTTACTACCGACCTTGTACAAGAGCATAACACTCGAGGTTTACAATTCTCAGCTGTCGGAGTTCTAACGAACAGAACTAAGACACACGTTATTGTCAACGAAACAAAATTAAAGTATTGTCGTCGATGGACATGAGATACAAGACGAAGAGTATGTATATACTTGTGGCAGGTAGTATCTTTCGATAAAAGACAGGAAAATAAATTAATAGCCGCATGGATACGATTAACGCGTCGAAGAGCTTCTGGTCCATAAAAAATCAAATGAAATGGAGTCTTCCTCTTTGCTTGAAACGCAAGTTCTTCGACATGTATATGCCCAAATTAGGTCTTTGGCCAATCGATAAAAGACTAAACTCAAGGTTTCTTTTGGTGTGGAACGCAGCATGTTGAGTGTGAAATGACCAGATATTGTTAGAAAAACAATAATGCGCTATTTAACAAAAGTAACAAGCGTCGGCGAAAAGAACTTGAAACTTCCGTAGGATTGAGCCGAGTACTTTGGCAGAATGCACTCTGATCAACGCAACAGTCTAAAAACATTGCCGAATGGATGGCTCAAGACAGGTATACGCAAAGAGGCTGACCCCGAAAGGGATAGTGGGAAGATCTCGGTAGATTTAAATGTGACTGGACAAATCGCTTTCAGTAGAGTTATATTGAAGAGCCTAGTGGAAGCTCTTGCCCAGCAGTGGGATCCTTTAGGCTAGTGCAATAGAGTGTATTCATCCATGTGTACATATATTGTTAGCAAGTAGGTACAATTTATGCATACAATTTATTTTATTACTAGAAGGCCGAGAATACTTCCTTAGAAAATCTTTCCACGCAGCTTCCCAATAACTTCGGCGGCGTTTCCACAAGCGTTTTGCGAGACCACCACTTAGCGTATCATTGTCATATTCTTAGAAATACGCTTTAACTATTTTAGATGAAAAACAAGAAAACCAAGGCAAGAACCCTTCATTAGACGCCAGTGCAGTTTTCACATGCTTAACCCGCTAGACCCTTTAGCATAAATCATGAGGCAGGAACCGGATGAGTTTTGAAATAATATTATTTGTCAATGGGTATAATGTATCGATGGACGGTGCATGTTGAACGGCTGACGTGTGCACAATGGGTTGCGACGGAAAAGCGCCCGCGGAGCTGACATCATGCAAATACGGAGCGCTTCATTTTACCAGCATATTTGTGAAACGTCGTGCATTTGTGATTTTGATGTATGTAAGAAATCTCTTACATACATCAAAATCATGAAATGAAATGAAATGAAATGAAAATATTTATTGAATCCATAAAATGTCATACATTGTTTAGATTCAGTCAATTTTTTTCTTCACTACCATCCTGTTTTCGCCAGAGAAGAAGAAGAAGAGATTGCGTTACTATTAGCTTGTGACTTGTTGTGTGTGTGCAAACGCTTGCTGCCTTGTTTTGTTTCCAAACTAAACTCATGCCACTGGGAGTTAAACATATAAACTTTATCATTGATTTTATCCTGACGGTGTCTACGCGACCATACATTTTACAGTTCAAAGATACTAAAGGACAGACGCCCTGCCACCACGACGGCTAGCTTAATCCCTTTTGGTGATTAATTTTGAATATTATGTGGATAAGAAATCCGGATGAGAATATTTTAATATTATCATAGTTTAGCAATGCACTTTTCATGTTGTGGGATTTGAGTTTTTTATACGTTATTTTATGATATAAATATATATTATTAGATAGTATATTTCAGCAAAGTTTTAATTCAAACCTTTCGAGTAAAACAGAGACAGCGTAAAATGAATATCAGTCGGGTCGGACTTTTAGTTACATGTAAAGCTAACTACATAAAAGCACATGAAAATTTGCATTTCTTGTTTGAATTCGCCGTGGAAATATACAAGTTAATATTTGATGAAGCTCGATTTATCGCGCATCATGTAAAATGCACTCGGAATAACGAATATATTCGCTGTGGCCAGTAGTTAAACGTATTCATACTTTAAATATATAAATTCATCGTAAGTCAAATGATTTTACCGTGTTAAAATGTTGTTTCCAAACTTCTGTCAACGATTTGAAATAAACTGAGTTTCATCTCATAATTTTTCAAATAAAATGTGTAGAGATACTGCTACGAATATTGGTATATTTTCAAAAATACGATGTGCTTTCAGAAATTATAGTAAAACGCATACATTTTAAATGATGCCGATTGGGTCCATGATATTTTTTACTTGGACAGACCGGATATATCAAGAGTGCTACCGAAAACGAAGCTGGTAGGTAATTTTAGTGATTACAAACACAATGGTTTTAGGTTTTCAGGGTTCAAAGAAACTGTTGTAATTTTTATTTGTCCTGTTAAAGTGTGGCGTAGTAGTCGCGTGTTCACAAATTATAATATCAAACTGGCTTCGTCGCACTCCATGCGATTTCAAGCTTTCCGACAAACTCGGAGCACATTCTGCCCTTCCCTCTCACGAGGTGTTGGAGAACTATATCAGTTTTCTTTGCTATATTCTACGATATTACTATAAGATAAAATAGGCCGCATTCATTATTTTATTATAGAATTTGTTTATATTGGGAAATATATGAATTCGCTCGAACTCTAACCATTGTTAAACGAAATCGTGAAAATATAAAATACGTAGGTTTATTTTACAACATTCGCTGTAGTAGGTTTTATTACAAAGTAATGAACTATATTGAATTGAGGACTTGTAGCGGAGACTGAGTAGGAAGGGGGACCTGGCCCCGGCCGCCTGGAGGAACCAACTGAATTGAAATAACAAACAGCAGAAAATTTCCAAAAAGCCATGTCCTGAATACCTACTTAAATACTGTCATCATATTCGTCACTATTGCTGTCTCCCATACTAAAAATCATCTCTATTCAGGTATATAAACAGTAAGAGAGGTTGTCGTACGTAATTATTACATCGAGCGGAACTTTAAGCTGTTCGCAGACAAAAGTCGCTGTCATTCGCGAGCACGTGACCTACTGCTCGCGTCCGTAACCACGGATGTGTGACACTCGCGCTTCGTACGTAATATCCATGGATACACACACACATACCCACCCCACCGCCACTACTCAATGCGCCGCTACACGTTACTTTATGCACGCCAATACAAAGTACAAAGCTACAATTATTAAAAATGAGGCATATTTACAGAGCTACTCTATAATAATCTCATATCGGCAACAATGAATGCTTTCAAATTGTTGTATAAAATAATTTAATTAAAAATTAAAAGACCGACTTCAATATGCACTACAAAGTAATAAATAATACATATTTCATTGTGCTAGTACACATTGATTAATTTTCTTATTGAATAGACTAGCCAACAAATCTTAAATACGTAATATTTTGAAGGCGGGATACCGTTTAATTTTGAGGAGTTCTGATCGGCAGATCCTAAGATATTCATCAGGTCTTCACCACTTTTATATGGGGCCAACCCTGTATATCATGCTTTCCAACAAAAAAGAAATATTCAAAATCGGTTCACAATTGCCGGCGTAATCGCGTAACAAACATAAAAAAAAAAATTCAGTCGAATTGATTACCTCCTCTTTTGAAGTCGGTCAAAAACATTCTATTTATCAGCCGGCAACTGTTTTATGAAATTGCAGCAAGTCGCTCTTTTCTACAAAAAATAATTGTGTTTGGAATCGTATTGTCACAAGTTTGTCTTCACGTAGCCTCGGAAGTGCACTCCCAATGCATCGCAATATTGTGCAATACTCTCGCTTAATAAAAATAATAGGACCTATATAAGTATATCCATTCTATTACTCTCATTTACCTCTTCAAAACGGCGGGGTTTATAGATGCTTTAAACTAACCGCTAAATTAGCGAGATTATTTGGATCTTTGAAGCAGTACTTAGTGGAACCATTTTTTTTTACTTTCTGTTATTCGATATTAGTCAGTACTTACCACTTAAGTTGCAATTTTGTATAGATCTACCCGCGTATGATTCGATCATTTGAAATATTTTTTTGTGTGTTCTGTCTTTACGTAGTCTTGTGTTTTTTATTTATTTTAAATGTTACAAACTTTTGCAAGGCCCACGAAATTTTGTATTTATAAGTTGATTGTTTCTCGTTTAAGTGAATTGATGTATTCTTTAGAGAAATAAATGAATCTCAAACCTCAGAAGTCCAGAGGAAACTATGACCATAGTTTAACCAAACGATTTCCTGTTGACCTAAACGCCACGCGTAAGTGCTCCCCTCCCGCCTCCCTTGCGTCACACCCGCACCACCCTGACGACAGGCGTGTTTATGCAACATTCCGATCCATCAAATAATCTATTCAATCTAGTTCAGTCCATTTAGAAACTCATTTGATACAAGTTTCTACTGACTTTGCCTTTATTCGAAAGTTCATCATCAGATCATCAGATTACAGAAAGATCGTTTACTCTATACTTAACATACTACTACTGCATTCCAGGTAGGAACATTTTAAACCGAAAGTTTAAGTAGAAAATAGTAATATAATAGATTTCGCGTGCATTATTGTACGCGTAAGCAGCAATGTATATATTTTTGATTTGGCGTCTTTCATGATGAATTTTTTAAATGTCGTAATTAATAAACGGAAATAATGGTAAAAATCAATAAAATCGGCTTTATTAATAGAGTATAATTAATCCCCTATTGATATTCAATGCTTTAGTATAGGAACTGCAACATAAAATAACACAAATATGCATTTTTACTCTATTTTGTCGGAGCACCTCGATCCAAGGCATTTCGACAACGACTGATTTGACAAATCATCCGTTCTGCGGCCGTGATACTTTTTATGCACCACCTTGCAACACGTCAAATACATTTATTTCCCTTCTAACCATATTCATCTGTTCTGTGTTCAGAAATACTGGCATTAAATAACTCAGTCAGAGGAAATATAATACGGACAGCTTTCATAAAAGTATGTTTCATGATTACTGAATAAACATTTATGATCATACTATATACCCTGCGTTCCTACAGGTAAATATCGTCATTTAGAATTTCCATACAAAAATCAGGTTATTCACAATATTTTTTAATGTACGAGGGGAGTTCAAAATATTCTCGGTATTGGAACTTTTTGTTAGTAACGAGGGCCCAGATATAGCGACTATTTGTTGTTTCCGAACTTGGAAAAAAAGAGATTCGTGGAAAGCGGTTTTCCAACGATAAAGAGCTCAAGGTTGGCATAAACTATAGTTTTTCAGAGATTAATGAAAGTTGTTTTTCAGACTGTATTAAAAAGATAATTTCGCGTTGTGAGAAGTTTATTGAGATTCTAGGTGACTAGATAAAAAATATAATTATTTCAGATTTTTGTGTCTTTTATTTAATATTCATACCGAGAATATTATTATATTTGGACTCCCCTCGTATTACTCTTAGTTACTTGATCACTGTGCATAACCTATTTTACAACTGCTATTTTATTATATAATTATTAATTTGAATACATAATTGTAAACAAAATATATTAGAACTTTTTCAAATTTAAAGATATTTTGTAGTATGTAACCCGTTCTATTCGGGTCTTTTGTTACTATTTCCTCTTTCACATACTGCCGTGTTCAATAATGGTCACTTGACAGCTTCTTTATGCGGCCGACATATGATTATTATATCTTAAGAAAATTAAACTTGTGCATATTATAATATTTTTTAATCAATTATTGTGATTTTATTGTAATTTGTG
The DNA here is from genome assembly GCA_023078785.2 of Hyles euphorbiae. NCBI lineage: Eukaryota > Metazoa > Arthropoda > Insecta > Lepidoptera > Sphingidae > Hyles > Hyles euphorbiae. Next base: position 775,570 of record CM041058.1, on the reverse strand, counting down.
AAAATTTTAATTACACTGTGTTTGTAGTCACTAAAACTCCCACCCAACTTCGTTTTCGGTAGCACTCTTGATATACCCGTTATTTTAAATCTTCAAGAACTTAATCTTCAGGCAAATATATCCAAAATAATCAATTATAGATTCCTTTCATCAGTATGTGTAATATGTATTCCACTTAAATTAATACGTGTTTTGCTAAATAAAGAGGATTTATTGTTATGACACCACAAATGGAGATGTTATGTCGACTATAATAAACAACAGCGTTGAGTACTTTCTTGGAACATTACAAAAACATCTGATATTGATTACGTTCCTAACAAAGCCTTACACAACAAACTTTTACATTCTACGTTGAACATTGTTTTATTTAAGATATAAAAGTATTGAACAGAGTAAAAATAAATAATTATTTGGTTTTCAAAACGGGCATAATATGGATTGCGATATGAGCTAAGAAAGCATTGTACTTTGATATGACTACTCGTACCTCCATTGGGCATTGGCTCTTATCGTCCGATCAACTAGAATATCATTTCCGGATTCGGTAACGACGCTTAAAATCTCTGTCTACTCCGACCTAACATGTCGTATGCTACATCGTGGAAACTGGAGAATATTGAAAAATCTAATTTCATTGTCAAACTCAACTCAACGTTGTCAGGCAACAATATAGGATGTTTCCTTTTCTTTTTACATGTGCGTCGTCAAAGGAAATTTTGCTTTTAAGGTAATAACACAACGAGCCGTAGATGTTCTCTTCCATTTAATAATTAGTTTCACAGTGCATATTCTTCACGTTCAGTTTTCAGGATGTATTTTTTATTAACGTTATTTAAGAGTTGTCCGCTGATATTGTATAATGAAATGTCTATATTATTTGAAAATAGAAATAAATGAAATTTGCTGCTAGCAGACAGAATATAAGAATCTTGAAAATACCTAAATACGACAAACGTTTTAATTAGCTATATTAATCAGAAATGAAGTAAACTAGATTGCCAGGCTAACCGTTCCGAGAACATAAATTGAATGATGCTTTAAAGCAATTAGTGCAACCGTGTTGCTTCACAGTTCACTGATAAACCCCGGTGCGGCTGATACAAATGACGTCTGAGATGCACCTTCTTGCCTTTACAGATCCTCGGTCCTTGCTTAACTTACACTTTGCTCGAATAGCATTTACTTAATTAATTACTTCGCAGTAACACTATACCGAGAATCTCTCTGCGTTCGCTTTGAAACTTGACAGACACTGATTTCAGATATCTTACAAACAAAGTGAATAGACAGTTTAAAAGGTACTTTCATCAATATTTACCGGTCATGTCAAGCAACTGATTTGGCTATAAAACTTTACTTAACGTTATTCACGCAGATGTTTTGTTTTCTTCGCTCAAAATGCATGCAACAGTTGTCCGAAAGGGGCATATTCCATAATTAACATAGTTTTCTAGGCTGCCTATGAAAAAAACCGTTAAGGCATAAATATGAACATCGTTTATTACTTTAGGGCGCGCTTTAATTTTTCGTATCGGCAATTAGGTGTCTTTATTTTTATAAAGTATATTCGTGATTTCAGTTGCCTTTGATAAAATATACAATAATTACGCAGCAAAAGGAGCAATGCATACTGAATCTGTACAATTAGCGCATTTTACGTACATGAGCATTGGTCTATATCGGCCAAAGAGTAGGCATATATACAACTGCTGGAACATTTTTCAATGCCCTTGGTGGTGAGTACAATGCCGTACAAATAGAGCGTCAAATGGTATCAGATGTTGTTTTCATGCTATTCCACATAATTAAGCCGACCCGCTAAGCTATTACAATTTACTCAGTTTATTTCCGTCTTAAAAACTGATGTATGTAATTAAAGAATCTCTAGCTTTAGTCAATTAACATATGTATATTTTATTAAAAAGTTTAGCAAGCTTGATAGTTAATGGCGATTAAAACTTCATGTAAGGTAAACAATTTTGAAACCTTACTAATATGTTTCTACTTTATGTACGGACAACCCTTTTGGTTCGACTGCGGGCTCGTGTGACAAAACTATTCGTTTATACAAAAATAACTACCTACATAAATTATAAGAAATTTCCACTAGCTTATTTTTACATAGCTATTTTCATATTAGAATGAATCCCAAAGAACACACTATAAAGTATTCGTTTTTCTAATGACGGCATAAATCGGCAGCGAAGGCATTAGTTGAAAATCAGAAACAGCATTCAAAAATCTATAAAGTGACACACTTTCAAATTCATGCCCAGTTAGGTTTGAATACAGATACACTTTGCATCTACAAAATATTTGTAACAATGCTAGTAACTTGTATTCTGCAAATAAAGAAATTTGAAAACGAAATGTAGTGTTGCGTTGAGAGTAGCGATAAAGGGCGATTGTAAAAGTTCAGGCTTAGGCGGGTTCGCGCGGCGTTTCTTAAGCTCATTTAATGACGAACGCACACTAGCGCGCGTTGCGTACGTGTTGTTGTTGCGAGGAAGGCGGGCGGCGAGACAACTTGTGCCAACTAATACAGTGGATATTGGCTGCCGCTCGGCAGAGGAATAATAAATTAATGGCCTCGGAACGCGGAGAGCGAATCGTAGCTGTACAACGAGTGTGTTTTATATACAAGACGGCCCGCTGTCTAGAAAGGGTAGTTTCAGCAACAGGTGGCGTGCCTCGTTGCCATTTCCCGCAGAATTGTATTGTGAAAATGTTTGTATGTCGTCTCTTTACAATTTCAATTTGAATACCTTTAAATGTACCTATCTTATTCTTATTATGTTCAAAAGTTCGAAATTTTTTATCAATTTGACTACACGTATGCCTCAATAACCGACGCTTGTACAGCCGAATATTACCTACAAGTTACTTGTATCGATATATTTACGACCCTCAAGGATTGTATGCGCGCATCTCGAGAAATATTATGGGAAAGAAAATAAGGTTTTGCATAGTATAGGCCTGTCTTTCAATAAAGGATATGGGATATAAGTTTATAATAAGGTGCAAAAGAGGGAAATGGTAAACTTTTGAATCGAGATTATTCTCCAGTGGAATCACAGGAAGGAGTTGGTTACCAAATTAAATACAGACTTTATCATTCGCCTGATTTCTAAGAAATGAATGTCGCCGCAGGGCACCTTTTATATTAATACTCAAAGTAACCTGTTCTGTAACTGCATTTTCAGCCGCAATGTTAATCTGGTTTTTGAATATTACGAATACGACCCGTGGACATAAAACGCGCAACGCGGCATCAAAATACAATGAATATGAATAGCTAATGAGTTGTCACGTCGCACGTGTGGTGTTGCGACTGGAAACGAGCTCGAGTACAATCCGACGAGTATCGCGATACGGACCCTTCGAGTTTTTCATATTCTCGTACGCAACTTGTACGGCTTCTTTCATACGCATATACAATATCTTATTCATTGATATAATTGTTATTAATTATTTATTATTATTGATATAAGTGAATATAATTGTTGATTGAACATCTAATATGGCGTTATTGCATGCCGAGTACGCTAAGGTGTGATATATTACAATATAAGTTCGCCTAAGGACATCATGACCTAAATAAATTAACTGGGACACTAATCAATACTGCGCCGGGATGCACGGGAGCTATCTTGTAACGAACTATCTGATATTTTTATTGTTTCTTTTTATCTGTAATTGACATCGTAAACCGGACATATATATATATATATATATCCAAATCAAATAATATACTTGTGGTCAGCAATAGCGGCTGTGTATTTTCTACCTCGTGCTACACTTTTTATTAATTATCTGAACCACTCGCACGGCCACAGCCTAAAAGCTCCACAATCTTATTTCTGTCTATGTACTTCAATTTTGACAATACGAGTATAATTACTATGACGTGTGATAATGAATCAGACGCAAAATTTATATTTAAAAAGCTAAAGTGTCCTCAGGGTTTAATTTGAAAACGAACGGATCAATCACTAAACGAGGTTAGTGGAGAAGCAGATTGTAGCAACTTGCTGAGTCCCACTGTAAACTAAGCCACCCAAATACTCCTACACAGTACACGCAAACATAAATCATGGGAATCGCTCAACTGCTTAGAGGGAGTTCAGAGACAAACTCATAATATTTTTTATTTGTACACCTAATAAATATAAAACAACATTAATATAGCTTTTACATAATAATACCTAAACTATCCAAAAGCATTATAAAAGTTGAATTTATCGTATTCTGGAGACTGTCTCGTCCTCACACCCGCCAATGAAACTCCTGTTAGCCAGGATCAAAAGTGGCACGCATTTTAATGACACCGAGCGTTGAAGCTCGGCGAGTCTCCGGGAATGTGTAAAAACGTGTCTATAACTGTCAACGAAATTAATCATGAAGTAAATAATAGAAGGATTTGTAAATATTTTAGTCCACTTCTATCCGACATGATTTTAAGCTCATTTTGACAAATTTCATTATTTTTCACTATTACTCATGGTTTCCAATTTGGCCATCCACGCGCACTTGAAAAAATCATCTTGATAACTTTAATAGAGTAATTACACGAACAATGAAATAAATAACTGACGTAAACTCTTATCGCTAGACTCTTAGAATGCTGAATTCGCAATCAGAAATATATCGGGAATCAGACCAAACGATAACTTCTCTGCGGAAAGGAAGTTCAATACCAAAAAGAGAATTTTACTGAACCGAACGAACTGAAAACCTATAAATAAAGCGAAGTCTGTATTGCGTTCCATCGCCCCGAGCGCTTGTGTTGTACACTTTACATCGACATGCTTCCTACACCTTATCGATATTTTATTCGCGAGGTGACGACGTTGTGAAGCAAACACAGACAACCAATTAACCCGAATCAATTTCATGTTTGCCACTTTTTTGCTGCCTGTTAGCAATCAACACTGTAGATATTTTAACTTCGATACATTCAAATATGAAAAAAATGAATTTCGGTTTTTCACAAGAATTACAAGTCTCCAAATACATGCATCTTACGTAATGTACTCTGTACATTTAAGCGGGATTTGCGTAGTTAATAAAACATAATATTTAAGTTGCGTTTGAGTATTCGGGCGTTAAAATCATTCGTGTATACATGCAAACATTAGGATGTTAACTACTGAAGTTTTGCTAGATGCGAGATCAACGAGGCAAAAGTTACCGGCTAGTTCCGGTTTTCACAAATAAATGTTGTGTCCCCTCACGCATTCCGACTCGCAGTCCATAGCGGTTCCCCGCTGCACCGGGATGCCCGGGGAGGCCACAGGGGGTGAGTGCCGCCCGCACCCGTGCGCTGACAGCGCCTCAACATAATAAGTATTGGGATGGGATTGAAGGTGGAGTGATTTCCCATTATAATACAAGTGTACTAAAATTAATTTTGAGCGTTTGATATATTTTTGTTTAAGGAATATTAAGTATTGGTATTATTATTATGGATAGATGCTGGATGCAGGCTGCCTCCAACAGGTCTCTGTGGAAATCATTGGGGGAGGCCTATGTTCAGCAGTGGACTTCCTTTGGCTGATGGATGGATGGATGATGGATGATTATTATTATTAACCGTGTAATTTGTACAAGATTATATTCGAACAAGGCGTATGTGTAACATTTAAATACACGCCATCTAAAATCAATAGCGTGTGGCAAAATTTGATACTACAAATTAAATTTGTAATGTGTCTAGTCATCGCAGTGTTTGAGATATGTTTTTATAATATGAACAACAAGCAATTATCCGCAATCGATTAGTATTAACTTTTCTAGTGTAATAAATTACGAATCGAGAACAGCTATTTTAATTTCTCAACAACGCATGGAAACTCCAGAAAATAATACACTTAACATAAACATTTACAAAAACATAACAAATATCACATGGAATAAAATAAACGGCTAACGATAAATTCTCGCTCTTCCCCTGTCCTAACATGGCACATTTGAGTTGTTTAAATAGAAGAAAAATCTTGCAAAATATTTTCCTTCAAGATGCGAGTGATTTCAAAGGCTTCTTAGTATTCTTATAAATGTCTTTAAGAGACGCGTTGCAAGAAATCTCGCATCGTTATTGCAAATGGAAGCTATTGAATGGCTCCTGTTACGCACGCGCGTTCCCTCTGTAACTTCACTTCATGTTATGGTGTGTTATAAGCTTTTCTTAAAGTTTAACGCATCGAAGCAGTATTTTAAAAAGAATGGAGATCCTTGGAATCTGCTAATCCAATAAAAATTGCGTTTAAGTTAATTAATTTGTTATAATATTATTGGCTATGAGACACGCACAACGCTACTAAAGTTTTATTTGAATCGACCGAAAAAGTTACGAATACGTGTGTTTTTTATGACTAGGAGGCGAATGAACAGATTTTGCCACTAGATAGTAGATGATAACTGGTTACCTCGACCCACGACTATCTACTTTGTCAATCACTCACTTTAACTTAAGTCAAAGTTTAACATAGCGGCCTTTTACAAGCGGCTTGCAGATAAACCCGAAAAGACTTGAGAAATGGTGAAGGCGTTGCGAGCTCTTAAAGCTTTATATACCCACGTTCTTACCGATTGCCTAATTTATATTACAATAAAACTGCCGTTATTACGAAATGTTTAGTTGCATTTTGTCTGAAGTGACTAAAACTACCACCCGCTTCGTTTTTAGTCGCAGTCTGGATATACCCGGCATAGGCACCCATAGGTTTGCCAGTTGCACCCTTCGCCTAAGTACCAGTCTCAGCTTATCGAACTTTTGTCTATTCGAACCCACAGCAGAGTTTGAACACATGTTCGAGCTTTTCTCTACCACGCACTAACTTCAACATATATGAGAATATCAAATCAAAACAAATAAAATTGAAGTGGCCAACCAGGAAAATAGACCCAGGGCATATTACATTTAAACTATGAAGCGATCTAATGTAATCTACATAATGTTTAATAAAACTTATTAAATGTGCATCCACACCGTGGTTACTTTTTGTGGAGCAATATTTCCAAGTTTTTCTCTATATTTGATAACAATATGTAATTTATTTTAGTAGTTATTGCCGTGTTAGTATACGTTACGTAATGTTGCATAACATACGGTAATAATCGATAACAATGTTGTGGTTATAGTACTATTTGTTGATTTCTAGTGTTGGCGGTGCAGCGGTGTGGACGTGATTAGTAACATTTCTTACTTAATGTGTTGCACAATGTAGTTCCACATAAAGTGACTGCGGTGTGGGTGCACTACACCGCAGTCTCACGAGTACGCAGTAGTTCGGCGTGAATATTCTTATTGGTTAAATTGCGGGCTAACCTAGTGGCTCCAGTGTCCACGGGGGGATGTTTTCTATGCAAACACTTTGACGTTGAAAAATTAGCTTCCCACGTCGGAAACATTCGGCCGGTATTCGATGCGACTGGATCGCAGGGTCAAGGTTGAACTGTGACCACGTGTATGTTCACTTAAACTAGTAAAAAGTAATTATACTCATTACCTTCGGAGTATCTCACGGGCTTAGAACCCTGGCAAATTTATTGCACAGGGCACACTCTCACTGTAGTACTATTTTAAGATGGAAAAAGTATACTTGGTATTTTTATACTGATGTGACTAATTCTTGGTATATGCAAACACATTCTGTGTTTACGTTCCCTGTCTGGGGGCTTACTCAGGCTGAGACCTGGCATTTATTCTAGTCTGCCACGTTGTAGTAATGCCCTTCTCGTGAGAAACTAAGTTTCGCGTTACCTTTTTTTTTTATTGCAATGAATGACGAGACGAGCAAGCCGTTCGCCTGATGGTAAGCGATACGACCGCTCATGAACAGTAGCAACATTCCACTGCGCTCGTCATCCTGAGACATAAGATGTTAAGTCTCAATATGTCCAGTACTTACTCTGGCTACAATGTCCTTCAATCCGAAACACAACAGTGCATTTAAACTGCTGTTTGACGGGAGAAATAGACATTGCGGTGGTACCCACCCAGGCAGCCTCTCACATATGAGAGACCTACCACCAGTAAGGTTATACAACATTATCGTTCTACAATAAAACCATTTTTTTTCCAAAATCAGTTTACATTAGAAACAAATTTATGAACTAAAATATTAAGTTAATCATAAGAAGGTGGATTTAACCTAAATTTGTGTTACAAAGGTATATAATCTGCGTGGAATTCACTCCGATATTAATCAGAATTGCGAAAGGTCTCCAACATGTATTAATTTATAATAGTGACACTGCAAAAGCTACATCTACCAATTATTATTGTTGCCGAATATTATAAGTAATTTGTAATTGAAGCAACAAAAATGAGTCAATGACCACGTTGCCACGTTTATAGAATTTGAATGTGATTTAGTTATACGATTATTGAATAATCGTAACTAACTGGAAACTTGTATCCACAGCAGTAATGACTTGCGTTCCGTTCTTACGGCAACCATAGTTTTAAAATGTGTATAAAAATACTATTTTAACATATAAGTCAAATATTAGTTTGATAATTTTAATTAAATACAATTGTCGGTATTAGAAATCCTTTTTATACTATATATTTTCCATGTTTGTAGCGATGTATAAATAAAAAAAATAGGATAGCTATGAAATCTTTTTACGAGGAATGAAAAGTTTCGAAAAAGTCACAGCTGATAAGATACCTACAGAAATATAAAGGGGTCTAAAAATAATTACCTATATGATTATAATCCACAAGTTATACCCTACATTTTATTTTTATTAAAGTGAAATATAATCCCATAATAAAAAAATACGAGATCTGTTTTCTGTACATATACTGTAAAGGTCTGTTCACACGTTTGTATACCTGTCACTCAAAAATGAGGGCACGTGATCACTGCCAACATGGAGGGTAAACATCTTAATTAATGTATTTACATTATACCAACTATTCCATTACGTTGTCATAAATAACTTTTGTTGAAATACGATAACTTGTGTTTGTTTTAAGGTTAATTTTTAAGTATAAAAAATATTTCCCCCCGCTAGCATTTTGTGGTGTCTGGATTAAAATTTTCCATTTCAGTGGTTCAATGAACCACCTTATAGCAGTTATTAATAATAGATTTTTATTTTTTATTTATAAAAAATTAAAATACCTGCACGTATTGAATTAAATCAGACTTTACTCGTAATTAAGACTGAGAAAGTAAACAAATACTTTCACGCCGCGCCGTCCAGAATAATTAAAATCAGAGTCACTAGCTTCATCAAACGAATATTTTAGTAAAAAATAATCAAGTCGTCTCCAAATTCTCGTATTGTGTGTACGAACCTTGAGGGTGGGGTGGATGGGGCGTGGCCAAAGGGCGGTACCGGTAGGAGGTGGCTAAAAGCGCAGGCGCCTCCCCCTACAATAATGGCCCCGCCCTCTAGTACAATATTAATACCTGGAAACGTCATTGCTCAGCGATTAAGCCTTTCGCACTTCGTGGTAACTTAAATACCGCTTCTATTAGTATACAGGGTATATCCAGACCGCGACTGAAAGTGAAATCAGGTCGTCGTTTTAGCGAATACAGACACACAGTAATTAAGTTTTTTTGAAAAAAAAGCACCTTTTATATATCGCTGTTTATATGGTGAATACCTTTCCTAAAATAATAATATACAACTTTTTTATTTCTAAAGCACAATTATAGTACGCAAGACATACGTAGAGCACGCAATGGTTTAAATTATTTTTGTAGCAAAAAGTGTGTTTACCACCAAAACAAGATGATAAGTAAAAAAATTGTAAAGAAAAATCGATGCTTTTATTGCAAGATCTTTATTTCGGCATTAGAATTAAGTCTTACTCGCGGTTAAACGCTATTTTTAGTTTGAGTTCCTGAAGGGCCTAATAAAGCTTTTTAAATTATTTGTAGTAATTGGCCATAATTGTGCATTTAAAATTAAAACGACGCGATATTTGAGAGCGCGCAATAGAAAGATTATGATGTACCATCTAGGTTCATACAGACGAATCTCATAAAAGCGATAAAAAAATCCTTTAATTAAAAAGTGGTTTATATCTTGAACCGACCACTGTCAAATACCCTTATATTGTGACCTATATTTATTCAAGTTAAATATTAATTAACAGACAATTTTAATATCAATTTAAATTAAAATCGGCCCGCATTATCGTTGAAGTTTGCTTATTCCTCATCAATCTGTTGGAAAGGGCCTGCATCCAGCCACTGTTTATTTATTTTGTGTGTTCTTTTTTCTTGTTCTTGTTTTAGACGGATAATTAATTGAGCAAGACAAATGCTTATAGTATTTACGTCTTGCCTTATACGCGTGATTAACACTTTTAACGTTGCCGCAACTTGAGTCGCAACAATACGTTGTCGTACCGCGCGAATGTTACGATGCATCCACAATTGCCTTCTTAAACCAAGATCTCTAAATTTTGTGGCAACTCTTTACTATTCATTTGAATGTTAATTATTGCGCCATTGTTATATATTAATTGAGATTGCTAAATGAAGAAATAATAAATGATAAAACACTAATTAATAAGACGACCGATCGAGCAACAAAAACAATAATATTGTTTATTTCTTGAGAAATTGACCAAAATCAAACCCACTGAGTTTGATTCGCTGGATCTATTCAGAACTTGGTCGCGCCGCGTTGTACCCAGTGGTTATGTTAAGCCCGCTGAGTTTGTTTCGCCTTGTCTTATCAATATTTTACATTATATAAATTTATAATAAAAAGTATTGAGATTAAGAAATAAGCTGGCTACCAAAATATAAATCTAAATAAATTAAATTTATATAGTAATCAATCATTTTGTACATATAGAATAAGGACTATACTTGTCATGAGAGCTATTTAATTGCCTCCATGATCAATAAACCAATTGAATTTCAAGGAGCTTTTGAGCAGGATCTCTATTTATGTTACTATTCACTTTACGAACGGATATTAACGAACTCGAGATTAAGTACTCTAACGTCCCGGCCTCTTTAGAGGCTTGTCAATGTAATGTCAACTTAATTACAGTTTTAATAAGGTATGTTTTAACTGTCAGTGTAATTTAGTGACGCCTTTATGTTAATAGAAACAGCGTAAATAGTAAATAGCGTTGGTAGGTAGACATTCAAGTAGTTAAACATTAAAGCAAGTTACTTGGCAGTTTACGGTCGCCTCTCGCTACGGCATATGCTTTTATTTTGCCATTCTTGGTGGTAATTATGAATAATTCAAGACTAAATGTATATTTATTATTTTCTAGCTACTTTTCTGTCGGTTCACATTGGCGCGGCAAGCATGGCGGGTCTAGTATATTAAACAACTCGATACATTTAAGTCTACCGCCCATTTTAAGTAGAGCCGGATCCACCGCATGAATTGACTTTGGCGGGAGACTCTTTGCCCTTTATTACAATGGTTGTACTTTACAAACATTTTAGATACAAACATCTTGAATTACGCTATCTACGAAATGATTTCGTGAGGCTGTGTATTATTTGGTTCGCAAATTGAAGTTTCAATAATTACCGCATTACTTATAAACAATGTAAAGCTTTATTCGGTGTATTACATACATGATGATCCATGATTCTGTTTATTCTCTTGAAGACTGGATAAAAAAATATTGTTAACCAAAAAGTTGCAAGTGGTGTATGAAGGATATTATTGGCAGAAGCTAAGCTTTAGCATACTAAGTATACTTACAATTATTTACACTGACAATAAACAGCATCGTATATAGATGAGTGGATTTAGGGCACGCCCTTACGTGATTTTAAAAGGCTATCGAGTTTCAACTAGGCAGAAACGAAATTAAAGGGTCGTTTTTAATGTTAAGTGATATTGCTTATTGCTATGTAAACTTTTATAATGTTATTGAAAGTACACATAGTTCGGAAGATCATTAAATTTAATGAGAATGGATCGGTGATGCTAAGCAGTGGGGTTACTCTCTACTCTCGACACGACCACGAATTTTCAAACATCGTACGTAAAACTATACGAATAATGCCTGAATACTTTACAAAATGTGCGAATCCTTTATTTTACTTTGTAACCACAAATTAAGTTCGGAATTAATGATTAGTTTTGTAGAGAATAGTATTGATTTTTGGAAGTGGAAAACTTTTATCTTGTATGTGGACGTTGAACATCCAAACATTCGAACTTCGTGTCGGAGTGTAGAGTCACCCCCTATAATTATATCCAATGAATGGTTGCCACAAACATTCGTATTTTGCAAAGCTACTTCAGTAAAAAATGGTTGTTTTATCAATCGCAAATGCAGAACTTATTTAATTTGATGTCGCAGTATTATTAGATAATTTCTAAAGCTACTGTTTTAGACATTGCAGTACAGATTGCTGAGGTATATCTAGATCTCAGGTACAATCAAATAGATAATCTGATTAAGCTATTTTATAATTTTATTCTTATTTAGTAGCTTTGATGATCAAGTGAGTTATTCATTTAAACATAATGCTTCCTAGAACTATAGTTTAATTCTATATTTATACGAATGCAACGAGTGCGCACATATTCAATCAAATCATTTTCGTTTCATGTGTGTGTAGCAATGCAAAATAAAACCATATTACCTAATAATTTTTTAAAGATTGTGATGGTAAAAATTGTATACCTACATCTTACGAACTTGATAAAATTCTTAGGATATTAATATCACAAGAAGTGTATCAAGTTTTTTTCATATTGCCATTTCTAATAGCAGAATGGACATTGCAGCATATTTTTTAAATTAATAGAGTTAGATAATAAATATTTAAATGGAAACAACTAGATTACAGAAATACTTCTTGTTACTTGATAAAAGGTTGTATAAAAGTAAAACAACATGAAAGGTGTAGTTTTATTTTCTAACTACTACAAGCATTAGTATGAAATATGATTTAGCTATTTGATCTTTCATGCAACAACAAAGATTTTTGTACAAAAATTGCCTGGAACAATTGAACCTGATACAGAACTCACCATGTCGTATGCGTAGGCTAGAATTCTCATTGTGTAGGCGGGCAGGTTAAGGATCACGAATACTGAGGAGACTATGAGCAACATCTGTGTGACGCGATGCTGCGACCGATGGCCATTGCGCGAGCGGTACGGACGAGCGCGGCCTCGCTCCAGCCTCCACACGTTCACCATGATCCACGTGTTGAGAACCGTGATCACGACCAAAGGGAACGTGAACGAAATAGCTGTATCGACGATATTGAAGCGCGCAGCTTGATCCAAGTACTCGAAGTCAATGTTACAATCGTTTTTAGAGGGGACGGCGAAGCGGAGCACGGGCAGGTTCAGGACCAGAGCGAGCACCACCAGAGTAACGATGACGAGCCGGGCGCGAGCCACCGTACACACCACGTTGCGTCGCAGGGGATACAGTACCGCCACAAAGCGCTCTATAGTGAAGGCGACCACCAGCCACGCGCTCAGGCAACACGTCACGTATGACGTGTACACGAACACCTGGCAGAAGCCCTCCCGGTGGAACAGGCCCGTGAAGCGCACCGCGTACAGCCACGGAGGCAACAGCTGGCCCAGGAACACCGTGTCCGACAACGCCAGAGCTGACAAATACTGACTGGTAGACTGCAACCAGAGATTGCTGTTGTAGAACACGAATATGGATAGTAGATTCCCAATAGAACCGAGAGCTACTAGAAGTGGAGTGTAATAAACGTTGAGCAGATTAGCCACTTGCTCTGTGGCGACATCGAAAAAAGTTTGGTTGGCGATGGATGCGAAAGTGGCGTTCATGTCGGATGTTTCGAGAGTGGGGTCGGTTTCGTTGCCCGGTAAAGCACACATGGTGGACGTGCGCTCGGCGCGCTTGCCGCCGTCGACTGTCGGACCGTCACTCGGCTCCCGACTTTTATAGATAACAGTGGTCCGTCGCCTCCGCCTCCTCCTCACACTCCGCGGCGTGCACTTAGCCGGTGCATCCTCTACGAGGTCGACTCCGCCTAGATGTGTGCCTCGCGTCCCTCACCCCACAGCCCCCTCCCACACCACCGCGAAGCTGTTTCCCCGCTCTCTCATACCGTTGCCATTGTTCAACAAGTTAACTTACTCTTGCCACTTGTTACACTCAATGGTCTTACCTTATTCTTCGATATTTTCGGTTTGGTTTCTGATTTAACTGCCCTTTTTTTGCTCAGTAACTGGGTATTTAACGCAAAAAAAGTCGTACCAATGCAGTAATTCCTGAGATAAGCGGTATCAAACAAACAAACTCTTCAGTTTAATACTACATTTCTTTATATTATAGCATTGATTAACATTATTAGCTTTAAACAAACCCATTTGCAAAAAAAGAAACGGGCGCTTTAAATTTTTATCCACATTCAGTGAACTTTACAAGAAAACGATTATTTTTGACGATGATTTTACATGCCATTTGAAGCAGCCTAACGTGATTCCTTACGTTCAACATGTTGAAATTACCAAAAAGGTTTAGTGTAAAATTAATTTGCTAATAGCACGAATTGCTAAAACTATTTATTGCTGATCTTACTAAAATTTGTATACTATTTGGATATTGACTGCAAATAACACATTTAGAAATATTCAAAGTTGGCCAGGTTGACATTAATATCTTTAAAGTAAGACAATTCTTTTTTTAAACTTTGAATGATTTACCTTTTGAAATATTACTTTCAACAATCTTCTCTCATCGAAGAAAAATCATTCATTTTTTTGCAATGGTGACTTATTTCCGCGGACGTGAAAGTTCGTCTTACAATACACTTAGCAATAACACAATGTTCAACCTACGTAAAAAGGAGACAACTATACCAACTTCATTATATTTACGCATTGAAAGCACAGTGAGAGCTTATGTTGGTTTTTTGATAATATAATGTTTTTTACAAATTATTTACTTTCAGTCTCTCCCCAGGTAATGATAAAATGATTATTGATTATGAAGCATATGTGCACACATTAGCAGAGGTATTCCTGTGGCTGAAGAGATACTGACATAAATATTCTTATTCATTGTGATGAGGCCGCAGCTCTTCGTTATACCCCGATTTGATCGATAAATTGGCGATATCATTTAAGAGGCAATGTAAGCCGAGCATATTACAATATTTGTTGTCATGAGATACAAGTAAAAATTATTATTTTCCTAGATGTTAACAACTTTCAAGTTTATATATTTAAATGTCCTAAAATCATATTGTGTGCCTTCCCATATCTGAACAATGTGTCTGACAATATTAATAAGAACATACATGTGCTAAATAGGCACATGCAATTTTTAACTAGTCACTATAGTGACAAATTTTATTTTCTTGACACCAATTTATTTATTGGTAAAGCTTGTATACAGACTGGGGATACTGTGTATCTGCCAAATAAATATTTACATTTACTTGCTACACCTGTAGCTAATATATTGAACACAGTCATAAGTAATATGACAAAGTCCTTATGCACTACCACTTTTAGTAATGTTACTAAAATAAATGTGGTAAATAATTTAAACTTTTAAATTTGACAAAAGAGAACGGTAAAAACTGTTTAGTCTTATCTCATCAAAATATAAACCGCTTCTCTGGCAAAATTTTAGAAATCGAACTTTTCAATGACACATTTAATATTAGTATACTTTGTTTCACAGAGACCTGGTTGAAGGCGCACCTTATGAATTTCAATGTGAATGGCTTCAGGGTCGCCAGCTCGTTTAACAGAATTTCGGCGGAAGGTGGAGGCTCGTTAATTCTAGTACGTGATCATATCACATTTAGGGAAAGAAAGGATATCTCTTGCCTCTCTGTTGAACGAGTGTGTGAGGTCGCATGTGCGGAAACAAATTTTTATGTCATACTGTGTGTCTATAGACCTCCTTCATCAAATATTTCACTATTTTTATCAACAATGGAGGATATTTTAAATAAAATTAAAAGTAATAAAAAAGTTCTAGTCTGTGGGGATTTTAATATTAATTTACTAGTTGATTCGGTTGATAAGTGTAGGTTTGTGTCTTTATTCGGCTCATTTAATCTTACATGTTTGTTCTCGGAGCCTACTAGAATTACGCCTGAAACTTCGAGTTGTATTGACAATATCATAACCAACTTCGAAGTACTTGAAAAAGGTGTAAAAATAGGGGTTAGATCTGACCATAAATGTCAATTAGTGAAATTAGAACATGCTGTAGACAAAACCAGTAGATTAATAACTTTTAGACCGTTATCTAAGAACATCCTAGGTCGATTTAACAGTAATGTACAATTAAAAATAGATAATATTACACTTGATGGCAGTCCAAATGACATGTACTCGTCATTATTTAAAACTATACGAAAAGAGTATGACCAAGTATGTACAATTAAAACAATTAAAATTAACTCTAAAATAAAATTTAGTGCTTGGGCCACTAAAGGTATTAGACATAGTAGGGAAATTTTGTATGAGCTATATGACAAAAGGTCCTATACACCTGATGTCAACTTTAAAAAATATGTCAGTTTATATTCAAAATTATTTAAAAAAGTATGTATGCAGGCTAAATCTAATTATATAAGTGAAAAGCTTAGATTGTCAGATAATAAAATAAAAACAACCTGGCAAATTATTAATACTGAAACTGGGAATGATAAAAAAAATGACAACAAAATTGCTCTCCGCATAAATGACGACCTTATTTCAGATAAATCTACTATTGCCAATTATCTTGATAATTTTTTCACTAACATACCATTAGACTTAACTGAACATTTAGATTCATCAGTAGATTTAGCGGAATCTTTTCTAAAGGAAAATGTTCCTGGAAATATGCCTCAGTTTAACTTTCAAAAGGTAACCAGTTGTCAAATAATAAAGGCTTTCAAGCAAATTAAAATAAAAACTACGGAAGATATATGGGGACTGTCTGTTAAAGCTATAGAAGCTATTATTGTTAACATTGCACCGTTATTAGCTACTATTTTTAATTCCTGCCTAAGTGACGGTATCTTTCCCGACTTAATGAAAATTAGTAAAGTTGTACCCATTTTTAAGTCAGGATGTTCGAACAATCCGTCGAATTATAGACCCATTTCTATACTACCGGCTCTTAGCAAAATCTTCGAAAAGCTTTTGCTTAATCAAATGCTAGCACATTTTGATGAAAATAAATTAATACATAGGAATCAATTTGGTTTCACAAAGGGTCGCTCAACTCAAGATGCCGGGACATCACTAATCACGTCGGTTTTAGAAGCCTGGGAGGCATCTCAAGATGCTCTAGGAGTTTTTTGTGATCTCTCCAAGGCTTTCGACTGTGTTGACCACCAAACACTTATTATGAAGCTAAGGTACTACGGAATCAGTGATACGTCACTTGATCTCGTAATGTCTTACTTGTCGGGTCGTGAACAAAAGGTTTCTTTGGACGGGCTCACTTCGGTAGGATCAAAAGTTAAAATTGGGGTTCCGCAGGGTTCCATTCTGGGCCCCTTTTTATTCCTAGTCTATATAAATGATCTTCCTTGCATGGTTCAAAAGTGGTCAGACATAGTTTTATTCGCTGACGACACCTCTATAATATTTAAAGTTAATCGGAAAGACGATAATCTAGATACACCTAACAATATTCTTAATTTAATTTCGGATTGGTTTTCTGCTAATAATTTACTATTAAATGCTAGTAAGACTAAATGCGTCCGTTTTGCTTTACCGAACGTGGCAAGCGTAAACACGCGTATCGAATTAAATTCAGAAATTCTAAATTTGGCTGATTCCACAATTTTTTTAGGGATCACTCTAGATAAAAAATTACAATGGGGTCCACAAATTGAGAGATTATCAGCTAAACTTAGTAGCGCAGCGTTCGCGGTCCGAAAAATAAGACAACTAACTGACGTTGCAACGGCTAGATTGGTATATTTTGCTTATTTTCATAGTATAATGTCATACGGCATTATTTTATGGGGATCAGCGGCTGATATCGAATCCATATTCATCTTACAAAAAAGAGCAGTCCGTGCTATTTATAATCTAGGGAGCCGCGATTCTTTGCGATCTGTTTTTAAGGAAAGCAATATACTAACCGTGTCATCTGAATACATCTTTCAGAATATAATGCACGTTCATAAAAATATTAGCAAGTTTTATAAGGTCAGTGACACCCACACCATTAATACGCGGAATAAAAATAAACTTGCAATACCCTCGTTTAGACTAGAAAAGTCAAAAAAATCTTTCCTGGGTAGTTGTATTAAATTTTATAATAAACTTCCCAATAGGATAACGCAGCTACCGGATAAACTATTTAGGGCACGTATTAAAAACAAACTTATGACTAGGGGTTATTATAATATTAAGGAATATATTGAGGATAAAAAAGCCTGGGATTAGGTGTTCTCTTGCACATTGCGACCTCCTGGGGCCCTGCACTATTCACTCATTACATCCCCTAATTTAAATAATTAAAAATTTTAAACTTAAAAATTAATCAATTAAATTATAACTAAGTATATAATGATTAATTAATGCCAATTAAAATCATATGACGACCGATCGAGAAAACAATTAAAAATAATAATATGGCAAATCTTTGTAAGACAAGTCACAAATATTTATTTTAGTAAATTGACCAAAATCAAGCCCACTGAGTTTGACTCGCTGGATCTACTCAGAAATGGGTCGCGCCGCGTAGTATCCAGTGGTAAAGTAAAGCCCGCTGAGTTTGTTCGCCGGGTCTTCTCAGTCAGGGCCGCGTTGGATCCGGCAGTAAGCCTAAACATACGGGACGTTTCGGAAATACTTATGGTCGTTGTCTTAAATTGGACCCAAAACAAGCCCACTGAGTCTTATTCGCTGGATATACTCAGGACTGGGTCGCGTCGCGTAGTTCCAGTGGTAGTGTAAGCCCACTGAGTTTGTTTCGCCGGGTCTTCTCAGGAGGGCCGCGTTGGATCCGGTGGTAACAATAAACCGCTACGCACCGTTGTAATGATATTCATGGTCCACTAATTAATTTAATTTGACCAACGTACATATTGTATTTCTTTGAAAAATAAATTACCATAAAGTCATAACTAATACTTTAAATAAAATAAGAATAAAAAGGAAACAAATAAATAAAACTAATTCTAAATAAAATAAAATTAATTTAAAATAAATAAATTACATAAATAAATTAATTAAAATAAGGAATACTAAGTATAGGAAATATATTGTTTATAGAGATTAAGTTCTATGTGTATTGACTTGTCATAAGAGCTTTTAAATTGCCTACGTGACCAATAAATACATTTCATTTCATTTCATTTCATATAAATTGAGCACTTCTTTTTCAGTATGGATTGTCATTGTAACATCAAGAAGTATTGATTTCGCTTAGAACAGTAGCCAACTTCTTCCACAAAAGTTATAACAGTTAAGCAAACTTAAAAAGTAAAGGAAACCAGAACAAATGAAATTATGAAAGTACAAAATAGACATATCAGATGGCGCCAAAAGTCCTGAGCAGTTAGAACATTCTGTCGAGCTAGCAGCTGCTAGACAAGTCTAGTTAAACCGGCCCGGCGCGGCGATCTGCGCCGACCGCCCGATGAATTTACGCTAAAAGCCTGTCGCGAATGCGAGCGGTGACGCTACTCTCACAGGGGGATATTTGCAGAGTATTGTACTGTACACTTGTTTGCATCCATTCATAATTGTTTACGTTAAAACCTGCAAAATTTTACACTTGTGTCAGTTTTTCCAAATTTATAGTCGCTATTTTAAGCATCAGATAGAAGTTGTCGCCCGAGTGAAATATAATGTTAAGTATTTAGATCTAATTTTAAAAAGTACTTAAATGTTATCCATATTTTTTTCTTTTTGTGTTTAATCTTAGGATTTAAAATAAATCCATTTGAAAATCAGTATTATTACATGATAATAATATATAGTCTGTACATACCCTGACCAAGCGAGAACTGAGCATGCCTCGTTAAAAGAAACGTCATGTGGTTAATTAAGAAAATGTGATTTGAAGTGGTTGGAGACGACATAACCGCACTCGTTTCCCTCGCTCATTACAACGAAAGAGAAAAATGTTATTCATCCACGCATATATTTTAATTACATTAACATTAGAATTGTTAACATCAGCATCTACGCATCTGTTATCTGAATTATTTGTTTGCATTGACAATAGACTTTGAAGCTAATGGACTGGTTGGAAAAATATATTTAACCATTAGGATCCTTCATTATTCCTGATGAACATAGGCCATATAATATTTTAAAAAAAATGTAGTGTGTAAAGCGTGAGAACAGGAGGAGTTAGAAGACTTGAATATGGCAGCGAGGGTTATATTTTTATGTTTATAGGGCAATTTAAATTTAATTAATAAAAATAAAGGCAGTTTAAAATCACTTTCAGCAAAATACTAAGGTTCTGAAAATCGTTAATATTGGGCATATTTGTACTTTTAGAGAATTTGGAAATATCTAACAAACCCTTCCGTCAATCAAGTCACTTATACAGGATCCCATATCTCAAATATCAAATAAAAAATATTATACAAACAAAATCGTGTCCTTTAAAAGTACAAATATGGTAAATATACACGAATTTAAGAGCATCACTTTTATCACTGTCCGCTTCGTATAAAATGCCCAAAGTATGATATGCATAATGTGAGGTGAGAAGCAGGCACGTCATCCCACTGTCGAACCTCGCGGCAGTGGGGTATTATTTCACATTTACTCCATATTTTCACCGGGCTGTGTACTTTAAAATAAACTATTAAATCACGAGACCAGCTTTAGTTCACGATGTCAAACCAGTGTGTTGAACCATAAAGTTCGAAGAATAGTTTTTACCAATATATTGTCTCCATTACAGAAACAAAAAAAACTACACCAACTATTCGGCTAATATATGCAGTCATTCTTAGTAAGCTGTTTCGGTATAGCTTTGAATTATCACTTATAATACCACAAGAGCTTCAAAATTATCGGGTATTTCCCGATAGGTTCGTTGCAAACAAATGAAGGAGTCAAAACTTGACGACTTTATTTGTTTGCAGGGAACCTTGAGGGAAATGCCAGATAATTTTGAAGCTCGTGTGGTATTCGGGGGATTATTTTTCCGTCCCAAATTTTAATTTCAAACTCATTTTCATGCAAAATCTCCAATTTTCACAATTGAATTCAACCTGTCAGTTTGACGTGTGGTTAATTTGACTGGATCATGTTTTGTTTTTTATATATAGCAACTACCAGAGAAAATTTTCAAAAAATTATCAGTATAATACCATGTAGGTTGTACCACGTGACGTCGAATGGTGCAATTCTATTGGTTGATATTTGGGTCGGAAAAATAATCATTGTTATTTCTGTTAAGTATAATTTATATGATAGTTTAATAGAAGATCAATATGTATCTTTACGTAAATACTTGCGCAACACTTCCGATAACATAATAACTTTGAGTAGTGTGTTGAGTAAAACCTAAATTTAAAACTCGAGTATCAAAAAATTATCATAGTTCTGGCAAAATTCGCATAAACACTAAACTTACATACCTACGAAAAAGAATTGTTTATACCATACATTTGTAAAGAATTCATATGTGGTACAAGGGTCACCTACAGCTCACCGATTTTATTTCAGCCGTTTACCATTTTATTGTTGTGTAGAAAATTGTACATTACGTTTATAATTAGGTAAAATCGCAACATGATGAATTGGTCTAAATTATAATATAATAGTTTTTAATGTTACTTACAAGACGTCCTTACAGCGCTCTCAATTCACACATTCATATTATAAAAAATCTGTTAATTCTAATTAAAATAATTAGAATTAACAGATGGCCTGTTGGTAAACGGACTAAACGCGGCTGCCAACATGTTCACGGTGGTCGCGGGTTCAAATCCCAGGGCACACCTCTGACTTTTCGGAGTCATGTGTGTATTGACAGTCAATCACCACGCGCTAAAACGGTGAAGGAAAACATCGTGAGGAAGCCTGCATACCATAGCGATTTATAAGAATTTCTATGGTATATAAGTCCGCCAACCCGCACTAGGCCAGCGTGGTGGACTATATGGCCTAACCACTCTCAATCGTACTTTCGATTGTAGAGTAGGCCCGTGCCCTGCAGTGGGACGTATGTATATGGGCTGATACAATACAAAAATTAAAATAATTACATCATATTAAAATATACATGACGTTTTTTCAGTATTAAAGGGGAACGATTGATGTTTTTTTTTAAATTGAAAATAATATAAAATGTTTGCGTCCGTAGTTTCTGAAGCAATAAGTATTATTGTGCACCAGGCCGACTCGTACTTAGCCAAGTTCTTTTTGTTTAGAACCAGACAATATTACATTTTGTAAAGGCAAGCTCGCTTAATAGACTTCAGCAAATCCGCTCTGTTTTTCTATCGACGAACTGGTGTTTCTCAGAACAATAAGCACTGTATTGCAAAAATTAATCACACAAAAGAGCCAGGGCTGTGGGTGGCATCACTCATTAATAAATAAATACACCCAGTAGTCACATGCATAGTTCTGACCCCACACTAAGATCGAGTCTCGTATCGTGAGTATCAGGAACTACGAGACTTTTTCGGTCTCACAAACACCCAGACCCGAAACAAAGACCTGTGGTTCACATAAATATTTGTTTCGGTACGGGGATCGAACCCGCGGCCTCTCGATTTACAGCCGGCGTCTAAACAACGGCGCCACGGAGGCTGTCTGTCAATAATAACCCTTCAACTCCTGTGTAATGCAAATTGATGCCATAATATCGCATTTTCTAATAGTAGAAGTAAGGCGGCGCTCCTGCGCCCAGTACCCAACAGCCTGAATAATAAATGAAAGCTGTCTACCACAAAACGTACATGCCTTTTGTCTGGACAAAAGACTTATTGAAGGCTCAAAATAATCGATTCTTCCGGTGTTGTGGCTTTTAAGCGTCGATAAGTCGATAGAAATGCGCGTGGAAAAAAAGAGAATTGAAACATTCGCGTACGAACAAAAATAGACCATTGTAACATATCCATTCGTGCCCGCAATACAAAGATGCCGGCGTTAATTCGATAACAACTAACGGATAGCAATGCAAAAAGTCGAAAATAATTCAATTTTAGTGATATGAGAGTATATTTTAGAACATTTAGGATCTTGTTTTAATTTGAGTGAAGACATCTTTAAAGAAGCTTCCGGTGGAATATATATTATTAAAATGGACTGAATATGGTTGTACTTAAAAATAGATTGTGAAATGGACATTGACTTACGGCGGAGTGTGTGGCGGGTCCATGTGTGCGGCGGGCTGGCGCGGCGGGCTCGGCGTCCCGACGTCTGTCTGCGGAGATCCGATCGCTGCCTCACTGCCAATCTCCATGTCGACCTCGCGCACGGGGGGTTGCAGCCTACAAACAATGTTCTTGTCATTTATCATGAAAATGAATGGGCTTTTAGTATTGCTCGTATTTAGATTGTATTCAAATGCTTTATGAAATTCTTAAAACATAATATTTATTTTATTCAGATAGATTAGAGTCGAAAATATATCCTAAAAATTAGTATATGAGGTGTCCCCGTCGACGCGACGCAGTACTACGGCGGGCGACGCCCCCTTCACATCTGTGTCATTCTCGCGACCCTAGACAGCTATTCTAAAACCGGGGAGCGGGAAAGAGGGGGGGGGGGAGTTCCAGCTATAATTTACAATATGACAGTTGAAGGATTATTCAAACTTCAATTTGAGAATTCCAGACCACTAATATTTTTACCCAGATGTAAATAAAGCATGGCTATGTACAAAACACGTTATAACTAACGTGACCATACGTCCCGCTTTCGGCGGGACAGTCCCGCTTTCAGGAAGTCTGTCCCGGTGTCCCCAGCAAGGCCAACATCGTCCCGCTTTTGCAAACAGACCAAACAATAATTTAAAATGTATTTCTCGCTCGAAATGCTTTACCGAACTACTACTAAAACCGTGGGGTCGTATTATCCCAAAACTTTCATAAAAACATCTTGACTTCATAAACTTCCACAATTATTATTGAGTACCTTATCTGCCTGAAAGTAACGCACCTATCGAAATATTTTTTTCTCGCATAATGAAAATATGGACAAGTTATACAACACAGTTGAGTGTCGCAGTAATTAAATTTATTTTGATTCCGGAAATAAATATAAATAAATTATTTACTGAGTTTCACACATCTAAAAACTAATCCCGATGGTTTGAAACAATTTGTTCAGCCGACAAATACAAAAATACGATTTTGATTATTATTTTATGTTATTCAATCTTCTATGACAAAAGCTTGTAAAACACTAAAATCTTTTTTTTATTATTATTTAATTCCACTGATGTCCCGCTCTGGCACAAAAAATAAATGGTCACGTTAGTTATAACACAACATATTATAATAAATAATGCTAACACGGCAAATAATTATCTTACACTCAACTTCACAATTAGTTTGATACCTGTCAGTTTTCGTCCTTATCTTCATGGACAAACGTAAACTTTCTTAATTGCGACATGTGACGTGTGAGGATTTATTTGTATAAGTGTTTAATTGCTAATAACTTTGAGTATAAAATATGATGATAATGAAGGAAAATATCTTGAGAAAACCTGCATACGAGGAGGTCTCGTGCTGTGCATTGGGACGTTTATGGGCTGATACAGAAACAAATTATTAATGTAAGAGCTGGATCACGCATCAGTTATGTTTTAATTGTAGCGGAGTTACATTTTTTTTCTTTGTAATGAACTTTGTTTTTAATTGTACACCTTTGTATAAGAATGATAATTCAACCTTCAAAGAAACCCTGAACGTGTTAAAGCAAACAAGTAACATGGTATTGTACTAAGTGAATGTAAACGCAAACCAACAAATATAACACCAAACCCAGACGATGCTCCAAACATGAAGTACTTAAGTACCGACTTTGAAACTTTCTCAGTTTGAATTATAACATTTTCTGCTAATTTCCCTTGCATAGTGGGTTTTTTTATGCACTGGTATGTTTTTGTATGTGAGTTTTTTTTTAAACTAATGGGTATAATATATGCTATTAATATATTATCCAGGTCCATATATAAGAATATAAGGACATCATCATATATGGATCTGGATAATATAGTTTACACGTGAGTCGTGAATATAGGGTAAAAGCCGGATAGTTGCCTCGGACGGATACATGCCTCAGTTTCAAATGCTCTATGTTAGACGTATTGACAGTGTTTCTTTTTGATCATAATTAAAAGCCGCCCCCGCGCAGGCCTAGGTGCCGCATAAGCAGTTGAAGTAGGCGCACTTATTTTGTCCGTGTATGAAAAAATCTTCCGCGGTGATACTTTGACAAACGCCAGAATTATATTGGTAAGTAATCTCCGTTAAATATTTTTATAACTGATAGCGATTTCAGTCAAAAATATATTTCTTTGAATGCATTAGAGTTTAAATTGCACTGTCTATTAGGTTTTATTGTTAAATATGTTTTATTTATTTCGTAAATAAAAAGGGCAAGTATCCGTATCAAATCGGATAGTTGCCCTACTGTCTTTTGCGGATTGTTGCCCTGCGGTAACTATCTGTAACTATACGGTTTTAACAAGCAAAGACGGATTTTTTTCTTAGTTATTTTTTTCATTTGCTTTTACTATTTTTTCTAGGTGATTTTTATTTGGTTTTACTAAAGTTTATGTTAAATAAAATAAATACTCAACAGCAAAATGCCTCGCAAGTATAAACGAAAGCCAGGCGTGGTGCCGCGCCACATCAACTGGACAGAAGATAGTTTAACACTTGCGTTCGAAGAACTAAATAAAAAACAAAAAAGTATCAACGAAATATCCGTTTATATACCCGGATTTATGGCATATTCTCATATACATTGTAGCCAGAGTAACTACTGGACATATTGAGACTTAACATCTTATGTCTCAGGATGGCGAGCGCAGTGGAATGCCAAGTATTGCTTGGTAATTCAAGATGTTTGGTTTTGCTACTGTTCAAGAGCGGTCGAATCGCTTACCAAAGTTGATTACCATATTTTTATATTTAAGATAAATATTTATACCGGGTATATCAAGACTGCTACCAAAAACGAAGCCGGGTGGTAGTTTTAGTGAATACAAACACAATGCAACTAAAAATTTCGCAAAGAAATGAGACAGTGATTTTTTAAATATCGTCATTTTTGGATGGTAAATACATAGTTTTTGCTAAAATAATAATTTAAACACTTTTATACCTTAAATGATTTATAAATAAAAGGGTATACACTATTATTTTAGGAAAAAATGTATTTACCATCCAAATATGGTCATAGGAAAAAAATAACAAAATAAAAATTGTCGCTTTTTTTTGCAACTTTTTCTGTTGCATTGTGTCTGAAGTCACTTTAACTACCACCCGGCTTCGTTTTCGGTAGCAGTCTTGATATACCCTGTATTAAATTAAGTGTTGATTAGGTAATAATTTAATTTCTCTTAGTACATAATACAGGATCTCAGTAAGTTATAAGGACTGAATACTTACTTAATAGAGGCTAATGCCAAAGTTAATTCTAATTTTGATTATTGTTCTATTTTCAAAATAAATAATAATATTACATTTTTATTTTGGAAACTTATTTACTATTTTGGAGTGTATTATTGTTACAATTTTATAATTATAATTTATCTTTAATTAACACTTAATAAAAGATTGTATTTAATAATAATAACTGATTATTTAAATGACTATAAGTTCATTTTTATTTGAAAACAAAACAGATGGGCGTCTATCCTCACATTGGGCAAGTATCCCCCCAACCATTTTTAACGTTAGGCTAGTATCCGCCATAGTAGGCAACTATCCTCTTTTTTAGAGGTCATTTTAAACTGGATTTACTTAAAATTTATAATATTTATAATTTTTTTATAGATAGGGTATGTTAGAAGATTAATGAACTATGTTTGAGAATACACTTTGAATAAAAAATGTATTGGTACACATTTTTTAAAGGAGCTTTTTAAAAAGTGTGGCAACTATCCGGCTTTTACCCTACATACATGAAAAAAATATATGTATAAAATAATAAGGTTAGTGAATGACTCACGATTGTGTTTGTTTCATCACGGTTGTGTCCGGCGGAGTAAGGGCGCTAACGCGTGCCTCTGTACATATTGTGTCCCCTGATTTTATAATGACAAATAACTTCAGAATGAATTGCCCATTATTTTTGTCGTCTTATATCAAAAACGATCGCTGACACTGAACAAAGTCTTGGTATTAAAAGTCTATTGTCACTCACTTGTTCTAAACGGAATAATTTAAAATGTGAATATTTTGAATACGTGTAGACGAGACGGCGCACCAAGCTGAATTACCTCTGTCGGACTATTGCACCTCCCCGGGATCCAGGCTTCGACGCGATGGAGAGGGTGGACATAGGGGGGTTCGTTACCGGGGATGTGATGCAGACTGCACACTGCAGACATATTCGATATTGTCACCTATTAAGTTCCGCTATTGTCATGGGAATTTTCACAACCGTGTCGGTTACATGTCACTGCCAAAAATTTCGTTTGTGTAATATTTATTCGCAGCACAAATAACTATTTTGTGAAAAACTTATAACATTATATTCATTAATATATTGTTTTAAGTCTTTGGTATTTCCAAATCCTGATACATACATAAAGACTAGCCTCATATGTTCGTCCCATAAGGGACAGGCCTGTCACCACATCGGGCACAAATATGTGACTCCGGTCTGATTATGAATAGATAAATTCAATACCACTTTTCCGAACCCGAAAATCGAACCCTAGAACTAAGCGTTATAATCTTGCGGCAGTCTAACTGAAACTACTACTACTGAGTCTACTCTAAAATAATCTACATTCTTAAATAGTTGTTTGTTTATATCTTCAACGACAGTTTCACTTTAACCATCTTAAAAGCAGTTTTCAATTAAGTCATTTATGTTTTATATAAAACTAGCGGTCGGGCCCGGCTCCGCACAGGTGCATACAGGTTTTAAAATGGCGGTCAAAATGTTTAATTCTGACTATCAGTTTAGAATATCGGCCAATCGGACCACGAAAAACGAACAATATTTCCTCGTATTTGCTAGAAATATCACTACTGCTTTCCTCCTATAGGTCATAGCGTGATGATATAGCCTTCCTCGATAAATGGACTACCCAACACTGAAAGAATCATTCAAATCGGACCAGTAGTTCCAGAGATTAGCGCGTTCAAACAAACAAACAAACTCTGCAGCTTTATAATATTAGTATAGATGAGATAAGAAGTATGTAATACTTTACGATGTGCAAATTAAAATAATTGTAGACGCAGGTCGCATAATCTCATATGCTCCAATTATTTTACTATTTTTAAGGTCTTTAAGAAAACAATACAAACATTGGTTATTGATTGTAATTGGCAAACGTAATAAGGCGTTTACTGGTGGCGGTTGCCATGGTTACCGACGCTCCATCCGAGACGCGCCGAAAGTGACCGAATTCAAGCGTATACAGTTAGATGTTTCACCTGCACTGATCATATGCATATTTTAGTATCGTAAGAGATTATTATTTGTAAGTAATTGTTATATATAATAATATTCTGCATCCGTTCGCATTCATAATATTAGTAAGGACATTGATGCATTAATAAAAAGGTAAATAAGGGTATAAGAAGATTAAAAGCCGTATATTAAAGAAAAAGACAACCTCTAGGGAACCGGCGTTTAGTATCAATTAGTTTAGCTTTGCCTGTTGCTTTTCATTCGATGAGTAAGCTTTATTTCACACTTTTTTACATTACTTATAGGCATGTAGATCTCAGTTACTTGTAATTTTTTATCAAGTAAATTCTTTGTTAGTCACTTGCGCGTTTATTGTTCTGTGTCAACAGCATATTACAAATAAACATTGTGATGGCTCCACGTTTTCAGTTTTAGTTTAATTTTATGTTACAAATTGCGAAGAGACTTGATTCTATGAAATCCATCATGATAAAGTTTCCTTAGGAGACCTTAAGCTTATTATAGCAAAATGTTTTGCTAAGTATTTTATTTATGTACCAAAAAACTGCGATGAAATTCCTAAGCTTTTATGAGGCGTAGGTGACTAAAAATAAAAGATAAGCAACAAGTACCTACAATAGCTAATTTATCCTCAATTCGGCGAAATATAAGCTTATAGGAAAAATCTAAGAAAATGAAGCGAAAAGCTATTATTAAACAGGTCCATTAGTCTCGAGAAGCTCGACAAAAACACTTGATATCTAATTTTATACTTCCTATAAGGGAGAGGAGCTTATGCTTCGAGAGGATATTTTAATATTTATTGAATCATTTTATTTAACACTAGCGGCCCGGCCCAGCTTCGTCTGGGTGCATATATTTTTTGATTCCACTCCACACCAAATACATGTTATTTTTCGTATAAACTCTTGTATACCTAAACTTGACGTAGCTGTCCTACTGTCCGGCTCAATCCCGTCTCATCAGTCTGTTCAGTCTCTTCCCAATCCATCCCGTCCTTTCTCTTTATTATCCATCCCGTCTTATACCGTGCATTTACATTTCGTCCTATCAAATGTGTCAGCTATCCCAGTCCTCTCCCCTACCTCCCACTCTATTATATCCCGTTTCTCCATATCCAAATAGTGTGCCTTATAAATTTTTGACATTAAACACTTTAGCGATTTTGATTATCCATGCAATATTCCATCCCTTATTTCACCCCCAGTATGCTGTTTTCCAAAAACATTACGCCATTACTTTTTGTTAGTAATAAAGAGATTAAATATAAATTTTCATAGAAATACACTCACACACACAATTAATGTAGTAACGGTCATTGAGTAACGGTAGAAACAATTATATTTAACTGGTTTCTCAAGACACAGACAACGCCTAATTTGAGATTTTTCATTTTCAAGTGACATTCTATCTTGAAAAGAAGTAAAACTTCTTACGTGTGAATATTATTTATTTGATTGTCCTATATTTATTTAGCTTCATAATATACTCTTTAGTTTACACAAATAAAATTTCTGAACGTATGCATAAATATTTGACAACCAATTTAAATGTCAACCACTTTTCATTACTGTCATTATTTTATATCTTTAAAATCTAAAATACGCCATTAATCGAATATTGTGGATATATGTTGTCGATTCGAAACCTTTATTTAAATACGTTATTTAATTTGAGGGAAGAGTTTACCGTATTGACGGTATGAACATTAAATGTTTGACAGTTACAAACCCATGAACATTTTGTATGGTAACATGTAAAAATCCAAATATCTTACGGAACCCTATTTTTTTCCAAAATAAAATATAGTCTATGTTACTCGTGGATAATATAGCTTTCGAATGGTGAAAGAATTTTTAAAATCGGTCCAGTAGTTTTTGAGCCTATTCATTACAATTAAACAAACAAACAAACAAACAAACAAACAAAGTTTTCCTCTTTATAATATTAGTATAGATAACAACAGCAAATCTTCAAATTAATTTTTTTAACACTCATGCTTCTAATAACAATAATGTATCAACGGACAAAGCTTAATTTTTACTAAAGGATTATGGGCGGGCGTCGTAGAAGCAAGTCGATTTAGTAACGAAATTAACAAAACTACTAATGGCTGCATCGTCTCGTGATCGTCGACTCCAATACGGTACGGGAACCCACTACTATCCGGACTTCGGTTGCGAAAGTTCACGCTATTCCACCACGCTAGCCTGTTGCAGGTCGGCAAAGGTCTACCCTGTTCCTAATTGTTTTATTTTAGAAGCACAGCACACATGCCATAGGTGCCTTTCGAAACATTATAAAGTTAATTACTCAAAGCTTTCAGGCTAAGGTCGGTGAGGTGGCTAGTTGTAGCTACATTGATAACGGAAAGTTGCAAGCTTGAAACGTGATGCATATTGCGAACTGGCTCATGATTGGTGTACCTACTGTGCAGACATACTTTGTTTGACGAGTAATGAGGTTTACCAAAGTCAAATCTTGTTAAAATTCGTTCATCATTAGTGCACATCTCATAATGTTTTTACACTTCGCTTTGATTCAAATCACAAACACTCGAAGTTTCAAACAGCTCGGTTTCGAATATAAGCTGATTACAGCACACACGTGGCTGGCACGTGACCATTTAGAATATTAGATGCATTAAGTATTTGGAATAGTTTGAAATTATGTAGCGCCGACGCGACATGGCGAAACTCGTGAGCAGCTTACTAAATATTTAGCGTCACTGAAACATATCAGTATGTTCAAGAATATATAACCGGAGCCATTCAAATTCAAAACTACACTGTAATAGTCATTTGCGTATAAAAGTCGATCTGCTTCGCTTGTAGGCAGAATAAATCGGGAACCAAAATGATTAATTAGTGGCAATATTTCTTTATTGTGGGTATGAAAGAGCCAAAATTAATTAATGGTCCAGCACGGAGCATACTCCTTAGTGTCTATTTACCAAATGCATACCGTTACACATTTATTTTTGTAGAAGCTTTGGTCACGATAGCTTCGGGCTATCCGGCTCATACACAAGTTTAGGCCCGAAACATACTACTGAAACGTCATCGCCACCTGGGGCCCTACTATATTCATCGAACGAACGAACGAACGAACGAAGGACCCTACTATATTCAACGAAACGAAGTTCGAAACTTCGGATGATCAAAGTTTATATACGATACGAATGTACCTACATAAAACTTATGGTCGTTATTGATTTATGGTCGTAACCATAGACTTATAGTTACGGTGTACGTTATATATATACATTCGTATCGTATAAAAAACTTCGTTTGTCCGAAGTTTCGAACTTCGTTTCGTTGAATATAGTAGGGTCCTTCGTTCGTTCGTTCGTTCGTTCGATGAATATAGTAGGGCCCCTGACCCGAAACGATGTGCGCGTGTTATGACAAATCAAATCGTACTATGATGATGACTATGTGGTAGTGTGGTTCTGGGCATAAAAAATACTATGATTTGATTTGATTCAACACGTGTCGCGTCGGCTCGGGTGGCGTGGCGTTCCAGTAGTATGTTTCCGCCTTTATTCCGCCTCGACGATATTCAGTTTGTGTTTTGCTCTCGCTATTCAATTTATTTAACCGTGCGCTGCAAACATATTGACTTACTCGATGGTTTTACCTCGTCCGTTTGGTGATCATGAATCGCCACTACGTCACAGACAATCTGAAAAACGAGAAATTTTGAACTTTTGGAATTGCGTTTGTACTTCTTGTTTCAGTTTTTTTACGTATGATTTTACTTACGCCCGTAGGATTTTCTTATTTACTATGTTTTTTTGATTAAAGCAACAGTATACATACATGTACAGTGTACTCGCAGTCAAACCAAAAAATTGATTTTGTGAGAAATTTGTACTATTTTAAACTTTCTTTTGAATATAATAATAAAATATAATATCGTTACATTGAAGTATTGGTGAACTTGTAAATGAACCTCAGTTCCCTACAACAATCATGCATATAATTTCTTGTGCTTGCAGGAAATTATCCGAATAAATACTCATTTTATTATAAGTTGCTGGTTTTCCTCTACGTACAGATAAAATTATAGTTCCTTCCTTACGACCAGAATTAATCCATATTCCTCTTATTACACCTACTTTCTTACACAACATTTAATCTGCTATCACTCAAAACTTCGATGCTTGCATAATATTATCTATTTATTCGTTAAGTTTAAATTCCAAAAACCAAATTCCATAAAAAAATAAATTATATTTCCATTACAGTGCCCGCTGCAGTTTGCTCAATGACCCCTGTCAGTAGCCGTGCGCGTGCGAGGGCATGTCGGCACTACATTCGCAACATTTCCAAATTTAATTATGCGCCAGTGCGCGGATCAGTTTTAATTACATCTTTGTATTAATTCGGTGGCCGGGCGCCCGCTACCGGCGCAGTTAGTTGTACTTATTCCACATTCCGTCATCGATTGTACCAACTAGTATGATTGCTAACGCGCTTGGGTTGGTTAAATGTATAACAATACATAATAAATTTTTATTAACAACAGATTTCAATTTACAATTAGGTAAAAATATAATAATTAAAGTAAAACAGGGAATTTATTAAACTAAAAGAAATAATTTTCTAAGGTTACCCAAACTTGGTTCAACCTGATTTTTTGGATACCAAAAATAAATAATTAAAACAATTACAATAAATTATCACTTATAAATAAAAAAGAACAAAATCTTATTACTTAACTTATCAACACGTTAAATTGTTTTATTTATTACTCAATGCGCATTGAAACAAATTATTTCCACTTGTGAAATATTATTACTTTCAGTGCGAGCCAGTTCTGTTGGTAACGAATCAGACGCGGACTGCCGAGACACTGGTCTGGGATTGAATACCAGACGATATTTCTATCTATGGAATTAATGTGCTTAATCATTATTACCATACTCTTTGCTCACTTTTCTTTTATTAAAATATACCAACCTGGTGAGGTAGTTTTTGCATCAGTTGAGTAAATATTACGGTAAAATATATCAATTAACCGTGTATCTTTACTGGATGCGGTCCCGTCCAATGCCCGCCAAATTGGAGTGACCGTTGCACGCGTCTCCTCCCTTTGTCATCTCAACACTGCTGCTTTATTATGTTTATATCCTATTGAAAACGATGACTATATTATATGTATTTAGTTTCTACAAGTCTATTTACGTTGCTTAGAACCAGACATGTGTTGAACGCAATTCACTTCAGCTGTACTTGTTACGTTAGGAAGCGACTAAAAGAAAGATCAAAATACTAACGATATAAACATAATATTTGCAAATAATTATATAATCTAGTAAATATTAAATCATTTTGCCGGTAGGCAGCCTCATACGATCAATCAGATTCGTGTTTGCATACTGGTTAAATCAGTTGGAGGCCATTTAGTAATCAACCGGAGGCGGTCTATTTCAGTCGCGTTTAACGTTATTTATTGTGGAAAATATTTACACAGATATGAAAGTAAATTCCGATTTGTAAAATCAGATGCGTGGTAGAGTGCGCCGCCCGCCCCAACAATGTTTGGCAAACTGTACAAACACGTGAGCCGACGCCGGCGGCCGCGGCCGGCCACGCTTGTAAACGAGTGTTTGTGTGATCGCCTCCATACAACATATATGTACACGGAACTGGATTCAAACGAAATTCATGAACGTCATCGGTGCAAGCAAGGTACAAGAGGAAATCTTTTGTTTTTTTTATGAAGTTATCGAAATAAGTAACAATGATTCAATTTAAATATTCGATAACGTTTTGTTTTTCATTAGGAACGCGCCACATTTAGTTATGTTGGCACCGTTTCGTGTCACCATCGTGTGAGATGGTCGCTATTTACTCAGATTTATGCCCCTGACAATGTTTTTGTTTAAATGCAACACATCTGCGATCCTGTTAACTGTGACATATTGCTAGGATCCCGGTTTACCATCCATATTAGTACTATATACATATAACGATCTACAGCAAAATTGTACTATTTGCAATATGGTACAATTATAGGATTGTCCAAATAAATTAAAACGTTCATTTCGATACCTACAACACAAAGTCAAAAGTAAATCAAAACATTTTCACGCGTCGATTTGACTTAAAAATATAGCTGAACAATAAAATATTTTTATCCGGATTTGCAACGTACTTTTATTTTTATCAGTTTGGAATGTACGTTTACTTCGATCGTGTTTGAATTCAATTTTACTAATTGGTATTGTAAAAGTGCGTGGTGGCTTTACTGTAAATGCAACAGACGCTGTTGTCAATATGGTTGCGCTGACATTTCGGAGTCATGCACTATAACGGTGAAGAATAATTTTAGGAAATTGGCATACCATAAGTATTTTGTAATAATATAGTATAACATAGTCCGCCAACCCGCACTAGGCCAGCGTGGTGGACTATATGGCCTAACCACTCTCAATCGTACTGTCGATTGTAGAGGAGGCCCGTGCCCTGTAGTGGGACTAATATGGGCTGATACAGTGATTTGTTCAAAATTATTTCATTTTTGTGTTTAAACACTTCATTCCTCCTGGTAATTTTATTAGTTATTGAAATTAATCTCAATAAATCCAGAAATATTCGTCGTGCTTAATCCTTACCCTTTCATAACATTTGATTGACATTATTCCGTGTGCTTTTCATTGTTTGTTTACTAGTTTTATAAAATTGTGTATAAGTGCACTTAATACTTAAGGGATTCTCTACTTTCGAACTACAATAGATAATGTAAAGATGACATGAGGTAGGTGCGTAAAAATTGAGTTAAATGACGCTGTTATGCATGTGCACTAAATGTATGTATGTACGATGTATTTACAATGACGCTCAAGGTGATGTTGTGTCGTCAGGTTCGGAGAAGGGTCGCGGCACGCTGGACGCGCTGCTGTGCACCACCTATTGCCGCTCGCAGCTATACCTGTCGCGCCAGCTGTCCCAGCTACATCCGGAGCTCACCATGCCCATGTTCTCAGGTAACCATATCACATCTCCAAAGCTTTGCATTATGCACAGTCCACCCGTGAACACGAAAGCTGTAAAGTAATCGAAACTTCGGGAAGTAAAAAATGTTCAAAATCAAACCAAATCCGCAATAAAATCCGTAACGAACAGTTTTATTTTATTTAGCGAAAAATAGTAAATCCGATATAAAATGTTGCATCAAATATTCCATTTGTTTTTTCACAACAGCAGCAGTATTTTAACGCAGAAGTTAATTTATCTAATTCTCCAACGGGTTTATCACATTTCTCAATAAACATTTGATGCACCTTTGATCGCCGCAATTACAAGACGTGTTAATCTGTTCGTAGCAATATTTTGTGAATATGTTCGACGTTGCGGTCGTGATTTTTCGGAGTATAAGAAAAGTTGAATCTTGTATTGAGTTTTCTTACCCGTTCTCTGGCGAAAAAGACCTTGGGAAGTGGGTGGTAACAAAAAAGATAGTAAATATAAATAAATTGTAACCGCTACATATTCTAGTAATTATTTTTATTTCATTATTATAAAATCTGCTGCAATTCTTTTCAATTCGTTTCAACTGAACGTTTTCGTTATAAAATGGACAGCGGACTGATTTTCTACACAGATACAGCGTCCTCGCGCCGTCGCTCGGGTGTTTTTCACCGTACTTAATCATTTCATAAAATACCTTTCGGAATACTTCCCTTTAGAACAAAGGGATTTTTTTATGTAAGCACTAGAGCAGTCGCCGTTCCCGGTACTGTGCGCTTAGCAACGCATGCAAAGGTAAGTTAGAGCTCAGAGATAAATAAATAATAAATAAATAAATAAATAACACCCAACAGTCACATACATAGTCCTGACCCCACACTAAGATCGAATCTTGTGTCGTGGGTATCAAGAACTACGAGAGACTTTTCGGTCTCACAAACACCCAGACCCGGAAGAAATATTTGTGGGCCGCACAAACATTTCTCTCGGTGCGGGGATCGAACCCGCGGCCTCTCGTTTCACAGGCGGCGTCTAACCAACTGCGCCACGGAGGCTGTCATGATGTCAGATGGATGTCACAAAGAGCCAAGTAGTTTGACGATGGAATTTAATCTCGCGCCGACCCCTTATCCAATACCAGGCTAGCTGTAGTTTGTGCGAGGAATACAGCGCAGCCCTGACGCATTCGTGTATTTTTCTATACCTTATCAAGTTTATTTTCGCTCTATTTTTTTGTAAGAATTTATTTAGACGATCTCAAAGAACATTCAACAGGACACCTTTGCAGCGTCATCTTAAGACTAAATTATGTAGTCCTGCGACTAGGGTTCGCGAGGCGTTTAATAGATTTAATATCGTAAAAATTAACAAATGGTTTACATTTTACTATTTTAAACGAATTTTGCTCTCATAATTTGACTAGGCATGTATATTACGGTTAACCGATTAATTGATTTTTGGTTTCTTCGTTGTTGTAAGTTTGATTCCCGCACTCGCAAATATTTATACGATACACGGACATTGATCTGTCCCGGGCGTGTTTCGTACGTCACGGGACACTAGAAGCGCGCAGCAGCTAGATGTAGTGACGTTGTTGCAGAGATCACGGCGCGGTTCCAGACGGCGCGCACGGAGGTCCGCCAGCTGCTGCTGCAGTACCTGCTGCCGTGGCTCGTCAACATCGAGCTCGTCGACCCCAACGTGCCGCCAGCCAACCCGCTCTCCTACATACAGGTAACAAATACTACACATTATACACTTACGTGGGTAAGAATACACTGTCAGACGTATATTCTTTGCTGTATAGAAAGTAAAGAAATCAAGTAGTACGTAACACTCACACACTGGTCTTCATAATATGTGAGAGGCGGCCTAGGTGCCATTGCAATGTCTATTTGTAACATCTTATGTCTCAGATTAGCGAGCACCGTGGAATGCCAAGCATTGCTTTGTAATTTATGGTGTTGTTTGGTTTTACTACTGTCCATGAGCGGTCATTTAAGCGGACATATACCATCAAGCGATTTAAATGCTCGTTTCGCCATTCACTGCAATAAAATAGTAGAAGAAGTCCTATTCCCAAAAAGTTTGATATCAGGAAGGTAAAGATCATAAAACTTATTTAAGCCAAATCGCGTTCTATAATTTAAAAAAGCTTTGGTTTATCAAGTTCGTTCAAGCGCAGTTGAGGCCAAATAGAAAAATGAAAACTATGATTTGTACCTATAAGGTCAATTACAAATCCAATGTTCACTGATTGCAAAGGTCAAGGAAATACAACGATTTAGAAATTATGAAATTGAAAACAAAATTGAGCTAACATGAACACGAAATAGAAATAAAAGGGTACAATCTGCGTACCAGAAACTGAAATCGAGTGGGTGGCCGAGCGGCGCAAATCGGTTTACACTCAACACCAGAGTTTGCCCGTTAACCAATTACTAACTTCGGAGTCGACTGAATGGAGTTTGACTGGCTGTAATTGGGTGCCGACGCATGCATATGCCAGTAAATAATTCATAAGGTGAATAGGAGGTCGCACTCTGCGTGGTTATCATTAATAACGCCTAAGGAATATGTATAATTAGACCGACTTCAAAAAGAGTTGGCATAATTAGTTGTTTTAGTGTTTTCAGAAGATTTATTTGCAGGGTTACAATTATTTTTCATAAATAAGTAGACAGTCACGTTATTATTGTTTCAGAGTTATGAAAGAAAAGAAGCGATAAATCAATTCAATTGATTGTAGGATGAAGACTAAGACTAAGCATTTAATGAAATATCGCCTATACGCCTGATATTGATATTATGAAAAAAGTAAACACGTTACGAATTCGTTTATGATTTAGCGCATTTGGTTGGGATTTTGATGCCATCGACGTCATTGTTATCATTGGCTTAAGGACGCAGTACACTAACAAATACACGCACACTCCTTTTACGCCAACTATTAAACAATTTTATTTAATAAATACGTTTGTGGTTACATCTTATTTTCCCGCTGTATGAAAATCCCAATGTATAAAAATGTTTCCCCAAAATACTAAAGTTTTCCTAAGCCACCTGTTGTCATGCTTGCATAAAACTTCTAATTGGATATAACAAACTAAACTTTATAGCATGTTGAACCGTTTCAAGAATGTAGCTTGGAAGACGTCCCGGTATCAACAGGTACAATGTACCCCGGCGCGGGAGGGTGCCAGCCACCCCGCGGCGCGAACATTAATGAAAAACTATTATTGCCTCTCCCTCTTCACTGTGCAATATCACAGAACAAAATCAGATTTATACGGAGACACTCTATTTGCATTGCGTTTTGTATCAAGTGAATTGTAGTCACTTATCGTGCCACTATGCCTTATGCAAATCTCACTTACTCTGTATAGGTTACAACAAAACTACTCATGGCGTTACGTTGCGTTACTCATGGCTCGATAGCGTTTCGCCTATTTCGGTCGCGCTGCTCACTGGTCATTCATAATGTTCATAATATAATATAAATTTTATATGACCATTGTCTTCGATTGTATCACATAATTTCATTTCAAATCATACATTTAACTTCTAAAAGACAAAAATACGATTTCATTATATTATATATTTTTAAAAATGTCATCACTGCCCTTACAATCGTAGTAATTTTATGGACAATATTAAAAATAAATAGAGTTTTATAATAATATAATGGTCTGAACAGCTTATTGGGATAGTTTCGATTCGCATTCAAGAGTTAAAATACAATACTTTGTATAAATGTTACTGTGACTACGTCGTATCATATTTGCTACGAAGCTTTGTTTCAACAGTAAAATATGTTCATCTGTTATCATCCATCGAGTAAACAACAGAATAAAATTAAACTTCCCGTAACATTCTTCTAGCATAAAAAAACGTAATTAAGAGTATACGTAATTTATTACGGATCCTTTTGTTTTAACTCATGAACGCCTTTACTAAGCAATTTTAGTATCACTCGGAAATCTTAACTTCCGCACAAAAGAAAAATACCCGGTCTTATTTGTTGACAAAATATTGAAACATTGAGTGAGAGTGTTTCATGTACTTCCGCTACGGCACCGGGTCCACGCTGCCTGAACTTACAAATTAAATTTGTTTGGCAGCCGCCTCTCACCGCGCCGCTTTGTTGCCTCACACTCTTATTATAAACTTTTATAAAGACTCAACCATATTTTCAACGAAGATTCGCATTTAAACAGTTTTTTTTTTTGTGGTTCCAGAAGATGTCCCCTTCGTTACTTGATTTACCTGTCACATTCATAGTTGTAGTGGTGATTTGAATCGGTGTGTTTTCCCAACAGTACTACTCGTCGGAGGCGGGCCGCAGCGGCCGCCGCGAGGGCCTGGGCTCGGCTGAGGCCACTGAAATGGTCCTCAACAACCTTTTCTACATCACTGCTAAGGTAATATATTCATTATTCTACATTTTTACCGAGCCAACGAGGAGCAAAATACTCGCCGCGTTCATTTAAATAATTTTAGTATTATATAATTCCAAAACGATTATATGCCAGTTACATATGAGCTAATTATACATACATACATAATCGTCACGCCTGTATCCCATAGGGGTAGGCAGAGACTATAGACCGTCACTTTGCTCGATCCTGACATACTACTTTCGCTTCATCCACTTTTATCAACGTCTTCATGCATTCTCGTCGGTGCAGGGTACTTTTAACCTGACCCTTGTTGAGGGTATCACCGATTTGGATGGTGTATGTTCGGTGAGGTCGACCCCTACCGACTCTTCCATCCACACTCGCATTATGTATTTGTTTCGTAATTCTCCTTTCATCCATCCTCTCTACATGACCAAACCATCGTAACATTCCTTTCTCAATTCTCGTCACTACATCCTCTTTCACTTCACAAGTTTTCATCACAACGCTATTTCGCACTCTGTCACACAAGCTTACACCACACATTCCCCTTAACGATCTCATCTCTACTGCCCTAATTTTACTTTCATGCTTCTTTTGCCATACCCAACTTTCACTACCATACATAAGCGTAGGAGTTAACACTCCTTGATGAACAGCCAGTCGTGCCTTTTTGGAGACCTTCCGACTACTCATAAAGGAGTGTAGCGCACCATTTACTCGATTTCCTGCATTCACTCTTCTTTCAATATCACTATCATGTTTTCCATCACTTGTGAAAACACAGCCCAAATATACGAATTCATTCACTTTGCTCATTACCTATCATAATATCGCACTTTGTCATATTCTCTTCTCTTTCAAATACCATAACTTTCGTCTTACTCACATTTATTTTCATTCCTTTTCTCTCAAACGCTTCATGCATAATTGTCACCAAATTTTGTTGTGCTCCTCCTTTGATGATGCAAGAATAACCTGATCATCAGCATAGAGGAGACATTTTAGTGACAACTCATTCATTCTTATCCCATATTCACTATCTTTCAGATCTTTTAGGCAACCGTCCATGAAAAGGTTGAACAACCACGGAGACGCTACTCATCCTTGTCTCACACCCTTATCGATGCGAAACCAATCAGTGTATGCTCCCTTTATCCTAACAAAAGCACTAGAGTTCTTATACAGAGACTGTAGTGCTCGAATTAGGTTGCTGCTCAACCCAAACTTGGACAGTGATGCCCATAACTCATTCCTCATTACTCTATCATAGGCCTTTTTCTAAATCTACGAAGGCGCAGAAGACTTTTCGACCTTTAGCTAAGGTCTTCTCAGCAACACTTGGAGTGTAAATACCTGGTCCGTGCATCCCATACCCTTCCTAAATCCTGCTTGCACGTCCCATATCTTGTCATTCGTCTCTTTTACAACTCGCTCAATCAATACCTTAGCATACAGTTTGCCGACAACACTTAGGAGGCTGATACCACGGTAATTCTGACACTCCTGCTTCGATCCCTTGCCCTTGTATAGTGGAACAATAACAGCGTTACACCAATCTGTTGGCACAACACCACTTGTCCAGCACAAATTCAAGAGATGACAAAGCAGGCGTGCCACAACAACCTGTCTAGCCTTCAGCATTTCGACTGTTACTCTGTCATACCCAGCAGCTTTACCCATTTTCATACTTTTCAACGCTTTGACCACTTCCATCACATCAATCTTATCTTCATTTTGTTCACTTTCATCCGTCACTGTACACTGCTGTGTGTCCTCTTTTTCAAACAACCCTTCAAAGTATTCCTTCCATCTTTTCAGCACACATTCTTCTCCATTCACTAGTAGTCCATGCTTATCCCTCACAGTACTAAGCTCCGAGGTACTTAATTTACCCCGGACACTTTTGATTGCTTTCCAGAAGAACTTGATGTTTTTCTGAAAATTCTCGTTCAATCTTTCGTCAAACATATCTTTTTCTTCATGCTTCTTCTTTTTTACTACTATTTTCACTACATCTTTTATCTTGTTATATTCTATAGCTTCTATAGCTAATTATAATCATATATAAAATATTTTATGTTAGTGGCTGGCCACCTTATTAAGTTCAACTAGAAAAATGTCTCAGACATTTAGTCCTGCTGTGTAATGTACGTACAAAAATGCAGTTTTACAATCATTCGCGTAATATTCTACTAAGGTGCAAACCTGATTTAATGACAACACAGCAACGTGTCAGTTGATAAACAACTTCGGCCTTGTGCCGCGCTGTATCTGGACCAAAGCGGACTCCAATCAGGTCAATAATACAAGAGTAGCTGGTGACGTTGAATGGAATATAATCGTAGCGAGCCTCCTCCATATCACTATTAGAACTCGGGTTCGCAGTCACCGCTACTACTGGGGGACCACACGACGCCGCACTATTGTATGGTACTGCTCAAAGGAAATATTCACCTACGAATGATGCATGTTAATCCTATCAAACAATACAACGATTTTAGAGAAGTTTTCTAGGTCAGTATCACGCCCCACAACTCGCCGGAGTCGCGTGCAAAATTGGTGTTGCATATTTTATAACTAATGCTGGTAGCAATTGAGATCAGCCTCGGAGTATCGTGGCGGCTGAGAGCGCGATGCGATCAACGAACTGCAATTGCCATGATTACATCCGAGCGATGCGATAATCTGCTGCTTCTCGAGAGTGTTTTGCATTGAATTGCATGCAGGATTAGTTCAGCCTTCGCCTTTGACGTGAAATGAGGCCACGCACTGACGACGCAACGACATGCCCAATTTTCCATTTAGATTCTATTGAAAGATTGAATTGGTAAATGCATCAGAGTTATGTTCAACTACAGTGCAATACTGTTGCCACCTTTTTTATATAACAGCTGTGTATAATGTACTAACATGTACTAACATAATTGACTCCCGCTTGATAAATGCTAAAATAAAACACAACCGCTTTGTAATTCAAGGTGTTGTTTGGTTTTGCTACTGTTCATGGGAGGTCGTATCGTTTACCATCAGGTGAACGCCAGGATCGTCTCACCATTATAGCGTTGCAAAAAATAAAAGTTTACCTCACTCCGCGTACAGCGTGCAAAAATTTCATGGTATCAATATTACAGCAAATTGGGCTTGCACAGAAAGGGAACAATGCAAAATTTAATTAAATAGTGTAGTGGGCCACGTGACCTGTCGAATAAAGGTTGTGTACACAGCGGTAGGATGTGGCACACGTTAGCCGGCCGGCCAAGGTCGTGAAGGGTTGTAAGGAGGCCTCATGGAGTGATTGCACCGCGCCTTTGTTTGTCCCATCCGTCACGACTGACCTTGCCGAATCGCCCGCGCCCAGCCCCGAACCAAACGATGCAATCCAATGAGTTCCGCGTACTTTTAGTCCCGAAATCGGTAAGGAAGGCAGTTACGGTAATCCTGTAACTGCCCGGCCGTACCCATGTTCCATATTGACTTGTCCTCATCTATAATATTGATCACAATAGTTATCCTATAGGTACGAAATATTAGGTATACTATTTTTAGTACCCATGCAAAAACATCAAATATTTTTAAGAAACAGTTAAAAGCAATACTGATTCTGTTTATAAAGCCAGCAGAAGTCTTGTGTGGAACGCGAATGTATCGTAATCTAAATACGAACAGTCCGAATTGGTTTCCAATATCAAACAACACCACAGGTCAGTAATCAATATCGGCCCGATCACCGTTTTCAAATATAAAACATAACCGCTGGTGCTGGATAGTACCTAACATGAGTTACGGCAAAGGGCGCGCATCCTCCGCATCTGCACAAACAAAAAAGTAATTATCAACAATCTGAAACCGGCACTAATTGATTCAATTTGCCGCGTATCTGCTAAAATAGTATCATTCGTTCCGTTCCACACAAAACTTGTAAACAACAACATTTGATTGGACACTAATGGGGATGATGACAATAACAACGAATTAATGAAATTATGGTTTAATATATTAATGTATAATAGAAGGATTCTTAAAATAAACATTTGCTTTAGTTTTTAATTAAGATTAATTATATTTTTGCATAAATAAAAGTACAAAACCTAACGATCTGCCATATTAGATGAAACGCCAATCAGAAGCGAGTGACGTGTAACTTTCGTAAATATTACATAGTCATAACGCGAACTTGTTGGCTTAGGTTTGGTCATTTCTATGTTATTCAGTATATTTATCTAATATTTAGTAATGCAATCAGTTTTGTGCTACCTACGAAAAAGGAATATTACTCGTGGAATAAGGATTCATCGCAAATAACTCAAAATTTGGAACTATGCGATATTCCATATCACTGTTTAATTGGAACATTAAAAACGTTTTTCAGTACTCATATACACAGCGATTGTCATGATAATAATACCGAAAGGAAAGAAATGGATCGTAGCTCCGATATTTATCGCTATTGTTATTTATAAAAATTTTAAATTTTGATATGTTGTT
The DNA here is from genome assembly GCA_023078785.2 of Hyles euphorbiae. NCBI lineage: Eukaryota > Metazoa > Arthropoda > Insecta > Lepidoptera > Sphingidae > Hyles > Hyles euphorbiae. Next base: position 731,172 of record CM041058.1, on the reverse strand, counting down.
TTCTGGACACGTCAAACATTATGAACATTGTAAATAAAGTTATTATTTCCGTTAAAATAGTGTTCAGGGAAATTAATAATCGAATTTAAAGATAAAGATCCTGGATCTTGCCTTTCCATTTCTAGCCATATATTTCTAACTGTTTTATCCATTGAAACATTAATAAACAAATTGCTCGGAGTTTGTATCGATGTATTATGACACTGCGAAACTACACATTATCGATCCACATTAAAACTAGGCATTACTATTAAAAATAATAAAATGTATATATCACAATATACACGTAAAAATTGCCCGAGCAAGCATTTAAAAAAGCATGACGTCACACACGGACGCCATTACGGCGTTTTTGGGCAAAGGTTAAAATGTGAAATTTAAAACGTAATTTTTCGCGCAAATTTTTACTTTTTTTCAAAAATTTAATTCATTTTAAGTATTGTTAATGTATACGAACATTCTGAAGTAGTTTTTCAAAATCAGTCATCATGCCTATTGCACAGTGAATCGATTAACCGGAGCGAACGCGATTTTTATCACGGTAGTATGATTTCTTTTAGCTTGAGCAGTGAGCTTGTCCCGACTTCGATAAAACCATTTTAATAAGGAACGAATTATGACAAAACGCGTCGATCCGAGAAGATAATTAAATTATAATTTTTAAAATGTCACGACCCTAATTTCTCACCCCTTTCAGTTCATTAATACACTGATCCAGCAAGGCCCTAACCGTCGAAAAAATTTAATTTAGTAACTATTTAATATTGGATTCAAAGATACGTCCCCCGAAACGTTTCCCTGGCGTGGGTGCGTGTCGCAGTTGGTAGTGGTGCACCCTCTGGTGGCGGTGTGTGCGCGTGGTGGTCCCCCCGTCGACGCGGTACGTGCCCTCCTATTGCAGCTCCAACCTTGAGTGGGGTTACAATTACATCCGGGAGTCGGGGGTTACGGTCCCCATTTAAACTAAACAAAGTAATAATTTGTCGTGTCCAACACCTGATATTGTGTTTTGGTTTAAATTAATAATGTCATTTCCTGAATACGGTTATTAGTAACACCCGACTACTACACAATGCAAAACTGCATAGTAGCGTAAAAATCCTCGTGTTTCGTTGAACTTAATAAGGGTCTTAAAATTAATTGAATGCACAAGGACGTTTGATGATACAACGTATTTAGTATTAGTAAATATCAAGATTAAAATACCAATACCGAAAAAATGTATGTTTATTGAAGACAAAAAATACTATATCAACTTGGTAATTTCCTTTAAATTATCATATTTAAGTCTTCCATCAGTTGGTTTCTTATGGTACGACTAACATAATATGCGACCTACCGAATATTTTTCTAACTTTTGCAAACTTATTATTGTTAAAAACAAAATAGTTCATAAGTTGTATTGGGTTTGATTTGATTGGATTGAACTAAAAATTCCATATAATGAGTAGTGCGTTGAGATGTTTGGCTCTCGGTAGTGCGTCGTGATGTTTGGCTAACTGGTGAGCTGTGAGCTTTGAGCTCTGTGTGTGACGTATCGACCGGCGCGGCGGTGTCGACTGCCCGCGCCGGAGCCGCTGTACATCAATGCGCTGAACACTGGACACATGCACATGATCATAATCATTATTCAATTATTTCAATACTTTGAGCAATATCATTTATGTAGCTATTAATTGTTTGTCTTTGTTATTAGTTGCAAGTTGCATTGATGAAAAGTTTTAAAGTGAGTGTAATAGCAATTTAAAATTATTCTAAAACATACTTTTAAATGATTTTTTAAAAACTTTTTTTATATTACTTTCTCTCGGTGCGGGGATCGAACCCGCAGCCTTTCGTTTCACAGGCGGCGTCTAACCGACTGCGCCACGGAGGTTGTCAAAATGAAATGATAATAATAATATCAAAGCATTAGCAAGATCAATGCACAATATACAATATTATGTAACTACAGAAAATATTATTTATATGTATATGCGTCTTAGGAATTTAATTATAGCTAAAACAGGAAAATAAGGCACTTACAATAATTTCTAATGACATAATTAATAAATGTAATCACATAGTTTAAATTTGCTTATGCCACCGTTATTTATAGTTTATGTATTGTGTACAGTTCTCCGACAACCACCCGAAGGAGATCGAAGAGCTGTGGTCCACGCTGTGCGCGTGCTGGCCCAACAACCTCAAGGTCATCATCCGCTACCTCATCATCGTCTCAGGCATGGCGCCCAACGAGCTGCTGCCTTACGTGAGTCCTTCTAATCCAATATAATATATTATATATAATAATTAATTTAGGTCCGTTACCCCTATGATCTAACTAGGGTGACTGATTTTACCCCTCCTCCCAACGATGATCTCAAACAACTCGTGTTAATACTTATACATAGACTTGATTAAACTTAAAACTTAAAACGATGAATAATAACTAAAAATAAAATAACAGGAGTGATTTTACAATAACCAGTTAAAAGTTTTAGGCACACACACACACACACACACACACACTTACATTACAAAAGAATTCCATAGCAGGTTTAGATCTTGAATTATGTAAATTTACTAATAGAGTTTTACTAATACATATTGTAATATCCCAAAATGTGTCACTAAAAACTATTTAAGGAACCTTGTGGAGGAACACTGTCACCCAAAATACAGGCTAAGCCTAGTTTGGGTGCCAGGGGACCGAAACCTTTGTTTTTGTACAAATTCGTTTGGATTTTAAATAAAATAAAATAAATGAAAATACATTGGTATGATGAAAACTTGTGTTTGCCTGTTATTTATATTGCTTGTATGTATTTATCTATAAATGTATGCTTATATACCAACTGCCCGATACCCATAACACATGGTCCAAGATCCCAGGCCCCCCAGACGTTACTTATTTTCTGATAAAAAATATAAATGGGATAAAGTAGTGTTAGTACGTACTTTGAGTGTATGCATACCTGCTAGTTTGTGTCGACGGCCAATTCATAGTTACCAGGTGCTAAAGGTAGATAAATACAGTACTGACTTTTCTTAAATTCTCAGTGCTGATTTTTACATATGTTTTAGATAATTTTGTTAAAAATTAATAATAATTATTGCCAGACACTTTCCATCGGCGCTTATCCTTAACAGACGCTTTAAAGCTTCAAAAAAAAACATATTTTTACTTTTAATCTCACTCTTGATTTTTATATATGATACTTAGGAAACTATTTGAACACCCCTGGTCAGCAGCCAGACCGATTGGAGGGGTCAAACATCCCCCCAGACACACATAAAGTGTCGCTATGTGTATGAGCGAATGAAGAGTTCAATCGCAAAAATGTGAAAAACTTTGATGCAAGTAACTTACCACCATGCAAAAGTGAGCTTTTACAGCAGTTTGGACGAGCTAATTACATCACTAGTCTCTGGAAGAATGCCCATTTTTTGTTATTGCTTTGAATGGCGAGACGAGAATGCCGTTCGCCTGATGGTAAGCGATACGACCGCTCATGAACAGTAGTAGAACCAAACAACACCTTGAATTACAAAGCATTGCTTGGCATTCCACTGCGCTCGCCATCCTGAGACATAAGATGTAAAGTCTCAATATGTCCAGTAGTTCCTCTGGCTACAATATCCTTCAATCCGAAACACAACAGTGCATTTAAACTGCTGTTTGACGAGAGAAATAAACATTGTGGTGGTACCCACCCAGGCAGCCTCTCACATATGAGAGACCTACCACCAGTAATATATGAAGAAAATTAGTATTTTTAGTTCTGACAATAATGGGACGTTGGAAGACAATAAATATCATTTTAACTGGTTCGATGGGGACCAATTGCCGAGCTTTGTCAGTGAATCGCATCAAGAAGCATCAGGTATTATACTTTAACTTTGAATAATTGATATAACCGTGTAACTCTTTGATTCTTAATTATGTTATTTTTGTAACAGAAAATGAAAGTAATAAGGATGATAATGAAGATAGTCAATGCCAACATTGGGTTGATGATGACTTATCAAACTTAGACGATGATGACAGTAAAGATCACGCTGAATTGCAAAATGTTCAAACTACAAATAATCCGAAAGAAGAAAGACATGTATAGCTTTGTGTAATTTTAAGATATATATTTATTGTCTTCCAACGTCCACCCATTATTGTCAGGACTAAAAATACTAATTTTCTTCCAGAGACTAGTGATGTCCAAACTGCTGTAAAAGCTCACTTTTGCATGGTGGTAAGTTACTTGCATCAAAGTTTTTCACATTTTTGCGATTGAACTCTTCATTTACGTCACAAACCATATAAGTGTTGATGAAGAGTTGGAGTCGGGCAGCATCTACGTCAATTATTCCGGCCACGTTGTACAGTTCACAAACAAATTTTTGTATAGTGTTAAACACATTTTGCTCTAGTTCTAAGTCACTGAATATCGCCGAGTTTCATAAATGCTATCTGGTACTCTGCATTTTTAAGTAAGAAAGATATCGATAAATAGATATCTCTCTCACACTCAAGCGTACAAATAATGACCTCACGCTCATACACATAGCGACACTATATGTGTGTCTGGGGGTATGTTTGACCCCTCCAATTGGTCTGGCTGCTGACCAGGGGTGTTCAAATAGTTCCCTAAGTATCATATATAAAAATCAAGAGTGAGATTATAAGTAAAAATATGTTATTTTTTTTGAAGCTTTAAAGCGTCTGTTAAGGATAAGCGCCGATGGAAAGTGTCTGGCAATAATTATTATTAATTTTTAACAAAATTATCTAAAACATATGTAAAAATCAGCACTGAGAATTTAAGAAAAGTCAGTACTGTATTTATCTACCTTTAGCACCCGGTACCTATGAATTGGCCGTCGACACAAGCTAGCAGGTATGCACACACTCAAAGTACGTTCTAACACTACTTTATCCCATTTATATTTTTTATCAGAAAATAAGTAACGTCTGGGGGGCCTGGGATCTTACTCTAACAAGCTTTAACTGATTTACTTTGGGCATATGGCAGATCAGATGGGCGTGTGTGATATATCCCCCGTATTTATTATTATTATTTAACTTTATTATGCTTTTGAAATTTCTGTTTCTGAACCATATAAAATTTTATAATTTTTAATTCGAAGGTTGGTACTGCTTCGCATTTATAAATTTGTTAATATTAGGTTTTGTTTCACTTAAGACAACAACCAGCTCATTGTTACCCCCGCAAAATACCAGTTTTACCCCCGCGGGGGTAATCACCCCCAGGTTAGGAACCACGGTTCTAATCGCTTACAACCGTATACCTAACTGATGCATTTGTCTTAGAGGTAAGCTAAGATGCTATCCAAAGTTCGTCAATCTTATTTCTGACACTATCGGCTTATTAAACAACTACTACAACTCAAATTGGGACTTCACTAACTTGAAAATGAAACCTACGATCTCACGTTCCACAGCTCAAACATGCAACCACAACAGCGAGGAGGCGATCTTTCCTACGAATAAATTCCTGTAATATGTTATCTTTTTGTTAAAAGTGACCCATGCCTAAGCTAAATAGCGCATCGTGGCGTGAGAACAGTGAACAACTTGAAAATAACGCCGGAGATTTTAATACACGAGAGATTTATGCCACTGTGCATACAAAAGCAAGGAAGGGAATTGTAGCGAATAATTAATGAATTATTTTCCTGATGTCCCGGAGTATAAACGCAATACAGTGTCATTTAACCGTAGATAATATCGAATCTTGAGAGATATGGCTTCTGTTTATGGACCTGACACTTTACATCAGCCAAATATCACGTCTCGTCATTCTGGTACACAAAAAACTCAGTCTCTCGCTTGTACTCATTTACTAAAATATCTGCCGGGTTGATTTAAAGCCTCATCATGCTTGTAATGTATTATTCTAAAACGTGGCACAAAGGCAAAGCCCTGTAGCGGGACTCATGCAAAGCGTGTCATGAGTCGTGACACAAATCGCGTCTGGCGGTGACTGCAAAATGTCAACATAGATTTGAGGGGCGGCTTGAGGCTAGTAATTTGCTTTGCAATGGCGCGGTGCGGAGTAATTGCATCGGCTTGCTAAAACAACACGTTCAATGCTTCCGCCGGCCGGCGCAGTTAAATGTCATTAAACGAAAATTGTTGTCTCCACGTATTTTTCCTGCGGGACGGGCTGTGCTTCGATGACAGAGGTTTAGTAAAGAATTCATGTTACGATGAATTGAGACGACAGCCGTACAAGAAAAGGCTGCAGAGTCGATGTCCTCGAAAGGTAGTTTTTGGCAGTACCTATCGCAAATATTTGTTTAGGTCCGGGTCGTAGTAAGACCAAAATTACTTGCGTATTTTGACTAGAACAGAAGACCCACTAACCTTGTTAAAGCTGCGTAAATATACAAATTTTAATCAGTAACGCTCTTTCGACACCTGTATCTAAACTTCTCGAATTGTCCAAAAATGAGCAAGTACTTGGTCTTGTAAACCATTATTGTAATATTATATGAGATATTTTTACCTTACACAAAATGTTGTATGTCACATCTTTAATAAAAAATAATAATAATAAGTATTGGCTTTGGTGGAACTTACTCTACGCTTTATAATTTATGTCAAAAAAATTGATTCCGTAGCTTAAGCCAAGTTACATTGAGACACAACATAGAATTCTTTCGCTAATAATTAAAGTGACGTGATTTTTAAACTGGAGCTCGAATAAACAGAACGAATATAATATTTATTGGCGTCGTCAACCGACTGGCACAGTGAACCTGTCCACGAGTATCAAGTGCTTTCCCTGCCGCTCTTGACTCGTTAAAGCGTTGAGGCGTTATGCCGTGCTTTTCTCTAATTGAAGTTACTTAGCAACAAACCCCCCCGAACCTCGAAATTCCACTTGAGTTTTGTGCTTCCGTAAATTTTTTTAATAGCATTATTTTTTTAATAGCTCTTGTTTTTGATGTGTACAAGAGGTTTCAAGTTCAGAAGTCATTAAGGCGGCCTGTTGTAACTTGTACCTAATTTCAGCAGCAAATCCACTTCAGGATTTGTTGCGCCAATCCCACTCGTCAGATGATAAGATTGCGTAGAAATCTATAATAAGCATCTCTTTTTATCTACTGCATATTGATTGTTGCAAAAGTAAATATAATCCCATCAAAAACATCCTGTTCAAAAATTCCAAGTCTCGCAGCTTAGTTTTTATTACGTATCATAATGTATAAATTGTACGATACATTATGTTTTCATGTGATGGCCAAGTCGATCTATTTATTTAAAACGTAAAGAATGTTTAATATTGATATGGTAATAACTTACGTAATAACTTTATACAGAAGGTCCCTTAAGCAAGGACTAAATAAATTAATCGACTTGGTATTACATGCATCTCACAACTTTTTGCGGTAGAAAACCTGAGCTGCGAGAATTGGAAATTTTTTACAGGATGTTTTTAATGGGATCTCACGTCTTTTTGTAGAGTCCTACTTTTTTCTTATTCGGTACTTTTTACTTCTAGAATATCACTAACGATTTTTCTTGAAGCCTCTGTCTTATGGTTTTTTTCTTATTTTTGTAGGTACCAATTTATCACAAATATTGCGGATTTGATTATTAATGTTCTTTCTTTCATGGTAATTGGTATTTTCGAGGTATTTAGTCTATTTATTTGCAAGTTTTTCTTCGTCATGTTTTCTAGAGGAATGTTGGACAGTTTCATGGGCTGAATACACCCTTTCCCTCTCTATACCCCCTCCTGTTATGCCTCATATATACCTAGTCAGGTCATAAATTCTGTCACAAGTTTAATATAAAATAATTGAAACAAGTTTATTCATTATGTAACCATTTATATACCAAAATGAACTTAACAAAACAAATTCTAATGACACTAAAGTTTATTCAAAATGACCTCCGTGATTTTGAATACAGGCCTTCAATCAGTGCGGCCAGTTGTCTATCGCAGCACGAACGAGGTCCATGGCAATATTGGCGGCTGCCTTAATTAAGGATGTCTTGAGCGACTCCAAATTGGGATGAGGCTTTGAGCACGCCTTTTCCTCCAAGTGTTACCATATCTTGTAATCTAACGGATTCAAATCTGGACTGGAGGAGGACCAGTCTTCGTGCCGGATGAAGTCGATTTCACGCGCCGCCAGCCAGTCGTGTGTGCTTTTCGCTCTATGAGCTGGCGCCGAATCTTGTTGGAATAACCAGTGCCTATTATTGAACATGGTATGAGAAACAGGTTCCACAAGGTTCATCAGGACTGTATTTTGATACACAACTGCATTCGTTTTTACACCTTTCTCACAAAAATGTACCTCTGTTAAGCCCCAATAAGAAACTCCCAACCATACCATGAGCGAGGATGGAAAATGACCTCGTTGGACACGCGGAATACGGTTGCTCGCTTCTTCACTACTGTGTGCGTACACCTTATCATTTTGTTTGTTGTAGCTCTCGTCTAGGGTAAAAAAAAATTCATCTGAAAAAAGAATTTCCCGATATTTTTTTCCCGCGTACCACTTCAACAAAGCGCGGCATCTTTTCAGTCTCAGGTCCATTAGACGAGCATTCAAACGATGTCCTGTTTTTCTTCGATATGCCTGAAGCCCTAAGTCTTCATTTAACACCCTTTTCACCGTGGTTCTGCTTAACCCCATCTGAAGGGCAAACAGTTTCTGCTTACGTTTGGGATTTCTTTGAATTCGCGCCTTCACAGCTTTTATCACTGCTGGAGTCCTAACAGACCGAGGGCGACCACTTCTTGACCTGTCATCTACACTAGAGTCTTCATTGTATCGTTTGATGGTACGATAAACGAATCTTTTGGTTATATTCAAATTTTTCAGTATGTCAAAAATTTTAATTGGCGCGTTACCGCAACGATGCACGCAATAACTGCAACACGGTCTTCTTTAAGCGTCCACTCCATATTTAAAAATGAGTAAAATTCTAAAATGTATACATTTTTATATTTTCATGAACAATTCGAAATTCGAATTCAATAAACTTTTTTGTGGGCAGCATTCTAAAAGAAAAGTTTTTACGGTGTGACAATACTTATGACCAGACTGTGTATAGTTACCTATCTACAACTATTCCATTATATACGGGTACAATGATCATTAACTGCAAATGTAACTTTGTAATCCTATACATTTATATGGGATTACAAAGTTATTCACGCAGTTGGTGTATCTAGAAAACTAGACAGAAATTATGAAATGTTTAAATTTTACCTTACTTTAGACACTAAATACTAATTATATTCTAAATGTGAAGGTTCTATGTCTGCTAGAAGTACCTTAGACTTTTGATGATCGGTCAGTCACTCAGTGAGTGACAAAATTAAGAAAGTTTGACAAGTTACAATTCTTAAACTACTGGTTGAAATTGAATGACATTTAAAATATACCGTGTTTACACAATGCCTGCTTAGTAACTGAAAATTCAGGCTTCTTTCTTTAACCACAACGAAGTTATGTTGGGTTGAAAATGGTCTGAATTGCTTCGAGAAAAGGATGGTACGACTGTGCCGCTTTTTAGCTCGACTTGGAGGGAGCACTGCCGTGCCCCCCAGATTGGATTTGTGATATGGCCGTTTTCCAATGCGGGGCAGATTGGGGTCATGCGTGCACCGCGACAGGATGCACTTATCTGCTATCAGCTCGATTAGCACCTCCCGAGGCCGCGGCCGATCCCGCCGCGGTCGGCTCGGAGTCGGCAACACGACGCCACGCCACGGGCATGTAATGTACTGCCGACAATATAAACCGCTCGGACGTTACACGCTCCGACTTATGTGTGAAGTGGGCCACCTCGAATACCCATTAAGTAATTGATATTAAAATGTCAAAAACTAAAAGATGGACAATTGCTACTCGTATACTCATCCGTGACATAAATTTCTATACGAGAGACAATTAATTTAATTCGACTAATTATCTGCCCAAGTGAGAGATCGCCCGCTCGTTAACGGCGCCGACTCTCATTGTGTACCGTTCCCTCAAAAGCACTGCGATAATAATGTGCCTGCCGTAACAACAAGCAAAGATTGTCTGCCATACTCAATATTTCATGAACGTACAGATCATTGTTATTTGTTGTGATACACCATGTTGGTAACATAACAATAAATACTGTATCAAAATCGCCTCATTAGTCTAATGGCTGAGTGCATTGGGTAATAAATATACATACTGTGGTTTTAAAATTGAAAAATAATGATTGTATCTGAGCTGATTATCAAATTCCTGAACAGAAATATTATATATCGCTAATCCCACGTGTGTTCACTCACAACTCCTTAAATCAAGACATGAGTGAATGGTTTTGGATGTAATGTAGGCGAAGCGCGTGGTGCTGTACCTGGCGCGGTCGCGGCCCGAGCGGCTGCTGGACGAGATGATGACGGAGCTGCAGACGGTGGAGACGCTCAACTGCCTCATCGAGCGCACCGAGACGCCGCCCTTCTACCGCCTCACCTCCATGCGCAAGGCCACCTCGGGACACAGCGACGGGCCCGGCACCGGCTCGCAGGTACACAGCTCATCCATACTACTTGTTTATGACATAATATGTGCCAAACCAGCGCAATGACAACACAGGGACAACCATTTTAGCAGTGTGGAAACTTTCCTGGATTCTGTAAAACATACGTCTGTTATCTACATGTAATATTTTCTGTTTGTTTCCCAAATCCTCATCATCATCATCATCATCTCAGCCACAGGAAGTCCACTGCTGAACATAGGCTTCCCTCAAAGATCTCCACATTGGCCTGTTAGAAGCGACCTGCATCCACCGACTTCCTGCAACTTTAGCCTGGTCGTCCGTCCACCTTGTAAGCGGGCGTCCGACATCTCGCTTGCCTGTACCTAAATAATAACAAATAAAAAAAAACTTTGGATATCCAATCTAGACTGTTATATAATATCTACTATGCAATAATATTAACAATGTACCTTAATTTTATTGTCAATGTATGAAACAACAAATCTCAAAAATAGACAGGTCAACCGTCCACTTTAGACTTATTCGAAATGAATATTTTTTTATTATGAGCGATTATTAGTTTCGTCTATATAAAAATCTACACTGCCATAGCTTAGCTTCGAGCTTACGGTACTGATAAAACATCATTTTACATCGTAACATTTACATCTAGTGTTTATTAGTTTTTAAATATCTTATAGTGGCCTCAAACTATCTGCTTAGTGTTAGGCGAGGAGCCCGCGTGTAATCTGGAACGTTCGCTCCACGGCGCACCGCCGCACGGCAGCTGTAAGCCAAGTTCGTCTTAACTCAGTCAAGTTATGCACACAGGTCAACTTATCGTAGCCAAATAGTTAAAAACACAACATAACAACAACAAAATAATTGGAATTAAATTAAACACCAAAATAAATTGAATTAATCCTCTCCATGTTTTAGACTGTCTCTGTATTCAGTGTTTTTATCAATATTAGCCATGAATTTTAACTTTGAGTCTGTGAGCGATATTTCCATTTTGATAGAATGTCTAATCTATGTTTTGTTTTACTGGTATAGATATAAGGCTCGCGAAATTAGTCCTGTTTAAGATTTCTATTTCACAGGACTATCGTGTTCAATTGATTGTTGCATAATTTATATTAATTGTTTAATGTGTGTAATGAACACTACACAGGACGCGACGGGTCGCACGGGCGAGCTGGCGCCCGTTGAAAAAGGCACCATACACACCAAGCGACACAGCGGCGAGGACCCAGCCAAAGCCAGGTCAGTGGGTTATTGAATACGATCATACACACAGGCATAACCTTTACTGTTGGATATCAATTAATGCTTTGACAGATGAAAAAGTTAGGTACACTACGTCAAATCAAGTTCATTGGAAGTTGTGATCAAATGGTTGCTATTCTACAATACGTTTAGATTTTCCCTTTGTAACGTCACACATTATACAGCCTTGATTTCAAACACTTACATACTTTTATCATTCATTGTGTTATGTACATACAGATACGTACTACTGTACTTGAACATTTAATTCAATCGACTGCCTATGAAGTTTTTACTTGTTTTAACTCTAGCACTGTTAGTTAAAATAACGACATCTGAAATACAGCGCGTATTATATAATTACGTCGAGTGAATAACTTATATCAACGTTAAATATTTCAAATGAAAAATAATAGAAAGAAGGAAAAGAATATTTATTACTGGCACAATCAATTACAGAGGAGTTAATATAAAACAGTTAAGGTAAAACAAAATCGAACAAATAAATATTGCGCCAGCAAAGGTAGCTCTCATTCAGCTAGCATGCTGCAGCACCACCTGAGCAGCACTGCAACGCTGATTTTCGATGAGAGACCTTCATGACGTGCGGACGTTCAGTCGTTAATAATACTATGAATACTAAAACTACAATGAATACTAATACTAAACAAATTATATATATCATTGTTAAAAAGTTAGTTGTTTTATTCATTTTCTGGCGAAATAACATTAAGGGGCTTACAGTAAAATTATAACAACACTAATCACGCGTTAATTAGCTATACCTGGCATTACTGACTTGAAATCATATATTCACTTAACATCAGAGCAGCTAATATTTACCTAACTCCAGTGATGATATTAGGCGAAGCGCGAATTGTAATAACCGCCAATGACAATTTCTCCTACCACTTTGAAATATATTTAATGTTACATATTATGTAAATAAAAAAGCGTATTTGCCGTGTTATTTGCGATACGAGGTCACTACATATTCGATATAATTCCGTTGGTTTGTTGATTCGAACGCGCACACTTCATTACTCCACTAAAAGATTATATATATCATTGTTAAACAATTATGTACCTACAGTGTTACCTGTTATATTGAGTCAATTACTATTTAGCTATTTATTTCTAGTCCAGCAGACACATTTCACGTTTTAAGTACAAAATGTTTTAAATGAGCCGCCTTTGAGGACGCACCTAAAGAAACTCGCACACAGTACAGCCGAAACCTGCACTGGTATTATCGTCTAGTGTTACCTGCATCGTACGTCCCGATACCCATCAAAACGCACAAACTAATTGGAAATCTGATATTGAAAATGCCTTTGGCTATGACTGCGGAAATGAACCGAGTATTTATGCAGCTTTTTACGCTGTTTTTCTCCCTACGTCCCCTTTCGTTCCACCCATATGCCTCCCAAATTACCCCCGTCTACCCTTAAATTTAAATTTGCATATGTGTCTTTAGGGAGAGTACAAATCGAAGGGTTCCCCGTCAACACGATGTACTGTCATCAGATCAAATGCTTTTCAAATAATGTTGCTCAATTTGAGGCCGTTTGTCCACCGCCGCCGTCAACGGACCGTCACCGAGAACGAGATGACGGCGCCGATTTAGCGGTACATACATTTACTATGGCCATGTGTCCACCGCACGCCTGCCACCCGAGAACCGTCATCTCGGCCGCCGATGTTTCGAGTAGATCGGCGTGACCGCTAGAACTCGGCACGGTTTTATGACGGACCGACGTGCCGGCAATACAAAACACGTTTGTTCTTGTCCACACAGTACCGTCGCACCGGGCCGTCGCTCGATTTTGTTATATCTATCATAAAATTTGTAAACAAAAGGGCTAATGAAATTCAAATACTATATTTATACATTAATTTGAGTAGTGTCCAAAATTATTTGCATCGCCTACGCCTTCAATCGTACAAAAGCAGAAGAAGCAATTGTCGCTGGTTAAAACTGGCCATCCTCCTAGTTGGTTTTATTTCTATTAAAAAGGAAAACGCGACTACCACGTATGACAAAGCTCTAGAACTGAGCCACCGGTTTATCGGCGCGGTGGAGACACGATCGCCGTCACGTCATCCTAAACTCGGCAAGAAATAATCTCGTTCTCGGTGACGGTCCGGTGACGGCGGCGGTGGACAAACGGCCTAAGGCCGTTTTCGTATTTCGGACCGAATTTAAGATGACATGACGGCGATCGTATGTCCACCGCGCCGATATATATACATATCGTTTTATTTATTTTTTATGCAAATTTTATGATGGACAAAACAAAAATACCGGCCCGTCATTAAACCGTGCCGAGTTGTAGCGGTCACGCCGATGTACTCGAAACATCGGCGGCCGGGATGACGGTTCTCGGGTGACGGGCGTGCGGTGGACACATGGCCATAGTATATATATGTATCGCTAAATCGGCGCCGTCACCGAGCGCGAGATTATTTCTTGCCGAGTTTAAGATGTCGTGACGGCGATCGTGTGTCCACCGCGCCGATAGATCGGTGGCTCAGTTCCACTCAGTTCTAGAGCTTTATCATACGCGGTAGTCGCGTTTTCCTTTTTAATAGAAATAAAGCCAACTAGGAGGATGGCCAGTTTTAACCGGCGACAATTGCTTCTTCTGCTTTTGTACGATTGAAGGCGTAGGCGATGCAAATAATTTTGGACTCTACTACTCTAATTAATGTATAAATATCGTATTTGAATTTCAATAGCCCTATTTTTTACTAATTTTATGATAGCTGTTCCCGCGACTTCGTCCGCGTGGAGTTTAGCAAAAACTTTATTTTTCTAAAATAAAAGATTTTTTCTAAAATAAATGTAGCCTAAGTTACTCCTTGTTATATCAGCTACCTGACAAAAAAAGTCCCGTCAAAATCGGTCCAGCCATTTCAGAGATTAGCCGGAACAAACAGACAGACAGACAAACATTTTTAAATATCATTTTCGGCGCAAGTATCGTGTATATAACGATATGTAGTTGGACGTCTTTTTTTATTTTCACTTTTAAAACAAACACTTCAATTTTATTTATATGTATAGATGTATATGTTATGGGCCAAGTGATTAATCCGGCATTATTCATAGTGCCCGGGCAATATGAATAATGCCCAATAAGAGCGGGCAATGTAATTATAACCAATCACGATCTGACTAAGGTCGCAGGAAGTCGCTGGATGCAGGCCGCTTCCAACAGGTCATTGTGGAGATCATTGGGGGAGGCCTATGTTCAGCAGTGGACTTCCTGTGGCTGATATGATGATGATGATGATGATGATGAATTTATCACATTGCCCGGGCACTATGAATAATGCTAAGTGCCTAGTGGGCAGAGTGATATAAAGCGAATCAAAATCAAAACAATGAGCTGAAGTGGTAGAATTTAGAATAAGGCAGCACGATGGGGTGGGTTGGGAGGAGTGGAGGGGAAGGGGGAGTGTCGCACCTCCCCTGGTACCACTCCCATGAAAAGGTAACGCACTATTCTTGAGAAATATCTATTATAGCAACCTAGCCTTCAAACTTTTTCACTTGTTGTCAATACAAATTAGCTTCTGCATCGTCTCCGGCGCTACGGGAAGTTCAGCCCCTTCGCCCTTGCGTAACAAAAGATAGACACCCATGCTCACCTCCGCAGCATCGGCTTGCTGGTCGCCTCCGGCGACCAGCCTCAGCCGCTGCGGCTCGCACGGATGCCTATCCTTCGTTACAGCGGGCGGGGGCTGCTCTCCCTCCGCGCCTCCGGCTTTTTATATACACTCTAGGGTCAGTACCCAAAAGACTACGTGAAGTCGGGGTGTTCCAAGTCGGTTTTGGGGCACAGTCGACCTAACTGATCCATAAAGTGGGTACACTAATTTTCTTCTGAAGATAAGGTTTCGGTCGTTAAAACATAACTAAACATAAGCAGATCAATTCAACCTTTCTAATTTATGGGTCTATCGGATATGCGACAATGCGGCAGCACACCACGTAAAAAATCACCTATAAATCCCATTGCCCGATCATCATGTAGCCATATTCATAATGCCCGGGCAATGTGATAAATAGGTGAGTTTAGATTGTAATTAATCACTTGGCCCGATATGACTCGGCAATATTCATACTGCCCGGGCATTATGAATACTGCTCGCATTAATCACTTGGCCCATAACATATAGATATAACAAAATCGGGTGACGGCTCGGTGCGACGGTACTGTGTGAACAAGAACAAACATATTTTGTATTGCCGGCACATCGGCCCGTCATAAAACCGTACCGAGATCTAGCGGTCACGCCGAACTACTTGAAACATCGGCGGCCGGGATGACGGCTCTCGGGTGACGGGCGTGCGGTGGACACATGGCCATAGTAAATGTATGTACCGCTAAATCGGCACCGTCATCTTGTTCTCGGTGGCGGTCCGGTGACGGTGGCGGTGGACAAACGGCCTAAGTGTTCACTTGTGGCATAATATATTTGCGTCAGCTTCATACATTTAGAAACTGCATTGACAAAATTAAAACGAATAATAACATTGGTCGTCAAGCGAACTAGTGACCAGCGATAGTCTCGGAAGCGTTGTCTCCTGTAGCGCGTCAGAGCTGACCATTTTTTTTTTATTTTCATGCTCATCTTCCATTTATTTTATTTTTCGCGATGTCAACATATTAATTTGTAATTATATTTATAATGGAAGGAACGCGGAACAGAAGCCCCGAGGATGAAATTAACTTACCAACATATTAAGATGATTTGCCGTTGCGGGTGCGGGACCCTGCATAACAAGATTAATAGTTCTGACTCGCTTCCATTTAGATGTTAGATGTTAATTTGTACCCCGTATAACATCCACTTCGAATAACTTATTTCATTATCCCATCGTAGGCATTTGTATTCAAATTTCCCCGATTTTATAACAGATCGTTAATTAATTTGTACTAGTGGTCGCCTAGTGATCGAAATTCGACCAAATCAAGAAGAGAAAAAGTTTTTACCTGTATGATGATGTTGTTATTCTGATAATTCGTGCACATTTTTTGTACCTGAATGTTGTTATTGCAGATTGCTGCTACAGAACTTTCTTTATGCATATATTGATAGTCCGTGTACATTTAAATGTATCTTACTGCTACACAATTTGTATAAGCGCTCAGCATTTCACGTAGTATTCGTTAAATAAATCTTTTCTGTTTGACATTCAACAAAACCACAGTAAACAATTTTTTCTGATTGACATTCAACTACATATGTCTATAATAAAGCAAAGAAACAATTTGACCAAAGAGTATGTATACGTGTACAAACACTTGTGTATGCGTGTGTCAAATGCATGCTGGTTTATTTATTGATTTAATGTACTTTGTATGCATTATTATTAAAATCTTGTTTTATATTACATTTAATATTAGGCTTAATATTAATATTATTACCTCATTAGGCAAATAAAACCTTTTTTTTTTGATATGTCTATGTCAGAAGAACAAAATGAAAAAGAAAAGAAACAATTTGACACCAGAGTATGTATACTTGTATATAGATGTGTGCGTGAAATGCATGGCAGTGTGTGTAATGTTTTATTTTTTGATTTAATGTACTTTATATGCATTATTATTGAAAAATATTAGCATTCTCCACTTCTCCTACACATAAACTATAAGTGTGCCAAATTTTATGCTCCTGCGTCCGCGCAATTTTCGTAAAAAGGGATCCAAAGTTTTTGCATCACGTATTAATATATAGATAATTGTCATTACGAGTATGTCACTAATGTGGTATCGGTTTTCATCTATATGTTGCAAGGTGGGTATGCTGGGCATCACCTGTTCCCTCCTTCCTATGATCCCGGGTCCTTTCGCCGTAGTGTGAAGAGGCATCTTGGCAGGCTGGCCTAATTATATCAAATGGCTTGGGACTGTCGTCTGATGCGATTACACACTCTGCCTAGACGGCATTTGCGCTTACCATCAGGCGCAGTGTTGTCATTATGCAGGGCTAGTGTAAAAAAAGTAACCTTAATTTTGGTCTTTCGGAATCAATTATTATCGCTACATTGAAGAAACTAATCGGAATGTTTACCAAACATTTAAGAAATTAAATAAATCTATTAGCAAAGAGTGTGCATGGTCCGCGGGGCCCACCCTCGGCTCCCCCTGCCGTCGCTCCGCCCCCGCCCCCGGCCTCTCCGCCTCATCGCCGCCGGCTCGCGTGCGAGCGTCGTCCGTGCTTGCGTTTTCGATACTATGCGTGCAAAAATGTTTCTCGATGAGCCGTCGCTCGGTGGCCGTGACACGTCCCGGCGTGACAAGTTCAAGGACACGGGAATCGGTGTCAGTGGGTTCCACCCGACTCTTCTCTCCCAGCCCTTGGCTACGTAACGAATACCAATTAAATTGATCTCCCTCGCCGAGTATTTTGTATCAAAAGACGTCGGAAAGAGGTCGCTCCCCTCATTTGAGAGTTATTAAAAAGTTCTGATCATTATACTTTCAAGAGTTTTACTATTTATATCTGAAAACATTAAAGAAATACTTAGTTTATAACTTTGGAGCTCGAGTGTTTTCACCAAAGAATGTAACTTATACCTTAGGTATTTTTTAAATAAAGCCTTTATTTTAAGATCTGTAGATATAGCCGCCCTGAAAACACGTTTTTTGTCACATTTACGTGATTAAATTAATATTGAACAAAATCGACCTCGATGTAGAAGTTTATTTGGCTAAAATTCATTTAAAATATTTAGGGAATATCTATGATGCGGATAAAGATACCCGACCAATGGTCAGAGTGACGTCTACTAAGCGCATGCTTGGTGGACCGCAGTTGTATCTTGTTCTTTGTAGTAGCAGAAGCGAAGCATAAGACCAACGTCTACACGAGAGACCCGGTCGACTGTTTTATCAGAAACAGATGATACCAATAGCACATCACTACATAGTATTTAACAAAGTCGCTTTCTCTGTTCCTATGTCCCTTTGTATGCTTAAATCTTTAAAACTACGCAACGGATTTTGATGCGGTTTTTTTTAATAGATAGAGTGATTCGAGAGGAAGGTTTATGTGTATAATACGTGCATATTATTGTAGAGAAATCTATATGCACCCGGGTGAAGCTGGGCCGGGCCGCTAGTATTTTATATTTCATACGTCGTTTATTGTATTTAATGCTTTATTTTAAAATTTACTTTATAATAGTGTTACTAACGTACAAAAAAAGTAATATCATAGTTGAGAAATGACTTTTGAAACCATAATTCTGAAAATGAAACGCCACCTTCCATCAGTTGAAAAAAACCACAGTATTTAAGAAAAAATATTTCATCAAGTTGGGTTTGTTAACATATGTGAAAATATTTTAAGAAATTGTTGGCAGTGTAGGATATTCGGATCGCGTCGCTGGACAACCGTCATAGCCAGAGCCCCAGAACCGTGTGTTGAGTGCAAGTGAGCCATGAGGATTGGCAAGATATAGTTACCTGACATGGCCAACGGGGGATCCAGGGGGAAGTCATGACCCCCCCCCCCCTCCACCCTGGGCTGGCTACAGATTGACAGAATTTATTTATTATCTTATTGATCACATACATAAGTAGAGATAAATATCCAAAAATAAAATAAAAAGTGTGAGTGTGTGTTCACAAATCACGGCTGTAACAAACTAAAAAATCATTATTACTAATTCGAGTATTGAAATCGTACCCAGTGTTCTGACAAGAAGATATGTCTCCCCCCCCCCCCCCTATGCTTAGAAGCTGAATCCACCCTTGAATGTGGATATTTTCATTGCACCGCACTTATGCTCAGCGCCATAGAAGTTACTTTCGGCAAAGCAAATAAATCCTTTTTTTTTTTTCGCGATAGTTCCCAATCATTCATTATACATATACCAGTAATAAAACATATAAACAATATTGTGCATACCGTATATAAAATTGATAATGCATCTAATGTATTAGGTGTACAAATAAGTTTTAAGGGATTTTTTTGAAATTTTGAATTTTTATTGAGAAAAACTTGTATAATATATATCATTCAAAATATTGCCCGTTGCTTTCTATTACCTTTGCCCATATTTCAAGCAGCATACAGATATCGCATTTTAAAAATTCCTCATCTTTTGAGGAGATCCAAGAATCGAGCTAATTTTTCATATCTTCGTAAGAAGTGAAGTGTTGCTCAGACAGCGCATGAGCAATTGACCGAAACAAGTGGTAGTCCGAAGGAGCAATGTCTGGCGAATACAGCGGGGGAGGTAGGACATCCCAGTTCAGCGCCTCCAAAGTTTCCTTGACAACTTTAGCAACATGTGGCCGAGCGTTGTCTTGCTGGAAGATCACATTGTCATGTCTTTTGGCATATTGAGGGCGTTTAAGCTTTAATGTTCGACTGAATTGCATCAATAGAAATTGTTTGTTGAATTACTCCCGAGTTTTCAGCCAGTTTCAGAATCATGATCCAGTAATTCTTCCAACTCAGCGTCTTTGAACTTTGCTGGCCTCCCTTCGCGTTCTTTGTCGCTGATGTCAAAATCACCACTTTTAAAATGCCGGAGTCAATACTCGCATGTTTTTATTGATGGAGCATGCTCTCCACATGCTTCACATAGCAGTTGATGCTCTTCAGCTGTACTTTTCTTCAAGTTGAAGCAAAAAAGCAATGCTTCCCGCAAATGTTGTTTAGTTGGTACAATAGTTGACATCGTATTAGCCACAAAAATGCGTGTCGTTTACAATTCAACCGAATAAATTACTATGAGAGGAAACTGGTTACGTTTTAACATGAATACGCAAGTCTCAAGATAGTCCGACGCGATAAAGTATTAATTATGCCATCTTTTGTAAACCCTCAAAACTTATTTGTACACCTAATAGAATGAATTATTGGTATTTATCGGGTACCAATTATATCGGCACCCTCAAAATCCAATATGTTATAGAAGAGAGGAAACACAATAAACGGATAACTATTCCATACTTTGATAAAAATAGTTCAGCTTTATTACAGCTTTCAGTTGTCGAAGCTGTACCTACAATGATAAGTTCAAAGGTAACAATGTACACTGCTCGCCTTTCATTCATCAAGCTGTTGATTGTATAACTCGTGAACACACACTTGAATCGGATTATGGTTTGTAATAATGCTTAGATAATAGTCAATGAAAAGCTACAATAACAGTCTCCGAGAAACTAGTGGCTCCCTCCTCCAGCGCCTGGGGGGAGGCGACATCAAGCAACAAGTATTCCTAAAATGCTTAACTCGGAGCCATCGAGTGTAACAGCAATAAATTGAAGGTATTTGCTGCAAGTGTCCCGCCCGTCTCGCGCGGTACTATTATGAAGCGAATCCTTATTTGCCAATACTGTAACATGTAGGTCTCACAAACACGGGGCCCCGGCGACTTCTATTAACAGAAATCACGTATTCATTTGCTATTAAATTTATCTGTTTCACTTCAACTAAAGCCGGGGTATAGCATGTACCAATGACAAGAAAACAATACTTGGAGAAAGACGTTATCCAAAATTCCAAATTCGCTAACGAAACAGTAGCAAAGAATTTCCACATAAGAAATGTTCAACGTTGAATATATTCATACGCCAGTTCTAACATTATAAATAAGTACCTGGATGACCGAGCTTTGTTAGGCTTTTTTTTTTGGACTTAAGGAGTGGGACACTTAAGGAATTACTCCACTAAAAGTCTTCTTGTACTTTTTACTGTTATTCCAATAGTGAAACTGCATGATTCAAACAAATAGCCATATCCAAAACTAAACGCCATATTACCAATGTCACTTATTATTTTTAAAGTTTTGATTTAAATCCTAATAAAACGTAACAGCTAATAAAAAAAAAAATCTTAGTGTTTTATTTCTATAATATATAGTGCATGGTGACTAACTATCACTGACACGCCCGCGACCAACGTGCACATGTTGGCAGCCACGTCAACAGGCCACCACGCACTTGTTATCACTTATTCCGCGCTATCTATTAACCATATTGTTATTCAACAACATAATTATTAAACCCTCAAATATTAACGCGTAGGGATAAATGGCTAAGCTGTCAGGAAAATTAATCGGCAAAACTCATGCATGGTTGTTGATGAACTTCATTTTAATGTGAATGTGTCCTGGCACTCTATTTAATCACGTAAAAACTAAGCAGAAGTAGAATCTGTAAAACGCACGTAATCCACTTAGAAAGCATTAGTTGATTAAATACTCAACGTCTTGCAATAATTTTCAATGTCAAGATTTATATTATACAAATGCTGCAATATACATGCGACTCGATGAAGGTTAATCTTTTCGCAATAAGAGATAGATCGATAGATATTTACATTGTTAAGCCAGAAGATCCAATTTTAATTTAATATATTACAGTATAGCAAAGCTGTTACTTGACTTCGTTATTCTGTGAAACAGCGGTACCGTCAGGTAGAACCGGCGTAAAGGGTGGCTTGCATTTCAGAATGCTACAAAGGCACTGTTAAACTGACAGTGGCTACGAATATTAGTATTCAAAGATGTCTTGATGTCTTACTAAATGTTTTCATTGCCAGTAACAATTACAAATCAAAAAACAAACTTGCAAAAAATGCCATGTCTCGCAACTCAGTTCTTCTACCGTAAAAAGTTGCGAGATCCGTGTAATATCAAGTCGGTGAATTAATGGGTCTTGTGAGATGTCTTAAGTTAAGCTAACTTAACATCATATAGTGATACCCAAATTTAAAATCTTTTATGTTTTAAATAAAATAGATTGACTTGGCCATCGCACTTGACAATCATATTTTATAAATGTATTACTTGTGTGATACAAATGTGTTTTCGTGCAAACTTTTAATGTAAAATATTGGAAAATATTTTAGGTTTAGATAGTATACTTAATTTCAAGCTAAGAGACGTAGAGTCTGCTAGAAATTACTTATAGTTTTAATGATCTGACCGATCATTGAGTGACAAAATTAAGAAATTTTGACTAGTTATAATTCTTACACTACTGGTTCCAATTGAGTGAAATTTGAAATATACCGTGTTTATACAATGCTTGCTTGGTTACTGAAAATTCAGGCTTCTATTTTTATGCACAACGAAGTAATAGGGGGTTGAAAATTGCCTGAACTGCTTCGAGGAAACAACGTCACGGCCATGCCGCTTTTACTTTATTGGCTAATTTAATGTACTTTTATTAAAGTTATCTTGATATCACAAATCTGTCGGGAAGTAGCACAACTCCAATAGAGCCTCCACTAGCGAAATATGGATATCACTTGCACACGACACAGTTGTGCTAATCTGTTCGAAATTGGATTGGTAAGTCGGCGTAATACGTTTGTATTATTTTTCGAAAGTAGTAAAACAATTTAATAAAATTCATAAAATAAATATATTATAATATTGCTTTTAAAATATCCTTTTCAATTAAAATAATTGTAGATCGCACTAACGGCGCTCCGATCTAACTCTTAAGGGATTCATGGGATGTCAATTAAAACATTTCAAATGTCAATTAAGGTGTATTATTCCACTACACTGGCCTGATGGGTAACAATGACAGTTTGAGAAATAGTACTATACCTAAAACAAAAATAAATTTTGGTAAAGTGGATAATGATAGTAAAAAAGATATTTACCTACATAATATTTTTACTAATTATGTCAAGATGCTAGTTTCCCCAATCGGCAATCGTCAAGCAATTCATTCGCTGCCTCCGTCCGTCCCATGACCATTATGTATTAAAAGTGACACTGACTGTTGACCATTGATTTGTAAGGTTAATTTACAATCACGGCAACTGAAAACTGGTCCTTTTTGTACTGTGGAACTAGCAATGTTTCTATTGATATGCAACATGTCACTCAGCGCCACCATGCCGAACGCGTGTGACATTTTCCAAAAGGACTGACACATAACAACAGAAAATAACCCGCCGCGCCGCGTCGCCGCCTCGCCCCTCTCGCTGGGTGGCGAAAAAAAACAAAAGAAAACATTTGAATCAAATCCGTGGTATCGCGTTTTCCAGCGTTTCGGTTTAAACTGTTCCTGTCTTATTTTCTTTTGTTCGACGTTTTCCACGGCCACACAATAATGCAATGCCATCTATCGGCAATGAGCGTAAAATAATATGTTTTAAACATGTTCTATTTTATTTGCAGTTACATATAGGTAAAGAGATAATGTGTAAAAAGCTAGACTTTTTCTTTCTAATTTTCTAAAATTAGTTGTTATAGTTTTTTTTAATACGTAAGATGTATCACATGGAACGTAAATTTTCGGTCCGAACATATTTATTAAATTTAACTTCAATTCGTGTATCTATTTATTATTTAGTTTCATATATTGTTACGATTTTTCTTATCAGAGTTGCAGTAAACTTGTAACCGAAACCAAACCTTATTTTTTATTTGTTTTACAAAACTGGACATACACAAATAGCAATATCAAATGAAAGATTGTTTCCATAAAATTTACAAAAGTGCGTACATCCTTCTCGATGTGAACACGACTTCCAAGACACTTACATGACGCTTCTTTATAATATGACCTCCTAAAACACAATAAATTGTTGCGAGCCTCCATGGAAAGATGGCGCTCAATGTAGTTTAGCAAAGGCATACCAGGTGATTGTTTTAAAAAATAATTTTGTATCTTGACACGATTTTGAGGCCATTTTTAGGTGTTGTAATATTTCTTTATTTGTATGCAAAACAAAATGTGTCAAGGTATAAATAAAAATAAAATTAATTAATAATTAATAAACTTCACACATGTATCAATAATTACTATTTGAAAGCAGTAGGCGTGGTGCGGCGGTACTACATATGATATTTTTAACTAGCGCATTCATGTCGATTTAGTAATTAACTGAAGTGTGTCTTTACAACTAAAGTGTACAAAACTTCTATTAAAATTAATAAAACTACAATTTCTTAGATGCAAGTTACTTATGAAAGTTTTTGACTAGCGCTGTCATATTTCAGCCTTTAACTAGAAGTGCTCGAAAATCGAGTTTTAGTAATTCTGATTCATACATACAGGCGAAAATAATAAAAGCATCTTAGCAAAAAACATCTTAAACTGCTGTCAATATAATGTATGATAAGAAGAAGGAGTACCTCCCTTTCAAAAATGCCATAACTAGCAATAATTTTCCGACGATCAAAGCAAAAGAAGTAGTGCATGATGGCAAAACAAGCTATTCGAAACTATCTTGCCTCATTTATACCTAGTCAGGTCATAAATTCTGTCACATGTTTAATATAAAATAATTGAAACCCCAATAAGAAACTCCCAACCATACCATTAGCGAGGATGGAAAATGACCTCGTTGGACAAGCGGAATACGGTTGCTCGCTTCTTCACTACTGTGTGCGTACTCCTTATCATTTTGTTTGTTGTAGCTCTCTTCTACGGTAAAAATTTTTTCATCTGAAAAAAGAATTTCCCGATATTTTTTCCCGCGAACCGCTTCAACAAACCGCGGCATCTCTTCAGTCTCAGGTCCATTAGACGAGCATTCAAACGATGTCCTGTTTTTCTTCGATATGCCCGAAGCCCTAAG
Organism: Hyles euphorbiae; assembly: GCA_023078785.2. NCBI lineage: Eukaryota > Metazoa > Arthropoda > Insecta > Lepidoptera > Sphingidae > Hyles > Hyles euphorbiae. The sequence goes on along the minus strand of CM041058.1, from coordinate 705,842 downwards.
TCTTCATTTAACACCCTTTTCACCGTGGTTCTTCTTAACCCCATCTGAAGGGCCAACAGTTTCTGCTTACGTTTGGGATTTCTTTGAATTCGCGCCTTCACAGCTTTTATCACTGCTGAAGTCCTAACAGACCGAGGGCGACCACTTCTTGACCTGTCATCTACACTAGAGTCTTCATTGTATCGTTTGATGGTACGATAAACGAATCTTTTGGTTATATTCAAATTTTTCAGTATGTCAAAAATTTGAATTGGCGCGTAACCGCAACGATGCAACGCAATAACTGCAACACGGTCTTCTTTAAGCGTCCACTCCATATTTAAAAATGAGTAAAATTCTAAAAAGGATACATTTTTATTTTCATGAACAATTCGAAATTCTAATTCAATAAACTTTTTTGTGGCCGGCATTCTAAAAGAAAAGTTTTTACTGTGTGACAATACTTATGACCTGACTGTGTAGTATCTGTTAATGGAAGCACCGCTTTCCGAACATGAGCCGGCAGGCTGGGCCACAATTTAATGGCGCTGCAGTAACATCAACTCTAAAAAGCTTTTTTTACACTTACATTCCACTACGGTACGTTTTATCTAAATCTAATTCTGCATAAACTCTTTATATTTTTATCACAATTTGCCCTGTTCAGAGTATCATTTTGTTGAGTATTACAACATTATTTGGCTTATATGTTGATCAATGCAAATATCGGATTCATCATTTATAATCGACTTAGTAAGTTAAAAGTTGCTAAAATTCTAAACGTGGTGTAACGTTTAGAATTTTAGCACGCGGTGTAACGAAACATGCTGCTGCGAGTGTTAGTTACATTACAGCTCATAGCACTTATAGTGATCAGTACCCACCGTTTGTATTTGGTGAAAATATTGGCCCCTGAACTTTTCACAGGCAACTGTACCGCACATGTCAGACGTAGATCTCATCATTACATTATTTTATTTAACATCGCATACAAAAGTAAGACAAAAAATACAACTCGTTTAAATAAATGTGACAATTGGCGGTCTTCTCGATTACCGCGATTTCTTCCAGACACCCATTAGATGAACTGGATTGAAAAGAAGCTAGAAAATAAGAGTGATCACAAAAAAGACAAAAATATCAATAAAAGTAATCTGAAAAGAAAGTAATGTTTTTTTTTTATTCTGGCCTGGCATAGTGGCGACATTACACCTGATGGTAAGCGCAAATGCCGCCCAGGCAGAGTATCCATTGGCATCGGACGGCAGTCCCATGCCAATGGAAACAATTATGCCGGCCTGCTAAGGTGCCTCTTCACACTACGGCGGAAGGACCCAGGATTGTTGGAAGGACACGCGAGACGGCAAACAATTCCACAGCCTGACGGTGCGGCACAAAAAAGAATTTGAGAACCGTTTGGTTCGCGGCGGGATGGTGTGGACCGTCAAGCTATGGCTTCGCAAGCCAGCTCGCGTGGTTCTGGTTAGGAATGGAGAGGAGGGGATCAAGTTGAACAATTCCTCAGAGCAGTCACCGTGATACAGGCGGTAGAACACGCTTAGAGAGGCGTCATCCCTCCGGAGTTGTAGCGACTCTAACTTGCTCGTAACGTCTGCATCATTCACAATGCGGATGGCCCGCCGCTGCAATCCATCCAAGGCATCGAGCAGATACTGGGCGGATCCATCCCAGAGGTGCGAACAGTACTCCATACCTGGCCGGACCTGCGCTTTATACAAGCGATAAAGCAGACCGGGCGTGAAAAACCGACGCAACCCTGTTCAGGACTCCAACCCTGCGTGATGTGGCAGATATTACGCCCTCGATGTGATTCCTTGGATTGAGATCACAGCGGATATCCACACCAAGGATACTCAGGTCATTCCGCACTGAGAGGGGAGCACCCTGAAGAATGGGGAGGGGAGAGAACGGGGAGTTTTTTGCACGTGAACGCACACACCTGGATTTTCTTGGCATTGAACTCAACCATATTCCTGGAACCCCATGTAGAAATGAGATCCAAGTTCCGGTTAAGCTCAATGACAAGATCTTCGTGTCCCTTCACAGTTTCGACTCGGCAACCCGAAGGCCCGCATTGGTATCGCCCATGAACCGTGCTGTCATCTGCATAGCAATTAATGTTGCCAAGCGACAACATGTCATTGATATGCAGAATAAACAAGGTGGGCGACAGCACCGAGCCCTGAGGAACTCCGGCATTTACCGACATGAGCGCCGAAGCGTGTCCGTCAACGACTACACGTATTCTACGCCCATGCAGAAAGCCGGAAATCCACGAACACAGGTTGCCGGGCAGACCGTATGCCGGAAGTTTGGAAAGAAGACCACGGTGCCAGACCCTATCAAACGCCTTGGCAATATCGAGGCTCACAGCAAGAGCCTCGCCACTCCGGTCAATCGTCTCACCCCAGCGATGCAGGACAAACGCTAGAAGATCACCCGTCGATAGATATTGACGGAATCCGTATTGTCGGTCACTGATCAACGAGTGATCCGTGTGTAGCGGACTAATTGAGTGTTTATGATCCGCTCCATGACCTTACACATCACTGAGGTGATAGCGATAAGGCGGTAATTGGTAGGGTCCGACCGATCACCCTTTTTGGGGATCGGTTGCACATTGGCCTCCCTCCAAGATTCCGGGACAACACCTGTGCGGTAGGACGCCCGGTAGAGGCGAGTCAGTGCAGGAGACAATCTGTACAACATATTGGAAATATTAACATACATTTTCATTAAACACACATAGATACCATAAAATAAAAATATCATATAATACACTACATAAGCTACAAAACGATATAAAATATTAACAAACACTTTGATCTAAGGAGCTTTTTGAAGATAGGAAGGGAAAGGCTAATCTAATCGGCAATGGCAGTTCATTCCACAAGCGCGCAGCATGGACAGTAAACGACTTACTGAGGATCCAAGAGATCGTGCATATGTGCTGCTGTGAAAAGTATAACGCTCTTTTAGGTAACGGGATGTAGTGGGATGGAAAAGAATAATATATAGGAGGGATAAAATACGAAAATTTCGGAAAAGGCTTATCGACAGCCACTTGACCTTTAAGAACTTGAAAAAAAAGCCGCACTTACGTTGATACCAGGCCAATATGATTATTTAATAAAGTATTTTTATTATAAACTTTATTGAAATAAATAATAAGAAAGATATTTAAAAAACCTTAAGTTTTCTGTTCAGTGAGCGTGAATTTATTGACTGCGCTTGACTTACACGGGGTGTCAACAACTGGGGCGACGTGAAGTAATAATTGATTCTGAGTGGCTTAACAGATCCCTTTACAGTCTACAACAAAAGAAATAAAGCGTTTTGCGTATGTTATTAAGTGAAAAATACCGTGAGAATTATGTATTCCCGCCAATATTTATTCACTACGCTAATGTGTGCTCTTCGATGTGGGTCAGAAATACGCTTGCAAGAAGCTGTTGTGTAGAAAATCTAAATTATTTTGAACATCTTCATCATTTCAAAGAAATATACGTGTAAGGTATTAAATTGTTATTTAAGTAATCAATAATTTAGTAAACAAAATGGTCTATTTAATATCTGGGTTATAACTAATCTCGGTCAAAAGATAAGATGATGCTGTAACTATTATAATTATTTTTGATATTATGTATATTAGAAGATAAGTTTTAAAATTAATATAAAATTTATATATTACAATAGACATAATATACTGGTCTCCAAGATACAGGCTCTGCCTAGTTTGGGGCCCCCTGTTAAACTGCAGCTGTTAAAATTTGTGTGAGCACTAACATGATTGTCTCTCCGTGCATTAAAAATATAACCTATGTAATTTTATGCCAAATAAAAGTTTATTATTATTATTCAAAAACAAAAAAAGTCGCGCCGCTTTTCCATCCTTCATTGGCCAACCTGACCATGATGATCTATTTCTTCTGTCCCCATGGGCATGTCGGGAATTTCATGGTAAATTTGATATTTGTTTTAGAGTACATTTTCGTACTCTTTGTGTGACCATTACGTAAAGGTGCAAGCCATCCCCATAATTATATTTCATATGACCAAATAGGCTTGAAGTTCGTTTCGAACACAAGCAACGTATTATTTGCCGATAGTTTTGAGTTAGGTTTGAGCAGCCAGTCCAGGGACTTACATTTTTACTTCATGCCAGTTTGATGTGCAATCTCTCACTTTAAATAATCAATCGCACAGGAAACATTCCATTTCTATCGTCAAAAGCTACAATTTCCGCCTGTATGTGGACTTATTGAATTGCGATAGTTCATGATGTCTAATATTTGAGTTATCAACCACAGCTGCTCTTGCATGAGTAGTGCCTTCCGGATGGTTCACGGAGTAGATTTTGTAATCTATACTAATGTATAAAGTTGAAAAGTTTGTTCGTTACCTCTAATGTCAAGACCTACTGGTCGAATTTAAAAATATTTTTTGTTGGACAAGTCATTTATCGAGGAATACTATAGGCTATATATCATCACGCTGCGACCTATATCAGTAGTGAAAAATCTAGTAAATACGAAATTATATTCATTTTTCGTGGTCGACATTATAAATTGATAGTCGGCATTGAACGTTTTGGCCGCCATTTAGAAAACTGTATCTGCACCCAGGCGGAGCTGGGCCGGACCGCTAGTTTAGTATATTAATATAACTGTTTTCGGTAATGTGTGATTCAAACACTAATAGAAGGTCGATGTTGCCAAGCCTGGGATACTAAACAAATAATTTCAGAGCAAATTTATCCGTAACTTAATTGCTCAGTCACATATTTCTCAAACGCCAAGTTAGAGTAAGTGATACCATTTGCCATACTATCGAGGCCTCACGATTGAAAACAAAAAGTAGCCCAACTATAGTGAAAAATCTAAAATAAAAAATGCAACGAGAAGTTATTTCTCACGGTCACCGAACACCCATTGCACTGGGCCCTTACAAATCGAACCATGACGATAAAGTTTATATTTTTATTTCTTTTTATTTAACACGAGAGTCCATACAAACCGAGGATGAATATTAAAATTGATTGGCTCCATCTGTAGGTCTCTAACAATCCCCTCACAACCCCCCACCGCCCACTTTACGAGACGCAGTTCCACGAAAAGCACTAGAGATTAAAAAAGATTTCGATTTACCTTTGACGGCGTTATTGATTTCATCGTTTTACACTAGTATTGCTTGCCCAGTGATTCATGGACCAGTGAGCTTCGACGCTCTTATTTAATTAATAGTTGACCCAGAGTTAATATCATTCGCATAGAAGTAAATAGTTAAAGGAAAAGAAAAACTTGCTAACATCTATGATTGTGCAAATCAGTACCTTAATTCTTGCCTATTACCAACAGACTAGACGCGGCTGCCAACATGTTTACTCTGGTCGCGAATTCAAATCACAGGGTACAACTCTGACTTTTCGGAGTCATGTGTGTGTTCATTGTCAATCACCACGCATATAATAGCGAAGGAAACCATCGTGAGAAAACCTGCTTTTCGGTTCAGTTTTTATGAATATGTCTGGTATATAAAGTCCGCCAACCCGCACTAGGCTAGCATGGTGGACTATATGGCCTAACCTCTCCAAGTCATATTCTCAATAACAAAAAATAACGAAATATAATAAAGAATGATAAAAATATAATCAAGAATAATAAAAATATAATAAATAATAACAAATTAATTATAACAATGTTATCGATGGCTTTCACATGCTTTGCGACATTACTTAACATAATTATTCTTCACACAGCAACATGAACTATCAAATAAGTTTTGCTATAAGATGTCGCTGAGTGACATTTGAAAACGTAGTTCTACGGAAGTAAATATGATTTGGAGGCTCCTTAAGTCCAGCTGATCGGGTGCAACGACCGACACGCTGAGGCACAGATCTCGATGCTTTCCAACGAGTAACACAGTGCGCCGTAGTAGCCTCGTCATGATTTCACTTTACTTTTCAAATTATTCAAATTTAACTTCGTTTAATATTTTATCAGTTTGGTTTTCGCCATTGCTCTTACTTTGGAGACTTAACGATAATGATGTGTAACCGATAAAATTGATTAGTTAGGGCTAGTCGAGTAGCTGGCAAATTTTAGTTAAATGCAGTGGCGTAACAATAGGGTGGCATAATGCGCAAAATGCCACGGGCCCCCGACCTTAGGGGCCCCCGGCGGCCTGGCCCCTCAGGCCCGAGAGGCCGTAAGCAGAGAAGAACCTAGTAAATTTATTACCAACAAAATTGATAATCAAAAACTATTTTATTAGTTTCCATTAAAGATACCAAGGTTTATTTTTGATACATAAAAATAATAATAATGGTTCTTTCTTTTAGATTGAATTTTACTAACTTTTTTTAACTATTATATACAGATTATAGTGCGGATTTGCTTTAAAAAAGAACGAACTTCAATATTAGGCTTCTGAGGGGGCCCCATCACCATTGCTGCGTTTGGGCTCCGGCCACGTAGTAAAGATATTACGACGACTAATTGATCTCGTTGTGGAGTTCTTTTAATGGGCTGCAGGCATACGAGCATACAGCCCGCCTTACGGTCAGCGGTCACCGCCGCTCATAGACTTTTGCAGATTCTTACCGTCGCAAGTCGTAAGACGCTTCTTACCGTACCGAGAGAACTTTCTTAAAGCCTAGTTTAAAGAAGGACAGGTTATAGCACTCAGGGAATACCGAAGCTGGGAGTTCATTCCAGAGCTTGCACGTGCGTGGTAGAAAAGAACACTGGAAACGTACTTTCCGGGAACGGATAGTTTCCAGGTAGTAAGAATGAATTCTACTGCGGTGACGGGAAGTGTGATGGGAGAATAGCGATAGTGGCACCATCTTCCTCAGAACACTTTCCGTGGAACAATTGATAGATTACACATAGAGACCCAAAATCTCACTGCAAACCTAACGGCTCCACATTCTCCGTGAGATCGGGATTATCGATGATTCGAAGAGCTCGGCGCTGTAATGAGTCAATTGGGTCGAGCTGGTGTTTTGGGGGCTTCTACCTAGAGGTGAGAGCAGAACTTCACGTCGTGCCGGATCGTCGCATTTATAGAGCAATAACCAATGATCCGACGAAAAGTACCGCTTGGCTCTGTTGAGGATCCTTAACTTTTTGCTGGCCAATTTTCCCTTACCTGGGTAGGTACCACCGCAATGTCTATTTCTCCTGTGAAACAACACTGCTTAAATGCACTGTTGTGTTTCGGATTGAAGGACATTGTAGCCAGAGCAACTACTGGACATATTGAGACTTAACATCTTATGTCTCAGGATGGCGAGCGCAGTGGTCTACTGTTCATGAGCGTTCGTATCGCTTACCATCAGGCGAACGGCTTGCTCGTCTCGCCATTCACTGCAATAAAAAAAAAAAAAAAAAAAACCTTCCAAATGACACCTAAACTGCAATTTTATCAATAATTCGGGTCAATGAATGAATGAATGCTCTCGGATGCTTAGAGAGTGTCCCCATGACAAAATGGGTCTTCTTGGTTGTAAACAAGCAAACTTATATCTTCGTGGGGTTAAATTGTGCTATTTTCAATTTACCCCATTGAGAGGCCTGCCCCAGAGAGGTCTCGACTTCCGACAAAATTTGAGACCATCTTTCCTTAACGGATCCCCGATAGAGATTCTGTAGTCAGATGTATCTTGCCTAACTTACACTAGCATCTGCATAACAATTCCAGCTGGTGATAGACAACATGTCATTGATATGCAGGATAAACAGGGTCGGCGAAAGCACCGAGCCTTATGGAACACCAGAATTAATGGTCTTGGTCTCGATGCAAAAGCGGTCCAATACGACTTTTATGCTGCGATCATCCAGAAAGCTGGCGATTTACTTTCAGAGTTCCTCAGGTTGAAATACCAGGCAGGTAGCTTCCCCAAAACGCCGCCATGCCACACTCGGTGATAATATCAAGGTTTACCGTAATTGCCTCACCCCCACTATCCAAAGCCACAAAGATCACCATCCGAACGACCCTCAGTTGGTGGTCCTCAAGATACGTCAAGAGCTGCATATTTATAACTCGCTCCAAGACCTTGGAGACTCAGCATGTGACAGCAATCGGCCTGCGATTCGAAGGATCCGACCGGTCACCCTTCTTGGGGATTGGATAAACATGGGCGATAGGCGATATCACATTCCGACCCACTCAACTAGTAGATGTGCAGTACCGCCCGAAATGCGGAGTTCAGGGTTTTGTTCGGTATGCTAGCGCAGATTTTTGTTAGTGACCCGCCTCGGCCGCAATTTAATGGCAGGTCATTGACACTAATATATTCCTTTTGGTCTTCTCCGAGGTACCGGAATATAAGCATAACAGTTTTCGTCTCCATACAAAAAGGGGGGCCCCCATCCGATGATTTTGCCACGGGCCCCAGATGGTGTAGTTACGCCACTGGTTAACGGCCGATGCCAATAATCAATCGAAAAAATTAGATTGAAGTCAATCTGTTTTGTTGTCAATTGTTTTCTACTTTTCGATTGGTCTCCTGTCATGTTGCCATAGTTTATTCACTACTGAGATTGATTATTGGCAATATAGTATCAGAAAAACGATTGAGCTGTCAATCTAAAACGGCAAATTTTGGATTGGGTTTGTTTATTGGCAGCGGCTGTAAATGAAGTTCTTATTATATTACTCACACCGACGTAAGTTGATAGTTTGTATAATGCATTAAGTAGCACACCATCATAAACAAATAAGAACACACCTTTAGCTGGGTTCATTTTCAATTTTCACGTAAATGTCGCGTTCTCGGTTCAGTCTGTGAATTCTAGACCGCTCTACTGTTACCAGCATCCGCCTTCCAATGAGAAGTACAGTTCTGAATGTAATTAATGATGATTTACTGACTGAACTATTTCAGTTGTAGAAGGGTTGTAGGCTCAAATGTTATTGGTAGGTTTTAGGATCTTTTGCTGTATAGTGCAGTTATCAAACTTAGCTTTTGTGCCTATAATTATTTGTCTTACATTTTCACTGCCATAATATCCAAAATTAAATTTTTTGGCGTGCGGCTTTGAAAAATGAATTATAAGGCAATATATTTGCCTTACAAAATGCTATATAAAAAATAAAAACGCTTTGCTCAAGTTGCCTAGGACGCATTTCATAAGAGAAAAAGATACTTCAACGAAAATACCTAGTCAGATCATAAATTCTGTCACATGTTTAATATAAAATACTTGAAACAAGTTTATTCATTATGTAACCATTTATATACCAAAATGAACTTAACAAAACATAGATTCTTATGACACTAAAGTTTATTCAAAATGACCTCCGAGATTTTGAATACAGGCCTTCAATCTGCGCGGCTAGTTGTCTATCGCAGCACGAACGAGGTCCATGTCAATATCGGCGGCTGCCTTAATCAAAGATGTCTTGAGTGACTCCAAATTGGGATGAGGGTTTGTGCACGCCTTTTCCTCCAAGTGTTGCCATATCTTGTAATCTAACGGATTCAAATCTGGACTGGAGGAGAGCCAGTCTTCGTGCCGGATGAAGTCGATTTCACGCGCCGCCAGCCAGTCTTGTGTGCTCTTCGCTCTATGAGCTGGCTCCGAATCTTGTTGGAATACCCAGTGCCTGTTATTGAACATGGTATGAGAAACAGGTTCCAGAAGGTAACAAGCTATTCGAAACTATCTTGCCTCATTTATACCTAGTCAGGTCATAAATTCTGTCACATGTTTAATATAAAATAATTGAAACCCCAATAAGAAACTCCCAACCATACCATTAGCGAGGATGGAAAATGATCTCGTTGGACAAGCGGAATACGGTTGTTCGCTTCTTCATTACTGTGTGCGTACTCCTTATCATTTTGTTTGTTGTAGCTCTCTTCTAAAGGTAAAAATTTTTTCATCTGAAAAAAGAATTTCCCGATATTTTTTTCCCGCGAACCGCTTCAACAAACCGCGGCATCTCTTCAGTCTCAGGTCCATTAGACGAGCATTCAAACGATGTCCTGTTTTTCTTCGATATGCCCGAAGCCCTAAGTCTTCATTTAACATCCTTTTCACCGTGGTTCTGCTTAACCCCATCTGAAGGGCCAACAGTTTCTGCTTTCGTTTGGGATTTCTTTGAATTCGCGCCTTCGCAGCTTTTATCACTGCTGGAGTCCTAACAGACCGAGGGCGACCATTTCTTGACCTGTCATCTACACTAGAGTCTTCATTGTATCGTTTGATGGTACGATAAACGAATCTTTTGGTTATATTCAAATTTTTCAGTATGTCAAAAATTTGAATTGGCGCGTAACCGCAACGATGCAACGCAATAACTGCAACACGGTCTTCTTTAAGCGTAAACTCCATATTTAAAAATGAGTAAAATTCTAAAAAGTATACATTTTTATTTCCATGAACAATTAGAAATTTGAATTCAATAAACTTTTTTGTGGCCAGCATTCTAAAAGAAAAGTTTTTACTGTGTGACAATACTTATGACCTGACTGTGTAGTCTTATTCTGTTCTGATACCCTTTTTACAACAAACTTAATATTTTTGTAAGGATCTATTGCTATGTAAGAAAAATGGTTCTCTCATATTTATATATAAAAAATCAACAATAAAATGTTGTTAGCCCTGTTATTTTTGTGATTGTACTGCACCCAATGTGCATGTGCGCCGCGCAGTGCCATCTATGAGCAGTTGTTACTATCCCGAAGTTAGTACACAGGACTATTTCTTTATTAAGGGACAACCTCTCCTGGTTAAGTGCTTCCTTCCTTCCTTCATAGATGGAACTAGTCATTGCAAAAGTTTTATCCGAATGAATACTTCAGTCGAGGAGTTAAGAAGTATTTATCCTAAAATTCTCATACTTTCACTGGTGGTAGGTCTCTCATATGTGAGAGGCTGCCTGGGTTACAGCAGTTTAAATGCACTGTTGTGTTTCGGATTGAAGGACATTGTAGCCAGAGTAACTACTGGACATATTGAGACTTAACATCTTTTGTCTCAGGATGGCGAGCGCAGTGGAATGCCAAGCATTGCTTTGTAATTCAAGGTGTTTGGTTTTGCTACTGTTCATGAGCGGTCGTATCGCTTACCATCAGGCGGACGGCATGCTCGTCTCGCCATTCAATGACATAAAAAAAAAAAAATTCTCATACGATCTTCCTCTTATTACCCTATCAGTACGTAGTTATTTTTCATAACAAATGATTCTCATGTAAAAGAAATACATCTCATCAAGAATTCTTACGTAAGATTTCTATGTATCAAATATTTAAACTTGAACATTTCTGTGTTCTGGTTTGAAGGACATTAAACCAGAGTAACTGGACCTACCATTATATGTCTTTCGATAGCGAGTGCAGTAGAATACCAATCATAGCTACAAAGCTTATTGTAATTTATGGTGTTGTTTGGTTTTGGCACTATCCATGAGCAATCTTATCGCTTACCTTCGGGTAAATTACACGCTAGTCTCACCATTCATAGTAATAAAAAAAAACTACATAAACACAACATGAATGCATGAATAATAATTTCTAGCCGCAATTTCGTTTAATAGCGAAGTGTAACACGCCACCATAGTAGCTATGGTAGTGCTAGTGTAATAACTAATGCAAGGACATTGCGTAATACGAATTACGATAAAGTGCTCAGTGCAGTAAAAAGTTATGGATACATGTCCACAAGCAATCTATATTTGCATTGGTTAAACTATAAGTTTGTGTTGGAGAATATAAATAAATAATCCTAATATTCTATTGTGTAACTTTTTGTTTCGAAATTAATACATACGTATTAAATGTGAAAAAAATTGGCCATAATCTAGTCCAAGACCCTAGGCATGCCACTGTACGTACCCAGGCGGCCTCTCACATCTCTAGCAATTCATTAAATGTTAAGTCGTGGTAAACCCTTATTTATTTATCTGTATAGATGAATAGCAGAAAGAGATTCGAGGCAGATACTAAAACGATTCTAAAAAATCGAATACATCTAATTGCGAAACTCCTCCCTTTATAAAGTCAGTTAAAAAAGAATGGAATAAATTTATGAATAAAACAATCCTGCAAGTTTTCCCAAAAAACGGTGAAATAGCAAACCATGATAAACCATCGTTATTTTTTGTCACTGGAAATCCATTTCTGGTCATAGACCCTTCCCCAAAGATTCCCACTGTGAGATGGGATGATAAGTTCTTTATGATATTACCAAAAATTTAAGAAAATAGAATTACATAAGTTTAATATAGTGAATATATCCAAGTTAATGTGTTATTTAGTCCATATTGTAAAAGTGTGTTTCCCCGGCAGCGCGAAGGCGGCCGAGGCGGCGAGCTGTCGCATGCAGGACAAGCGCGCGTCGGCGCCGCCGTGCTCCACGCCGCCCGCTGACGAGGACCAGCAGCCGCCCACCGACGGAGACGCCACTCCGGTACATAACATAATCATTACCACGTCAACGTTATACAGTCATCAAGGAAGTCCACTGCTGGACATATCTCCACATCGACCCGGTGAAAGCGGACGTTATAGGATCCGGATGACATAATCTATGTTCAATATTTGTTCTTACAACCTAATCGACTTAAGCCATCTTTTTTGTACCAACTCGAAAAGTTGACTGAAAAAATTAGGCTTTATTTATTTTACTTTAATTAAAACGGTATATACCAATTACATTTATTAAATTCTTATGCCTAATTATATTTAGGCTTTAAGAAATCAACAACAAAAAACAAAATGAATGTAATTTTTATATTTGTTTGTCACTAAATATGTTTAAGATTTCAACCCTATAATATATTATAAAATTATTATTTTGTACATATCTTACTTTCTGTGGCTGTTATTACGAGTAGCTGTCAAAAGTGTGTATTATAGTTTTCACAGTATGTACTGTATATTATATTTTGACAGCCTCCGTGGCGCAACCGGCTAGATGCCGTCTGTGAAACGAGAGGCCAAGGGTTCGATCCCCGCACCAAGAGAAATGTCTGTGCGGCCCTCAAATATTTATTTCGGGTCTGGGTGTTTTTGAGACCGAAAAAGTCTCTCGTAGTTCCTGATACCCGCGACACAAGAGCCGATCTTAGTGTGAGGACAGGACTATGTGAGTGTTGGGTGTTATTTATTATTGTAATTCGGTGTCAGACTGGGCTGTGCCCCGACTCGTCGGCGACGCCGCTGGCGGGCAGCGCGCCGGCCACGCCGCAAGAGCCGCGCATGGACGTGCCACAGCCGCGCCCGCTGCCCATGCCCGAGTACGGTGGCTTCTTCGCGCTCCTCACAGAGTACCTGCCCGACAGCAGCCAACCCATTTCAGGATTCCACAGGTTATACACTACTACACCACTTCCTTCCTACTTAGTATATTGTCTTGGTATTCCTCCGCTATTTCGCCCGGTCTTTGTCGTTGTCGCCCTAAAAGCATTGGTTCGTACAACACCAACAGTTAGTTACAGATAGTGTACGTCGGTGGCCTAGTCCGGGTTGGCGAAAATCACATTCATCTGAAATTGTTGTTAGCTTCTTACTTAGCTTGCAAGGGAGTCTAGATTTCGTCGTTACTTTTCCAGCACAGTTAAAATAAGGGATAAATTATTACAAATACACACTTCTGTTCGGAAATTCGTTTTATTAGTCAGAGCTGCCAACTACGCTCTTGCTTTATACCATAAATGATTAATAACAAAAACACAAGATTATATTCTATTCAGTCATTTTATACAGAAATATCTGTAGTTTAGATTTTATTATTAGATGATTTGTCGTAAACGATGTTGTGTCGCGTTGCAGATGCAACGTGGCGGTGATGCTGCTGTGCGACGTGGTGCTGGAGGGCGTGGAGATCGACTGGTCCATCCACGTGCCGCTCATGCTGCACATCGTCTTCTTGGGCATGGACCACACCAGGTGCGGATTTATCTTAACTTTAATGCTTGTCTCAGCCCTATGGTATTTACAATACTCATAAAATTCAGGTGTTTTGATCAAAACTCTTGGAAGCTTCGATACTTCATGGCTTATTCCGCCCGGTTCTGCAGGATGCGAGATGAGGTGTTTGACAGAACTTTGGTTGATGTCCATCAGAAATCATGTTTCGTTGAAATATACGCTGCTATGAAATCGAAAATTGAGCGGAAAGTCACATCAAACGATACAACACCTCTATAAGTATTTTCATTGTAGTTTAGTAAGAGTGTTGCAGTGTAAGTGTGTCGTTTTGCAGATGGATAGTGCACCAGCACTGCCGGCAGCTGCTGCTGAACCTGCTGGTGGCGGTGGCGGCGCACCACGACCACCTGACGGTGGCGCGCGCGCTGCTGGCCAGCCGCTCCGCGCAGCTCGGCCTCGCCATCCCGCCGCCCGCGCTGCCGCTGGTGCACCACAACTTCACCGGTATTACCACCCTTTATATACAACTTCATTTCCCCTCCGACTCTATAAAAATTTTAAGTACCGCCACCCACATTAAAGCTCATTTAAAATCATTATAGATTTTTCGTTCCTTTTCTATGTCCTTTTTGAAAAACCTTTGGGGCAAATGTGACTCCGTTATAATTACTGATTGTTGTGTATGAATAGCGTTCATCACATATCGTTATATGTATGTTGTTTATATATATTTAAACATAGGAATTCATACAAGTAAGGTCTCTGGGTGGTGCGGCGTAAGTTAACTTCTGAATCGCCTATTTCTTGGTTCAATCATGGAAATGAAATCTATGTTTGTAAAGAATCGATACCACTATCAGTAAATGAACCTGGAGGCTAATGATGTACGTAGTCCTAATCCACGTGTGTGTTGTACAGAGCCGGACGCGGCGTTCGACAAGCACCCGCAGTGCGCGCACTCGCCGCGCTCGCACGCGCGCTCGCTCAGCTCCGACCCGCAGGTCACGCCGGAAGGTGAGCACGGCGATACATCGATAATATTATTACGACTATCACATTAAGCCAACCACATTTGAGACAAGTTAACACAAAAGTGGAATATTATATTTAAAAGTTTTTATTTTATTTTAATTTATTCAGGCTAATAGACTATACTATTCCCAACCGCTGTTGTAAACATCGAGCAGTAAAACTTTACGTGTCTCATAGCTGATTGAATAATAGATAAATAATACCCACCAGTCACATACAACGTCCTAACTCCACACTAAGATTGAGTCGTGTGTCGTGGGTATCAGGTACTACGAGAGACATTTCGGTCTCACAAACACCCTAATAGATTGATGTAAGTGTAGGCAGCAGGTGTAATATTAGGCGTTGTTGTCAGGCGAGTGCGAGCACTACCCGTCGCTGCCGGTGATCGTGACCGGCGACGCGGACTCCGAGCCGGCGGCGGAGGCGGCGCCCGAGCCCGAGCCCGCCGACCTGCCCGTCGCCGACGTCATCAAGTCGCTGGTGCACTTCCTCGCCAACAGACCCACGCACATGCCGCTCTGGCAATACGAGGATATTACTGCCAAAGGTAAAGCTTATCCAACCATTGTTACATGTAACGGGATCCTTGTGTCTGTTGTGTGGACGCAAATGCCAAGAGCGCTACAAAATATATATTATTTGATAAGGTTCTTTTATAGTAATCGTTATAACATACTGCTTGTTTCTTAAGTATACATAAAAATGTTAACCATGTTTATTTGTAACTATAACGCTACACATGGTTAAAATATTTATGTACACTCAGGAAACAAGTTAAAGAAATTCTTCTCTATTTCCGACCTTCCAATTCCTCATAAAGTAATGCAATGCATCATACCCTCATTGTCTTGCATTGAAACATCTTTATACATCATTATTGTGTTTTCCATTTCATTATTTGTTCAATTGGATAGAAGTAAAAATATAGCATTATAGCTATCGCCATATAGTTCACCACGCTGGCCTAGTGTGGGTTGGTGGACTTACATACATATATATAGATTTTTTTATAATTCGTTATGGTATGCAGGTTTCCTCACGATGTTTTCCTTCACCGTTTTAGTTCTAACCACTCTCAATCGTACTGTCGATTGTAGAGGAGGGCCTTGCCCTGCAGTGGGACGTATATGGGCTGATACAGATAGCTATTGATCCAGGTTTCAAATGCTGGGTTTGTCAGACTTCATTATCGCTGGTATAGTGTAGACAAGTGATATTATATTATTGATGGATGAGTCTGTGTTGATGTGTTTTTGTGTTGCGTGGTGTGCGGTGCGCAGTGTGGACGCTGCGCAGCTGCCAGCAGATGCAGACGCTGCTGGGTCACGTGCTGCGCGTGTTCCGCGAGTCGCTGCCGCACGCGCTCGTGTCGGAGCGCTGGGCGCAGACCGCGCTGCAGCTCGGCCTCTCCTGCCCCTCCAGGCACTACGCGGGACGCTCGCTGCAGGTGAACACTACCCTCTCCTTGCATACTCACGAGTACTAAACCTAAAGATACGAGGTCGCAAAGTGGATATTCAAAAAGAGCACCTCGAAACCTATAAAGTCACCCATTTTATTTTTGAATTTTCATTCTTCAATATGTCATTGTGTATTTGGTTGCCAACAGATTGGTATTATTTTTAATACACTAGATTCCACTAAACATACTACCAGGTGTAACAGTCTCTTTACAGTGCTGTACAGTATGAATTATTCTGGCTTGCTCTGATTATTGTTGATGCCTGTGCGAATGCTAAGTATGAGTACATGTTCAACAATATACATACATTCTTTAGCAGATTACTATTTGCTTTCGTTTTATACCATATAGACTTAAAATTCATTTGAATTATTAGGATTTGATGAACACGGCACATTAAATTCATTTGCATTAATTGATCGTTATGATTGGCTATAAATGAATTTTTATGTGTTCCTTTGTGTATCTATCCTATAGGCTATATTGGGTTCAAACTCTCAAAATTCCGTTTCTTTATTGAATATATTTTAAATGTGTAAGTATTTGATCGTTTTTGTGTGAGTAGATTAAATTCTTTATTTATGGATTTCATTTGTTTATAAATTGTATGACTCAGGTGACAACGAAAATAAAAAATAGTTTTAATGGTACATATTTATTTCGCTTAAAGAAGTAGTAGCGTTAGCAGGATTGGGCGTGCGTTGGCCGATCACCCAACTAGCAGTCGTGCTTATTGGAGGTTGGCCAGGGCCGTCCAATCTAACTTCTGTCGTCCAGCGTTGCCGCCGCTGAGGTACCCAGAAGGGTCGCTGGCCCACAAGCCGCAAGAGAAGGCTGCCTTGCTGGCAAATCTCTTTGCGGCTAATTCCCGCCTCGAAGACCGTGGTTCCCAGTCGCTGCCTACGCTGCCTGATTGCGGTTTCTCAATGGCAGATATTCGCATCAGGCAGTGTGATGTGCGGCGTGAGTTACGGTCTCTCGATGTGCGGAAAGCCAGTGGTCCGGATGGGATACCAGCGGTGGTTTTAAGGGCTTGTGCAGCTGAGTTGTCTCCAGCACTGACTCGCCTCTACCGAGCGTCCTACCGCACAGGTGTTGTGCCGGAATCTTGGAAAGAGGCCAATGTGCAACCAATCCCCAAAAAGGGTGATCGATCGGACCCTACCAATTACCGCCCTATCGCTATCACCTCAGTGATGTGTAAGGTCATGGAGCGGATCATAAACGCTCAATTGGTCCGCTACCTGGAGGATCACTCGTTGATCAGTGACCGACAATACGGATTCCGTCATAATCGATCGACGGGTGATCTTCTAGCGTTTGTCCTGCATCGCTGGGGTGAGGCGATAGACCGGCGTGGCGAGGCTCTTGCTGTGAGCCTCGACATTGCCAAGGCGTTTGATAGGGTCTGGCACCGTGGTCTTCTGTCCAAGCTTCCGGCATACGGTCTACCCGGCAACCTGTGTTCGTGGATTTCCGGCTTTCTGCATGGGCGTAGAATACGTGTAGTCGTAGACGGACACGCTTCGGCGCTCATGTCGGTAAATGCCGGAGTTCCTCAGGGCTCGGTGCTGTCGCCCACCTTGTTTATTCTGCATATCAATGACATGTTGTCGCTTGGCAACATTCATTGCTATGCAGATGACAGCACGGTTCATGGGCGATACCACTGCGGGCCTCCAGGTTGCCGTGTCGAAACTGTGAAGGGACGCGAAGATCTTGTCATTGAGCTCAACCGGACCTTGGATCTCATTTCTACATGGGGTTCCAGGAATATGGTTGAGTTCAATGCCAGGAAAACCCAGGTGTGTGCGTTCACGTGCAAAAAATCCCCGTTCTCTCCCCTCCCCATTCTTCAGGGTACTCCCCTCTCAGTGCGGAATGACCTGTGTATCCTTGGTATGGATATCCGCTGTGATCTCAATCCAAGGAATCACATCGAGGGCGTAATATCTGCCACATCACGCAGGGTTGGAGTCCTGAACAGAGTGCGTCGGTTTTTCACGCCCGGTCAGCTTTGCCGCTTATATAAAGCGCAGGTCCGGCCGGGTATGGAGTATTGCTCGCACCTCTGGGATGGATCCGCCCAGTACCTGCTCGATGCCTTGGATGGATTGCAGCGGCGGGCCATCCGCATTGTGAATGATGCAGACGTTACGAGCAACTTGGAGTCGCTACAACTCCGGAGAGATGTCGCCTCTCTAAGCGTGTTCTACCGCCTGTATCACGGTGAGTGCTCTGAGGAATTGTTCAACTTGCTCCCCTCCTCTCCATTCCTAACCAGAACCACGCGTGCTGGCTTGCGAAGCCATAGCTTGACGGTCCACACCATCCCGGCGCGAACCAAACGGTTCTCAAATTCGTTTCTGTGCCGCACCGTCAGGCTGTGGAATTGTTTGCCGGCGCACGTGTTCCCTCCTTCCTACAATCCCGGGTCCTTCCGCCGTGGTGTGAAGAGGCACCTAAGCAGGCCGGCATAATTGTTTCCATTGGCATGGGACTGCCGTCCGATGCCAATGGATACTCTGCCTGGGCGGCATTGACACTTTCCATCAGGTGCAATGCCGCCACTATGCCAGGCCATTATAAAAAAAAAAAAAAAAAAAAAAAAAAAAAAAAAAAAAAAAAAAAAATAGTACAATACAATAATACAGCAAAAATTACATAGTTACTGTACCAAAGAGAGCATTAAAGAAGTATAGGTACATAGATTATAATAAGTTCATACATTTTAAATCTTATTTGACTAATTCCGCCTCACTAATGTTAGGGCGTGATTCCATAATACAAGTTACTTGTATGCAAGTTGCAAATCGCATGCGTCATAAACAAATCTGAATACAAACTACAACACGCATGTGGCTAGGACGAACTTGTTAAATTTTTTTCAAGTGACGTGCAAATTGAACGCCCAAAGGCAAGTTGCATGATTTAGTCTTCCACCCATGATGTTCTACTCAATTATGAACGTCTCCACTTATATTCAAGATAAAACGTGCATGCAATTTGCACCCTCTCCAAGACATGTCTCCTATTAAAGCAAAGGCTTAATTTATCTACACTAATATTATAAAGAGGAAAGATTTGTATTTTTGTATGTAACGAATAAACTCAAAAAGTACTGGACCGATTTTAATAATTATTTGTTCATTAGAAAGCTACATTATCACTGAGTAACATAGGCTATATTTAGCACTAGATTACTATAGAAATCTTTAGAAATTCCTATTAAAACCAACCGAAGGTGTAAAAAAATTATTCATAAAATGTCTTTCACCACATACGCTGCGAAGAGTATTAATGATAATATTATAAATATGAATGATTCAAGAGGAAGGTTTATATGTATAATACGTGCATATTATTGTAGAGAAATCTACATGCAACCGGGCGAAGCTGGGCCGGGCCGCTAGTTATTAATAGTGTGAATGCATTATAGGTATATCAGTCATTTTAAACATAATGTATGATTTTATATAAATAACATATTATGTCGCTTTTGATTTAAATGGTGTGAAAAGCCTTATCAATATTTAATGTGTAATATGATGAGAAAAAAGACCTTAAGGTTAATAAAAAATGTGAGATGTTTGTTATCATCATACATACATGCATACAAAAACTCGCGTCTTTTTAGCAGATGGTAAGGCAATGGTGCAACCATTACACCCATCTTTCTCAATGTACTTTCCATCATACAATGTGATGGGCGTGAGCCTATTGCCATATCGGGCAAAAATTCCTGAGACCGGGCTGATAATGAATTTTAACATTCAATATCACTTTGTCCGACCCGGTATTCGAACCAAAGATCACTGCTTCGCAATCGTACCGTAATACAACTCGCCACCGGCGTCATACACATACTTTAATAAAGTAATTTAATTAAAAATTAAAAGACCGACTTCAATGTGCACTACAAAGTAATAAATAATATATATTTCATTGTGCTAGTACACATTGATTAATTTTCTTATTGACTAGACTAGCCAACAAATCTTAAATACGTAATATTTTGAAGGCGGGTCGCCAAGTGCCAAACTAGAACAAACAGTAATGTAACACAGTTGAATATTACCTACTTGTAGATGTATCGTTGGCGCTCAGTTAGGTCCATATGTAAACTAGAAACAAATTAATTTAACATATTGATCCTACGTGTACATTTGTTGAAATTTAATAGAATTAATGTGTGTCATAAGAGTGGTCTAATTTAATTTTTTTTGTATTGCATACGATCAAAGATACAGTGGTCAAGGGTTTCAACTCCAGGGTACACCATTGACTTATTGGAGTCATTGGCATATTTATTTACAATTACTTTAACAGTGATAGGAATCATAGTGAGGAAAGTATAAAAAGGGGAAGGGTTGTTAAGTTTGTATGTTTCCCTCGATTGTAGTTAAGTCCGATGCTCAACAATGTTGATTAAGAGCTGATATATTAAGGACGGGCGATTTTTCTATTAGTTATCAGGACAGGGACTGGAATTTGCACCCGATATGACTATAGACTCTCGCCCCCTATCACACCGAGGGACAACACACGCAAGGCGTAACGTGGGTGTCCTGGTTGATACCAGAAGAATCTCTGCATACCCCTTCTGAGAAAATGGCGTGAGTTTATATAGATTAAGACAAATTAATATTGCGTGTAAAATTGCATGTTTTTCGCTAGGGTGTTTTACACAAATTAAATTTAAGTGTAGATCGTCGTGTTCGTCACTTGGCGACCCGCCTTCAAAATATTACGTATTTAAGATTTGTTGGCTAGTCTAGTCAATAAGAAAATTAATCAATGTATACTAGCACAATGAAATATATATTATTTATTACTTTGTAGTGCACATTGAAGTCGGTCTTTTAATTTTTAATTAAATTATTTTATTTATTACTTTTTAGTTTTCATAAGCATTGTAATGATGCCAAAGGTAATCATATAATGAAAACTGGAATCAATGTATATAAAAAATGAACCATTGTGATCCGTTACAATTTCAAAAACGAAAATTAATATTTTATGATTTTTAAGGAAGCTACACTGTGATTTTTTTTTGATAAAGAAAATACTAAAATCGGCTCAACCTGCTGGAGATATTGAGTACACTTATGCGTGGTAATCATTCGTTACCCCTCACTTCTACACCTTCTTCACTTCCTATTTTTAATAAAACACATATACTTAACCTAATGGACGAAAAATCCAAATTCAGATCATCACCATATTTTATGTGACCAACATTATGTATAATTCGTTCCGAAGAAAAGTTATTTAAAATCATTTATTTACTGTCGCAGATATTTAGTATTTATATTTGTATATATATCCCCCCCCCCTCATTAGTAATGCCTGACAGCACTTATCGACACGTTTACAAATTTTAAAATCGATATATTGTGAAAAAGAGGCAGTATAGAGTGGTTGGTTGCGCGCAGGTGTTCCGTCTGATCGGCGTGGCGATGACCGGGCGCATGGTGTCGGACATCCTGTCGCGGCTGGTGGAGACGGTGGCGGAGCAGGGCGAGGACATGCAGGGCTACGTGACGGAGCTGCTGCTCACCCTCGAGGCCGCCGTCGACTCGCTCGAGTCCAACTTCCGCCCGCTCGACTACATGCGCGACATCTTCAAGTCCACGCCCAACCTCAACAACAAGGAGCCGCCGCAGCCCAACGCCGCCGGTGAGACACGCACGCACATACACACACACACACACACACACACACACACACACACACACACACACACACACACACACACAATACTATATTACATCAATATGCTTTACTCGGGGTTTACACTAAATGAAACACCCACAGTACGAAATACAATCCCAAGATTATTTTTTTATGTGCCAAAAACATATTAAAGGTTATAAGAATGATCAGCAACGGATAAATTAACAATAATAATATGAACCAAAGAAATATTGTAACGATCAATCGTAATTGCGTCACTGCATGTTCCTGTCCGTAAAAGTATATAAATACGAGCACAAAAAAAGCCACCATCACTGACATCATGTTAAATAAAAGCCAGTAACGGGATTCATAATTAAAAATTATTAAAATGTCAAACAAAAATGTTAAAAAATGCATGAGTGACGGCGGCGGAACCCTGAAACAACACGAAAAATGTAATTATTTATAAGTGACATATGAGAGCGTAAATGTGATGTGATGTGGAGGAGACGCCAGTGCACAACAAGTGATAATGAGGTCGGTTGCATGTCGACAGGCAAGCGGTCGCCCGGCGTGTGCGTGGGCTGCGTGAGCAACCACACGCGCAGCACCAGCTACTCCGTGTCGTACTGCATGCGCAAGAACAACGTGCAGCCCTCCAGCGCGGACAAACCGCCGCACGGTACCGCGCCCTCGCCGCCCGCGCCGCCACCACACCCGCCGCGCCACACTACACACAACCGTACATGTTGTCTTGTATGCTGTGCAGATCGCAACCGCGCCTGCGGGGACGCCACCAAGGGCGTGTGCTCCAACCTCTGTCGCTCGAGGTCGGCGCAGTCGCTCAAACTGCTCGGAGACACCGCCACTCAGGTACTCGCCGCTGTGCGCGACCCGTCCAGTCCCTCCACTGCACGGTCGATACACAGTGTGACGGTTCGCAGGATGACAAGCTGACGATCCTGGCGACCCTGTTCTGGGTGGGCGCGTCGCTGCTGGAGAGCGACTACGAGCACGAGTTTCTGCTGGGAGTGCGGCTGCTGGCCCGCGTGATGGCCCGCCTGCCGCTCGACCGACCCGACGCCCGTGAGAGACTCGACCGCACGCAGGCGCACACCTCGCCCTCACTGCACGCGCTGCTGCTCAAGGTGCGACATTATATGAGCTCTTTGTGACCGCTCCAAGTGTTTACTGACTAGATAATATTGTGCCATATGACGAGACACTAAGAACAATTTTGGATGCACACAGGGCTGTACTCATCCGAACACGTACGAGCCGGTGGTGGGCGTGCTGGCGGACATGATACCGCTGCTGGAGCTGCCCGTGATCGACCCCACGCAGTCGCTGGCCTTCCCCATGACGGTGGTGGCGCTGCTGCCCTACATGCTGCTGCACTACGAGGACGCCAACGAGCTGTGCGTGCGCGCCGCCTGCCACATCGCGCAGGTAACACACATGCTTCATTATGTACAAAACAGTCAATTAATTAATAGAAAAGTCATTAAGACTGATAGTAGTTATCACTAAACGAAAAAATATTCTGACCATAATACTAAAAAGAAAATGAGTTGTTAATTCGGCAATCGTTTAAAGTTTACCGCGGAGAAGAGCAAGAAACTGGAGAACTTGGGCACCGTGATGACGCTGTACTCGCGGCGCACGTTCAGCAAGGAGAGCTTCCAGTGGACCAAGTGCGTGGTCAAGTACCTGTGGGACACCTACTCGCACCTCTCGCTGCAGATGCTCGCCTTCCTCGTAGAAGTGCTCGAGAAGGTAACGCGACGAATGATATATTGTTCCGACTTAACAAAACGTATACAACAGAAAATCAATTCTAATTTGGACTTCTGTAGTTCCAACCATTTTTTTACATGACTAAATATTTTTCTACTATCAATATTGTGATTGTTTCGTTTAAGAATACGAAGTGTCGTTTGAGTGTAGCCGGTGTGTCTCGTGTGACGTGAAGTGTGGCGAGTGTTTGACTGTGGCGTGATTGTGGCAGGGCGCCGGGAACCTGCAACTGCCGGTGCTGTCGATCCTGCACTGCATGCTGTACTACGTTGAGCTGAACGCGCCCGCCGCGCAGCCTGTCAACGCGGACCTGCTGCGAGCCGTCGCCAAGTTCATCGACGTATGTATCTACAACTACTGTCTACAACATACTAATACCGCGTCAATATACTACATTAATTACTCCTCGTTGCTTCGGTCTCAATTCTGACAGTTGCGACCTCCTCTTATTAGCTTTCGTCTTCTAATGTAACTCGATGAAAAATTGAAATGACTATTTATAGGAATTGTATTTTTGTTGTATTTGATTGATCGACCTAACATTGCAGCAAGACGGAAACAACTATAAGGAAGCGATGAAGATCCTTAAGCTGGTGGTGACGAGATGCTCCACGCTAGTGGTGCCGCCGTACTGGGAGAGCACTGCGTCGTCTATACTGGACGCGGATCTTCATGGCAAAAAGGTTTGTGATATTAACTTGTCTTTGATCAATCACTACTACAGTAGGCTATTTGACTGTATAAAAAAAATTGACTTATTTGTTACCATCCGTGTAGATAATTTAATTTTAAAACATATTTCATTGTCATACATTAAAAATATTGTATATTTTATGTAAAAACCACAATTATAATTTAATGTATTTTGAGTACGCGCCACGTGATCGTAAACGATTTTGATTGGCTATGACGTCATGCATTAGTATGAACTACTCACGTACAGGAAATGAATGGGATTGATAACGGCATAGATTAAAATTAAATATTAAAAATACCTTTAAAACGCATTATTTGTCATTTATACCCGTGATTCCCGTGAATTAATAAATTATCATGTCCAATGTAATAAAATGTGAAAAAAGAAAAATAATTATAATTTTTTTGACAAAAACTGATTCGGACAATTGATTGATTGATTGATCTATGGTTGATTTGAGAATGAGTGACATACAGTCTGACGCAACTTAGAAGAAAAACCATTTTGTATGGAGTCGGCATGGCAAATAATGGTGGATTATTGTCATAAATAAGTGAATTAACTATGTGTTATTGCTATTGCATTCATTCGGCGCGCTTCTCTTTCTGATTGCAGATGTCAACACTTGTCAGTTGTCACTCTTTGTTGTCAGTAATTTTGTTTGTAATATTTATTTTTGTACGAGTTTGTGTTTATTCCATAAAATAATTATAAAATAAGTGTCAAGTGCTTAATATGGTTCTTTGATAGATTTTCTTAAAATGTCACCGAAAAAACGGTTTATAACATGTGAAATTTGTGGAGATCGTACTAGTAGCAAAAAAACAAGAAAATAGGAAGTTTATGCCTACATTTCCTTTGAATGAGGCTTGGTAAGCAAATTACATGATAATATTTACTGTTAAGTAGGGATACCAGGCTGTATTCAACCAAAATTTTAAAATTTTATGTTGTTTACTATAAACTAGGGATGTTACATACTGTTATTATCGATAACTTTAAAAACATAATTAATTTAAATAAATCCCATTTTTTTAAGTTAATTCCTTGTCTCATTCTCATTTCTGCACAGGTTTTTGCATAATATGTCGAAATTATAAATAATTTATGAACTGCTCTGAATTAAACCAAGCTGCGACTCTTGTATAATCGCTGTATTATCGAACTCGGTCGTTATTGTTCTTTGTTTTACAGATGCAAGCAGTGGGTTAAATTTGTTTTAAAAGAACATGAAGAAGTGTTTATTGAAAATACTTTATTTCATAATTCATACTTTGAAATATGTATGTCGAAACTACTTTGAGAGGACATCTTTTAATTGGAAGCAAAATCGCCTTAAGAAATCTGCAGTACCATTACAATACTTAAAAGCTGATCCACTTCCTTTGTTCATTCATTCATTCCACTTCTCTAAGAAATCGCTTTGTTTCAATTACTGAAACAAAACTATTATTTACGGATATCGCGGATTCGGACTTCAGACCTCGGACTCCATCCGCCCGAAACTTCGTTGGATTTAGTATTAATATTTGAAACGTGTTGATAGTTACTATTGTTATGTTTGTTTCCCAAAGTCTAATAAAAAAACAAATTAAATAAAAATAAACATTTCATAAAGGTCGTTTTTATTTTATTTCGGGTACTATTAAGCATAATATTGTATTATTACTCTCCAATGTACAAATTTGTGGTTATAATGTGGAATTTAGTAATTCATAAAAAATGTTTAAAAATAGGCTTCATTAGATTCCGTAAATTTTATCGATATCGATCAAATCAGGCGCATTGCACGCACGAGCAGACCAGCACTATGTGCTCCGTTAGTTTGGCACTTTTGACGCAATGACAGACGTTGCTGGCCTAATGTTTGTAACAGAATGCCATGTAAAAGGATAAAAAAATATGAATGGAGTCCCGTCTCTCAACGTAGTGTTTTAAATTCTCTTTGACATATGCGAACGAATCTGTGGAGCGGATGTTTACGAACTGGACGCCACATTGTCCGACAGAGCGTTTTGACAGTGTAATTATTCAGTGTATTTTGTAAATTCATTTTTAAATGATATAGATATAGTAATTAAAAATAACCTTTATTTGTAAGGTCTATAGACCCCACTTCATAATGTGGTATAGTTTCCAGAAACTAATCAAATAGCCTGTTGTGTCGCTAGTGAATATTGACTGATAGATACTTTTTGGTTTTCAGGAGCTACCGGGGCGTACCATGGACTTCACCTTCGATTTGTCGCAAACGCCGGTTATCGGCCGCAAATATCTACCCAAGGCTGGTAGCCAGCCTGCCACCGGACCGAGCTCCCTGTCTAACGCCTCCAGCACTACGCCTGACAAAGGTATAATCATTTATTGCAATGTTAAAAAAGTGTGAGGGTCTTATCAATGGCGCAAGTATAATCTCTCAGCCCCTCTTGCTATCCTTCTGTAATGCATTAAGTTTTTTCGTCGTGAATTCAATCTCCCCCACCCTTACTTGAGCTGTCTGTCACTGCCTCTTCATCTCCATCTATCATTGTCTCTGTCGGTCTTGTTCTAACTCCCTCTGTTTCTCTTTCACTCTCATACTAATCCTCTCCATATGTTTTTGCTTGCACATGTTTATTGCCTTATACGTCTGGATCTTCTTTGCATTCTGTTTCTCCATTTCCATTTTCTGCATGTATTTCTCTCTGGTTTCCTATTTCTTTAAGTACTTTATTTTTATGCATAAAAAAATCTATTATTTCGTCCAAATCATTCGTAAGACAGAATACAATAATCAAATTTGCGTAGAATGTCAAAGATCGATTGCGAGCATGTGTGCATTCACCCTATATTCATCTTCCAAACAATTATGCCATAAAAACAATGATAGCAGCTGTCATCGTCGCGGCCGACATGTATGTATTGAGGGATTTTTATTACGTATTCGAGGTTCGTCAACTTCACAATCGGGCTCGGCTTCGACGGTGGTGGGTGCGGAGAGCGGCGCCAACAACGCCACGCAACCGCAGAGCGCCGCCTCCCCGCGCCGCTCGCTGTCGCTGTCGCCCGCCGACGCGCTCGCCTCGGGCTGGAAGCGGCCCTGGATGTCGCAGGTACCGCACCAACTACAACATACCACCACCCCACTCAATATCGATACCCAACATTCAACATTTGCAGTTTCAATTAGTTCGCATAAGCTCGTTTGAATAGTACAGCGTTGCACGCCGATTGTTTCAGAGTCGAGTGCGCGAATGCCTGGTGAACCTGCTCACCACTTGCGGCCAGCGCGTCGGCCTGCCCAAGAGCCCGTCGGTAAGTACCGAAACGCGACGCCCGCCGTCTTGTGCCTATATATGATGACAGATCACGAATGTAAACATACTCTGTACAATAATATAATAATTTCTACCCATCGCTGCGTATAGGACGATTTAATAACCACTTTATGTTCTAAGGTAATTCGCAATACCATAGTGTATATGTCGCCACATGCTTTACGCACACAAACACACACTCGCCCGCGCGGGAGTCAGGCTCTACAACGCTCGCAAACATTTCACACGAAAGCTTGTGCGCTTCTCAACCCGCGGTGTGCTCCACTCGTGAAGGAAACCTGCCACATTGCCTGGCCGTGCCATCTCAACGATCCTACCACACGTAACCGTACCAGTAGGGTCTATACATCTAGCGTTCATACAATGTGTATATTCACTTCGGTGGAGTCATATGTCACTATCCATCGGCGTTACGCCCGTTTTCATTGCTTGACGAATTGAGCCACCGCGTTGTTTTATTTTGCTACGCTCTTTATAAAGCTTACTTGTTACAAAGGACGACATAAAAACTCCACTTCCCACAATTACAAAGTTAAGTGTTAAAGGTACTACGCATGATCAATTCGTATCTAGAATTTTTATATAACGCATTTTATTATTGTGAAAAAATCTGCCTTAGTAAACTTTATAAAGTTCAATAGCATTATATTGACGGCCTCTCCTATTTGACGGCTACACAACATAACAAACATAACTATCAAAATCACGAAACATTCGCTAACCGCTATCTGTGTTATGAAAATTTCGCCGATGTTTGATATGGCACCCGCTCACAATGTTGTTGCCATCAAGATCGCGGCGAACAAAATTCGAGCGCACTCTAAAAATTCTGGATGCTTTAGGATCACCCACTGTACTTAATATTTAGGCATTGATCTATGAATTCAGCTATTAGGTTAATTTGTTGAAAATATCGACACTCACCTACGCGAAGGTAGGTATCTGCAACTGGAGACACGCACTAATATAATTGGACACTGAAAATTCACCGATATAGTAATCACTATGGCACAGTGAGGAGTGGAAGCATCTGGTAGAGACAGAGCGGCGTGGTGTGGAGGACGCGTGTGTCCGCGCTGGTACTCTGGCTCATATTATTACTACGTTTATTGGCGTGATCGCGGAGTTGGGTCACGTTTTTTTATAACCGCGTGGAGCAGTTCTTCGCCCTCTTCACCTCATAGCCAGAATTAGGCCAGACTGTTCACAAACGCTTTTATGTATTTGCTTTGTGTCGAAATAGCGAGCTAAATTTATTGCCGGCTGCAGGTGATCTTCAGCCAAAGCTCGGAGCTACTCGAGAGGGAGTCATCGATGGCGTCGTCGTTGGAGGAAGTCTCGGGCACTCCGGGCAACGAGCCCTCTGGCGGAGCGCCTCCGACGGATCATTTCGGAGTCTTCAAGGACTTCGACTTTTTGGAGTATGAGAGTGAAAGTATTGAGGTAATTTTTAGATCTTTTTATAGTAGCAGATTCAATAAATCTATAGCCACTGCTGATGAAAGAAATGCCAGTTCGCTATCGTCTTATATAATAATCATATATACTTAATTTTAAAAAAATGGATCTTCTGAAATTGTATCACTATACCGTTTGCATGAAAATGTTCTACTTGACTGGGTAAGGTAAAATACCCTGGGTCGTGCCGAAATTGTGGTCAGCAAGATATTTGTTCGTAGAATTAGTATGTACCGTGTACGAAGCGTGTAGTGAGCGAGCGTGTGCGTTGCAGGGCGAGAGCTCGGACAACTTCAACTGGGGCGTGCGGCGGCGGCCGCTGAGCGAGGAGCGCGAGGAGCGCGAGGAGACGCGCGGCGTGCAGCGCAGCCCGCCGCCGCAGCCCGCGCGCGCGCCCGACCACACGCCACCACAGGTCCGTGACCACCGGGCCGCCAACAAGGGACGTAACGATATACACAGACACATTATTAAACGCTTTTTACGTTTATCTTTTTGGTGTCGTAAATACCTTTTTTATTTGTTCAGCATGAAACTTGATTGTTTAACGTCCACGTGTAGATGTAGACCGTCGAACACTGTTACTCTGTTTAATTCATTATTGTCTCCGTTTTCGAGTCATATTTTCATTTTAATCACTCCCATTTAAATCAGACATACATCTAAATGTTGCTTGATGTGTGTTAACAATCAATGAACTAATTGCTGTTTGTCACGAAGGTTGGAACGGTAGCTTACTGTTGTGATAGTATGTATTTTTTGGGTCTTTTCGTAATTGCGTTTTTATTGTTGAGTTCGTGTGGAATGAGTTTAATAAAGTGCAGTACGGGTGCAGGGTGGTCACGAGGACTCGTCGGACGAGGAGGCCGGCTGGGAGGAGGGCGCCAGTGGCGGCCGCGGCGAGGGCGACGCCGGCCCGCACCACGAACTCGCGCTGCGCCCGCGCACACACTCTTTCTCCAGCGCTTCCAGCGGAGACCCAGAAGGTTGCGATTCATTATGCCTCATAATGACACTAATTATTATTTATAAATATTAAAATATTCCTGTTACTCATCAGAGGAAATATGTAGGTTGTTTAGGGTGAATGGGAAAATGAAAATGTTATTTGAATAAACTATCATGACTAGAAATAAGCCAATAGATCTCTCACCGATGGCCATCATTGTGCCAACCTATTCGAAACCTGATCTCTAATCGAGATTCAGTTGTATGCAGGTCGCCACCCGGTCAGTATTGCACTGGAGTGAACATCGTGAACGAAAGTGCGCACCGTAGATCTCTATGAACCGAGAGATGATACAGAACGCAAAACAGAAATAGCAACGTTGTCATAACGTATGTAGTTGTATAATCTGTGTGTGTGGCAGGCGACCGCGGCGACGTGACGCCGGTGCCGGGCGCGGGCCCCGTGCTGCGCGACGCGTGGCGCGCGTCCGTGGCGGCGCTGCTGCGACACGCCACGCACATGCAACCGCTCGCGCTAGTGCACAGACTCCACACCGTGCTCAAGGTACACCACCAGTCACCACTCATATAACATGCTACTCACTACTCATTTTTTTCCAATGAATGGCAAGCCGAGCATGCTGTTCGCCTGATTGTAAGCGATACGACAGCTCATGGACGAAAGTGAAACCAAACAACACATTGATTTATCATGGAAGAATTGGTTCTCCCCTGCGCTCGCCATCCTAAGACAAGATGTCTCAATATTTCCAGTAGTTACAATGTCCTTGAAACCGAAAGACTCCAGTGCATTTACATAACTGTCCAGCAAGAGAAATGGACATTAAAAAGGCATCTAGCCAGAGGGCCTCTCATGCATGAGAGATCTACCACCAGTTAATCAACAAAAATAAGAATCAAACTTCTGTAAAATGACTATGTCATTCAGGAGGTGACATCTAAGACGGTGTCGCTGTGCTCGGACACGGCGCTGACCAGCGGCGGCGCGGCGGAGTTGTCCGCTGTACTGGAGCGGCTCGGCGCCGAGGAGCCGCCGCTGCTGTGGGTGGGGCCCGGCGCCGCCGACTGTCCGCGCGTCAAGGACGCCATCCGGTACGCCGCGCTAGAGATCAACGAACACCTCGAGACGTACTTCGACAGGAGGGAACACGCGCTAGAGGTATCTACCAATTATGTAACTATATCTCTACACAAATGCGTTATCAATAGGAGCCCTGCAATATCCATTCGTACAACTCATATAACTGTATCAGCCCATATACGTCCCACTGCAGAGCACGGGCCTCCTCTACAATCGAGAATACGATTGAGAGTGGTAAGGCCATATAGTCCACCACGCTGGCTTAGTGCGGGTTGGCAACTCATATAAGCTTAGTACGATATACACGTGTATGCTTATCCTCTGCCCCATATTTCATCGAACTTCTGACCATCCGAAGCTTTGATAGTGTGTGAGCCGAATGCTATGTCAGGCACAAATTCTATTCATACCTGAGATTATTGAAACTAAACCAAACTGACAAGTGACAATTGAAACGATCGATATAGAAATCGAAAAAGAGAGGAAGAGGATATGAGGGCGTTATAGTATGAGGGTGTTAACGTGTGCGTTTGGTCCGCAGACGCTGGAGATGTCGCGCGGCGCGGGCGAAGAGACGGGCCGCTGCCTGTACAAGCTGGTGTTCCAGCTGCTGCTGCTGCTGGAGACCAACAACAAGATGGTGGTGGCTGTCTACCACGCCGCGCTCGACAACAGGGTCCGTATCGTACACACTACTACCAAAAGCTTACTACGACGCTCAACAACATAAAAAGCGGCGTCTATCCACATCTTGGATTGATTGATTTTAAATGTAATTAATTAAGATGCATTTTATTTGCCAATTTGACACTACACCCTGTACCGTCAATAAGACTCGCGTGACGTCGACTATGCGATGAGTTATATTTTTTTCCGTGCCGTGTTGACCATTTTGGAACGTCGCGATTTTCTTATACTCTGCATGGAAACTTCTTTACCCTAGTTTGTTTATTTCACTTTTTATCCTATTTATTTGGCCTATTTACTTATCATAACTATTAACTTATTTGGTGTTACCAATTTAGTTTATACAGATGGTAAATACATACATACATACATCAACTCACGCCTTGTTCCCAGAAGGGGTAGGCAGAGGTGCCAGGGCACCCACATTTCGCCTTGTATGTTCCGTCCCACAATGTGATATTTGGCGAGCCTATCGCCATATCGGGCACAAACTCCTGACTCTGGGCTGATACTGAATAGAAAAATCCAATATCACTTTGCCCAACCCGGGATTCGAACCCGAGACCTCAGCTTTGTAACCGTACCGTAGTACAACTACGCCACCGATGGTAAATAAATCGGCGATAACACGCCATCCAAAGAAATACCTAATTACTTTTGCTGATAAATACTGCTGTCGATGTTCGCAATATTAAAAATCTAAGCGAATGAAGAACATAAGTATCTTCGCAAATAACTTAAAAGTGGACGATTGGAAACATGGACTCACATAAGTCACATAAAAGAATGGACATTATTTTTACTTACTTATTTACCTTGCTTACTTTCGTCGTGTCAAGAAATATCCGACGCGGTGCACTGAACTTACAGCTGCAATACAGGGTGCTATGCTATTTGAAGTTCTCTCGAAAAAAATATTAATTCATTTATACATATTTTTAGCAGTTACATACAAAATAGAAGTGCCAATTAATGTTTTTTAAGAAATAACGCACAGAATAAATTATGCTACTTAACGCGTAGCTATTCAGCGGATATAACTTTTTTAAACAGCAAGTAGGCTGATTTCATATCCGTTGAAACACTTATGAATTATTTGAATTATATAATCATTGTTGTGCGCTGTATCTCCATCACATGTTATGAACAGTATTTAGCTAATAATAAATGTATTATAAGTATGTAATTATAATTTCTGAAATACAAAAAAAATCTTAGACTACCATAATATATTAAGAAAATGGACTGTTTAATAAATCCAAACTTGCCGTACTTTCTAGAAAAAAATAATTTTTTTTTTGAGCAATAGCTTTGTAATTTCTACTTCAAGTAAAAAAATATCAGTTTTGAAGTCTATAACATAGGTATATCATACATATCTGCCATCCTCCTGTTTTATTTTTTTCGATTTAGTACTTTGGCATTGAGTTATTCAAGTATTCCATATTTTCGGGGGTGGCGGTAATCAATCAATAATCAATATGGTGTTTTTTGTTCTTATGCAATAATGTTGAGAATCCATTACACAGTCCATTGTCTGCGTGTAGGTGAATAGTGATATGAATACTTGTGTGTAGGGCGTGGAGATGAGCGGCGCGGTGTGCGCGGTGCGCGCGGCGCTGGCGGCGAGCGCGGCGGAGGCGTGGCCCGAGGCGGCGGCGGCCGGCGCGCACGACGACGCGCGGCTACTGCATCTGCTGCACCGACAGAAGTACACCACTACACACTATTACATTATTTCATGTTTTTTATAATATACTAGCATTTGCCCGTGACTTCGTCAGAGTATGTGTACAATAAAAAGAAAACAACGTGATTTTTACAAAAATCAACGTACAACAATCCCCCTTGTTTAATATTCTATTCAGACTTATACGCTCACAGTACGACTGGTCCACCTGCTCAAGGTTGCTCAGCGAGCTATGGAGCGTGCTAAACTCGGTGTCTTTTTGAGAATTAAGATTCGTAGCGAACTTATCTGTCTGAGAACCTAAATTATAGACAGCAACCAGGATTAGCGACCTGAAGTGGCACATCTGTCAAAGAAACGTTACCATTGTTGGGGTAAACGTATTTTTCAGAGGAGGAGAGTAACTACGTTACCCAAGACGTAAACCAACCTACCCTAAACAAAGCATACTATTATTTTACACTAATATTTGGATCAATAACTAAAATTTTTCTCCTAGACGTTTTTGTTAATAATCCGATTGGTCTCAAAATTTATAGCCAATTGAACTTTTCATCCGATATTTTTAATTGAACTGCATAACCGGCTAAAGGCTGCGGCCTCGTGTTGACACGTTATCAGCAGTACTCGTAGTAAGCAACTAGTACTCGCAGATGGGGCGCGGCGCTGTCGCTGGTGCGCGAGCGCAACGCGGAGCGCATCCTGGAGCGCGGCGAGCTGCCCGAGGACGACGTCACCAGCCTGCTACACGTCTACTGCAAGGGACTGGGCCAGGCGCATCCAGGTGAACACACTAACTTACACTTTATTATCTCGTAGCGTTCGTTACGCAGGCATCTGAGTACCAGCTGTGAGCGAGAGGCCGCGAAATCAATTCAATTTCCCCAGGGAGATCTATACTGACTTGATACAGTACTGGTATTCGTCTTCGCAATAACATTGAGTTGACGAACCGGTTTTCAAAATCCCATTCAGTGTAAGTTAATTATGTCCACAGAATTAAATAAGAATACTAGCCAGAAAATCATAAAATATCCATAATTACTAGACTACTACAATTTACTGTCTCGAGTGGTTTTGTTTTACCCGTAACACGGGCGTCCACACGTTCGCATCTTACGTATCGAACGCTTCGCGTTACGTATAAAAAGAATTCTTTTTATAGGAATCCATAAAGTTGCGACAACTTCCTTAGCGCATGTGTTTAAATAGTGCCTGTGAAACGAGATACCGCAGGTTCGATCTCCACACCTAAAGAAATGTTTGTTCAACCCACAAATATGGGTCTGGGTGTTTGTGAAACCGAAACGTCTCTTGTAGTTTCTGATACCCACGACACATGAACTGATGTTTGTGACAGTTGGGTGCTATTTATTTTAATTTATTTTTTGCAGTACGTTCACTAATCCGCAAGTCAGATCACAGGAATAAGGGGGGGTTACTCTATAATAACGATACGAACTTCGAATGTTCGGGAGCCTCCACAAAATGTTGGATTCCTCTATCGTACGTCACAACCATAGACTAAGTTCTGAGAAAATTATCTTCACACATCTTATATTTTTCTCTGGACGTCGAATATCCGAACATTCAAAGTTCGTATCGTTTTTATAGAGTAGCATCGTCAATCGAAATGAACGCTTTGTAAAACAACAATCCATATGATGCGATGCATTCGATACTTATGATGCGAAAATGTGGACGCCTGTCTTTAACCTATGTATACCCCAATGTTACTTTCCGAGCCCATTGATTCCCAATACAAATGTCATCGCTAGGAAGTTGATAAATAATGCTGCTATATACCGGCTGTATTACTCTCGGGTAATCCCAAATTAGCTTTATAATAACATCACACAAGTGAGATGAACGAAAAAAATACTTATTGTATTTTATATAATTAACAACTGCAATCTACTCTCGATAACTCAATGATAGGTTGAATTTACCTTTCTTATAATCGGCTACTAAGACCAGCACCGAATTATATAGATTAACACGTGAATAATTACAACATTAGTATAATAAATCATCATCTGAAAACTGGTCATTTCTTGTATACCTAGGTAACAAGGTAGGTTGTATACCTAGGTAAAAAAAAAACACGAATGACTTGAGAATAATTTAATATTACATGTATACCATGAATAGACATCAATCGGTAGCAAATTGATCATATTTATGGCTTGGAAAAAAAAATCGTACCTGGACTATAGGCATTAAAGAAAAACAATAATGGCAACACCATTAAAAATGTCATTGTGTTGTTTGAATAATGTTATACCTATAGAGCAACAAACTTATCTGGCCCGGTGACCAAAAGTGGAAACAAATACGTCATTTGGAATTGTCAATCTACCTGCCAGTCACTGACATATCCGCCATTGGTTGTTTACTCAATGTATTTATTTTTACCTACATTTTTTAAAACTTGTGTAAAATGCCGAAAACTTTAAAAAGTGACGCTAGGAACGTTAGACTTCAGGTATAAAATTTTATGTAGGAAGAAAAGCATCTTCAGAAACCAATAATACTCATCGAAAAATTGTATCAACGCGTAGCTGCCGCCAAAGGTGTGTGTTGTCAGCTTTAAAAAATAAATTCCACGAAATCATAATTTTGTACGTACTAGTACAATAGATGGAAGTACATATCATAAACTAAAATTTATCGGTGCGTGCATGGTGGCCTGTTGGTAAACGGACTAGACGCGGTTGCCAACATGTTCACGTTGGTCGTGGGTTCGAATCTCTAGGCAAACTTCTGACTTTTAGGACTCATGCGTGTATTGATAGTCAATAAATACGCACTTTAACGATGAAGGAAAACATCGTGAGGAAACCTGCATACCATAGCGATTTATTAGAATTTCTATGGTATGTAAGTCCTCCGACCCGCATTAGGCTAGCGTGGTGGACAATACAGTATACAGCCTGTGATATGGCCTTACCGCCCTCAATCGTACTCTCGATTGTAGGGGAGGATACAGATACAATTGTCTAAGGGTTTTGCGGAGCGATTTGTTATCTTGTGGAGGAAATATAGCATACAGATGAAACTGGTCATTTTCTCGACACTTGATCGGATTGAAAAATCTTACTTTACATTACAATATCTATTTTTATTGGCAACACCAAATTCGATCACAGCGACGCTCTCACCGGGTCAGATAAGTTTGTGGGACTATACCTACGTAAAAGTAATACAAAAATGTGATAGACATACCTATTTCTATACATTTTCTTATCATTTTTTTTTTGTTTTGTTATTTAACATAGTATATCGGGTTACCATATTAATACTAAATTTAATCTTAGCGTCCTCATTAAAATAGAGACTCTATTTTTATTTTATTTTTGCCAAATTATCCGTATCGAAGTAGATATGAATAGCAAAATAGGTGTCCTTTTAAAAATAACTACGATATCGAAGTCCATATTTGTAGATATATTATTTAAAGGACATTAGTCACGTTATAAGTGCTTATGAAATTACGTGGCTACCTAAATTAATATAAACCAACATAAATCTGAATATTTCTTAATATCTTTTTTTTTTATTCCTTTGATAAATCTCACCCTCTACCGACGTACCTGTTTCAATTTCGCGCAAATCAATTTACTCCGCATTATTAAATTTTAAAAAGAATTGTTTCCAATAATAATCCCTTGGCAATCATTAACCTAGAGTATCAAAATGCTACACCCTTAGATAGGGTAGCTAGGATAATAATCACCCCTCGCTCTCACAATGCGATGATTATCGAACATACAGTACCCGAGTACATAAGGGAGGCTTCCACAATTGTGTACAATTTAATATCACATGCAGATTGCAGCTGTGTCGTAAATTCAATGAATCATAAAAATTCAATCAAAGGACTCTTGTTTCATTGTTGGTATTTACAGGTGTTCATTATTTTTGCAATTATGAATAAATATTACATTAACGGATTTATAATTGACACTGTTTAGAAACTTGTCCAAGTAATTAAAATTTACCCGGGCTCGTCGATCAATAAGTCAGTGTATCAGTGGAGCGCATGTGCATCATAACTAGGTCGTCCGGCGCGGCGGTGCGATGCACTGGCGCACTGCAGGTAGGGTCACTCGAGGTCATGCAGAATCGATCCGCGCCGCCCGCTCTCCCGGCACACGCGGCGAGCTCGTACCGCCAGCAGCGCACTCGCTATGCACCTGCACGCGGCGTGCTCCGCCGAGCGCGTCTTAATGCTTTGTCAGGGGT